>JBBBVM010000669.1:0-1200000 GCA_037355625.1 Petunia x hybrida
ATAAACCCCTAAATTGAATCAAACACAACAATCTTGACTTCCATCATGTCAAACACTACCGTCACATAATGAGAACTCTTGATATTGTAGATGGTGATGATCTTCTTTGAACCAGCCCAACACATACCCCCTGGGTAAGGTAGCTTTCCATTTGCATATTTGAGGAATTCATCATCAAACGCATACGTCTTCAACAACAAATCCATCAACAAATTTTCTTTCTTTGCATCTTCTTCTATTTGGACGTAGCGTTTGCCATGTTTGACAAAAATGCAAGATCCAGAATAATGTCAGCCTCATCGTAATGGTAGGGGTAATTCAGATGCCTCCCCGCATCATGGTAAGCACAACTTCAATACACTGCAGAACAAATAAGAGAGAAAACCAAATTGGGATAAGTGGGTGTAAGAATGGCTAGTTGTTCTGAACAACTCACATTGACATTCAGAACATAGGTCAGATGTTCTAGAAATCTGTGAGAAGTTAGAAATATGTGAAATGTTCTAAGCATATGGTAGATGTTCAGAACTCATACAATATTTTTTGAACAACAAAATAAAAGTTTAGAAAATCATTAAAAGAATAAGCTTACAACGTCCCACATCCACTCTTTCTCGTCCACCAACATTGCTCCCAAACGCACACGCAAGTATACGTAGTCGACAAGTAATATAGTAATGAATTGAGTATCGTTACCACAAGGACTATTTTTAACTGAATCCTAGCTAAAAATTTCCTATAAACTATCTAGGGATCATTTTCAATGGTTGTGAACTTTACTAGCTAAAGCAAACAAAAATTAAAAACAAGTAATTGAAATAAAGTATCTGAGTGAAAGTTTTGAGTTGTTATCAATAAAAGAGAAATGATCCAGAGTCAGAGTGACAAACAATCCAGTTGAGTTTTCTAGCTGATTCTACTTCTTGATTTCCTAGATTGCTAACTAACAGGTTAAATAAATTCGTAAAACCTGTTGATTCTTTACGACTCTATGCAAGCTACTCTAACGGCCTATTTCTATGGAATTAAATCACATGCATGCATAAAAGAACTTTGTATTTAGCTAAGCAAGGCGAATAGGTATATGTCTATCCTATCCGCAAATCGATTCCTGATACCCAGGTTCACAATCAAGCCCTTTCTTTTTATGTGCGTTCATAAATTCTCTCTGTCGAGTTCAACTTAAGAACCGTAGATAGTGTTCAATTATCGGGCCCTAATAACCAAACAATTAGGCTCAAGAAATAATAAACAATCAGTAGTGGTAAATCAATAGGTAGAAATCAACTTTCAAACATCAACCTTTTTATTGTCCTAACTCTAGAATGATATATTTAGCTACGCATATTCATGATAGAAAACAATAATTCATGGAAGAAAGATTGAAATATTGTAATAGATGAAAGGAAGAAATTAAACCCTTGTGTAACGTGTTCTCTATCAAAACTCTGCTCCAAAACTGACTTGCCCTCTACAAAACGTGAGTAATAGGGTTTTTTATATTATTTACAAAGTGCTAGGATAAGTTAAACCAATTTCTAAATTAGTTGGGAATTTAATGGGATAATTACACTAAAAGACAAGCAAAAGACGAAAATTACCAAAAATGGCCCATATTTCCGAATCTTACCCGACCTGTCACCCTTTTCCCGATAACAGTCTGCCGCAATTTTATACAAGTTTATACAAATTTATACACATGTATAAAATTGTATAAATTTATATAAGTGTGTATATGCGAGTGGAATAAATCTCTATATTAAGGATGTTTATATAAATTTTTACTTTTTTTGTGTATATTTTTATTTCTCTCATTGCTACATATTTATCTATGTATATTCATGTATAATTTATTTTTTGGGGAGATTTGTGTGTATAAACTTGTCCAAAGCAATGATTTAGACGCAATAAACAACATAAATTTAGTAAATACAAAAAAGTAACGACATCACTGGCAGGGGAAGGTGCCTGCCGGCGGCTTAGTGGCTGGGGAGGGAGAGATTTGGTAGCTAGGATTTTTTTTTATGAAGGAGTGCTAAAATTTGTAATTTTAGGGATGGGTGCTATGCATGAAAAAAAAATATGGCTCCTGTTTGTAATTTTGGGCAGTGGGCTGCCTATTTTTGAAAATTTTCCAAATTTAATTCTCACCAGGCTCGAAGCTTTCTTGGAAGCCCTGCTTCCAGTATAGCTTCCAAATTCAAGGCTATCTCTGAAGCTTTGCTCTCAAAATACTTTCAATCTTCAGGCTTTCTTGGAAGCTTTTCCTTTAAAATAATTCCGACTCATCAGTTTGGTCCAAACCTTGCTTTTCAAAGTATTTTGCTCTGCTTTTATTTGTTCTTGCCTCGAATTCATCCAAACCATTCCTAAAATGACAAACATGGTGAGTGTTAGAATCACAATTATCACATATAATGAGCGAATAAAGTACCATAATGCGAGGAAATATTAAGGCAAACTAGGCGAATATCACCAAACATCAAGCACTCCTAAATCTTCGTGAGTCATTGGTATTCCAAGAAATACACTTGTTTTTGGACTCTTCTTCTTTACAAATGCTTTCAGGGCATCCACTTTCTTCCTCTTTAATTTCTTGTAAATATCCACAGTCTCCTCTCATAAACTTCATCCTGCTTCTTCTTCTCTCTATTCTTCTCTCTGTGTGTGGTGATATCACATCTTTTGCAGGTTTGATAAAACTTTTGCTTCTCAACTATTTAATTATTATTTGCATGGCCGTCATCTCAATCTCCATGCCTCTATGCCAGTCGTTGCAATCTTTGCATTTGCAACTACTACATTTGGAGATGTCGAATCCATCATCACTAGAAGAATCACCTTTGGGTTTCTCAGAAGCTACAATCTTTTGCTCCATTGCTTCCCTCCATCCGCTGCATTCATCACATTTGCAGCCTCTGCAACTGGAGCTCAAAATACCATAAGTTTTTTTTCCAATCAGCTTTGTTTCACCATCATATTCACCAGCACCATCATCTTTGTTTCTCTCTTCAACATTCAAATCTTGCAAACCCTCTTCAATTTTCTCCTCATCATATTCCCCTTCACTTCCAAACATTCTCTTAGTTTTATCCATATCTTCATCTTTCACATTACTTTCTACCACCTGTCTTGAAGGGGTCACAGGATTGTTCTTAAAAATAGACATTGCATTACCACCAACAAGAGCAATGCTGGTGACATCCGCCAAGCTTTTTCACAAAGGATCAACAAACTCATCCTCAACGTCATCAAAGGGCATAATGTCTTGAAAGAATCCTGCTCCAGCTCATCATCAGTAGGAATGAGGAAAGGGTGAACAACCTATTAATATACCAAAAATAAAAATAAAAAATAAAAAAGTCAAATAAAGTATAAAAAGTTATTGTAAGATGTTTGGAACAAAATAACAAAAAAGCTTCGAACGTCTCAATGATGTTTAAAACATCCACCATCGATGTTCTGAACTTCTACAAGTGATGAAGTAGATCGACGAGAGATGTTTCATGGTAAGATGTTCGAACATTTTAGTGTTGAAACAAACATCTAAGATAGATGTTCCAAACATTATCATAAGATAAATAAAAAATGAGATACTTACAGGATAATCATGATCTTCAAACATCTTTCTGTGTCTCTCTTTGCCTTCTTAGTAAGCCATTTTATCATCCTTGGGATTGTTTGATATGTTGGAAACACTTTGGCCTCAAGTCGGGTATAGCTTCATGAGCCTAGGCCATGAATGCCCAGGGAAAGCCATAAAGATTGTAAGTCTGACTTAAACTGGCTGCACTGTCTTCCATTGGCTTCGTCAGATAACTAACGATTAATTCATAGCTCATCCTACCGCAAAGATAACTGTGGAACGCATCGAGATCAGTGGCCAAACACACCACCCATTCCTCTATCCTATATTTGGAATCCCTCGCACAAAGAACTGTATGAACAAACCATGCCATACACAGATTGAACCACCACTTCTTAGGTGCTTTTTTAGACTTGACGTATTCAAGCAAGTCAGTACCCACCACAACTTTCTTTTTCAACGGCTCCTTTTCAATTTTGGGCTTATTGAACTTCCTCTTGCTAGGTGAGGGTGACACCTCATCCTTCTTCTTCTTCTTCTTCTTCTTCTTCTTCTTCTTCTTCTTCTTCTTCTTCTTCTTCTTCTTCTTCCCATTCCCCTTCTCCTTCTCATTCTCATTCTCTTTCTCCTCATTTTTCTCCTTGGCAAAATTAACAACCAAGTTCCACAATTCCTTCCCATTCTCTTTCATTTATGCTAAACTAATCTTTTGTTGGATAAGAACCACAATTTAGCCCTGTCATCAATGAAAACTCAGATAGGCCAAAACATACTGGCAGTCCATTGTAGGCAATCCTAGAATCTTCTCAATAGGAGGTTATGCACCAACTTTGTGCCAAACAATGGATAATCCGACAATTTCAAGAAGCGACCGAAACAACTATGAAAAAACTCTTTTCTCAAAAGTAAGCTTTTCAAAATAGATTTGAACTCCATCAGGCCCATAGCCAACGACGATTGAACAGTAATCTTTGCTGAAAAGCAGGGTTGTTGACCAGTTTTGTGGTATAGAGTTCATCAACATTCTTCCTCAAATAAAGATGACCAACATCTTCATATTGCATATAATTTTAGAGTATAATCAATAATATGAATTAGAATGATAGTAAATGACATTATAGAAAAACAATAAAATGTTCAGAACAGATAGGTGAAGATGTTTCGAACGACTTATTAAGCGTTTGGAACTCCTTTGTTAGGATGTTCAGAACGACTCGATGAATGCTACCAGCCTTCATCTAGATGTTGGAAACTTTAGAAAAGTCATTTAGAACATTCACATGGATGTTCCAAACAGTGCACAAGTTTCAATTCAACTATAACCTGAGGCTCCTCCACCTTCACTTCTGATGTTCCTTATGCTTCCTTCTCATCTACAATAGCTTCACCTGCATCCTTTTCAACATCCCCACCAGTTTTAACTACTTTTACACGATCCTCAAGAAGTATCTTTTTAAAATTTCATCATCCACCTCGTTTCTTCTTCTTTTATTGCTTTTGAACCCTCTCCTGCCTTATTTGTTTCTTCTCTTTTATCTCTAGAATCTCCACCAACATCATCACCAACTTCATCTTTTTCTCCAGAATCCCTTTCACGCTCATCATCTTTTCCAACCTGCTTCGTCTTTCTTTTCTTTAGAATCTTGCTCACGATCACCATCTTCCTCTCCGGGCCTCAAGACGTCACTTTTTAACAGTTCACCAAGAGCGACGTCATCTAAATCCTCTCTTCTTTCACCCTCATCTACAACCCTATCCAAAGCCTCCCCACCTCTACTTAAATCGTAACTTCGTGCTGGACTTTGACTTTCCTCTTGTTGAGCACATACTTCCCCTTGGTTTGAAGTACCTACTTCTTCATCATCATCACTCTCTACAACCAATTTTCTCCTTGTTGTTGTGCGTTTGGGAGAAGGTTCTAATATGTAGGAGTACATTCATAACTAGGCCTAGGAGTACTAGGAGTAGGCTTCTTCTTCGGCTTAAGAGCCTTTCTTTTAGAAATTCCCTTCTTGGGAGGAATTGTAGGCTTCTTCTTGGGATCAACTTCATCTTTCTGCTGTGTTTAATTTTCTTGAGCGTAAATTTACTATTTTTCTGCAAAATATTACAAATTTTCCATAAATGTTAGTTACAGAAAAGCATGAACGTCTAATGAGATGTTCTTAACCCCTTATGTACTGTTGTAAACTATTTAAGGATGTTTGAAACAACAAACGACGTATGACTGCAAATCACTTCTATTTGCAAACAAATAAAGCAGTGTTTGTTCACACAAAACCCAGAAAAGAAACAACCATAAAAAATCCTAAATATTTCATTAGAACAGCGAAAACCCCCTTTTTGTAGTTCGGAACTTCTTTTCCCATATAAAAATATAATGTCATTCAATTTCCACATAATATTACACCTTTTGTTCAAAAACACACGCCCAAAGGAACTTTAATCACACCCGACGAAGAAATCGAAAAAAATCCTAGGTTTTAAAATTTACACCACAATTTAAAAAATAAAGACATCGGAAACAGCCTCTCCACTTTGTTGGGGGTAAGGTGTGCGTATATCTCACCCTCCCCAAACCCCAGATATGGGATTATACTGGGTATGTTGTTGTTGTAGTTTAAAAAAAAGAAAATATTTACCTTTTGATGGTCAATACACTGCGAATATACTGATTTGGTGGTCGGATTGCTTGAATTTTTATGGAAAGAATAAGGAACGACGAAGAAGTTGAGAGAATTTGGTTGAGTGCAAGTTGTGGTTTGAAGTGATGTGATGAGGAGTTATGGTAGAGAGGAGAGAGTGAGACACGCGGGTGGGAAATGGGTAGTTCCCAAGATTTGAAATGATTATTTCCATATTTTAATAACGACTTTCAAGTTTAAAAAGTGCTAATTTGGTCCCTGATTAGTCCTAATCACGCTAGCAATAACAAAAAAAAAAAAAAAAAAAGAGGACCTGCCACTTCAAAAATACTTGAGGGGATTCTGATGCTGAAAGTAGCGCATGTATTACCTCAATAAAATAATAGGAGCACAATGGGATTATAAATGTTGGTACATACAGAACTAAATTTTTTTTCAGATTCACATGATTTGAGGAAGAGGAAGGAAGAACCTACGAGGATTCTAAAGAAGTGATTAGGGAGTAAGTTTCAAAACCTTCCAACGACTATAGTGAATTAGAGATCGATCCATCTTAACTAGAGATTTTAAATTTATACTATGAAAATGAAGAAAAATCTTAGTAGTTAACACATTAGAATTTTAAAAGAAGCTAAAGTTCAAGAACAAAAGTCCAAGGACTATGCATGAGGTTTAGTGTTGCATCCTTGAGAGGAAACAATACAATCTTGCAATTTAACAGTAAATCCTAGAGTGTAAACAAGAACCCATGTTACGTCCACAAACTATTTTGTTTTACTCCATTTAATAAATCCAAATTATTAAGAACGCTTTACTAATTAAAGTGTCAACCGGTTTGATACTTCAAAGACAATTAGTCTATGTAGAGCACCAAAGGATTTCGACTAAACGGTTTCATGTGTACCCGCTTTCTCAGATGTCGATAATTGCTCCTGCTTCAATTCAATTATCGAAGTGATGTGGTCCGAAGAAGGATATAATTTGCATGATTTAATAAGTCGAATATGATAGGGTGAGCACAAGACACTGACAGTCCTTATCTTACAGGGTCCAAAACCTTTTTATATTTTCTTTTGTATGATTGTTACATATCATTTCATAAATTATCGTATCGTGTTGTATTATATTGTCTTGCTGAGTTCAGCATTAGATAGATTGTATTGTTTCATGTTATTTCATGATACTACGCACTAGCCATATGAAAGATGAACTTACAATATAATATCACCAAAAAAAAAAGTAGGGTACAAGGTAAAGTTACTATAGAAAGGATAAATGGTAAAATATATAATTATTAAGTGGAAGAAGAAAGGAAAAATATACAGTAACGACGCGATCGCTCCAAATCAGTCGTTACATAAAATGAGACTTTTCATCATTACGTAACGACGGGTTAACGACACGATACAATAAAATTTTAAAGTAATAATAAAAATAAACATTGTATTCTTAGTAATGATACGATACAACACGACGTGTAACAACTTGTTGGGATATACTAATAACCATGCGGTTTTAGTTGGATTATTCCTAGTTGAACAATTGGTATTCATTTATTAAATATAATGAAGTATTATTTATTTAGATCAATTGTGTCATGTGTGTCCTATTATTTATATAGTAGTTGATGTAGTGTGTAGAGCCAAGCTTATACACGGAAGATTAAATCATCGGTTCCTATAAATAATAAAGTAATGTTCACAATCTAAGATGGAAATTGGACAAAGCCATCGGTATGATTGTAGTACAAGATTATATATAATTTATCTTGATTATGGGAATGGTATAGTTCCAACTTCTTGTGCTAGTGCGCTTTGTATGCATTGAACGGACCAAGTAGAGATAAGTGTTTTTATACTGACTATATAAAATAAACTCTCTAGCTCATCAAATGTACTTATACTCTTAATCTTGATATAGCTATTATTAGTGGTGTATATTATTTATTGTCTTGATTTATCAATAGGTGAGGTCCAGGATATTTGGATCAAATAAATCCTGATAAGTTGGATAATAATAATATGCATTTTCGAAGTGATAGCTAGTTGATAGAATCCACGTCTCGGTATAGAGATTGATGACACCCCTTTATGAAAGCTTATAAGTTTCTATGTGTAAATCTGGCCAGTGGATTTTGTATCCGGCACATGGAATAAGTTAAGCGTAAGTCTAAAGGATATTCATTTAGTCAATATATTGAATTGTCAGTAATTTAATAATATTGATTAGTGTCTGTAATCTTAACGTGGGGAGTTAAATAAGATTTGATGGAAGAATTCGAAATTCAAATGAGGAGTGCAATTACGAATTTCTAGTAGAAATAATTTGTAATTTATTATGGAAAGGTTAATTCTAGAGAAAAAGAATTAATTCCATAATTGGAAGCCTCATTAATTAATTATGTGGTCCCTGTTGTGACCGAATTCAATTAGGACTAGGAGAGGGGTTTCTTGGTGGAAAAGAATCCTAGATAGTTTTGGAAAAGGGTTTTATCCTAAAACTATATAAGGAGGATTCTTGTCCAAAAGAAAAGAGACAAAAAAAAAAAAAAAAAAAAAAACCTAATAGTTTTCTCTCTGAAATATTTGTTCCACCCAAATATTATTAGTCTGGGTATTGTTCGGGCACACGACATAAGATCATGGAACTGGAGGACGACCCCGTAGATGATCCTGCTCGTGATTGAAGATTTGTTTCAAGGTTGAAGTCACGCTTCAAGAGGTATTCCGTTTTATGTTTATGTAAAACTGAATTGTCTGCTAGTTTGTTTAGATTACACGTGAGTTCATGATCCTGGAATTGCTTCCGTTGTGTTTATATTCCTTCAATTGGTATCAGAGCCTCCTCACGTCTAACTAGATAACTAGGGTTTCATGAAAACCAACCTAAATATATTTATATGTTTGATAATGTATATGTTTCACGATTTTAAGTCTTGACGGAATCATGTGTGTAGTCGAATAACATGGTGTTTTGACTAAGGTAGTTCGTGAATGAAATTTTAATGAAAATAATACTAAAGGATTCTCGTGGGATAAAATCCGGACAAGAGCGGCATAAAAGAATCTATTGTTATTTTTAGATTGGCCGGAGAGTTAAAAGAAAAGGTGGGAATGGTTCATCTTGAACGGTTCTTGTGGCGGCTCTAATTCAAAATTGGGAGAAGGCCAAAATATCTTTTAATAGCTAATTGAAAAAAAGAATGGAATTATACGCTGTTTTTGGTGTAGTCTAATTTGCAGAGGGGCATTAGAATTGAAAGTGGAAAAGGAATTTGACAAAGTCAAACTTGTCTGACAAGAAACTTTTTTATTGCCCAAGTGTCCCTTGTGCGCGCTTAGTTATATGGCCTATTTGTAGTTGAAATCTCTGAACATGAGGAGAATTGCATTACAGATATAGCTGAAAGCATGGCACTGTTCAACACACTAAATCTAGCGTAATACAACCTGGAGCCTTCTCCATTGCTCAACCAGCGACCACTCATTAGAATGATTAATTAAATTTTACGGAGGTTGTGATCTTTTATGGAAGAAAGGTAATAAGGGCTGATGTATGGGCATTATTAAATAGTAAGAATGATTAGCAAAAGTGGACAGTTTACTTTAAGTTAATGGACACGTTCTTACTATCTTGAACACATGAGATTATGTCATTGTCCCCTCATCATTTAATAGTAATATATAAATTAAGAATTATGACTAATAAATAGTTACTACTAATGTAGTTTATTTATTTACTATCATAAGAAATTCTTGATATTGTATATATGTGAAATTATAACTTACATGGATTAAGAATTTTGATAAATAAATATTTATAACTAGTGTGATTTATTTATTTGGGATCACAGTAAAATTCTTAATAATTTGTGGATGTGTTAAGAACTTTGTGATAAATAAATGATTGAAATCAAAGTGGTTTATTTATTTGGAATATTTGAAAATTCTTAATGTTGTATATATGTGAAGTGATATCGTCTAGAGATTAAGAATTTATTGATAAATGGTTACCATTTTACGTGGAATATTTATTGAGAGTCATTGAAAATTCTTAATATATTATGTGAGATAGTATTGTATATGGATTAAGAATTTATGCTGGATAAAAGATTACCCCAAGATGGAGTATTTATTTGGAATCATTGAAAATTCTTAAAACTTTATACATGTGAAACTATGTCAATGCATGAACTGAGAATTATGATTAATAGATAGGATTCACTGGAGTGATCTATTTATTTGAGTCATGAAATATTTTCAATGTACCATGTGTAAGTTGTCTTTTGATAAGTGTATGCTAGTAGTGAAATCTAATCTACTTGATAGGAGATTTAATTTCTTGATAACTAGAAACACTAAATTAATTCATGAGATAAGACATTGAGGTTTTCACCCAACAGGAGAAAATAATATCTTGGGTTCTCATGTATATTAATTGAAAGGACAATTTGACGTAAGAGATGATTTTGTGTAGCTTAGTCAAAGAAGTTACACAATGTATGTCTTGTACTCATGGGATAATTATAAAGAGAATGAAAATCGGCATCATGTTTACTTTAATTCATAACAATGCCTAAAATGGTTATCTTTCGAATTTGGTCATAGCTTTGCGATAAAAAAAATCACGATCTCTCATTGACCTGACATTCGACAGAGACATCCAAAACCATTCAATAAGAAATTTTCACTGCTTTGCAGTGAGTGGTGTCGGTTTTTTTTGACATTTTTTGAGGTCGTTTAGATGGAGTTTTAGGCAGTGTGCTGGATTTAAAGGTGAACTAAATATGAAAAGTCATTCTTTATATCGTTTTGTTTATATTAAACTGGGACATGATGATACATGATGGTTCAATATGTGTTGATATATGAAAAGAATGTAGTTCATATTTTGAATTCTTAGAGACTTAAGAGTTGCACTGTTTTAATGAATACAAGTTTTTCAAAATCTGTTGTTTGATCTTGTTTCATGGATATCAAAAAGTTATATGTTGATATATGATAAGAACAAGCAACAGAGATATTTTAAATTCTAAAAACGTGAAAACAATGTTTGTCCGAATTTGGTCATAGTTTTGGAGATCAGATAACTTGACGGACTCCGATTGACCTGAAATTTGGTAGGTTCATCGAAAACGGCTCAATAAGAAAAACTCACTGCTATGCAATGAACCAAGTTAGTTTTTGGCGATTTGAGGCTGTTAAGATGGTGTTTTTGGCGTTTTTCAATTTTTCTGGAAATTATTTTTCTACGAAAAGTTAATGGTTGGCGCCCAGTGATAATAGGGATTATTCTATATGGTCTCCATGATCATATACTAGTATAAACAATAAGTTTACGTGTTGACAATAGGTCTTCCTCCCTAACGGAGAAATTTATTGTTAAGTATACTTGGCTTAAAAGTCCTTATGGTATCCATGATTAAATACTAGTATAAATGAATATTTACATGTTGACAATAGGTCTTCCTCCCTAACGGATAAATATATTATTGGAATACTATATTTAATCACTAGTTGTTGATGACTTGTATATATCTCTCCAACTGAGAATTGCATGTTGAGTCAATGAAACTAGGGCTTTCAATAATTGATATTCACTTGAATTAAATTGATTGTAGACTCTCCAACTGAGTTTGATATTATTTAATTTAATGAGTGAAATCTGACTTTGCATGTATATGGTGCATGAATAGTTACTTTCCCAACGAATTTGGCTATTCAAAATGTATGTGTATGTGATGTGTTTTGAATTTGATTATTCAATGTTACATGACCAGTATTGATCTATTTAATTGTTTCGTCTCACTAATTATATATGTCTTTATTTCAATTCCCTAAGTGCTATTCTCTCACAAAACTAAATATTCTAGGATTTATTTTGGTGATGACAAGACATTAATTTAAAGGATGCATTACATGTATGTTAAGTTAGAAAGATATTTGATTTCAGTTTCTAGCTTAATAAGAGATGGATATTCAATTTATTTTACCAATAACTTTGGTGTTATTGAGGTTAATAAATATTTATCTCTTGTAGTACAATGTTGCAAGGCCTTTTCATTTGATATGTCTTTCGAATTAAACGATATTGATCTGCCCCATAAGATAAAATATTCTTTGAATTTGAATTACACTTATCTGTTGCTCTTGTATCAAGGTCATATGTATTTTAATAGAATTTTATGGTTGGTTATGGATGGATCTTTAAGGTTCATTGAAAGTAGAGGCACTACCAACCCTGTGAATTCTTGTTAAAAGGAAATATGACTAAGTGATACTTCCCTTTTAAAAGGAAATAAAGCAAGTGATAAGTTAGAATTAATTCGTTCTAATTAGTATAGTCTGATGAACATACATGCAAGAGGTGTTTTGAGTATTTTTATGACATTCATAAATGATTACTCAAAATATGAATATATTTATTTGATGCATTGTAAGTCTTAATGCTTTGAGAAATTCAAGGAGTTTAAGACTGAAAAAGAAATGCGTCATGGAAAATATATTAAGTCATTGCAATCTGATCGTGGTGGTGATACCTCTTTGCAAAGTCCACTAATTACTTATCAGAATAAGGAATTATATCTAAACCTGAGACACTATAACAAAATGGTGTAGTGGAAAGAAGAATCAAGACTCTTATGGAGATGGCTAGATCAATGTGGAGTTGTTCAAATTTGTTATTTTCTTTCGTTTTGGGAATATGCCTTAGAAAATTTAAATTACATTCTAAATGTAGTCCTTCTATGTTAGTACCTTTTACAAGGGAAAACTGATTAGTTGGAATCAAGGATGAATGTGTATATGTTTATTGGCTATCCAAAGGGGACGAAAAGAAGTTTATTTTCTTGTCATAATGAAAAGAAGGTATTTGTTAGCATGAGTACCAGATTTCTAGAATATGACTATTTAATAAACAATTTCCTAGAAGTAAATTTTATTTACTGGACTGAATAAAGAAATAACAAGTGGATCACCTGAAAATCCAAAACTTCAAGAAATTCAATCCACTTGTCGGAATTGACATTCCATTGTATTTAAATAGTGGGAGAAATGTCAATAGACAAAAGATGATTGGAAATCCACTACTCCAAAGTAGTGGGAGTGAATTTTTGATAAGTCGTTAATATACACTACAAGAAAAGTTGTTCATATTCTAATACCTTTAGGTAAGGAAAGAATATTGAGACTTAAGATTCTAATTGTTATGTGGTTTGTCCACAAGAACATTGTAGTGTGACTTAGTAGTAGTACTTTGTCGTAGTGGGAGAAAAGAATGAAAATAGTTCGATTAGCACTCTTGGGATAGTTTCATTACTGGAACCTACAGAGGTAAAGACAGGCCGATTAGTAATCTAAAAGCACTGTTGGACAATGATTGCATTAGAAAACAACTTGGCTAGATCCTTTTAGTATTCATATAAAAGGAATGCTTGTGAAAGCTGTAAATACATGGTTAAAAGTCTAAGTGGGAGTTTGATGAGATATATACTATTAACAATGTGTTTAGATATAGTATGTATTATAACAATGACATAGTTATAAGTATAAGTGGGAGATTGTTAGGATATACTAATAACCATGCGGTTTTAGTTTGATTATTCCTAGTTGAACAATTGGTATTCATTTATTAAATATAATGAAGTATTATTTATTTAGACCAATTGTGTCATGTGTGTCCTATTATTTATATAGTAGTTGATTTAGTGTGTAGAGCCAAGCTTATACACGGAAGATTAAATCATCGGTTCTTATAAATAATAAAGTAATGTTCACAATCTAAGATGGAAATTGGACAAAGCCATCGGTATGATTGTAGTACAAGATTATATATAATTTATCTTGATTATGGGAATGGTATAGTGTTGGGGCTTGATTCCCAGCCGAGATAACCATTTCATACCTCCCCTGATCCTACGGCAGGATCCGTCATCTTGGCAGGAATTGCTTAGATCCCCTGATCGAGTAATGGGGTTTGCAAAACCTCACTAGACCGAGGCCCATTGCTATGGGGACGTTCACCTGCTTGACCTAGTTGACGAGCATAATGAGTTCGTACTATTACAAAGCATGCAACGCGCACTAAAAGCTTTTTCAGCCTGACATTACAAAGGTAGACGTCCCCGTACGCCCGGCCTGCCGGCCCGCTCTGAAGAATTCATGATTTATATATGTTTCAGGCCCGGTGAGAGGGAGTGCGGAATAAGGATAGATTTCAAGACTCGGTTTTTTTGCGGGAAGGCCCTTCTAGACTCCGCTCCTCGCTCGAGCTACCAGCTTTCTTATCGCCCGGTTCAACTAACCGTCCGTCCTGCCCTTGACGAGTACTTTGATTTTAGTTAGACCAACTTCTTGTGCTAGTGCGCTTTGTATGCATTGAACGGACCAAGTAGAGATAAGTGTTTTTATACTGACTATATAAAATAAACTCTCTAGCTCATCAAATGTACTTATACTCTTAATCTTGATATAGCTATTATTAGTGGTGTATATTATTTATTGTCTTGATTTATCAATAGGTGAGGTCCAGGATATTTGGATCAAATAAATCCTGATAAGTTGGATAATAATAATATGCATTTTCGAAGTGATAGCTAGTTGATAGAATCCACGTCTCGGTATAGAGATTGATGACACCCCTTTATGAAAGCTTATAAGTTTCTATGTGTAAATCTGGCCAGTGGATTTTGTATCCGGTACATGGAATAAGTTAAGCGGAAGTCTAAAGGATATTCATTTAGTCAATATATTGAATTGTCAGTAATTTAATAATATTGATTAGTGTATGTAATCTTAACGTGGGGAGTTAAATAAGATTTGATGGAAGAATTCGAAATTCAAATGAGGAGTGCAATTACGAATTTCTAGTGGAAATAATTTGTAATTTATTATGGAAAGGTTAATTCTAGAGAAAAAGAATTAATTCCATAATTGGAAGCCTCATTAATTAATTATGTGGTCCCTGTTGTGACCGAATTCAATTAGGACTAGGAGAGGGGTTTCTTGGTGGAAAAGAATCCTAGATAGTTTTGGAAAAGGGTTTTACCCTAAAACTATATAAGGAGGATTCTTGTCCAAAAGAAAAGAGACAAAAAAAAAAAAAAAAAAACCTAATAGTTTTCTCTCTCTGAAATATTTGTTCCACCCAAATATTATTAGTCTGGGTATTGTTCGGGCACACGACATAAGATCATGGAACTGGAGGACGACCCCGTAGATGATCCTGCTCGTGATTGAAGATTTGTTTCAAGGTTGAAGTCACACTTCAAGAGGTATTCCGTGTTATGTTTATGTAAAACTGAATTGTCTGCTAGTTTGTCTAGATTACACGTGAGTTCATGATCCTGAAATTGCTTCCGCTGTGTTTATATTCCTTCACAACTATCCAACAAGGTGTATTAGTCTTTAGTTATTACTGCTCTGTTCCATATTGTAAGATATAGTTTGATCTGGATCCAAATTTAAAAAGAAAATGAAGACTCTTAAACTTGTGGTGTAAAATAAGCTACAGATTTTTGTACGATTATAAATCACTCCACTAAGGATAAAGTGGGGGGTTTCAAATTAAGTTATTTTCATATTCAAAATTGTATCTTTCTTTTAGAAAGGGACTACTATGGTAATTGTGCATCTTTATTAAATGGATGGAGTACAAGATTAAGGATTGAGTCATAGAATGTAACCTTGTTAATTGTTGGAAGTTTTGATGAAGAGTTTGATACTTAAATTCTTTAAAGACAATAAAATACACTAAAAAGTCTCTAACTTTTGTTACTGCAATTTTTCCCAACACTATATATTCTTTACTAGTAATAGCTCAGCTTTCTTTCTATTTTTATCGTCTTTTATGTGTACACCTTCTTGTTTGGTGCTTCTAAAATATTAATGGGAAGCTCATGTCATTCATTTGCTATTTTTTTCCCGACTTCATCTCTTTTTGTCATATTTCCAATAACATAGTAACGGTCTTTTTACTACTAGAATCATTAGTCAAAGATCAAATAGGCCAAAAGTAGGACCCACTATTGTACTTGTAGATGATAATATGGCAAAATAAGAGACCTACATATCAACATTTACAAAGAGTTTAAATTTTAAATTTTGTGCATTGAATAAACATTTTTTTATACACAATCCTGTCATGAATGACATTTACAGGTAATCCTTCTCAAAATGTGAAATTTATAATCTTATACCAAAATAAATTATAATTTAATGAGTAAATTTGATCTGATAATGTAAAAAATTATTTATATTATCGGCATTATATACTCCCTCCGTTTTAAATTATTTGTCATGTTCACTTTTACACGTTCCTTAAGAAATCATTAATGAAGAGGGATTATTAACTATTTTATTCTTATTTAATATTTATTGGCATTTGAACAATTATGATATTAACCAATAAGTGACTTTGTGATCTTCAAGACATTTACTATTATGGGTAAATAGAAAATTTTATCTTGAAATACTAATTGAATAAATATTTTAAAACGACTATTTTTAGAATGAAACAAATAATTTGAGACGGAGGGATTATAACTTAGAACTCTATTCAGAAATTGTCCTAATTTGCATACATGGAGTGAATTTTTTCCCATCTGTATGTGAGCTGGTTCTTTCTCTTTCTTGGTTTGTCATTGAACCCAATTCACACAATCTCTCTCTCTCTCAGTGGACCAGATCCCCATTTCACTAGAGATGAAAAATCCACTAAAAGCATCACTTATATCATACAAATAACCAGTTACTTAACCCTCAATTGCAATTTTGTCCTCATCAAAATCCAATCCTTGGCTTTTAAAAAAAGGTCTTTTCTTTATCTCTATAATAAATTTTGTATCTTTATTACTTTGCCCCAAAAGAAGTAAACCCTAGATTTAATTTGCTTGTAATTCTTGAAAAAATTTGTTCTTTTTTATCAGGGGTTTTTGCTGAATCAATTCCATAGGGTCACAATCTTGGTGACCCCTTTTTTGTTATAAAGTTTTGTGCTTTTTTTGTTTTTGATGATTCACCCTAGTAAAGATTAGGGCTTTTTTCAAGAATCTTTGGTTTGGTTCTTGATTTTGGTTTCTTGTTGAATAAGTAATTGTGGGTTTTGTTCTTGTTGGTTGGTTAAAGTTAGGGTTTTGGAAAATGGGTTTTCATTTTTGAGCTGAATAAGATTTAAAGTCAGCTTGTTTAAGGGGAATAGTTAGTGGTTGAGTTGGTTGTATCCTTTACTTTATTTGTTGTTGAGAACTAGTTGAGTTGTCATGGAGGATGAAAATCAGAACACTATGAATCTTGATCTTAATTTGATACCTCTTGACAACCCGAGCGATGACACTGAGCCTGTGCGTCCATCGTTTGCTATTGATGACGTGAATTTGGATGAAATGATAGATGGTCCTGTTCATAGGTTTAGGGAAGTTGTTAGGCAAAGGAGGACGCGATGGCGGTCTTGGAGAAATGTTCCGGTCCCCCTGAAACTAGAAGTATTGCATTGGAATTCCATGGTGGAAGTGGATCACAAACAGGTGAGGCTAGTGTTGCTGCTGAAGAGAGGCCGACTGAGGTGGCTAAAACATGTGATAATAGTAATGGGTATTCGAATGATGAGAGTTTGGGGAAAAAGGAAGATAGTGAAAAGGTTAATAGTGAAGAAGGTAGCTTCTTTGATTGCAATATATGCCTGGACCTGGCTAAAGATCCTGTTGTGACTTGTTGTGGTCACTTGTTTTGTTGGCCTTGCCTTTATCGATGGTTACATCATCATTCGGATGCAAAGGAATGCCCTGTTTGTAAAGGGGAAGTTACAATGAAAAATGTAACCCCAATTTATGGCCGTGGGACTAATGTACGGGTTTCTGAAGAGGATTCAACTCTGAAAGTACCTCATAGGCCTTCAGCACGGCGTGTAGAGAGCTGGAGGCAAACTATTCAAAGGACAGCATTCACCATTCCCATGGAAGAAATGATTCGACGTCTTGGCAGTAGATTTGATTTGTCTCAGGTCCAGCCACCGAACTCTGAAGGATCTCGCGAATCGCCTGAGAGAAGCTACTCATTGCTTAACCGTATTCTAACTTCTAGGGGAATGCGTAGAGAACAGAACCCTGTTCTTCCTTCAGATGATGTAGTTGACTTGTCGCAGACGAGTCCTACTAACTCGGATGCATGGGAAAGTCGTCGTCTTTCCTCTCTGTTACTTCGTAGATCAAATTCACATCGAGCTGCTAGTATTGCCAATCTTACTTCTGCATTTGGTTCAGCTGAAAGGCTGGTTGAGTCATACTTTCGCAGTAACCTTGTCGAGAGGAATCAGGATCAGCCTCCACCAGTTGATGATAGAGATTCTGTTTCTAGTATTGCTGCTGTTATACACTCAGAGAGCCAGACGTTGGATACTGCTGTTGAAATAGATTCGACACCGTCCCTTTCTACTTCATCTTCCAGGAGAAGAAATGATGCCTCCAGAGTTTCAGATGTAGATAGTGGAGATTCACGTCCACCTAGGAGGAGGAGGCTACACTGATTTGCATTCTTCTAATTTCAGTGAGCCAAACCGCGCAACCTCTCTTCAACTGTTCAACATTGATGTTTCTCATGCCTTGTTTAGGCTTATTATTAGGAAACTGAACTTTTCCATGAGGTATTCATAATAATACCTTTACAAGTTTTGCTGTTTAGCTTTTCTCTTTGCTCCATAAGTTCCCTTGTTAGGTCCAAGCTTTGAGTTTGCCTGGCACATCCACAATACTTAGTAGAGTAATGGTGCATATTTGTCTGTCCCTCTGTAAATAACCATGCAAGTGGTAGTTCTATTTGTAAACCTGCTCTTGACATCCTCAATAAATCTATAATTTATCCATTTAATGTTTTTACTGCGCCGATCCCTTTGGTAGTTCTTATCACTGTTTGCTATTGACAATCGTGGAAGAATACGTCCAGAAGTTGTATTTGAGCTAAACCTCCTTTCATAATACTAGATAAAGTACTTATCGCAGCTTGAAGTACCTGCGTATGATACTTGGGAAAAAGAAAGAAAATTTTCTGATGATAGATCTGCCAGTTGTATTTGAAGCTAAACTCCTCGACTGTTCACTTGGCATATCTATTGGAAAACTTGTGTACCATTTCCAATTACTGTGAAATATTTCTATGCAGTTCTGCATTACAGAACTAAATAACTTTTAAGCTTCACCGAAAATTTTGACTAAACTTCTAGAGCTTTCTTCATATGCTTGTCTCTGAGGCATCTTGTGGTTTTGCATTCAGGTGTTTCTGGTTTATTTATTCCTAAGCATAAACCATTCTGTCTCTTTTTGCATTGCATGTTACATGCGATATTCCTAAATGTTTCCTTTGTTGTATGAGAAAAAAACACTTTATAAGCTTCCATTAATGTGATGTGATTAAGGTGGTGTATTTCTAGATATGTGATCTGTGTATTCTTGGTTTGTTTTGAAGATTCTCTCTCTTTCCATAATTCCTCTCCATTTTGACAGAAGTATTCTTCTTCTAAATTAACTGGGTTCATTCTAGATGTTGTCTTGTATATGTTATGCTGTTTTGGCATTTGTATGTAACTAAACCATGGAGTCTAGATTTGTGTTAGGAACAACTGATCATAGGAAATGGTAGTGTCCAGGTGTGGTCGGGCAGTCAATGAAGTGGGTGAAAAGTATGGGAGATTAGACATAAAAATCTAGGTGATTACTTTCTCTGTTTCTAAGTTTTTGTTGATAAGAGTTACTTGGTACATGTGTTGGTGGGAGATAGCAGGTACTTAGTGAAATAATCAAGGTGCAAGCAAACTCTTATCTTTCGAAGTTTTTGTTGATAGAGTTACTTGGTGCCGGGGAAGGTAGCAGGTACCTAGTGGGACCGAGGTGCAAGCAAGATGCCTGGACACCATCCTTACTAAAAAAAAGATAGCGTGATTGCATTTCTCTTGATTTAAGAGTTTCCAGAATATTGACCCTATTACTTGTCAAAAAATAAAATTAAATTAGTGAGCCTTTGAAGAATCCCTTCTGTTGCACACTTGCACCGACTTCTTGAACACATCATTAGGAGCTAAGTATTCAGTATTTTTTCCAACTAAGCTGTAGTTATGATAACTTTGTTCTGTTGGATTTCTTCTTCTAGCTAGACCATTCATCTTTAACATCTACTTTGTAGTGTAGAGGACCTTTGTTGGTCAAATATGTAGTATGTTCAAGTTGCTATGATTTAAGACCCTGTAGAACTGTGTCTACGTAGTGCTTCAAATGCACTGCAAGTTCATCACAATGTAACATTATGCTTGTATCATCCATGGCGGGTGCACCTTTATGGCAGTGGTTCTAGGTGCAGTCGCTGCTTTCGACTCAAACTACTCGACATAATTAAACAAGAACATATCATACATACATATACGAAGTTTGAAAAAGATCCCCATGTGTGGTACTAGTATCTAGTAGTTGCAAGATGACATGAATTGAGCTTATTTGGAGAAACAAATTAATGAAGATTGATATAGTCGACTCTTACTTGTTTGGAATTGAGGTGTGGTGGTTGTTGTACATATACTTGGTTTGCACCTATTGTCACAATTAGTGAGTAAGCTAATATTTTGTGACCACTGACTTAAAATCTTTAATCCACCTCCATATGTCATGTTTCCGAACGCTTGAGGAAGCTGACATTTCTTGTTTGTGGGTTTTAAGCTCTCCATTTGCAATTTGGCATCATAGCTTTAGTATTCTCAGATTCTGTGATTCAAATCCCTTTTGGATGGGGCAACGGTTATCCGATGTGGATTGAAGCCAGCTGCTTTTGCTTGAGGCAACTGAATGAGGGTGAAGTGCACCAACAGCCCCTCTTAGCCTTTTTGCAGAAATATGACACCATAAGCAATGGTTTGCATTTTCGCCCGCGCTTAATAGGATTTTGCAAAAATACCCCGTTAAGTTTAATAATTTTTTTTTTTTTGGATGGAAGTACCCTTATCTATCTCTTGACACGGGGTTATGATTTGCCCTTTGACCCCTCTCTAATTGCCAACACTTGCCCCTTGAAGCCCCTTAAATCTAGCATTCTCTTAAAAAAAGTGTTGCCCCCTGTCAATCTCTTGGCAATGGGCCAAAACTTGTCCTTCGTTCCTCACTATTTGCCAACACTTGCTCTTGAAGCCCCTTGAATCTCACATTCGCTCAGCACTTGGTCGTAAGTGTTGGCAAGACAGCACTTGCCCTTGACTTCTTGCCTAAAAGCCAACACTTACAAATTTGTGCCTTGAAATTTTGGCACCGTGCCAATATAAGGGCATTTTGTTAAAATATTGTAAAACGGGGCCAAGCTTGCAAAACCATTCCTTATGAAGGGCATCCGGTGAAATTGTTTGCTCTTATGCTGCTATTAAGAGTGAGTTTAAAGTTCAATAGTGAAAAATTGATAACTAGCTAATTTTGGACGCCCTAGGTAAGTTTTATCCATTGTTTCAAAATTAATTGAGAAATAGCAAAATACCACGCGCGAATTTACTGTCTGTTGGTGTTGACAACAATCAGACTAGCTACAATATTTTTTACTAGGACTTTTGAACTAACATGTTCACAGTCCAGTAGTTTTTACTAGGATTCATATTTAAGAGATTCACATTTATCCTGGAGCTTCATATGAAAAGTCTCAGTATTTTTTACTAGGACTTTTGAACTAACATACTGAAATTTTTTTGGATGACTAGTCTTCAAAGAGTTTTATACCGTTGGCTAGTTTTCATTTAGCGCGGTGCAAACAGGCTACGGGGCCAAAATTTTACCAATAGTAACGTAAAAATTTAGTCTCATAGCTTGTTTGCACCGCGCTAATTGAATACTAAACTGTTTGAAAACTAGCCAGCTCCAGACAAGCCCCAGTATTTTGTACTGGGACTTTGAGCTAACATGTTCAAAGTCCCCAGTATAAATATATAAAGCTCCAGGACATGAATCACAGTATAAAATAATAGAATTTTGAACATGTTAGTTCAAAGTCCCAGTATAAAATACTGAGACTAGTCAGGGGTGTTTGCCAACGCTAATGGAGTGTAACTGTGCGCGCAGATTTTTGGCTATTTCTCAATTAATTTTGAAACGGTGGATAAAACTCACTTAGTACGTCCAAAATTGGCTAGTTATCAAAATTACCCAATAGTAATTGGTGTCATTTCCGGCCTATTTGAAAAAATATGACACCACAAGCAATGGTTTGCTTTTTTGCCCGCGCTAACAGGGGTTTTGCAAAAATGCCCCTTTTAAGGTTTAATGAAAAAAATCCAGGCGGAAACACCCATGTCAAGTTTTAAGGTCGGGGCCAAGACTTGTCTTTATACCTCTCAGCTTTTCAACACTTATCCCTTCAAGTGTTGGCAAAAGGCAATACTTGCCGCACTTGGTCGTAAGTCTTAGCAGACTTGCCTTTGACCCCTGTCTATTTGCCAACACTTACCCTTAAAGTGTTGGCAAAAGGCAACAATTGCCGCACTTGGTCGTAAGTCTTGGCAATTGCACCTTCCAGTCTTTCCCTATATTCTCGTCATATAACTTCAAGTATTGGCAAAACAGTACTTGCCTTTGAAGTATTGACAATTGCCAAGACTTACAAGATTTTTGCCTTGAAGTTTTGGCTCCGGGCTAAAAAGGGTATTTTGCTAAAATATTTCTTAGCGCGGGCATTTTGCAAAATCATTCCTTATGGAGGGCATGCGGTGAATGTTTTGGTCATTTCCACACCGGAAACGACTATAAATGGGCACTCCTTTAATTCTTGACGGAGAATTTAAGAAATAGGTAAAAAAAAAAAAAGCGGTTTTGAAAAGTGGAGCACTTTAAAGGTGGTCTTTAAAAATTGAGCACTTTTACATTAAATGAAGCTGAAAGTACAAAAATAGCCTTACTAATATAATACTTCCCATAATTACAACTATGTCACCGCACTTTTTGAAGCCGTAATTATAAAAATGCCAACACACCTTAATATAGCGGAAATTACAAAAATTGTCACTGCTCTCTACAAAGTAGAAACAATTTCAATCCATCCGTGTTTATTCATATAGTCACGTTGATTTTGTGAATAAATAAGGCCAAATCTTCATCCTTTCGCTCATATACAAAAAACAAAGCAAAACATTACATAAGAACAATCCGGCATCATTTCTTCATATAGTGAGAAAAAAAACCATGTTCATTTCGTAAATAAATGATGTCAAATCGTCATCACTTTACCCATATACAAAAATACATATGAAAATATAAAATCAAGACAATCTGTCGACATTTACTTACAAGTGAGCCAAATTACTTTCTCTACTTTACAAGCAAATGACACCATCACTTTGCCCAAAAGTCCAAAGTAAAAATCAAGACAATCCGTCTGCATTTACTTACAAGTGAGCCAAACTACTCTGTCTATTTTACAAATAGATGATACCAAATCGTCATCACTTGCCCATATACAAAAAATTCAAATTAAAAATAAAATAATGTCAATCTAGCATCATTTGTCCATTTTATTTTACAGATACATGAGGTCAAATTGTCATCACTCCATTTACAACATACATGACACTTATCCATATTAAGCTTGTTCATTGGAATCATTATGTGCTTCAGCTCAACGGTACTTATGTGGTTTTCTTCGTTTTCAATTTTCCAACAAAATTGCAAGAATAATTACATTATTCCATCCAAAATTCTTGGGATAGAACCAATGTCCATGAGTTGCCCTAATTTACGCATTTCGCTCCACTTATGCGTGAGCATTTTCTTACAATAACTGGCTTAAACTTTTGTCTTTGAATCCAAAAGCAACCAATCAATAGGAAAAATAATTTGTTTTTGCTTGGTTTTAGGTCTGAAAGAAGGAATGAAGTGAATGAAGCCACAAGAAGCAAAAGAACCAAAGTTTAGTGATGTTTTGAGAGAAGCTGCAGAATCAGAGAAAGGGCCCCCGCCCAACAGTTAGGCCCCAGTCTTTTCTCTAAAGGTCATCACCTGCCAAGTAAAAGGGCTAGCAAAAGGGCCCTATCCCAATGGGCCATGCTTCTGAACAATGGAAAGAAAGAGCTTCCACAGTTCCAAAAGGGCTGGAGCCCAATTACTTACTCTTGAAAGTCACTAGTGAAGAAAGGGCTACCTACCAAGGAAAATACTTGAGGAAGAGAGGGTTGCCGCACATTCCAAAGGGCTGGGAACCCTTTCCTTGTTTTGGAGTTCTAGATCTGGAGCAAAGCCAAATCTCGTTATTGATTTTGTCTCAGCTTTATCTTGTTAACTAAGTTGCATTCACTGAGTAACTTAAGCCTAGTTTACGGTGACAAGAAAGGTGAATGTAATTAAGTTGGCAAGGTAATATGGCTAGAAGTGTCATGTTTACTGCCTGGAATAAGTCTTTTGAGATAGCAGAGGTTGGTGATTACTGGTATGAAATTGTTGAGAGGCGGAAGAACTTCGTTAGTAGAGTGTCTGTTGATGGAATCAATCTATCAAACATGTGTAAATGCATGGAGGAAGCATCAAAAGAGAAAGGTAGAATCTGTCGAAACTAGAAATATAGGAGCCAAATTTACTCCTATCATTTCTATCAGAACTTTAATAGTATGGGAAGATATCTCAGAGTTGTGGCTATGAAAGGAAGCAAGAAATCAGCTATCATCGTTCCAGAGATAGAAGAGTGTGTGGGAAAAAAATACTATTACGGGGATACAAGTCCAGCTGACAAGACTAGGCTTATCTTACAAGTCACTGGGCGCAGAGGATACATACCCATTCTTTGGTCCAACGATCATTCAGGCGTCACGACCATAGGACGCAGAGCATACATCCCACTGCCTTAGGTTTACAGTCTCCTAGTTAGGATTTAGTATATTCCACCGCCTTGAGTTATAGGCTCATAGCCTTATTAGTCTTTGTATTTTACCTTGATTGTCATTTTATTGTACAATCAAATGATTCACCATAGAATCCGGCTATTCTCAAGGAATAAGAATACTTTACTTTTCTTGCTCATTATTTCTCTCTTTTACTTAGTTACTGTTTCAGTCGTATTTACTGTATTGCTTGTGACCTCATTCTAAATTAATTGTTTAACGTAAGCGACCTATTATAGGCATAAACAGTTTGGCACCCATTGTGGGGCCTAGAAAATTGTAGGTATTATACGAAGGAAAAGGCCCAATCATATCTGATGATAGTAGCAACGTTCCGAAGAATACTACAGACGTAGTAGACGAATCCGTGAAGGATCCCAGTGATCCCAGCGTGCAGCCAAAAGATCCCGTTGAACAACCGAAAGACCCTTCCCAGGAGCCAATCCATGTCGCCAGCGATGGAGAAGGTGACCAACCGCCGGAAGGTAATTCTGAATTCAGAGGTTTTCTTGTTAATCTCCTCAAAACTATGTCTGAACAAGCAGAGCGAAACTCCATCAACATGGTCAAAGAGATATCTTAGAATTTAGGAGCGATGTTTGCTGGATCATCTCAGAGGCCAACATCCCCGCGAGGACCAGCGCCCATGAACCATTCACTAGCATCCGTCCCTAACCGCAGGCTAAACATGGATTCCTTCCATGAAGGTTCATCGACAATCAACAATCAAGACTTTAAGGGAGCGCCAATCATTCAGGACCTCATAAAGAAGATGAATGTCATCCATGATCGAATTGGTAACGTGCCGGGTGCACCACCCCAAGTTACCACGATAGATGAGCAAAAGTTTTACAAATATGCTGACAAAGCAAGCGTTGCACCGGTCCCCATACCAAATCACTTCTGCCTGCCGGATAACTTAAAGTATGATGGAACAACTGATCCAGATGAGCATATTGATGCGTATTACACGACAGTAAAGAGTAACGAGATCACCGAGGAAGAAATTAAGTCTGCTTTGGTGAAGAGGTGTGCTCAACTCTGACCAAAGGCGCCCTTGCTTGGTACACCCAGCTACCAATAGGCTCTATCGAATCATTCACTTAGATGCAGGACCTATTCAAGAAAGCGCATTCTGGTACCTGCAAGCGGGAGAGGCACATGGAAGACATCTACGAGATTCGTCAGCATAACAATGAACTGCTGAAGGACTACCTTGACAGGTTTCAGAAGGAATGCAAGGAGCTTTCTCCAGTCCCCTGCTGTTGTAGCCTTTGGAAAAAGTCTGAACTCGAAGGGGTCGTTAGCCACCAGGGAATTGTAGTAGAGTTTGACTCAACATCCTGTGACAACATGGAGGGCATTGCATCAGAGGTATACTAAAAAACTTCACCTGGAGCCAGACCATTCCTAGAACCCCGAAGTTGAGCGAAGGAAGATAGCAGGGAGTCCCTCTCTAGAAAGTGAGGGGTTCGGAAGAAGAACAAAAGCAAAAATTCAGAACCAGATGGGAATCGGAAAGCATAGCAGTTCCGGGGGATCTGGGTCCAAAGAAAAGCGGACAGAGTCCCGTAGCTTCAGAGATTTTGGTTTGTGAGTAAACGATGTGGATTTAGTCGCCAATCACTTTGGAAAACTAGGTCCGAGGATCCGATGGCTGCCTACCATAACAGGAGCAATAGGGAGAAACGCAACGCCTCATTGCGATTTTCAGTGTAGCGATGGCTACACAACCTGTTGATTGCAAGGCTCTGATG
Source organism: Petunia x hybrida (assembly GCA_037355625.1). Classification (NCBI taxonomy): domain Eukaryota; kingdom Viridiplantae; phylum Streptophyta; class Magnoliopsida; order Solanales; family Solanaceae; genus Petunia; species Petunia x hybrida. The sequence goes on from JBBBVM010000669.1 coordinate 26,865, forward strand.
ATTGAAATCGAGCATCTATTGAAAGAAGGACACCTCAAAGACTTGATTGAAGAAGGACCATATCATTCAAAAGCGCCAAATTCTGAAAACTTGAGGACAATCAATGCAATCTTCACAGTTCTGGAACCAGCCACATCCTGGGGACTACAGAGTCGGGGGTGTTGCTCAGTCCAATCCCGTTCAGCCCGAAGGAAGAAGAAGGGCACCAAAGCGACCTCCTCGTTTCTGTAGAAGTGTCTGACCTTCACATCTAGTGAGCTCTGATTGATTCCGGGAGTAGTGTGAATATTACTCGGATGGAGACATTGCAGAATACACGCCAACGCCACCAAGTAGCTTCAAGTCCTCGGAACATAGTTAGCTTTAATGGCTGTCGAGAAGAACCTGTTGGAGAACTAGCTCTACCGGTCCATATACCGAGCGACAAGCACTACTCCCTCCAGGTGCTGAATTACAATCTATCATATGACATCATCTTGGGATGGCCTTGGATACATAGCGTTAAGGGAGTACCCTCAACACTCAATCAAGTCTTCAAATACCCGATTTCACACGGGGTTAGTGGCTTACGGGGCGAGCGGTCTCCACTTGGAGAATATTATCCTTCTTATGACGCGGATCTTAGCGTTGGGCCAATAGCCAAAGTACACATGACCGAAGAAAAATCCATCGAGTTTGAGGCCACGGAACGAGAGGTTAGAGAAGAAATCAGTGAAGTAAGGGATCGATTGTCAATGATGGATCAGCTAGTCCCCAAAGCAACAGAATTGGTATGTCAGCTCTCTGAGGTGCGGCGGAGACAAGAAGGATCCCTATGGTTGATACAGAGTTACCTGATAGTAGCACATGCAAATGTACAGCTCCTACAGCTTCCAGTGATAGCCGAGCTAGAGCCACGTGAGCATCTGTTGCTGTATGTTTCGATCTCAGAGATAGCATGGAATGCAGTCCTTGTATGAGAATGAGAGGAAATTTCCTATGAAGTACGCCAGCAAAAGACCTTCGTACCGAGACAGGTTTCTGTCTTTGCCCATTCAGTTTATTGCGGCCGTGATCATGGCAACCCAGGAGCTGTTCTCATATTTTCTTGGCCATACGATTAGCATGGTCTCCTTCACACCGGTGCAGATCATATTGTCTAAACCCGGACTCTCAAAGGAGATGGCAGAATGGGCTGAGAAATTGGGGGAGTGTGACATTATCTACCAACCCCGAACAACCATCGAGTCACAGGAACTGGAAGGGTTTACCTCAGACTTCGTGGAGAAACTAGAGCCAAAGGCGGAGGAGTCAATCAGGAGTGAAGAAACGATCGAGTCCGGGCATTGGGAGATCGGCATTGACGTAGATCTCAAAGGGGAAGAAGCCAGCCTCTATCTGTGGGTCAAGACACCCACTTGGATAGTCTTCTGCAAGACTGCAAGATATCAGAGTGATGATGGAGAGTATGAAGCCATAATTCAAGCTCTTGACTTAGCCTACATATTGGGGGCCAGGGAGGTCACCCACTTCAGCAGCTCCCAGCTGGTGGTCAATCAAGTAAAAGAAGTTTTACCATAAAAGACATCTGTACCCTAGATCGATAGGAGAAAATAAAAGCGCTCTTGAAAAATTTTCAGATATCGGAGTTTGTCTATCGGGAAGAAAGCTCAAGCGATGGCGAAGCGTCTGAGGATTCATGCGACCAGCAGATAGTGGTTGAGTTAACCCCCGTGGACCTGATGAACCTTGTAGTTCCAGACACAGAATCTATCACAGGGCAGCGTCACACGCTGATCAACTACCTAAGCGAAGGAATCCTCTCCGAAGACAAATCACAAAGCAGACAGCTACGAAAGCAAGCATTTCATTATTGTTTGATTGGCGCAGAGTTATACCATTGGGTTGTCAGCGGCCCAGCGGTAACATCTCCAGGCTCAGCACCCTCGCACAGGGAAGCCCAAGTACACATCCCCGAACCTTCCGAGGGTCAAGCGTGAAGTATCTTTTGCTTTTTAAATCATTCGCTTTAATTATGTTTAGCTTCTTTAATTTTGATCGTAGTATTTTCATACTCATCAGCCATGTTATGGGGTTTTCACCCACAACATATCAGGCCTAGTACCCTATTTATCAACAAAACTACTATACTTACTTATTCAGATCCAACTATTCACAGCCCCGGGCAGACCTAAGTTGAGGTAATACACTCACTTTTCAATATAAAAAGTAGGGTACACTACTCGCTTAGAGATAGACCATGTCCAGCTCAGCCACCAGGCATTATTCATATGTTGAACTCGTTAATTCAACAACTGCACCTACATGCCGACGGCGATGCCTGTCCGCTTAGTGCCTAAAAGTCATTAATACTCGAGTAACTAAGCAGAGTAGTTCGAAGTTGGAAGCAAAAGTGCCCGTTACCACACGGGCTAAAGTCGTCCCACTGTGGGCGCAACTCAAGCAGTCACCTAACAACGCAAATGAAGCGCCCTTCAGTGCGCACACCCGTCTCTTGAAGACACTAGCCCAGGAAGGCACACGAAACATACTGCTTTGTATATCATACGTAATTACACAAGTACATGTAAAACTATTGATGAACGACCATTTCATTAATAACGAATAACCTGTAGGCTTATAATATACAATTAGTTCTTCATGAATACAACATTTGTTCATAACAATTGTAAAAAAATAGAAAGGGAAGACTAAAAACAGAGAGCTTCTTAGGACTAGCATGGCTGAAGATCCTTCATCTGGATTATAGCTACAAGCCGTAAAACAGTCCGGAGTTCTTCCTTTCTTCTCGCAGCCCGAGATATGTCAGCCCGAGAATTTCCTCAAGGTACGCGGTCGTCGATACAATCAAAGCCCATATGCTTGATCAAAGCAAGGGTGTTCGAAAGCGTCTGAGTATAGGCCTAACCTCCCCCTATCTCACCCGCTGAATTTGAAGAGAAACTTGAAGACTCGCCGCAGAGCTTAAAAAGAAAACTGGACCATCCGAGTCAACCTCGACTAGTCAAACTAAAGAGTACAGCCCCGCAGATCTTTAAGCACAATCAGCAACTTACCATGGACGGAGAGGCTTAAGCTGGGAACCTACCACCAGGGAGCCTCTTCCCTTGGATATTCCACAGCCAGCAGCCGGAGAGGCATTGCAGTTAGGGTTTAGCTGAAGCAGATAACCAAGGTGAAAACCATGAACCACAACACGATCCAAAGCTTGGTGACACCTTAGCCACCCGATGATGAGAAGCTATATCCTCTTGTCTGGCATGAAACGGAGCTAGGCAGTGGATCACCGGTACGGTACCATTGAAAGAGCGGCCTGTACACACAAAGTCTCTTGGCGGAGAAGCCCCATGGCAGCTGACAGGGTTAAGCCTCCTGATCCCGCATGATAAGAGGAATATCACAGCAAACACCGTGTTAGAATATGAGTGCACTATAATCAGTGCACATGACACAATGAAGACATCCCAAAGAACGTCATTAGAATCCCGAACAAACTTCATGACTCGGGGGGACTTCATTCGTTCCTTCACGAATAAAGGACGAAAAGAAGGTAACTGGAGATGAACTTCCTCCTATAGTTCCCTCATGCATCATCCATTCGGAACAAAGAAGATTTTCTGGGAATATCAAACCAGGATCAAAGGCGAATATTTATGAAGAAAGAAATATTTCTCACTATCATAAGAAACTGATGAAGAAGTGAAGTATTTTTTGAAGAGGAGTTTGTGATTTCTCCACTGTCGAAAAGTCTCTATTTATAGGCAGAAAAGAGATAAATGATGAAGCACGAAATGCTCAAGCGTCATTATTACTGAGGATATGAAACAATTCGAAGCAATTAATAGTAGTTGGAAAAGTGCATGGAATCGGTATCAACCAATCAGATGAAAGCACACGGAGTTCTCGAAGAAATCAGCGTCATTCTTGGTCAAAGAGACTGCGAGTCTCAAGGAGTCAGTGAAATATCTTTTCACATCTATCTTGTACGCTGCTTTCAATTCCTGACTGCTTGCATCAGCACTCAGCAAGTGGGGGAACTGACTGTGTGGGCAAAAATACGCCACCTACTATTACGAGGATAGGAGTCCAGCTGGCAAGACTAGGCTTATCTTATAAGTCACCAGGCACAGAGGATATACGCCCACTCCTTGGGCCAATGACCATTCAAGCGGCACGGCCATAGGACGCAGGGCATACATCGCACCGCCTTAGGCTTACAGTCTCCTAGTTAGGGTTTAGTATATACCATCGCCTTGAGTTATAGGCCCATAGCCTTATTATTCTTTGTATTTTACCTTAATTAGGACTGATTATCCACTACTATAAATACCCCTCCTAACATTGTATTATATAATCAAGTGATTCGCCATATAATCCAGCTATTCTCAAGGAATAAGAATACTTTACTTTTCTTGCTCATTATTTCTCTCTTTCACTTACTTACTTTTTCCGTCGTGTTTACTGTATTGCTTGTGACCTCATTCTAAATTAATTATTTAACCTAGGCGACCTCGATTTAGGCATAAATAGGGAGAATGCTGGATGGTCTGATTATGCCGCGTAAATAAGAAGATTTATAGAGAAGGGTGAAATCAGAGCTCCTATTAGTGGAAGGAAGAAGATAGATCACAGTTACAATCAGGTAGCTCAGCTAGTTGAATGGCCGAAAGAAAAAGTTAGCTTTATTTCTGGAAAATATTCTGGACTTAACAAATTTTGCATTGAGAAAGGCTCAATAAAAAGCAAGGTGGGTTTTCTTTCGAAATGTCTTTTGGGTTCCTTCAGACAAAAATTAATGGCTCTTCCAACTTTTAAAGAACTACAGCAGTGGGCTTGTAATTTATGGAAAGTTCCGACAGGAATTGTAGTTAGAGAAGTGAAAAATGAGTACTTCCTATTTGAATTTCCTTCTAGAATTGAAGCAGAAAAAATTAAAATGGTGAATTGGAAATACAAAGAGTTTGAACAACAGCTTGAATGGTGGTCCTCTATTTCTATCCGTCACCGAAAGAGTTATAAACTCAGAGTTATAAACTCAGAGTTATATGTATCAAATTGATGGGTTTCCAATTCATTTATGGTCGGAAGATTTATTTAGGAAGATAGGAGATCATTTTGGAGGTTTTGTAGATATTGATGAAAATACAAAATTCAGAAGGCATCTGCGATGGATGAGAATCTGTGTGAAATTTACATGAATAAATTTTCCGATGACGGTGGACTGTGTAATTGATGATATATTATTTAAAATCTCGTTATGGGTAGAGACATCATCATGGGTAAAGGAGGTTCAACGGAATAGCAGCGACCACAACCGAAATATTCCTCGAGAATTGAAGGGTCGTGCTGAAATTCCAATAATGAGGAGCAGAATCCCAATACAGAATTTAATGTGAATGAAGGCGTGAGTCTAAAAAGTGATGCACATAAACGACAAAAATTAATTGGGGACTCAAAGGAGGTGCACGTGTCTAAAAGGCTTGTTATGCAGTAAAAAAATAAAAGAGTTGGGCCTTACATGACTGCAGGGAATTCAGTAAAAGGAAATGGGCTAGTTAATTCTCATAAGGGTTTTAATAAAGGCCCAAGTCTTGCAGTAAGGAAAAATAAAGGGAAAGAGCAGAATAGTAAAATGGTCTACATGCCGAAATTTATTGACCCATGTATTAGGGCCCAACCATTTGGTGCGAAAGAGGAAAACGAAAAACTGAACTATTTTGACCCGGTCAAAGAGGAGATTGAAGCCACTCGTATTGACAAGAAGTCTCAGGCAAATGAGAATTTTAATCAACAGGAAATTAGCGGTGGAGACAAAGAGGAAGAAGTAGTCAATCGGATTGTATGCTATCAAGATGTTGAAGTTATGAGGAACCTTGGGGATTTATTTGCAGAAGAACAACAGATTATTGAGAGAGTGGAAGATAAAAGGGGAAGGAAATCCTATAGGGTTCGTTTCTAACAGTGATTATAAAGAAAACTTTCCACCCTCTTTCCCTCAAAATGATTCAGAAAAGGTGAAGGAGATAGCCACAGCACAGGATATACTCATGCTTCCATGGTTTAATGAGGAATCATTCTGCTTACAAGAAAGACTAAATCAACTGGAAGCGTCAAGGTGGGTAAGGCGAAACATGGTTAGAATCAGCAAGTAATTGGCGGTGCGGTCTAAGAATGCAAAAGAAAATCTATTGGAGCTTCTATTGTGAATCGAGGAAGACAGACCAAAGAAACTTTCCCCTTTTGTTGCTACAATTTTCAATTCATCTTAAAGTAAGAAATTAGAGAGGTTGAGGAAAACTTTAGAATTTGGGTTAAACTCAAGGGAGAGTCGAGCAACAGTGAAGTAGCATGAAGATGCAATGGTAGGAGGGTCCTCCAAATATCTCAATGAAGCTTAGGATTATATGTTGGAACGTGAGAGGGATTAATGGCATAGCGTAAAGGAGATTGGTGAATCTTTTTTTAAGAAAAATATAATACAGATATAGTGTGTTTGTCAGAACCAAAATTGCAACAAATTAATTGTTCATGTATTAGGCAGATAGGGGGGTCGAGGTGGACTGATTGGGTTTAATTGGAGGCTCAAGGCAATAGTGGCGGGATTTTAGTTTACTGGGATATAAGAAGATGAAATTTCTTAGAAAAACATATAGGACAAAATTCAATCACTGTGTTTCTGGTGGAAGAGAATACAGGGTTTCAATGTGCTTTCACATGTGTTTATGCACCGTGTGATAGAAAAGAAAGAAGAATTTTTTGGAAAGAAATGGGTGCCATCTCTGGGCTTATCACTCTTCCATACGTAATTGGAGGTGATTTCTATGTTATCAGGTTTGAAGAGGAGAAATTGGGCAGAGCTCGAAATACAAGAGCCATGAGAGAGTTTTCCAGAGCAATCAAGGATCTGTCTTTACTGGATTTACCACTCCATGGGGGGTGAATTTACATGGTATAGGAGTAACAATAATTAGTGTGCTTCAAGATCGGACAGGTTTCTTATTTCGAAAAGTTGGGATGAACAATTAAAGTTCATAAAGCAGAGAATTTTGGCTGGGTGACATCTGACCACTGTCCCATTATGTTAGAATGTGGTGAATGGAATAAGAGAAAAATCTATTTCAAATTTGAAAATATGTGGTGTGAACATAAGATTTCTTAGATCAGATGGAATTTTGATGGAACTCATATTGCATTCAGGGCAATCCTGATGTGATTTTTAGCAAAAAAACTGAAGTTGCTAAAGTCTTATTTGAAGAAATGGAATAAAGAAGTGTTTGGGAATCTGGAAGAAAGGAAAGCAAGGGTGATGACCAGATTGGAGAGGTTAAACAAAGAAAGAGCACACTCTCAAAATAGTGAGCAAGAGGGTTCTGAAAGAGTCTCTATCATAAAAGAATTGGAGGTGATTGCAGTCGCTGAACAGATTAGTTGGAGACAAAAGTTCAGATGCTTATGGGTTGAGCAAGGCGACAAGAATGCAAAATTTTTTCATAGATATACAAATGCTCACAAGAGATTTAACAAGATTGATAAAATTGTAATAGAGGGAGAGCTTGTGGATGATAATAAACTCATTAAAGATCACATAGTCAGCTTTTATGAGAAACTATTTTCTGAACCTGAAGTTTGGAGACCATTGTGGGAGGAAGAGGGGATTGAGAAATTATCAGAAGAAGAGAAGGAATGGATTCAAAGACGTTTTTCCATGGAGGAGGTGGAAACTGTTATCAAATTATTTAAACGGGACAAGACACCTGGGCCAGATGGATTTAACATGTATTTTCTTAGAAATGTTGGAGTATAGCTAGTGAAGATGTGTGGAGAGCAGTTGATTTGTTCTTCCAGAAGGGCACTTTCACGAGAAACATTAATTCAAATTTTATTGCTTTAATTTCTAAGAAAAAAAGGGCAATGGAGGTAAAGGATTTCCGGTCAAATAGGTTGTTGGGCAGTGTTTATAAATTTTTTGCTAAACTAATGGCTGAATGACTAAGAAAATGATTGGGAAGTTGATATCAGATAATCAGAATGCCTTTGTTAAAGGCAGACAAATTGTTGATGCCTCTATGGTAGCTAATGAATGCTTGGAATATCTATTTAAAAGAAAGTTTAAAGGCATGGCTTGCAAGATGGAATTGGAAAAGGCATATGACCATGTTAATTGGCCGTGTTTATTAAATTTCTTGAAACAGATGAATTTTGGTGATAGATGGATCGGGTGGGTTGAATCTTGTATCTCAAAAGTCAGTTTCTCAGTGCTAATTAATGGATGTCCAAATGGATATTTCAAATCTCAAAAGGGACTAAGGCAGGGAGATGCATTGTCGCCTTATCTTTTCTTGTTGATGATGCAAGTTCTAAGCAGATTGCTCTGAAGAGCAAAAAATCTGGGGTGGATTAGAGGATTGAAATGGAGAGGAAATCAGGGAGATGAATTGACAATTTCACACATTCTCTATGCTGACGATACTTTGATTTTGTGTGAAGCTGAGAAAGATCACTTTCTTCATTTAAGAGGAGTATTATTAATTTTTGAAGCAGTAACTGGGTTGAAAGTGAACCTGGCTAAGAGTAGTGTGTTTAGCATTAATGCAAATCATTACATTGGTGATATAGTAGACCTCATGGGCAATAAAGTGGAGCAATTACCTACCAGATACTTAGTTCTAAAAAAAGTTGAATGCTATGAAGAGTAAATTATTATGGGAAGGTAATTCCGAGAACAGAAAGTTGCATCTGGTTAAATGGCAGGATTTGTTGAAAGAAAAAAAAAAAAGAGGGTCTGGGGGTTAGGAATTTGAGGCTCCATAATAAAAGTTTATTATTCAAATGGCTTTAGAGATATAATGATGGAGACAAACGATTATAGAAACAACTTATTGAAGCCAGATATGGTAGAAAAGATGGTTGGGCTCCATGTAAATTCAATCTTCCTCTTTAGGTGGTGTTTGGAGTACCATAAGTAATCTATGGAGGGAATACTGTAAGTTTGTGAAGTTGAATTTGGGGAATGGAAATAATATTTTATTTTGGTCTAATGTTTGGTTGGAAATAAGAGCCTCAAATCAAGATTTTTGATTTTATATAGCTGCTCCAAAAATAAGAGAGGGAAGGTAGCATACTTCTACTCAACTAATGGTTGGAAATTGATCTTTAGGAGGGGTCTTAATGACTAGGAGATAGACGAATTTGCACATATGATGCAATTATTGGAATATTTCTATTTAGAGGACAACAGAAGAGATTCTATAATTTAGGCAGCAAGCAGATATGGAAAATTATCAGTTAAGGGATGTTACACTTTGTTACAAAAGCAACAAGCGTCGTATGAATCGGGCTGGCCATGGAAAGCAATCAAGAAATCAAAAGCGCCTGTTGAAATAGTTTGCTTTGGATGGTTGGCAGCAAAAGGAGATTGTTCGACTCAGGAGGATTTTTAGAAAAGAAGATTTGTTTTTAGTAACAGATGTTATATGTGCGAAGAACACTTAGCAACTGTCAATCACTTATTTATTCACTGCAAAGTGGCAAGACAGTGTTGGGAGCTTTTTTTTTTAATATATATGGTGTCCGATGGGCCATGCCCCAGAATATTAAGAGCTTATTGGAGACTTGGCAACTACAAAAGATGGCAAAAAACTAGCTGACTGTGTGGAGGACAAGACCTTTATGCATTTTATGGACAGTGTGGCTAGAGAGGAATAGAGTTTGCTTTGAAAGAAAAAGACAGAATATTTCTAGGATTAAAAATAGATGCTTATTAAATTTGTACTTTTTGTGTAAAAGAAGTGTTATGGAAAATCTGGAACAATATATGGACTTTCTAGAGGAGTTAGGTGATATGTAGAGGCTTTTTGTAATCTGGGATGTTGTAATTGTACCATCTTGGTACCTCTATTAATAAAATCTTACATTATAAAAAAAAAAGCCACAAAGGGCCTCAGTCCTTCCAAAAAGGCCCTATCCCTTTTGTCTATTCAGGAAAAAGTGACTACACAGTCAACAATAAAAAGTGGCTATCAGGTCAAAATTTCCCACCTGGGTGGCTATCCGTAAAAAATTAGAGTTTTCTTCCTTGAAACATGGGGGACAATTTTGAAAAAATATTGTATTTATTCTAGGGACTATGAATAGCTAGTTTCAACATATTTTCCATATCTTTGGCTTATTTCTCAAGTTTGGGGGCAATAGTTCATCAACCAAGTCAAAGGTTTGGAGATTAGGAGATCAAATTGTTAAATTCTTTTCCCTTTTCTTCATTCATTTGGTTTGTATTTCTTAATCTTGACTTCTTGGTGGTATTTTGAGACTATGAACATGTGTAGTGGATAGATTGGCAGTGCTATGACTTGTAAATTGATACTTTTGTACTTTTGAGCTATTGAGTACCCTTTACCATTATTGATTTTAATTTTTGGCTAATTAATCACTACTTGCATTAATTCTCATGAATTGGTAGTTACAAATGCTACTTCTAGCCCTAAAGTACTAGACTTACACCTAGAGGATATTTCTAAGAATGAGATAGTGATTAAAGGGGTACTGGTGCTGTCACACGCTCTTTTTACAGAAAAACATAATTAAATGAAATGTATTTAAAAGGCAATGACTGGTGTTTCAAGGTACAAAAATTATTTAGAGAACTCAGAGTCGCCACTTGACAAGTTAAAGATGTGCCAAGTCACCAAAAGATACTTTGGAAAACACCTTTGACTCGTCTAATGGTCTGCATCAAAGATTCGGGTAAGGTTCTCAATTGACTCTCGGGAAGGTATTAGGCACCCTCGAGTTCTTTGCCAAGCACATTTGCTTTATTGTCGCAAATTAATTTAAGAAATATATGGTTGTTATATTCTTTCATTAATTTAAAATCACGCTTTGATTATCAAAAATGAAAATGCTTCATCAAAAACTTGTTGATTTATCTTACACTCAAAAAATGAATATTTACATTGATTAAATGCAAATAAACTTAAACCAATTTAATTAAACATGAATCACTTTTAGCAAAAATGTGACTGTCTGTGAAAACGTGACTGTTTTATCAAAAGAAAGGCTATTTGTCAAATAAAACTAACAGGCACTTCTCACATGGATCAGAAACATTTGCAAGGATAATCTAGTGATTCGGCGAATTTGCAAAAATATGACACCATAAGCAATGGTTTGCCTTTTTGCCTGCGCTAACAGATGTTTTGCAAAAATGCCCCCATTAAGGTTTAATAAAAAAAATTTGGATGGAAATACCCCTGCCAAATTTTTAGGTCGGGGGCAAGACTTGACTTTATATCTCTCTGCTATTCAACACTTATCCCTTCAAGTGTTGGCAAAAGGCAATACTTGCCGCACTTGGTCGTAAGTCTTTGCCAAGCCCAAGACTTGCCTTTGACCCCTGTTTATTTGCCAACACTTATCCTTAAAGTGTTGGCAAAATGTAACACTTGCCGCACTTGGTCGTAAGTCTTCGCAATTGCCATAACTTGCCCCTTCCAGTCTTTCCTTACATTCTCGCCATATAACTTGAAGTATTGGCAAAACAGTACTTGCCTTTGAAGTTTTGGCAATTGCCAAGACTTACAAGATTTTTTACTTGAAGTCTTGACTCCGGACGAAAAAGGGTATTTTGCTAAAATATTTCTTAGCGCGGGCATTTTCTCAAAACCACTCCTTATGGAGGGCACGCGGTGAAATTTTTTGCAGCGACTCTATTTTTTTCATTTTTGTCTCTTTTTGCAAAATTCAAAATGTCTAGGTGCTTTCAATTTTAGATTTTTACAAAGATATCCTATATCAACCTATTGTTTCAAATCTGTCCCGCTTGCAGTAAATTACACTACGTGGCTATTTTTTAAAATATAGTCCAGGTTTTAAATTTTTACTACAAAAACGGGTCCAATGTTTGCAAATTTCAGAAATTCGTATTTTCTGTCATGACCTCATTCACGTATCTCTTTCATTCATGGCCCAAAATCATACGTAGCTCAACGATGGACATGTTAAACAAAGTGTATTTCATACTTTTAACTAATAACTATTTTATCAAACATTTTAGCCAAAAATACATTTATGTAACCAAACACACATTCATTAGTCCTTTAAAACATGCTGATTTTTGTATCATTTCATGGTAAAGCAAAAATACACAAAGTTCATGTGTTTACCTATGATACGAGACCTTAAAGCTCAGCAATGACGACTCAAACCAACCAAAATAAGCTATCGAACGCAGCAAAAATCAATCCGGACAGCCCTTTAAAAAACCTCTATTGAACATTTAAACAACAAGATTTATGCTCCAAAATATCTTTAATGTAAAGCCTTTTGGTTCTAACTCTTCCTACTAAACTTACTTATTTTTTTCTCTCAAGTATTTGTTGCTCTCATTTCATGTTCTTTTATATTTTCAGCTTGTGCCCCTAAAAATGAAAGTGAATACTCCCTTATATAGACCAAAGGTTGAGTGTTTTGGGTGGCTAAAAGTACAAGGCTCATGTGTCCCCACTTGAGTATATGTCAATTCACCTCTTTTCAAGCCTTTTTTGACATCATTTCAGCCACATTATTTGCCCCTAACGGCTGAAAAAGCAAGTTGTCCAAAGATGGGACAATCTCATGGGCTGGACTATTGACTATTGGGCCTGTTGGGCTCACACTTAAACCCAATACCCTTTTAAACACAAAAATACAGATCTGAAATTACTTAAAAATCAGCCCAAACAGTAAAAACTTAAATGAACTAGTGGGTCAAAGCAAATTCCCAGTTGACTTAGGCCCCTAAACACAAATTGGGCCTAAATTCAAAACCACAAAAATTCAATAGAAAATATGATTCAAACATGAAGCTAATATCTTCCATTTTTCTTTCAGAATTCAACATCCAAACATACGAACAGAATTTTCACATCAAAAAATTTAAGCTAAATAAGAGTCGAATTCAGCACAATAATTATTAAAGACCAGCAAAACATGTTAATTCCATGCTAATGACTTAAACCAAAATGAGTGGACCAACTCCTATACTCGAACAAGTGGATATGGTATTCAAATTCAAAACAACGACCCAAGCTAACATGACAAAAAAAAGGGTATGGATGCACATATATACGGACGACAGTCGTTCATCCTTAAGCAAATCCCATTCATAGGACAAATATCTAACTCAAAATATCAATATCCAAAACACTAAATTGTAACATGGTAAGGGAAATAACACAATCACGGGTACTCACATCCTAAATACAACACACTATATCAATTTCCTATGATTTAAACATACGTAAATAAACCAAATCAACAAGAAAAAAGAAACAAACAAAGCAAAGCCGTCAAACGAACCAAAACGGTACTACTGCCTCGAACTGTTTCTACCGTCCCACCGCTGCTCTATTCCAAACTTCCACCAGCTACAGCGATACCTAAATGCAGCTGTGCCATCACAGTCTGACATCGCCTTGCAGTGCTGCCTCACATTTAACAAAAAGAAAAAAAATGCCACAGTCACTACTTTGCCTTCGTAGTGTCGTCACTGAGTCATTGTAGCTGCTGTTTCAGTTCCAAAATGCCACGATCACCGCCGAGTACAATTTTGAATTAAATCATATGGGCCTTATGCTAAAGCAACGCCTCGTGTGACGAGGCTCAAGGCCTTATCTCTGCGGCAAGAAAGAAAGGAAGAAACGGGAAGGGTGTGTTTGAGGAGTTTTGGGATTCCGCCTCTGCTTTGTCCGATCTGCGCCGATTAAGAAGGAGTTTGGAAAATGGATTTTATATTGTGAGAGAGGAGATCGGAGGAGTGCAGAGGCAGTGCCATGGTGGAGCTGCGATGGTCAGTGGATGGGGTTGAGGCGACGTAAGACATTCCGGTGGTGAGGGGAAAATTGAGTAGGGTGACCTTAAGCCCTAAGAGACTTGTGTGATAGTGAGGCAAAAAATATGGAAAATGAAACATTATATACCCTAGGGTTTGGGCTTGTGGGCTTATGGTTCAAGGACATGGGCTAGCGGGCCAAGAAGTGGGCTGCCTTACTATTCTTTTTGCTGATAATTGGACTCTAGCCCATATAATTATACACAAAATAAATACTCACAAACAATTTAAGCGAATAATTATGTTACTTAATTAAACATAAAAAATTAACAAATATTAACTTGACTAAACCAAAATTAGGTGATTACAATTGTCCCTATTTGTGGAACACGTAGAGTTTTAGGACAAAGACGTAATCAAAAGCTAATTTTATCTTTTCGGTTCTAGCCGAGAGCATACTTTCAACATGGTGACCGTACCCTAACTACAGGGTTACCTACATATCCTTGGACTAAGGAATCAGGTCAGTGTAGTTCCTCACGTGCGGTAGTCGGGACTACCGCATTCAGACAGAAACTAGACTCTTCTAGAATTTTCTAAAAATGAAAACTAGACGCTCTAGACTAACTGGGCTGATTTAAGACACTTCTAGACAGGCACAAAGGGTTGTCGCTGTTGATTACTGGTTGCTTGCTGGCTTTCACTGCTTTACAAGAAATGGAAGTACTAGGAAAAATAAAATTAAAACATGAAATCATCGCCCTATCCAGGGGCGGGCTGGTTGAACTTGATTATCTACTTCTTCATCTGGGAATGACCTGACGTATGTCCATGGAACTGCTCCGTTGTGAGGGGTGTGCCCCTGTTGCTGAAAGTAAACTGCTTCGTTGTGAGGGGTGTGCCCCTGTTGCTGAAAATAAACTGCTCCGTTGTGAGAGGTGTGCCCCTGTTGCTGAAAGTAAATTGCTCCGTTGTGAGGTGTTGTTGTGGTTACCCCGGGTTGATGGGTTGAACACCGAGAGGGGGATACCTTACTTGGACACTATTGATTGAGTTTAATGCAACACTTCATTGCACCAAGAGGGCGAGAGGTGTTACGCTTGGTAGTCACCGAGAGGGAATATCCGGGTAAAATAAATCCTTATTGCGTGCCTAAGCTTAATTGGTTGGGGCTATTTACGCAAGATTTATTAACATTGGGTCATTTGCATTTTCTATGCTCTACTACCTTGCATCCTTGCTTGAGTCTTTATTCACCATATTTACATGCTTTTCTAGTATAGTCGTAATTGATAGTATCGTTCTCTAGTTACCACCCCCCGTTAGGCTTAGTCAATAGGTTTAGTTCCTCCCATATCTTAATCGCATCACATTGATCCCAATGGAAAATGACCCCAACTCATAGTTGGGTAATTACAATTCTATGACCGTGTCACTACTCTTTGGAGAAGTGTTTTGCACGCTCGTCCTTTGAGCCCGTTGTCGGGGAACAATTGGCGTGTTATGGTAGTTTGAGGAGTTGAATTTATTGGCTTTGTTTTCAAACTTTGTGAATAGTAGTTTGTGCATTGTATATAAGTTTTTGCGTTAGTTAAGTAGTTAATTATATTAAAATCTTGAAATGGTATCTTGGACAAAAAATGAGCCGAATTATGATAGATACTTGGTTGATAGTCCTTGAGCCCGTTTGGTTGGGCTTATTATAAGTAGCTTATAAGCCATAAGCTGCTTATAAGACACTTTTGAGAATTTAGGATTTCCTAACTTATCACTTTTGGTTTATTTCAAGAACAAAAGTGCTTATAAGCTAATTGCTTTTTGAGTTACCAAATACTCATTAATGAGCTTATATGTACATATATGCTTTTAAGCTTACCCAAACAGGCTCCTTGTCCCATTTAATTTGACCCACACTATGAGAGAAATTGTCCGATCATTTCCGAGAGTTAGTTGAGTGCACCTTCTCATTCTTTTGAGGAAAATATATGTAAGGTGTGTAGTGGTCAAGAAGGTCATTGGGAAGAGTATCCAAATGACCCATATTTCTACCCAAATGACTTTCATAATGGTGCTAATATGTCTTGGGAGTCTGATAGGTTCAATGAGGTACATAATATGGAACTTTAGCCCGAATGTCAAGGAATCCAAGAAAAGTTTAAAGAAGAGATAGACTTATACATTTCACAAGAAGAACATGCTCGAAATGAAAGATGTGAATACTTTTTACAACGGATACTTGAGCACCATAATGAAGAAGCCAAAGCTATCAAGCAGCTAGAAGAGGTGGTCCAAAAAATGAGCCATTCATCACTTAGAAGAACAAAAGAAGCCATAATCAAGAGGCTAATGATTTAGCTAAATTCCAAGAAGGACCTTACATGGACGATGAGCTTGAGTTTCAAGAAGAAAATATGGAAGAAGAGAAATTTGTGACGAACAAGAGGTTATGAGCCAAACTTATGGACCAATTTGATCTTAATGCTCGTATCTTGGGATTTCTATTGCATGAAATGGTTGAGGCGTCTAAGGCCCAACATGAAGAGATTGTGAATGATAATGCTTAAAATGGGTGAAATGGAAGAGACCAAAAGTCAAAACATGGAGCTTAATGAAAAATGCCACATATTCAAGCTACATGGTGATGATGCCAAAAAACAAGGAGGTGATGTTGGAGTCTAGTGTCGAATTGACAAGTACTTGTGATGAAAACTCTAGCACTTTGGAAGAATAGAAGGTCATGTTTGGTGACCAATTGGAGTTGTAAAGAATCGGACCTCATGCACGTCATTTCTCAACTCTATGTGTAGATGAGGAATTGGAAATAGAGGCAAATGTACCATGGGAGGACTTGGGCAATGATGATCAAAGTGGCTATATTGTTGAATTTTCCACAACAAAGAGACAAAATGACATTCCTTACTTGAAGGCAAAGAAATGTAAGATGGAGAATCCGGCCTTTATAGCTTGGGAGTTTGTACCCCCACCTAAAGAGCATAACAATTCACTTGATGCCATGTTGGGGAGGAAAATCACATTCACCAAGTGGAGAGAAAAGTGTATAGTCGTACATAGGTGTTGGGTGAAGTGTGGAATGAAATGGAAAAAAAAATCTAAAAAAATTGAAAAGGGCCCCCGCCCAATTATTGGGCGGCCGCCCTTTATGAAATAAGCAAAATCTTTTCTAAGTGTCGAAATGACACCTCTCGAGCTTTTTGGGTGACCCACAGTGTAGGCTGCCCAATTTGGTGCTCCTAAAGCTTGTAATGATTTGGCCGCCGCCTTTCTAAAAGGGTCGCCCAATTATATTGTGCCCCAATCCAATTTTAGGGCCCCGACCCTTTTGCACAACTTCTTTTGACATGTTTTGTTCTTTAACTTCTAACAATTGTTCATCAGTTTGGGCAACCTCATCACATTATTTTGAGTAATTTTGTAGATTAAAACGGTTCGAGCAAGAGTTTCAAAAATAAATTCTTCTAGAAGAGGCCAAGGCAGCCAAAGCAAATATTAACCCTCTCAAGCTAAGGGTGTAGTAAACCCAATATAAAGAAGATTTGACTTTATTGAACAAGGATGATCAGGGAGTCACTTTTTACCCCCTACATGCTTTATAGTTTTGTTAGCATTCAGGTACGATGCTAGAGTTTTAAGTTGGGGGAGGGGTTCAAATTCATATGTGCTTGATGTAGTGACTTTGATCTTTAAATTGGATGACATGTATGAATTTGAACCACCTTGTGATGTATATAGTGCATGTTTACTTTCATATATTAGCATAATACGTTAGTTAAGTTTGAATTTTTGTTTTGAAAATATGCTTTCGGTTTTCTTTGCTTGGTTCTTTCTGGATGTGGTTTTTTGAACCAAATATTGTATATAGTAGTTAGTATGAAAATTCCTTTCGAATGTGGTTGGGATGTCTCATGAAGTAGCAACGTATCATTTGAATCTTATGGCATGAGACAAGATGTGGAGTGTCCACTTTGTGAGTATTTGGTCTTAGTTTATGACTGTAGGCTCATTCGTTGCTTTGGAGTCATTGACATGGTTCATAGTGGACCATTGAGACTTTACAACAATATGAGCTTTGTTGCGAGTTGAGTTTTTATCTTGATTAATCCACTTTCTTTTATGTGTGAGGTATAGTTGGTGGGTTCATATGTTTGAGTTGAGGTTTAGAACTTACCCAGCTTGTGCTCAACAAGGCAAAATATGAGTTGTTCCGAACTTGAAAATGATGTTAGGCTTTCTTTCAAACCCTTTTTGAGCCTCTTCATATACTCTTACTTCAAAAATATCACTAGTTGTTCCTTTTGAGCCTATTAGTCTTTCATTTAGTAACTCGACATGTGACAAATCTATTAGTGATTCAAAGTTAAGATTGAAATCCCTTAGAACAAAATATAACATTGAGGCAAAATGCCTAAGTTTGAGGGAGTGATTTGGATGTGTCATGTGCTAGGAAGCTTATGGATTAGATAAGAAAAAAAAGAGAAAAGAAGAAAAGAAAAGAGAAAAGAGAAAAAGGTTGAGAAAAATCCAAAAACAGAAAGTAAGTGAAAAGAACTAGTCTATCTTGCCTTTATAAATATTAATGGTAGACTAGGAGAATAAAGTCTTTAGGCTTTTTAGACCATAGAAAAACACAAAAAGAAGTAGAAGAATAAAAGAAATGGATTATTCAAGGGTGAAAGGAGGTGAAACAAGGATGGGCTGAAATGTGTATGTATTGGTAAGGTGGTTGGTAGTCACTATGCTCCCAAATTCTATCATATGTAGCCCCGATCCTTCATTACAAGCCTAATCAAGTCCTAGTATATCTGATGTTTGGTACTTTCCATTAGTGGAGAGTCACAATATGGGCAAGCCTATGGTACTTTGACTCAATTTGTGAACATTATTTCGAGAGTGAGTGCTTCATTGTCTAAAAGTCCTTGATCCAAATTTGATCATGAGAGAAGGACTAATCTTTTGTGGTGAGGATTGCAAGTGGATATATGAGAGGTGAAAGCTCAGGTTTAGATGAAGTTTGTAACCAAGTGAAGTTAGTTGATGAACCAAATTAATGCTTGGGGCTCTATATCATCCTTTGACTATTGTGAAACTTGTAAAGTGGTTCATCAAGTGTATAGTCAAGTATTCATAAGTGTGAATGTGTGTTTGTGCTAAATGAGATCAAAAGCTTTGAAAAAGTCGAAAATTGGAACTTCGATTCATTGTATGCTAATCTTGAAAGTGCTTCACTATTTTTGGGTAGAGATTGGTTTGCTTGAGGTCAAGCAAAGACTTAAGTTTGAGGAGATGATGCGTAAGTATTTTGCTTAGAATAAATCGCTTCAACTTTTGTCTTTGAATCCAAAAGTGACCAATCAATAGGCAAAATAATGTGTTTTTGTTTGGTTTTAGGTTTTAAAGAAGAAATGAAGTGAATGAAGCTGCCAGAAGCAAAAGAACCAAAGTTTAGTAATGTTTTGAGATAAGCTACAGAATCAGAGGACGGGCCCCAACCCAACCGTCATGCCCCATACCTTTCTTTGAAGGTCATCCTATGCCAAGTAAAAGGGCTAACAAAAGGCCCTCAGCCCAATGGGCCACGCTTCAGCACAATGCAAAGAAAGGGTTTTCCACACTTCCAAAAAGGCTGGAGCCCAATTACTTACTTTGGAAAGTCACAAGTGGAGAAAGGGCTACCTACCAAGGAAAAGGCCTCAGCCTTATCATAATTGGGGAAGAGAGGGCAGCCGCCTAATCTTGCAAGCTGCAGAAAGGCCCTAGCCCTTTCTAGGGCTGTGAGTTCTAGATCTGGAGAAAAGCCACAAAGGGCCTCCGCGCTTTCAAAATGTCCACAACCCTTCCAAAAAGGCGCCAGCCCTCTTGGCTATTCAGGAAAATATGGCTACGCAGTCAATAGTAAAAAGTGACTAGCGGGTCAAAGTTTTGCACCAGAGTGGCTATCCATAAAAATATTAGAGTTTTCTTCCTTGAAACGTGGGGACAATTTTGTAAAAGTATTGTATTTATTTAGGGACTATAAATAGCTAGTTTCAACATATTTTCCATATCTTTGGCTTATTTCTCAGGCTTTGGGGGCAAGAGTTCATCAACTAAGTCTAGGGTTTGAAGATTAGGAGATCAAATTGTTAAATTCTTTTCCCTTTTCTTTACTCCTTTGGTTTGTATTTCTTAATTTCGATTTGTTTGTGTTATTTTGACATAGGAACATGTGTAGTTGATAGATTGGTAGAGCTACGGCTTGTAAATTGATACCTTTGTGCTTTTGAGCTATTGAGTACCCTTTACCATTATTGATTTGGGTATTTGTCTAATCAATCACTACGTTCTTTAATTCTCATGAATTGGTAGTTGTAAATGTGAATTCTAGCCTTAAAGTACTAGACTTACACCGAGATTGGTATTTCTAGAAATGAGATAGTGATAAACGAGGTACCGACGGTAGGTGTTGTTGCGGTTATCCCAGGTTAACGAGTTGAACACCGTGAGGGGGATGCCTTACTTAAACGCAATATCGATTGAGCTTAATGCAACACTTCATTGCATCGAGAGGGTGAGAGGTGTTAGGCTTGGTAGCCATTGAGAGAGGCTATCCGTATAAAATAACTCGAGTGTCTTAGCGCGCGCGCCTAAGCTTAATTGGTTGATACTCTTTTTATATGTTATTGATTAACATTGTGTCATTTGTATTCTCTATGCTCTACTACCTTGCATCCTTGCTTGAGCCGCCATTGATCATATTTACATAATTTCCTAGTATAGTCGTAGCTGATAGTATCATTCTCTAGTTATCACCCCTCTCCCCGTTTGGCTTAGTTAATAAGTTTAGTTCCTCTCATATCTTAATCGCAATACATTGTTCTCTGTGAAAATCGACCCCGACTCATAGTTGGGTAGTTATATTGCTACGACCGTGTCACTACTCTTTGGATAGGTGTTTTGCGCGCTCGTCCCCAACAGGGTACTAGAGAAGGTCAACTGTCTCAGGGTGTTGGAGAATATGAATACTAGCTTAGGAAGGGTAACAACTTCACCACTGTCCTTCTCATTATTATACACAATCTTCATCTTTTCCAATCCTCCAATTGTTTCAACTCAGCAAAATCACTAGATCCACCAGCGTTTGTATCAGAAAGTGATCTTTCATTACTCTAAATACCCAAACTAGGGAGATATCGAGCCTCGGTAAATATTTTTTTTGTGAAACTTTCTAGAGCAATCGCGGATAGTTTTGTACGCAATAATGCTTGTTTGTTGAAGGACCAGGAGAAGCCAATACAGTAGCCACATTCATGTGCAGATGCCTCAATTGTGGCATACTCCAAATATTTGATTTGATCTCAAAAGTATTCACTAAAGTACTTGTGAAATCATTGCATCCAAGTATCTGCAATAAAAGCAAATGTCCAACGACTTTATGTCAAAGAATACGCACCAGTTACCAGTCATAAGAGATTAGTAGCAAATACATACTCAAGTGTGTTGTTGTTGATAGTTATATTGTCTTAAAGTTACAACTTGAGTACTTGTGCGGATGTACAAATTCCATCAAATCGCCCGAAAAATACTAAAGAGTAGCCGGAAAATATTTTTCAGTATTTTCAAAATCAGACTAATTTGATGTGATTGCGGAAAACGAATGGTAGAAACGGAAAGAGGGGGCCATGATGAAGCTGAGATATAATTTTTGCAAAATTCTAGCGGCGGTCAACAGTGGTCTCAGGCGGTTCTGGCAACGGTAAGATAATCCGACGATAAGTCACTGTGGGATTAGAGTTTAGTCTATAGAGAGAAAGTAGATGTGTAGAGTGAGAAAGTGGTGACTGGTTTTGGAGAACACAAAGGGGTAGAGTTGAAAATATTTTTAAAAGTGCTCAAAAATTCAATACTCTAAAAAAAGTGCTCACAAAATCAAGACAATGCACAAAAGTGCTCAATTCATACAAAAAATGAACTCCTAGAATGTTACAGAAGTAGGGGTGATTTACCAAAATAGGTCACTGCTGGCACCTAATCGCAGATTTAACCTCTAAAAAGGTAATCTTACAATTTGGACCCCATAAGAAATTTCCAAGCTATCACAAGATTGTTCCATTAGCAAAGACCTAGCGATCGCCAGGACATACCCCCTAACTGTTTACTAGCAACTTTTTCTGTTGAGGTTATTTTTGTAAGACTTCTTATTGGAGTAAGAACCGTAAAGGTGACATCTCTGTCTATTTCCTATAAAAAGTTAGTAGAAGTAGAGGATTGGGTATATGCTCAGAAAATAGAAAATCCAATACTTAGAGAGTGATTTATGAAAACATAATACTTATGAAACCCCATCACAATTTTTATCCACGTATGAAAAGTTTTACATTTTTTGCCCTTTTAAGAAAAGCTCCTGGCTATCAGCAAGAATTTACTAGCAGCAGGATTTGACGATTGCTAGGATTTCCCTCCTGGTGGCTTTTGGCGATCACCGCGAGCTTTTCCTGACGGATGCCAAAAATGTAAGATTTTTCTTATGGGTACCAAAACTGTGACAGCATCGTATGATATGTCCATTTCGAGCAAAAACCTTATATGTTGGTAAAAATTTCATCCACTTGGCAAAATGCCACTAGTATTTGGTTTGAAGCCACTTTTTTTATTGATTTTACATGAAAGCCCACTTTTTAGAACTTCAATCTTTGTGGGCTGAAGTTCAGACCTTGTGGGTTGAACTTCATGCCTAAGTTATGAAGTTCAACTTCAATCCGTAAGGGCTAAACTTTCAGGCATAGATGAGTAAACTTTAACCCTTGTGGGGTGAAGTTGAACTTCAACCCTTGTGGGTTGAACTTGTCTGAAGTTCAACCCACAAGGATTGAAGTTCCAAAAAGTAGCTTTTCATGCAAAACCAATTAAAAAAGTGGCCTCAAACAAAAGACCACTGGCAAAAGTGCCTATTTGTGCACTTTGCCCTATATGTTAGAACATAAGAAGCCCAATTTTGATGACTAGCCAGTTTTCGCACCACTTAAAGAGAATCGGCCAATAATTACAAACTTTAAAAAAGATGCCAGATTTTAAAAATACGCATTTTTAAGACTAGCCACAGAAAAAAAAAGGTCTGAGAATTTGAGCAAAACCCCCAACAAATTTTGTTTGGGAATAGTTCAAAGCTCCAGAGAATTTTACTGGAGCTTCATATTTGAAGTCCCAATTATTATTTACTGAAACTTTTGAACTAAAATTTTCAAAGTCGAAATATTTTTTAGTGGGATTTTGAACTAAAATTATCAAAATCTAACTATCAGCTTGAGCCAATATTTGGTATCGCTACTTATTCATTTTAAATCAGTTAAAAGTATTAAGAACAATAAAACAATAATTTGTAATAAAACAGAACTACAAAAGAAATTGTAGAAATGGATTCCACGATTCCCTTTTATCATCTTGGATCATTATCTTGAGCAAAGGCTGATTAAAGCCATTAATAATGTTCATCTTCTTCTTGTGTTTTGGGCTTATTTGTCCCTATATTAATGATGATAAAGCTATAAATTTTATCTTAGCATGAAATATATTACTAGTATCTAAAGTGGAATTTGCCTTTGGCTCTGAAAAACTTCATGATTGAGTAGACCACACGAGGAAAGGCGTAAACAAAAAGCAAAACTTGGTCAAACATTTCTCATCATTGTCTTTATTTCAAGAAAAATAGAAAAAAAATATATATCTCAATAAATGGTAGAAGTTGTTTTCAATCATGCACCCACAATAGAAATGATGGCAGGGTTTTTTCATGCATCAATTACAGTAAGAACATATCATGTAGGCCATGTTGTTTGATTAAATCTTATGTCGAATTATAGTCCATCTGGAATCTTGAAATACTAAGTTCTAGGACTAGAATTTGATTCAATGATGACCGTTAAAATTGCCAATCAACTTACTAATAAGGGTATTCTTCAAAGGCCTTTGGATAAATAAGTTTGCTTTTGTTTTATCTCCTATAAGTTCAATGGTGGGGCAAGTTGTAGGGAAAGAGTAAAAGTTTTGAAGAAGAGTATTTTGAAAAGAAAAAAAAAAGTCACTTGAATGAAAGACTGGGCGCAACTAAATGATGGGTATATTCCACAAGATTATGATAATTTTATCATTAAGGGTTTTGAGAGGATGGAAATGATTCTTCCACCATTAATCAGGAGAGAAGATGTCATGAAAACTAATAAAATTATGATGGTTTTCATCTTTTAGTGAACTTATATTGCGCAAATCCAATTTAATAGGAGTTTTAGTGCAGATAGAACCCGGGTAAGGAAACCCAAGACCAATTTACTGCTCCTTTATTTATTTATTTATTTATTTATTTATTTATTTATTTGTTTATTTATTTTTCCTGTGATCAGATAGAGTTGATCATTTTTATCCTCTCACTACATTAATCATCCCTCTCATTCTATAATCACTTACTTGCTATAAAGAAGGACAACGAGAATGAGAAAAATCACTTTATATACATGGAAGATTAAGTTTATCGAAAGAGCTCACTATGTTATATATTGAATGTATGCTCTAGAATGACATTTTTCTTTTGCTCCTTTGTTCTTCATCATGTTCAAACTTATCATCTGATCAGTTTATGATTTGACCCATTACATTAAACCTATTATTTGAATTAATTGCTTTTTGTTAAATGAAACTATAGAATTATATATCTCTATGACTATAGCAAAAACATTTAACATGTAAATGACTAATTAACTTCTTCTGTTTTCTTTAATCCAGTTATAACCTTTGTAGTTAAATATGTGTGGGCAAAAATACGCCACATATTATTACGAGGATACAAGTCCAGCTGGCGAGACTAGACTTATCCTACAAGTCACCGAGCACAGAGGATACATGTCTGTTCTACGGATTAGGACTGCTCAGGCGGTACGGGTGTAGGACGCAAGGCATACATCCCTCCACTTTAGGGTTACAGTCTCCTAGTTATGGTTTCATATATACCACCGCCTTGAGTTTATACGCCCATGACCTTTATTAGTCTTTATATTTTACCATAATTAGGACTGGATAATCTCTGCTATAAATACACCTCCTTACATTGTAATGTACATCAAACGATTCACCACTGAATCTGGCTATTTTCAAGGAATAAAACTCTTTACTTTCTTATCTATTATTTTCCTCTCTATTTACTTACTTTTCCATCGTATTTTACTGTATTGCTTGTGACCCATTCATAAATTTAAGTGTTTAACCTAGATGTACAATTTTAGGCATAAACAGTTTGATGCTCACCGTGGGGCCTAGAAAATTGTAGGTATTCTACGAGGAAAAGGCACAGTCATGTCAGACGACAATGACAACACCCCAAAGAACACTGCCGATGCAGTAATCGAGTCTGTACAGGATCTTGGCAATCCCAGCGTGCAGCCAAATGAGCCAGTCCATGTGCCCAACAACGACGAAGGCGATCAGTCACGCGAAGGTAATTTTGAGTTTAGAGGTTTCCTTGTTAATCTCCTCAAAACCTTATCAGAACGGGCAGAGTAGAACTCAGTCAACATGGTCGAAGGCATATCTCAAAAGTTAGGAGCAATGTTCGCTGGATTGTCTCAGAGGCCAGCATCCCCGCGAGGTCCAGTGCCCATGAACGATACACCAGTGTCCGCTCCTAATCGTAGACTCAACATGGACGCCGCTTCTGGAGGTTCAACGACAGTCAATAATCAAGACCTCAAAGGAAAACCTGTCATTCAGGACATCCTAAAGGAGATGAAGGCCATCCACGATCGGATCGGTAACGTACTGTGTGCACCATATCTGCTTGACACCATAGATGAGCAAAAATTTTATAAACATACAAAGCAAGCATTGCACCGATCTGCGTACCAAAGCACTTTCGCCTACCGGATAACTTAAAATACGATGGAATGACGGATCCAGATGAGCATATTGCTGCATACTATACAGTCGTCAAAAGCAACGAAATCTCAGCGGAAGAAATCTAGTCTGCTCTGGTTAAGAGATTTGGCTCGACCTTGACTAAAGGCGCCCTAGCTTGGTACACTCAGCTACCAATGGGCTCTATCGAGTCATTTACCCATATGCAAGATTTGTTCAAGAAAGCACATTCTAGCGCACGTAAGCGGGAGAAGCGTATCGAGGACATCTTTGAGATTCGACACCATCACGACGAGTTGTTGAAAAATTACCTTGAAAGGTTCCAGAGGGAACGCATGGAGCTTCCTCCAGTTCCCGATAATATTGTTGTGGTAGCTTTTGAGAAAAGCTTGAATTCCAAAGGATCGCTAGCTACTAGGGAGTTGCAGTGGAGTTTAACTAAACATCCTATGTCAATATGGAGTGCCCTACATAAGAGGTATACTGAAAAACTCCGCCTGGAACAAGAACACTTTCGGAATTCTAAAGTTGAACGAAAAAGCAAGCAGGAAGTCCATCCCTGGAGGGAGAAGATGACGGAAGAAGAGTAAAAGGAAAGACACAGAGCCAAGCAGGAACGACAAAGTAGGGGAGCACCTGGGGGCCTGGGTCCAGGAGAAATGAACCGAGCCCCGCAGCTTCTGAGATTTTGGTTTGTGAGTCAACGCCGTGGAACTGGTTGCCAATCACTTTGGCATACTAGGGCCAAAGGTACGGAGGCCGCCCACCGTAAAAGGAGAAACCGGGAGGAATACAACGGCCTACTGTGACTTCTACTATAGCAACGGCCACACCACAGTCGACTGTAAGGCCCTGATGTTAGAAATCGAGCATTTTCTAAAGGAGGGACACTTCAAGGATTTTATTGAAGAAGGATCAAGGCGGTTGAGGGCACCGGACTCTGGGGACAAGCGGAACATCAACGCGATCTTCGCAACTCCGGGACTTATCTCGGCTTGGGGGACTGAAAGGTTAAGGTCGTTCACTAGCCCTATTACATTCAGTACGGAGGACGAAGGAAAGCATTAAGACGCTCTCATCGTCCCCATAAGGGTGTAAAATCTTCAGATCAGGCAAGCTTTGTTTAACCCAAGAAGTAATGTGAACATTATTTGGAGGGAGGTATTACAGAAGTTAGGCCGAGACCATCAGATGATCCCGAGCCTTCGCAGGATAATCGGCTTCAATGGCCTCCGCCAGGAACCTGTTGGAGAACTAGCTCTACCGGTTCATATCTCTGGCGCGACGAGTATAACCTCTTTCCAGGTACTCACATGTAATATGTCATATGATGTCATCCTAGGACGGCCCTGGATACATACTGTAAATGGAATACCCTCAATACTCTACCAAGTTTTCAGATACCCTATCTTACACGCGATTAATGACTTACGGAGTGAGCGGCCTTTGCCAGGAGACTATCCAATATCCAACGAAAGACACGAAAAAGGGCTGATAGCTGAGGGAAATATGATTAATGAGGAATCCTTCTGGTACGAGACCATAATGCGTAAGGCTTGAATAGAGATCGACGAGTTAAGGAAGAGACTGTCAGAGATAAGCCAACTAATCCCCAACGCAACAAATCTATGGTACCAGCTCACCGAGGTGTTGGTAAAGCACGAAGGACCATTGTGGATGATACACCTGCTACTTGGTATTATCCCAGGTCAAGGTGCAACTCTTGCAGCTTCCGACAATCAACGAGCCAATCCAGGGAGAACACCTGTTGTTGTATGTTTCAATTTCAGAAGTAGCATGGAATGCAGTGCTCGCACGAGAAGAAGGTGGGAGACAGCTTCTCATAAAGTATGCCAGCAAAGGACTTTCGTACCAGGATAGGCTTCTTCCTCTACCTGTTCAGTTTATTGCGGATGTGGTCATGGCAACTCAGGAGTTGCGTTCGTATTTTCTCAGCCATATGGTTAGTATGTTTTCTTCTGTACCATTACGGGCCTTTTTGTCCAGACCCGGGCTCTCAAAAGGGTTGGAAGAATGGGCTGAGGAACTGGGAGAATACGATAACATTTATCAACCACGAACGGCCATCCAGTCACGGGCTTTAGAAGGCTTCACCTCAGAGTTTGTGGAAGAATTAACACCAAAGGCAGAGGAATCAATCCAAATACAGGGACAATCGAGCCTGGGCACTAGGGAATCTGTACGGACGTGGACCTCAAAGGAGAAGAAGCCAACCTCAATTTATGGATCAAGACACCCACCGGGAAGGTCTTCTGCAAGATCATGAAAGTTCCAAGCATCTAAGCAGAATATGAAGCCATAACTCAAGCTCTTGACTTAACCTACATATTGGGGGCCAGGGAGGTCAGCCTCTTCAGTAGTTCCCAGTTGGTGGTCAGTCGAGCGATTGAGGTTTTTTACCACGGAAGACATCTGTCCTCCAGGTTGGCAAGGAAAAATTAAGGCACTTTTGAAATTTTTTCACAAATGGGAATTTTTCCATAAGAAGGAAAGCTCAAACGAAGGCGAAGTCCCCAAAGATTCACACACTGATTTAGACGACCAGCAGGTAGTGATTGAGCTGCCCTCCGTGACCTGATGAACCTTGAAGTTCCAAGCACGGGCTCCGCCTCAGAACAGCATCACGCACTGATTAACTACTTGGACAAAGGAATACTCTCCGAAGACAAGTCAGAAAGCAGACCACTGCAAAGGCAGGCAATTCATTATTGTTTAATCAATGGTGACTTATACCATCGGATTGTCAGTGGTCCACAGGTTACATCTCGAGGCCCAGCACCTTCGACGAGAGAGCCTTGGTAGATACCTCTGTTCGGTGATGGAAGCACAATCATTCTCAGTATTTACTTTAATTAAGTCTTTAGTTTCTTTTAATTTTGATCGCAGTATTTACATACTCATCAGTTATGTTTGGGTTTTCACCCACAACAGTTCGGGCCCTGCACCCCTATTTATCAATAAAACTACTATTTTACTTATAGCCTGTTTGGACAAGCTTCTCAGAAGCCAAAAGTATTTTTTCAACAAAAAGGTGTATTTGAAGAATTTTGAGGTGTTTGGACAAAAGAAAAAAGTACTTTTAAAAAGAAGCAGAAGCAGTTTTTCTGTTGTTGGGGAGAATCTACAAATTTCTGCTTCTCCCCAAAAGCAGAAGCAGAAGCAGTTTATTAATTTTTTAAGACAAAAATATCCTTACCAAAAATATTTATTTTCCATACTATATTTAATTATTTTAACCAATATATTTCTTAAATATAAATAAAACTTTGTTTTCTACTTCCCTCTTTTGGTTTAACCTTATTTCTGTTGATTAAAAACTATAGTATATATTTTTCTTTTATATTGTATATTTAAACTAAATGAAAATAAAATATTAAAATAAATCTTTTATTGAAAAAATCTTTAAATCTTTGATACGTTTAAATAATATCAGTCGCATAATAAATTTTAGTAATGTACTTTTTTGTAATTTGACACTCAAAAGTGCTTTTAGTAAAGATTATCCAAACACAAACTGTTTAGAAAAGTACTTTTTAAATGATTTGGCCAAACACAAACTGCTTATTCTTCGAAAGTACTTATCTGAAAAGTACATCTGATAAAAGTACTTTTCAAAATAAGCAGTTTTTGGCAGCTTGGCCAAACAGGCTGTTAGTCTGTTTTAAAATTACAATTCAGATCCATCTACGATCCAAATATTCATAGCTCCTGCCAGACCTAAGTTAAAGTAATACACCCACTTTTTGCTATAAAAAGTAGGGTAAACTACTCACTAAGAGCTAGATCACGTCTAGCTCTGCCACCAGGCATTATTCGTAAGTTGAACTCGTCAATTCAATAAATTGCACCTACATGTCGGTGGGGACGCCCACCCGCATAGTGCCAGAAAGTCTTAAAATACTCGAGTAAACAAGCAACGACGCACTGTATCGGAACACAAAAATGCCCCGTTCCCACACAGACTAAAGTCGTCCCATTGTGGGCGTAAAACAGTCATCTATCATAAGTACAACATAAGCCGCTAATTACTGATGCAAATGAAGAGCCTCTCAGTGCGCACGCCCGTCGTTTAAAAATACTGGTCCAGAAAGGCACACAAAACATGTTTCTTAACTATACAAGTACGCATAAAAATATTAATGGACATTCATTTCATTACTAACAAACAGCCTGTAGGCTGATAATATAGTCCTTTTTTAATACAAAACTGTTCAGTATAGGTATTCTAAAAAAACTAAAAAGGCAAAACTACAAACTACTCAAAATCTACACGGCTGAAGATCCTTCATCTGGATTGTAGCTACAAGCCGCTAAGCAGTTCGAAGTTCTCCTGGCATCAAGGGATATGTCACACGACCTCTAATGTAACCAAGGCCCAAATACCTTGATCAAAGCGAGGGTCATTGGAAGCGCCTGAGCATGGACTCCGCCTTCCACCATCTCGTCCGCTGAACTCGAAGAGAAACTAGAAGATCTACTTCGACCCCAGCTGGTCAAAATGAGAGTGCACTGCCCCACAGATTTTCAAGCACAATTAGGAGTTCATCAAAGACTGGAGAGGCTTTAGCTCGGAACCTACCATAAGTGAGCCTCTTCCCCCGGGTATTCCACAACCAGCGGACGATAAGGCGTTGCAACAAAAATACTGCCGAGCCAGTCGAGCCGAGAGACAACCTTGAACCATGAGCGGAGTTAGAGCTTGGTGACTCATTAATCCACCCATGGCTCGAAGCTATATCCTCTTGCCTTCCATGGAATGGAGCCAGGCACGTGGGCTTCAATCCTACACCGTCAAAGGAGCTACCTGAACACTAGAAATATCCTATTAGAGAAGCCTCATGAAAGCTGAAAGGGCCAAGAGTCCTAATCCAGCATGACAAGAGGAATATCACAGCAACCGTTGTGTTAAAAGAAGAGCACACCGTAATCAGTGCACATGCCAGAATGATGACATTCCGAAGAACGTCATTAAAATCCCGATCAAACTTCATGACTCAGGGGACTCCGTTTGCCCGATCATGGATGAAGGAAAAGAGAAAGACAACTGCTGATGATCTTTTTCTTACAGTTTTCCCAGCACCATCTATTTTGAACAAAGGAGTTTTTCTGGAAATATCAAACTAGGATCAAAGGAAAATGTTTTTTAAGATAGAATAGCCATTCTTTCATAAGGAACTTTAAAGAAGATGAAGTGTTTTTCTGATTCCACCACTATCATGAAGCCCCTATTTATAGGTTGGAAGAGCTAAGAACGGATCATGAAACGGTCAAGCGTAATTATGGCTTGAGATATGAAACGATTTGGCGCAGCATAAATGATGCAATGGAAAATACGTGGAAACGAAAAGACGATACAAAATGCGGAAACGAGAACAAGATAGGCGATATCGATGACGATATCGAGATAAAAGCAAGACGAGGCTTGAACGTTTACCTAAGTAGCACCGAGGAACTCGTCTCGATACACCCCGGGTGAAGTCAAGGATCACCTATACTACGCAACTACCCTCAAGGGACACCCGGCCCTTGCAAATAGAATGATCAGAGAGGTTACGATGTTCAACTTGGAATCCACCAAGTGAAATCATGCCCGTTCACGGGTTCAACATTGAGATTCACTCAAAGAAAATATCATTCTACATTCAAAGTTAGCTAAAAAGCAATAAATGAACTAAGGGGGTATTTATAGTTTCCCATTACAAGTTTTGCCTAGTTTCTGGTCCGCACTGCTCAACTGGTGTTCGCGATCGCGTGAATGGAATAGCGATCGCGCAGGGTACTAAAATGTAGAGGCTCGCGATCGCGTCCTTGTGTGCGCAATCGCACAGAGCAAATATCATCTCTTCGCGATTGCGTGAGTAGTGGCGCGATCGCGCAGAGCAAATGTCTGGCGCCAGGCAGTAGCTCAGAAAATGCTGCCCTGTTTTGCCCTGTTGTGGCTCTCCTGTTTCCTGCACTGGTTTCAGCCCTGTTTCCACTTTGATTGAGCTTCAATGCATGGTCTTCAAGTCGTCTCCCGAGCTCATATCATCCATGCCTTGACCCCGGGACCAAGTGTAGGTGTCGATGCAATTTGGGCTGCATCATCCTCCCCTTCTTGAGAAAATTTCGTCCTCAAAATTCAGTTGGTATCAGAGCAAGGCTAGGGTTGCGTTCTTACGAACCCTCGTCCTACTCTTCGTACTTGTCATCTTTGTTTCGTGTTTATTTTCGTGTTCTTGTTATATTGAAAAAGAAGAAAAAAATTCAAAAACTTGAAAACCCAAAAATTTGGAGGAAATCGATTGTTGCTACGATTTTGTTGGTGTTGATTATCGGGGATTGATTGTTTATGTAAACCCGAAAATTGGGAACCAACAAAACACGTTTGGGGTTGAAAATCAAAGTTTGGAAAATTTAAACCCTAGGTTGAACATTTTGCAAAATTTGCCAAAAAAACTTGTTTGATGTTATGATTTTGTGGTTGTTTGGTATCGGAGATTGTTCACTATAGTTTTCCCGTTGTTTTGATACCATCATAGCATCATTTGGAGTGTTGGAGTGAAAATCGAAATTTTGAGTTCTTGAAGGTTTGAACATTTGAAGAACTTGACCAAAATTCATTGAAAACAAGTTGTTTGATGGTTGTTTGTTTGTTTAAAACCATTGGGAAGTGTTTACTACAGTTGAAAACCCATTTGGAAGCTTGAAAAACTGAAACAAATTGAAGTTGGGTTGTTTGTGTGCCAAAATCTGCAGTTTTCTGTCGAGTTTCTGGTTCAGCTGAACAAACCTGCGCGATCGCGCAGGGTCTCGCGCTGTCGCGCCATTTCTGAGTTTTTGTTCATCGCGATCGCGCCCCTCTACACGCGATCGCGAAGTGTACCAATTTTCAGAATTTTCTGAAGTTGGACAGAATGTTCGCAAAGCTATCGTAACAGTTTCCAACCCCCAAAACTCCCATACCATCATCAAATATGGTGAGTTCCTAGATCACAAACCAAAATTCATCCAATTCCGAATCCGTTTGGTGACGATTCGATCTTTGGACATTTGATCGCGTCACTTCCGGTTAGTACTTTGAGGGTAACACTTCTACCTAATTAGTACTAATCCATTGTGCGAATAGGATCCTCGTGCCTAGAAGGAGAGTAGAATTCAAAGAAGATTCGTGGTTAATTGTTTGGTTCAAGTGCGCACCAAATAGCTTAGCGTTTATCGAGTTCCATTGAATCCACTCTTCCCGAAGAGCATTTGGTTCTTGTATTTTGGTTTGATCATTGAGGAGGTTGCGCAACTACGAGGAGGCCATTGATCTCAAGCTTGTGTGAACCTAACCCCAACTTGAGTGAACCCGAGCGACAAACAAAAGTGAGGGAGTGAGTGAGGACTTTTACTCTAATCTCTTTTCTTATTTTTGCTTGTTGTAGGTACAATGTCCAACGGAGGAGAAGATACCACGAAAGATGCCTTGGCTACTATCCTTGCCAAATTGGATAGTATGAGCCTAAGGATTGAGAACCTCGAGAAGGTGACTTCGAGTATCCAAACCGAGAAAGGGGCATCGAGTGTCCAAGTTGAAGCCGGTGAAGGTACTTCAAGTTCCACCTTTACCCCGGAACAAGTTGTTGAGTTACTTAGACAACAACGGGTAAAGGAAGATCGTGAAAGAAATGAACAAGTGTTGGGCAATACCCAACGAGTGAGCATTCCTCACATAATGGGCAATCCCCAAAGAGATGTTCCACTTCCCGGACCTATTCGCCATGTTCAACCTCTTGAGCAAGTTGATCAAGCTCAAGAAGGGGAGGAGGGAGAGTATGGTGGTAGTGAGTATGGGGCTCCTAATCCAAATGGGAGAGCCATGAATTGGGGTCGCAATATGGATAGGGGTAGAGGCCAAGGTCGAGGGCCACCCATAGGGTATGTTGGAGGGAATGCTAGGAGAGATTATGGGGGTTATGGAGATAACTTTGGGGGTCAACCGGAGCCGTACCAAGGGGGTCGAGAAAATAACAACCTTAATAGTGTGAAGCTTACTATTCCTTCTTTCAAAGGGAGTAGTGACCCGGTGGAGTATATTGGTTGGAAGTTGTCCATGGAGCGGATATTTGACACCAATGATATGCCCGAGGTGAAGAAGACCAACTATGCAATATCTTTCTTTGAATCCTTTGCTTCTACTTGGTGGGAGTCGGTGAAGAGGAATAGAAGGAGGACGGGAATGGCTATTAATCTTACTTGGGGAGAGTTGATCCGTGTGATGGATGAGAAGTACTTGACTAGTCAATACCGTGTGGACCAACACAAACGTTTCTATGAGTTGAAACAAGGCCCCAAAACGGTTGGGGAATATTTCAACGACTTTGAGCAAATCCGCATGAGTCTTGACTTGGATGAAGAAGACAATGAGATGGCCATGATCCGTTTCAAAGGGGGCTTGAACCGAGACATAGCTTCACAATTAAAGTTCCACAAATATGATGACCTCTACAAGCTATGTGATGATGCCATTGAAGCCGAGAAGTGGCTCAAAGAGGAGAGAACCCTCCGCTACAAGAGTAGCAATACTACTCCCATGAGTAAGCCAAAGGAGTGGAAGACTCCTACACCAAATGCAAGGTTTCCAAACACAAGTGGCACAATTGCTAGCAAGGATGTAAAGAAGCCTTATGAGAAGTCCACACCGCATATGGGAGGTAATTCTAAATCTCACTTGAGCAATCCTATTTCTACTTCTACTCAATGCTTTAGATGCAAGGGTTACGGACATCTTTCCAAAGATTGCCCAACCCGAAAAACTATGGTGGTAGTGGGTGAATTGGTGTATGAACAAGATAGTGAGCCCGAGGAAGAAGAGGGAGTAGAGGGTGATGAGGGGGTTGATGAAGGGGGGTTTGATGAAGGAGGATGATGATGATGCCCATGCTTTCCTTGTTGTGAGGAGGAGTTTAGGGGCCATGTTTGTGGAGGATAGTGAGACATTGCAAAGAGAGAACCTCTTCCATTCTAAATGCCGAGTCATGGGTCTCCTTTGTTCCATGATTATTGACTCGGGAAGTTGTGCCAATGTCATTAGCCAAACACTAGTCTCCCAATTGAAAATACCCACCTTAAAACACCCAAGTCCTTACCGTTTGCAATGGCTTAGTGAGTGTGGTGAATTGAGGGTGGTCAAACAATGCTTAATCAAGTTCAAGATAGGGAACTATGTGGATGAACACATGTTTGATGTTGTGCCCATGCAAGCATGCCACCTTCTCTTTGGAAGGCCATGACAATTTGATCGACATGTGGTTCATGATGGCCGTGCCAACACCTACACGGTGAAGCATGAAGGTAAAAAGTTTGTGCTCAAGCCCTTATCGCCCAAGCAAGTAAGTGATGATTACAAGCGCATGAGGGAATTGAGGGAAGCGGCAAAGGCTAAGTCGGTTGTTGGGACTAGCTCTTTGGCCGAGAGCTTGGTGGTGACTCCACCATCTTCTACCGGTGGCATTTGTGCCATGATGCAACCGGGTGAGCTTTTGAGAGGAAATGATGGCAACAAACTACTCATTTGCCTAGTGTA
Organism: Petunia x hybrida; assembly: GCA_037355625.1. Lineage (NCBI taxonomy): Eukaryota > Viridiplantae > Streptophyta > Magnoliopsida > Solanales > Solanaceae > Petunia > Petunia x hybrida. Next base: position 62,138 of record JBBBVM010000669.1, read on the forward strand.
CAAAGGTATGATTCTTACTTCCGAATTTGATTATTCTTCTAACCCTTTGCCTAGTGCTTTTGAGAATGTTTTGAAGGAATATGGGGACATGTTCCCGGAAGAGATGCCCGATGGACTACCTCCCTTGAGGGGTATTGAACATCAAATTGACTTTGTCCCGGGATCTCAAATCCCAAACAAGCCGGCCTATAGAAGCAATCCCGAGGACACAAGGGAGTTGCAAAAGCAAGTGGATGAATTGCTTACCAAGGGCTTGGTGCGGGAGAGCTTGAGTCCATGTGCCGTACCCGTGATCCTTGTTCCAAAGAAGGATGGCACTTGGAGGATATGTGTGGATTGTCGAGCGGTCAACAAGATCACGGTAAAGTATCGACATCCCATACCTCATTTGGATGACATGTTAGATGAGCTTAGTGGTTCTAGCATCTTTTCGAAGATAGACCTTAGGTCCGGTTACCATCAAATCCGGATGAAACCCGGGGATGAATGGAAAACCGCATTCAAGACCAAGTTTGGTCTATATGAATGGTTGGTGATGCCCTTTGGCCTCTCCAACGCACCTAGCACTTTCATGAGGCTAATGAACCATGTGCTAAAACCATTCATCAACAAGTTTGTGGTCGTCTACTTTGACGATATATTGATATATAGCAAATCAATAGACGACCATGTTGATCACTTAAGGGAAGTGCTTGACGTGTTGAGAGCCGAAAAGCTCTATGCTTATTTTAAGAAATGTGCCTTTGGTGTTGAAAGGGTAGTCTTTCTTGGGTTTGTTGTAAGTGCCCAAGGAGTGGAGGTAGATGAGTCTAAGGTAGAGGCCATTCGTGATTGGCCTACTCCTACTACCGTGACTCAAGTGCGGAGCTTTCATGGTCTTGCTAGCTTTTATAGGCGATTTGTGAAAGACTTTAGCTCTATTGCCGCCCCACTCACCGAGTTGGTAAAGAAAGACAAATCCTTTGTTTGGGGAGAGCCGCAAGAAAGGGCTTTCCAAGAATTGAAAAGTAGGCTAAGTACCGCCCCATTGCTACAATTGCCCGACTTCGGGAAGGCTTTTGAGGTAGAATGTGATGCCTCGGGGGTGGGTATTGGGGGTGTTCTCATGCAAGAAGGGAAACCCGTTGCCTACTTTAGCGAGAAGTTGAAGGGCGCAACCTTGAATTACTCCATGTATGACAAGGAGTTGTATGCCCTCGTGAGAGCTCTAGCCCATTGGCAACACTATCTATGGCCTCGGGAATTTGTGATCAAGAGTGACCATGAGTCACTCAAGCATCTAAGAGGTCATGAAAAGTTGAACAAGAGGCATGCCAAGTGGGTGGAGTTCATTGAGTCTTTCCCTTATGTGATTCATTACAAAAAGGGTAAGGACAATGTTGTGGCCGATGCGCTTTCAAGAAAATTCGCTCTTGCTACCACTCTCGCTTCTAGACTTATGGGTTTTGAGAGCATCAAATCATTGTATGCTCATGACCCAAAGCTCAAGAGCGTTCATGATGCCCTAGTGAATGGGGAAAGAGTGGAAAAGTACCAATGGGTAGATGGCTACATTTTCAAGAATGGGAGAGTGTGTGTGCCCGAGTCCTCTTGGAGAGATGTGCTAGTTCAAGAAGCACATTGCGGGGGCTTGATGGGTCACTTTGGGGTGGACAAGACTTTGGCCATACTTAAGGAACAATTCCATTGGCCAAAAATGAGGCCTCTTGTGGAGAAGTTTTGCAATTCTTGCTTGGATTGCAAGAAGGCAAAGTCTAGATCCAATAACCATGGTTTGTACACTCCTCTACCCATACCTACTAGTCTGTGGGTTGATCTTTCGATGGATTTTGTTATGGCCTTACCCCGGACTAAAGGTGGACACGATAGCATTTATGTTGTCGTTGACCGTTTCTCCAAAATGGCTCACTTCATTCCGTGCAAAAAGACTAATGATGCACAACATGTAGCTTCTTTGTTTGTTGATAATGTTTTGAAATTGCATGGGGTGCCTCGCACCATTGTTAGTGATAGGTACTCCAAGTTCCTTGGCCATTTTTGGAAGTGTTTGTGGGGTGCTCTTGGCACCAAGTTGCTTTTCTCCACGTCCCACCACCCTCAAACCGATGGGTAAACCGAGGTTGTGAACCGGACTTTGGGAGCTCTACTTAGAGCTATGACCAAAGGAAAGGCCGGGACTTGGATTGATAAGCTACCACTCATGGAGTTTGCATATAACCGAACTTTACATCGCATGATTGGCATGACTCCATTCGAGTGTGTTTATGGATTTAACCCTTTAATTCCTCTTGATCTTACCCCTTTGCCAAGGGACGTGGTTGTTGATTTTGAAGGAAAGGCTCGGGCCAAGGCATTGCTTGAACTTCACGCCAAGGTGCGGAAGACTTTGGAGGAGGCCTATGAGAAGATAGCAACCAAGAAAAACAAGGGAAGAAAGAAGGTGGACTTCAAGAAAGGGGATTGGGTTTGGGTGCATTTCCGCAAGGAAAGGTTTCCCAACCAACGGAAAGGGAAGTTAGCACCAAGGGGCGATGGCCCATTCCAAGTGTTGTCCAAGATCAACAACAATGCATATGTGATAGATTTGCCCGGTGAGTATAATGTGTCGACTACTTTCAATGTTAGTGACTTGACTTCTTTTGATGTAGGTAATGATACCTTGGAGGAGGACTCCTTAATTTCGAGGACGAAATCTTCTCAAGAAGGGGAGGATGATGCAACCCAAATTGCATCGAGACCATTCACTCGAAGTCAAGCCAAGGATATACAAGACGCTCACCTACACTTGGTTTGGAGAGGCGTGGATGATACGAGCTCGGGAGAGGACTTAAAGACAATGCATTGGAGCTCAATCCATGTGGAAACAGGGCAGGAAACAGTGTAGGAAGCAGGGAGCAAAACAGGGCAAAAACAGGGGAAGTCTGCTGAGCTTACTGCCTAAGACTGGACTCTTCTTCGCGATCGCGTGCATCACCTTCGCGATCGCGAAGAGTCTTCTTTTGTTCTTCGCTGTCGCGCCTTGTCTCGCGCGATCGCGCGCCTCAGCATTAAGTTCTCCACGCGATCGCATATAATCTGACGCGATCGCGAAGGGAACTTGAATAGCAGCGGACCAGAATCTTGTAAACATTGTATTGGGGTGTTATAAATACACCCCCACTTCATTTATTGCCTTTTTAGCTTACCTTGAACACAAAAACATTAATGAGCATTGCTCTTGAACCTTGTAAACATTTTGGCTTGAATCAATTGGATGAATCCAAGTTGCTCTTCAATCCTCTCTGATCATTCTATTTGCTCGAGCCACGTGACTCATGAGGATAGTTGCATAGCGTTAGGTGATTCTTGCGAATCGTTTGGGGTGTAACGGAACAAGTTCTTCGTTGCTACTCGAACTTTAGTGTGAGTCTCGTCTCGTTTTTATCTCTTTTATCGCTTTCGTATTTTCGATTGCATCAATAAAGCATTCTTGGAAAGGTACATGGAATCAACATCAACCAATCAGATGAAGACACACGGAGTTCTCGAATAAATCAGCAACATCATTCTTGGTCAAAGAGACTGCGAATTTCAAGGAGTCAGTGAGATATCTTTCACATCCGTCTTGTACATCGCTTTCACTTCCTGACTACTTGCATCAGCACTCAGCAAGTGAGGGGACTACAAGTCACCGGGCATAGAAGATACACGTCTGTTCTTCGTATTACGACCGTTCAGGCGGTACGGGCATAGGACGCAAGGCATACATCCCGCCGCCTTAGGGTTACAGTCTCCTAGTTAGGGTTTCGTATATACCACCTCTTTGAGTTTATAGGCACCTGACCTTTATTAGTCTTTGTATTTTACCATAATTAGGACTGGGTAATCTCTGCTATAAATACCTCTCCTTACATTGTAATGTACATCAAGCGATTCACCACTGAATCCAGCTATTCTCAAGGAATAAAAACTCTTTACATTCTTGTATATTATTTTCCTCCCTATTTACTTACTTTTCCATCGTATTTTATTGAATTGTTTGTGACCTATTCATAAATTTAAATATTTAACATAGACGTACAATTTTAAGCATAAACAAAACCTATTACTTTCATCAGAATTCAAGATCAGTTACCTTTATTTAATTTGACCAAGTCAATCATGGGCCGGATGAATGAATACTAAACAGAATTCATGTGGGGAAATTTCAATTAATATATACTCAGATATTTTTACCAAATTACAATAGTTTACATCGATTAGTGATGAGAATGAAGTGAGAATTGTATTAATTAACTATATAACCATACATTTTTGTAACATACATCCTCTATAAAAGTATTTGACTATAAAGTGAGAATTGACTAATTAACTATACAACTATATATTTTTATAACAAACATCCTCTATAAAAATATTTGACTATAATAGCAAAGTTTTTTTAAGATTGATTTTTCATATTATATTATATACAAATGACATTAATATAAAAAATGTTTTACTGTATTAACAAGTTACATTAAGATTCATTGATTGTATGGTATCAATATCGGACATAAGTAAATATTTTATAAACCATTAATGTAGAGTAACTGTTGGAGGATGTATCACTGTGATCATAAACAAAATATCTTGCAATTTTTTAGGGCTTTTTGTCCCTTTATTTACTAGCATCCAAACAACATTCCAGGTTTATAAAAGTGAGATATGAGAGGGGCAACAGGGCATGTGATTATGGTCTTGATGATGGCAATCTCATAATGATTAGATAAAGGGAATTAGAAGAGCATGACAAATACCTAATCATGCTGTCTCTCAAGGAAAATACAAGAGATCCTTCTTCTAAAAAGAGGTTTTTGCAGGACAAGGCTGTCTTTTCTCCAGTAAGCACAAAAACATCACTTTTCTCAATTTGTAAAAGTCTTGAAGAGCTACTGTTTATCATTATTAGTTACAAAAATTGCTTTATATATAACCTATCTTTACAACAATATACTTACTTACATGCTAATTAACCTTCCTCTTAATTTGTTAAAGTTGTTTGGAAATTTACTCGATCGATCTCTTAACTCTTATTTAATTTTTTCTTCTTGCACATCTTTCTTAATCACATGGGAATTAGATGAGATAATCTATCTTATGTTCACATAATTTGTATGTTAGCTAGTATGATCGAGAAGTAGGCAACACTAGAAAGAAATGCATCAATTTAAAATATAACAGTGCATAGGTTAATTTAAACCAAAGGTTATAAATCGTTAACTAATTTACCTCTTTTACGTGATTAAAAGAGAATTCATAGGACATACGATTTATTAAATTGTGCTATTGTGGAATAAAAATTGAAGTGGTGAGAAAAGTCATGCAACTACTTGCTCAATAATTCAGTAAAGATAAGTCTAATCCCTCCCTAACTATATGGCTACTTACTAAGTTGTTTATCATGGTGCAACATTTATCGAATCATTTCGCTTATCATTGTTTTTTGCGGTCAACACTCTATACTAGATATATCCTTAAAATTTAAACAAGGTAAGTCATTCAAGAAAAGTAGTACTCCCTAAAAGAAAACGTAATCGATGTAAAGCTTGAAAAAGTATCTAATTGTCCTTCATTAAAGGATTTTCCGAAGAACAATTTTTTGGAAAAGGTTTAAAAGAAAAACTTAATGTAAAAAGCTTCTTATAAGTTACAATTATTACACATCGAAAATTACTTTTCCAAAATTTACATGCCTTATGTGATATGATGATTTGATAAGAAACATAAGTGGTTAACGTGATTCTCTCTTTTAAGAAAGACTTTAATTTGGAATTTAATTTACGGATTTAAACGTGCTATGAAATTTATGTGACTATAAAAGATTGTTATATGAATTAAGGGAGTAATTCTCTTTCTGTGTAAAGCTTTGCGTTAAGAAAGACTGATGATGACAAAATTTGACTCTGGCCATCGAAGTATCAAACTCAAAAGGATAAAGTGTTGCATAATATTTGTATTTTTATTAAAAAGGAAATGTAATAAATGAATAATATTTTTTTCACCCTAAACTATTAAGTATGGAACTCTAATCCATGAAATATGAGTGTCTTATATAAAGATTCGTCTTTTAAGAATTAATTGGGTCTATGACTTGCGAGTATACTAGAAGGTTTATCCGAAATATAATAGTAAATTTTTTGCCGTGATTTTGCAATTTTTTTTTTTTTTTTTTGCTTATTACTAGTATTGTTTCAAATTTATAAATTTATTCGAGACTAAAAATTGATATCTGGAATTACTTTATTCTTATCTAGCGTTTGGACATAGATTTGGTTGAAACTCGAGAATTTGAGTTTTTGAAGTTGAGTTGAAAAAGAATTTTTGGAAGTTGAAATTGTGTTTGGACATACATTTCACTTGAGAAAACATTTGGCTAGCGTTTGGACATAGATTTGGTTGAAATTTGGGAATTTGATTTTTTGGATTTGAGTTGAAAAATAATTTTTGGAACTTGAAGTTGTGTTTGGACATAGAATTTACTTGAAAAAATAGTTGAAGTTTTGTGATTAGTTTTTCAAATTTCTCAAAAACTGCCCAAAAACAGCCTTTGAGCACTTTTTGAGTTTTTGGGACTTTTTGGGAGAAGTTTTGATGAAATAGCATAAACAAACAGCTTTTCTCCCAAAAACTCTCAAAAATTGTCCCCAAAAACTATAAACAAATGGGGGCCAAGTTTTGTGAATGGAATATACAAAATTTTCCAAAAAATTCAAAAGTGATCTTGGCCAATTTTTGATTTTTGAAAAATTATTTTCAAAACTTGACCAAAAAGTGGTCAAAAAATATATTCAAATAAATTTTCACCCAAAAACTTCACAAAAGTTGCTCCCAAATTTTATAAACAAACTAGAGCTTATTCTACTTGTTAGGACCCAAAAACTTTCCAAAAATTGCTTCCAAATTCTATAAACAAATTAGAGCTTATTCTGCTTTTTGGGTGCGTGGCCCGTGGCCTAGCAAGAGGGTAATGTTGGGCTGCAAGAGAGTAAGATCTAACGTACAAATAATTGCTACCTAGGAATTTGTCTGCTGTGGATGATGCGGCTATTCCTAGCAGAATTCTCTATGAGCCTGTTTGGGTGGGCTTATAAACAGCTTATTTTAAGTGGCTTATAAGTCAAAAAGTGACTTTTAAGCCACTTATGGCTTATAAGTCCAAAATTTTTAAGTTACCAAACATATATTAATGAACTTATTAGCTTATAAGCCACTTTTAAGCTCACCCAAACGGGCTCTATGTCACATCTTGGAGTACTAATTTTTTATTTCTCATTCGGTGTATGACGAATTTATAATAAAGTTCTAATTAATTGAAATTTATACCGTGTAAAGTTTATTAAAATGAATAATGCTCCCTGTCATTTTTAGGACTTGATGCTCATTGTTTTATTAAGGGTGAATAGTATTTATCCACCACAAATCCTTGGTGATAATCTCAGTAATAGTTATTTCAACTATGGGTGTCAAACGGGTATACGGGTCCGGCTTCGGGTTGTAAAATTGTAACCCCGCAGGTTCTGGGTACGGGTTTAAATTACGGGTTCTTAACGGGTCCGGGTTTTGGGTAGGAAAAAAAAATCTGTGTGGGTTCGGGTCTTAGCGGGTACGGGTTCGGGTATTAACAAATCGGGTTTGAGTCCGGGTTTTAATTTTTTTTAATAATATTATTTTAAATACTTAAAAAAAAGATGAATGATAGGAAAAGCTGAAAGACTTACTTTATTTAAGATACTTGAACTATTGAAGTCTTGAACATTAAACTTCTAAATTTGAAAAGTGCAACATCAAAACTAGATAATGAAAATTCAAATTACAAATTTAAATATGCCTAATTCTTTGTGTAATTTCTTCCATGTCATTTCCCTCATGCTCCGGTGTAGGTGCCATTGATAGTGCTTGATCACTTAACAGAATTTTTTCAAGGTTATCATCTTATTTTAGTGAGTCTTCAATTCCTTGGTTTCTTTGCTCCGATCTAATCCAGTCTCGTAAACAAACTAGAACATCCAAAGCATTATTACCCAAAGAGTGACGGGTATCACCTATCATTTGTCTTCCTTGGCTAAATGCACTTTCTGATACAACTGTTGAAACTGGTACAACTAAAATATTTTATGTAGTGAATTACGTAATTATATTTTCTAATAATATACGCCCAATAATTACTTTGTCCGACTCCAAGTAGCTTATTTTCTGAGGTATATATCGAAGTTAATAGTTGAAGTTCTATACCATATTTGAGTAATATATATTCAAATTGTTGATTTGTTATGGAATATCAAGTTTCTTTTTTAATTAAATAGCTAAACTTGTTTCTCTTGAACATATTTCACTAGTAACAATATGGACACAAAACGAATTAAACCATGAGTGAAAATTTTGTGTATACTTTTCTCTATACATAAAAGTTTTATTACTCAGTTTATTTTAACGGATACGAATACGGGTATATCCAGTAATACCCCATAATTTTGACGGGTCTTAACGGATACGGGTATTCGTTAAGAAAAAAAATCCGTTCGGATAGAAGTATTTTAGGGGATTTACGGGTCCGAATCCGGGTTTTTACGGGTCCGAATGGGGTCGGATTTTAATAAGTCCGGGTCCGAGTTTTTACGGGTAGACCCTGTCCGTTTGACACCCATAATTTCAACCTTTGGTTATGCTTGTCCTCTCTCCCACTCCTACGAGCAAAATTTCTTTACCTAATTATTACATGCGTCACTCACGTGACATTTCCACAGTTCCGTAGTTATATTTTCATTTCTTGTTTTGGTTGAATTACCTCATTGAAAATCATTGAGCAAAAGATTTCACTAATCATGAGTATCTCTCATTATTGTTCTTTCTATTATTGTATTTTCTTCCCTTTCTTCTTTTATTTTTCAATTCGGACGCCTTAATCAAGTGTAACTTTGAGAAAACAATTTATTCTCTATTCTCAAGTGTTTTCACAAATTAAATAATTACGTACTTACTTTATTTTTTGTGTCAAATGGCTTAGAGCCTGTTTGGTCAAACTTTTGGAAATCCAAAAGTGCTTATTTTTTTTCAAAAAGTGCTTATTATGAAAGATTGAGGTGTTTGACCAAGCTTCTAGGAGAAAAATAAGTGCTTTTGAGTGGCAGCAGAAATTATTTTTCTACTATGGGGAAGAGCTGGAAAAAGTATTTTTTTTTTCCCTAAAAGTAGAAGCAAACGCTATTTTTAATTTCTATCATTCCAAAACTATCCTTTTCATAAATACTTATTTATCCAATTACCACTATATATTTTTGACCTAATGATTATAATATATATATATATATACATATATATATATATATATATACTATTTTTTTGTCACGCGCAACGCGCGTGTACTTCATATTAATAAGTTCCAATCTTGTATAATTGTGTAAAAGTTATTAATAATGATATATTTGAGTAGAAAAATTAAAATTAAAGAGAAAAGTGTAAGTTTCTAAATATAGTGAATATTGATACTATTTAGCTAAGTCAAGGAAGAAACTATTCCCCACATACGAAAGTGTTATATTTGTCTTAAGTTGCCAAGTACAGTAGCGTAATATGTTGAGTTGTAGTCACATTGGTCACAACAATATTATATGTCTTGTATGACCTTTTCTTTTGTTCAAATAACTTGGAAGGGCAAGCTTGAATATCGCAAACCTGCACAATTATAAAATTATGGAATGATCTGTTTAACATGAAAAACATTACAATTAAGAAGACAATGAACAATATTATTAAGCTTCTTTGTAGTAAAAATATCAATGTCGACAAAATAGCGATTAACATTCCAAATTTTGATGCACTCCCTTTGCTGGGGATCTTTTTAGCTTCATCTGTTTGGGTGTGGTGTTAAGGGAAATAGTTGGTTTGGTTAATAAGGTTCTGCACTTCTGCTATCCAATTAATAAGCAAGGAAAACCAAAGTAAAGCTTTAAATGACCATGCTAAACAAAAAGTACTACTAAACACAACAATGAACGGGGCTCTACAACTATAGACACATTAACTTACCATCAATCTCGCTATACTTTATATTTTGTAGACTTCAACTATAAAGACCATACATAATACGGTTAAAATTACAAGATATTTCATGTGGTATCAAATTTACCATAAGATGATTTGTGTGTACTTTGAAGAGGCTTTCTCACGGTTTTCGTAACACAATCAAGTAATAACTTCTCCAGAAAATGATCACATTAAATAAACGTGCTAGCTAGGGAAAGTTACTTTTATTGATACATATTGGGGGTTAGCATATACATCGGACACCTTTGAAAGAAACAAATTAAAGAAAGAAGAAGAGAAACAATGATTCATTGTCTATTAATCAAATCACATTGCAACAATACCTAACATGAAACTCTAAAAACCTGAATCTTCCTCATGGGGTGAATTGTTAAAACTTTTATAGGATCAACTCCTCATGCCGAGAAGTTTCAATGAAACCTCTTTTTTTTTTCGTTATGATATCTTTACTACTTGGTTTCACATGCGTAAACTTCCCATTGTTAGAATAAGTGCATACACGCGTGTTCAAATTTTGCATGAAAAAGAATAGGATCCATTGAAAACAGTAGGAAAGGCGTTCTCGCATCTAGTGGCGTTGTTGGGTCGACGTGAAAAGGGACGCAAAGGTTGGTGATGTGCCGACGTAGAGCATTTTCTGCCAAATCCTAGAGCTATCCAACAATATGAATTGTGAGCCCATTTAATATTGAAATGCAAAGCCCCCAACAATTACTTTAATGATTCATGGTGTATGAACTGCTTTGGTATCTTAAATGTTTTGAATTCTAAGCGTCAACAAACTGATTTCCTAGTTAATAGTTTCCTATGAACCGCTTTGGTATCTTAAGTATTTTCGAGTTCTAAGCGTCACAAAAATGATATTTTCTAGTTAATTAATATTAATACACTATTTTTAATTTCTTTTGTTTAAACTACAAGGGTAAAGAAACTTTCAGCCGATGTCTTTAAATTGAATACACTAATAAAACTCTAATAATTTGGGGAATTAAATTGATTAATATTAATACACTGCTTTTAATTTCTTTTGTTTAAACTATAAAGGGTAAAGAAACTTTCAGCCGATGTGTTTAAATTGAATACACTAATAAAAGTCTAATAATTTGGGGAATTAAATTTATTTTGTAGGAAATTAAATTCTACCAATTTTATATGGGCGTTTTGGTCTTTCAATATTTCACTTTGGGGGTTCCCACTTTTTAATATATATATATATATATATATATACTATTTTTTTCTTTTACGCACGCCGACATCATTATTGTTTGAAAATTTGAATCAAATTGCATTTTTTTTAAGGTATGAATTAAGAATATTCAACTATAAATGCTCTAATTTTACAAAATTTAATTAAATGTAATTTTTGATAATGAATATTAAAAAATTATTCATCTAGTTAAATAACTGTAAAGTGAATTTTATATGTCCTTAGCAATTTAACACTCAAAAATACTTTTTCAAAAGTTTGGCCAAACATAAATTACGAGTTAATTTACACTTTATTTCTTTTATTACCCAAAAGTCACTCACCTTTCCTTCGGTCTACACCAAAGGCACTATTTTGGATTTTACTTAAAACTTGCCGGAAAAATGACGTGGCATCTGTAATTAAAAATAATTTTCTTAACTATAGGGTAATATATTAACTCAATTCCTTAACCCATTACACTAATTCTACCCAACCCAGACCCATTTCATTACTTTTTCTAAGTTCTCTTCTAAGTGGTACACAAGCTACGTACTACACCTCAACCCATCGTATTATAAAACTCCAACTCATATCTTTTATCCAAGTTTTAAGTTTGCTTATTGAAACATAAAATTTTGTCTACCATTATTGATCAAATGACATATCTTACACTACAAGAAAATGCATCTCTAGCTACGAATTTTCGGCTACGAATTTTATTATCGTGGCTAATACCTAACAATAGCTACAAATTTTGAATTTTGTGGCTATTCATAACTTCGTAAAATTTTTTAGCCACAAAAGCTAAATTGGCAAAGCTAAATCCTTATTTTTTCCAGACTTGATAGGTCTCGTGGCAGTAACTACCTAAATAACTACAAATTTATTGCTACACCAAAATTTTGTAGCTAATTATCAACTTTTAGCCACACGTTTGAAGTTATTGTAGCAATAGTAATCTTTTAGTCACAACAAATTATTCAAAGCAAACAATTGTAGCTAAATGATTTTTTTTGCTTCAAGATATAAAAATCATAGCAGTAGTTGGCTCAATAACTACAATAATTGTCATGGCAAAAATGATATATCCACGAATTTATAGCTACACTAAGTTTTGTAGTTAGTTATAAGCTTTTGCTATGCATTGAAAGTCACGGTAGTAATTGTACTCTTTTAGCCGCAATACATTACTTGAATATAATTTTATGAAAGAAGAATGATTTTGCTTCATTTTACAAGACTCATCGCAAGTATTTTTTTATTTAAAAAATATATAAAGTGAATTCTCACTACTCACTAGGCTATGCACCTAGTGAATAATTTTTATTAATAATAAAAACCTCTAAAAAGATTGTCTTTACACTATGAAAGCAATCAGAACTTGCTAGGAGGCCGCGTTGTATCGATTGGTACACAGCCTGTCAAGAGCTCCAGAAACTTTACTTGTAAGAAGAGTGGATAGAAGCTTGTTCGGATCAGCAGGTACAAGTTTGAGGCTGAGCTTGAAATTATGGCAATGGCATATGGTGGTAAAGTTTTTTTTTAGTTACAACAGATCTACCATGATTTGGAATTGTTCCTTCACATGTTCCAGCGATCTTGCTAAGGTGCAGAAGCTGAAGTTTGATCAACCCATAAGTGGAGCTATGATTCTACTTTTATGCAGCTACAACATGTTGTCTTTCAATTAAGCCGAAAGCTTTTTGTAGTAGCATATCCTTTTACAACGTAACAGCATCAGTTTTCACTTGGAGGGGCAGCCTGCAAGTGCTTATGCTGGTGCAACATTGTCTAGATTTTCATTGAGGCAGTGAAGTGGTAGCAGCCCACATGATCATTTTGTAGCAACTTTTTGCAGTAGAGAAGTTACACGAACTGGACTAATTTGTTGTAGAAGCTACTATGAACCTATCTCAGATTATTCAGTAAAGGTTCAATTGGAATATCTCACAGAGGCAGTTGTGTTCATGACTGGTTTGGTAGAGTATGTCATGGATTCTGGGTAGATGTTGTGTTATTACATACATTGGAAAAATATGTTTGTCTCAGCTGTAAGCCTTAAAAAAACACAGAAAGTGACAATATGCTAAGATATGAACTGAAGTCATCCCGTGTGCAAGATTGTGCTGTAATTTTCTCATTCATTGAACATGATTATCCCATTTGGCATATAGTAAAAATTTGCAGTCTGTTGTGTTGGTCTACATAGTAGCCAAGAAGTAAAACCAAGCATTGAGAGTGTAAGCGATTTAGTTCCAAACGCCAAACAAGTTGTAATAACTGTTGGCAAACCTTCTGGAGTGCCATCAACTGCCAATACCACTGCAATTTTAAAGTAATATGTGCACTTTTCGAATGAAAACTTAAAATTCCTAGACACCCATCAAATACTCCCACGTGAGGAAGTATTTCACGTCAATTAGCCAAACAAAAAAATATATAACGCCAATTAGAGTAATACATACAGGTAGTAAACATCATTTCTCAACTAAAATAAAAAAATATTCAATGTTAATCAAGCATAACCAAATATGCATAAAAGAGTTCTAAGACAGTAACAAATCTTCATCATCAGTTTTGGGGTCTGACTCGATGTCTTCAACAAAATTATCAGGCAAGGTAACACTCGTGCTAATAACATCAAGATCGTTTCTTCTCCAATTCATAACATCTTCACCTGTCTCAAATGTGCATATACTAGTATCTTGAGCGTCTTGTTGGAAAGTTTCTTCACTGACAGCACCACTGGTAAAATAAGCGGAATGACCATTCAAGACAATTGACCAATTGGGATGAAGATTATCCTTCAAATAAAAAACTTGTTTTGCTTGAGTCGCAAGCACAAATGGTTTATTTGTTGTAGCTTTCGGTTAGTGTTGATACTGACAAAGCCATACTTATCTACCTTCACTCCTTTCCTATTTCCTAATGTGATCAACATCCCACCAATCACATTTAAACAAAACAATCCGCTTACTTTCAAAGTACTGAAGTTCTACTATTTCAGTTAGAACACCATAATAATTTTTACTTTGACCATTTATCCCCCTCTTACTAAAACACTGCTATTTTACTTCACCTTATTTTCTTCAAGTTGTTTAGTATGAAACCTAAAACCATTTATTTTATATCCCTTGAATCTTTAAATTCCAACAAGCAGGCCTCTAGACAAAGAATACAATCTGCCACTTGCTTTTGAATTTTCTTCTTTATGCATTTGTAGAACCTATAGTAAAATCAAATAAATAAACTAGCATGCCAAAAAAAAGTTACAAATCTGTTAATATTTCTCCAAAGTGCTTCCAAACTCTGCGTTCAGGCCTGGTGCTTCTCTCCTTTTCTTTTTTACTTTTGTTTTAAAATTTTGGGTGATGTCAATAATGAGGCACCAGGTCAGATTGAACACACCTAGTCTGCAGGCACTTTGGGGAGATATTAACGACTTCCTAAATTCTCTTACAAATAGTAACCATAAGAAAAATGAGATTGGCAGCAAGGACCAATTCATAGACAATAAGATGAAAAAAGTAAAGTTTTTAGCCTCTTGCACCTATGAGAAAGATTCACAATTGGGAAACCAGGCAAGCCAATAATCACCATGCTACAAACTAATTCTTTATAACTTCTCTGTCCTATCACATTTGTGCTAACTTGGATTGGCTTCATTATATTATAGATAGGATTCTTGTACCATTCAGTGGTGGAAGACTACTTCACAGGTTTTATTTTGCATTGTCAAGGCTGGAGGTATGTCTTATGCAACCCATCGGGGCGAGTATTTTTAGGCAGCGACAACGAATTTGAATGACACCTTAATTCAAGGCACAAGATGAATTCCTGGAGTGCTTAAGGTTTTATTCTCAAGATTCTGCCCTCATCGATGGCTTACCAAGAATGCCTCTTCTTGAATGCATGTGTTATGCTTACCTTGCATCTTAGCCACTCTACTCCCTTCCTGCTTGGATTTTAGCTATCATTCCTCAACTTTATTTCCTAAACAGAATTTCCATTTATCCTAAGGTAAGAAAATATGAAAATTTTGCTAACACTATGAACAATTTTATAATATAATGGGTATATGTTTTATCAGAAAATATTTTTCACTCACAGATAGAGGAGGCTTCAAAACATTCTATTACATAATTTGGGTAGGAATAAACAATTTGCTTAGTTAGATAAACATTGAACCTGTTCAACTATGTACTATACAATTTCTTAACCAAAGGTTGTGCATGAGATCAGGCTATTTACAGAAGGTAATTGTGCAGGAAAGATCATCTAAATACACAAGAGTGGGATATATATGACTGAACAGGTTATAATTTCCCACCCTGAGTATCGTCTCCTTAGTTTATTACAGATTGATGCAACCAAACTCTCACTCCAAATGAAATAAAAAAGATAATGAAAGCTTACTCGATAGTAAAACCAATCTTCGAACTCCATGTTGTTATTACTCTACTCGTACTCAATGTTTAAAGATAAACATAATAGCTGTGAAACAACTAAAAAAATTACATCCGCAAAAATAATAAATAAGAAACACAAGTTATTCTATCAATTATTAGAAGTATCGAATATGAATCAGCCAACATAATAAATATATAAGGCCTTTGTAATTCTGTAATTTTCTTTTGATACAGTACATCCTTGGTACTTGCTTAATAAAGTTTACTTACAATTATCCTATTTTGTGCTAAAAAAGATAACATCTTTTACATAGTAAATTATGAAATATCTTACAAAATTATTCTATTTTGTGCTAAAAAAGATAACATCTTTTACATAGTAAATTATGAAACATCTTATAAGCAGTAAAGCTTCCAAGAAGTAAAAGTTTTGGGCAGGCAATAGCTTAGTTACATTCCCTAGAGGAACTTTTTCAAGACTTGAATGAAAAATGATCAACGTATTTTCTATGCAACCAGTTAGGGGAATATCATTTGCATTATTTGGAATAGTTGTGCTTTGTTTTTGTAAAATTCCTCCATATTCACCGAGGTTTGAATGTGGATGTCGGAATATTATCAAGAGCGTGTACCAAACTATTTTTATTGTAACTCACAAAACCAAACAACAAAATTAACAGTAAATATTGTTTAAAACAGTAGAAACTCACACCATATATAACTTTTGAAGTTAAATGTGCTAATGTGGAATATGCAGAAATAGGATGCTGGTTGTATGCTAGCCAAAGACAAGTAGCACACTTGAGACTCAAATTTCTAAGTGTAGTCCTAAGACAGGATATGGGCTTTTGATACAGAGTTAACTAGTGGCAAAGTACTTACTGGCATAAGTAACCACATGTCGCTCATACAGGACACAATAAGAGAAAAGGTACTCATACAATCAACACTATTATTAGCTTCCATTAGCTATCTATAGAGCATATGTAGTGTATAAGCACGTCAAACGTGCTATTCCACTTAAATTTGACCCACTGGCTGTACGACTAGGCCAGACCAAAGGGACCGATAGTCCGGTCTAGGTCGATTCAGGCTGTGAGTTGATCCATATCTAGGCCAGATCAGGCTAGCAGATAAAGGGGCCAATAGTCCCATCTAGGTCGATCCATGCCCTTAACTGTGGCACTGAAATGTTTAGCGGGCACATTGCAAAATAACTTGAAGATGGTAGATGTCCATAAATTCCAAAGTCCAATAGGCCTGATCTTATCTTAGATATCAAATGACCATTTATTCAGACTACTTATCTTATGCTATACAGACAATCTCCCAGATCAGAACTATGTTTTCTTTTGTTGGAGAGAGTTTATCAATCAAATCCTTCTCATTATAAAAGAAGCAGAATACTTTGAAGAAACGTACCGTAGAAATGGTTGAACTTCTTCACAATTTCTCAAAATATAAAGATGAGTCTGCTTTCGCTCAAGATCTTCAAAATTTCTGGATGTATCTTTTGATAACGGACAACCCTTTTGTTCAAATACTGACAATCTAGTGTAGGACTCAACATGATCACCTTCAAAATTCTTGTCAACTCGATTATACCCTCTCGCACTGCCTTGCAGAAACCTTGAACAAAATATTATACATTCTTCAACAATATAGCCGTCTGTAATAGATCCTTCAGGTTGACTTTTGTTATGAACATAACATTTCAATATGCGCAAGAATCTACATAATAAAACAGTAAATTCATTATTTATCTTAATAAATTAACAAGTCACATAAAATTAGAATAAAAGATTAAAATTAAAAAACATACCGCTCTATTGGGTACATCCACATGTATTGTACTGGTCCAGCAACCTTAGCTTCTGTTGGAAGGTGAATGGCTAAGTGCACCATAATGTCAAAAAAATTGGTAAAAATATTTTCTCTAATTTGGACAATGTTATTGGAATTTGATATGCAAGTTGATCCAACATATCAACTCTTAATGTTTTCGAGCATAACACCCTAAAGAAAATACTTAGCTCGGTTATAGCATCATAGACATTGTTTAGTAAAATTCCCCGAATTGCAAAAGAAGCAGTTGTTCCAAAAGAATATGAGAATCATGACTCTTAAGGCCATAAATTTTATGATCCTTCTCATTTACACACCGCTTTATATTCGAAGAATAACCATCTGGAACCTTTACTTTTTTCAAGAACCTACATACTTTAGACTTCTCCTCAGGTAACAAAGTATAACATGCTGCTGGGTAATACCACTTACCATCTCTTTGAGTTGGATGCAGATCTCTTCTTATGCCCATTTCCTTCAAATCACGACGAGCATTCATATTATCTTTTGATTTTCCCTCAATATCTAATAATGTCACAATAATATTGTCACAAATATTTCTCTCAATATGCATGACATCTAAATTGTGATGTATTAAATTATTTTTCCAATATGGAAGTTTGAAAAAGATGTTTTTCTTCCTCCAGTTATGCAAGGCTTTACTTTTTTCTTTCTTTGTTTCTTCTTGGTCTTACCAAATGTAATGTTCTCCAGGCTAGCCAACTGGTTTAACACATCATCTCTCGAGAGAATTTTAGGAGCAGATCTTTTTTTTTTTACTTCTCCATTAAAAACACGTTTATTAGCACGCCACTTATGATTATATGGTAAAAACCTACGTGCGCCCATGTAAGAGAACTTACGACCATACTTTAGTCGCGTTGACGGAGTCTCCTTGTTGAATGTAGGACAAGCCAAAGCTCCCTTTGTGCTCCATCCGGACAAGTACACATAAGCTGGAAAATCATTAATCATCCATAAGAGTGCTGCCCGCATACAAAAGTTCTCCTCTCTAGAAGCATCATATGTATTGACTCTATAATACCACAATTCTTGAAACTCATCTACCAGCGGTTGCAAGTACACATCAATGTCATTTCCAGGTGCTTTAGGGCCAGGTATCGACAAAGATAAGAAATAATATGGCTGCTTCATGCACATCCAAGGAGGTAGGTTATACATGGTAGTAACCACTGGCCAAGTGCTATGAGAAACACTTAAGTTGCCAAAAGGATTCATCCCGTCAGATGCTAATCTAAGTCTAACAATACGAGGATCTCTAGCAAAGTCAGGTTGGATTTATCAAAATGTTTCCATGCATCAGAATCTGTTGGATGTCTAAGAACCCCCTCTTTAAAACGTCGATGCCATGTCATGTCTGAAGCTATCTCTGGTGACATAAACAACCTCTACAATCTTGGTTTCAAGGGAAAGTAATGTAGATTTTTTCGAGGAACTTTCTTCGCACTTTTTTCCGAAGTGGCTCCATTAATTTCTTGACCTTCAACTGATTTCCACCTAGACTCGCCACAAACCAGGTAAGATTCAGCTTTTTCATTTTGTTTCCAAAACAACATACAGTCATTCTCACAAGCATGTATTTTTTCATAACGAAGACCTAAATCTCGAATCAATTTTTTTTGCAGCGTAGAATGATTCTGGTAAAGTTTCACCCGAAGGAAGTGCACGTTTGATCAACTTCAATATGCTATCAAGTGATGTGTCACTCAACCCGGAAAGACACTTAATTTGGAACAATTCCACAATAAGAGACAATTTGGAGAATTTCTCGCAGCCAGGATAAAGTTGTTGTGCAGCATCCACCAACAATTTGGAAGCAGACTGTGAAGCATCACTGTTAGAATAATCCATTTCAGGGCCATCGACAACATAAATCATCTCAAATATATCATCAGTACCTACATCTTCTTATACTTCCTGCTGTTCTACTTCATCTCTTACTTCATCCTCTACATGTCGTATTTCCTCTTGTCTAACTTCAATGTTAGTGCTTTGCTCTTTAGGTAAATATTCTCCATGATAAGCCAACGAGTGTACCCCTTGACGATCCTATTAACTATTAAATCTGCCCTGACTTCATTATTAGTCTTGTGAAAAATATTGTTGCATTGCACGCCAAGGCAAGGAATTTCTCCTTCAGCTGTTGTGTTCTTAAAAGCAAATCGAAGAAAATCCTCAACTCCTCTTAAATAAGCATGGTTCAATCTGCCAATACAACACATTCAAACCTTGTCCATTTCTATATTTCCTATAAATAAAAAGATCTTGGTCAACATTCATTAAAAAATAACAATAAATAACAGGTAGATACTATATCTCGTAACAGAATAATATGGTGACTTATTACTTTTATGATTTTATCATTTTGTTATATATATACCTATCACTTTATGTTGTGTGTGTGTGTGTGTGTGTGTATATATATATGTTATACTTTAAGCACCTCCTAGAGACACTAGAAAGGGGGGGTTGAATAGTGTCTCCCGATTTTCGTTGCAAGAACCTTGTTCTTCTGTCGTAGAACAGTGTTCTTCAGTTCTCTTTTATGCAGCCTTCTACCTTAGAACACACTTCCAAACATACACCAAAGACACAAGGATTTTACGTGGAAAACTCCTTGCTCAAGGGAGAAAAACCACGACCCACACTCTGGGATTTTAGCTCTGAATCCACTAACACAAGAGCAACGTTTCTGATTACAACCTCTGTAACCAAGGGGCTACACTCTAGACCCTAATCACTAACCAAAGCTAAACTCTAGCTTTTTCTAGTAATCACAAAGTAGTTTGCCTAATACATATGCTTCTGAGATAAGCTAATAGACAAACAATGAATACTTGTTACGAAGACAACTTACAACTCGATGAACCTAGACAAGAGATCTAGACTCAAATACTCTGCATGCAAATAAGTTGTCGTCTCCAGTCTTCCCACGTAGACAGTTCTTCAGATCGCCTCTCTATGCTCTCAACTCTCTATGTGTGAATGACTGATTTCGGCTGTCTCTTCTACTTGCTTTTTATACGAGTCTTGCAACCCTAGTTGAGTCCTACTGGAATCCTCTTTAATTATGGTAATTGAAGATTCGCAGTAACTCTTTTCCACGTTGAAGTCTAACTCTTGTTCATACTTCAAAGACACAGCCTGGACACCGCCTCTTTTAGTCTGACTAGGATATGTCTTCAACCACGCGCCACTACTCCTAGTTCCACAGGGATTTGCAACCCGTAATCTTTTCGATCAAGCGTGCCCTTCATCGCAAGGACTAGGTTCTTCCCATGAACCTCAGTGTCCTTCCTGTTTGTCATACTTCAAAACCAGCTCTCAACAAATTCCCCCTTTTTGATGATGACAAACAAATGTTGCCCAAGAACCTGAATAACATATACCAAAACAAAAACAAAAATAACAGAACAATAAAAACAGATGAGTTAGGTCACAAACACCCCAACATTCCTTCTTCCCCCTTTTGGCATCATCGAAAAGATTCAAAGACCTGCAGGAACTTGTCAGTTTTATCTAGTCTAGAGCACAAGGCAACTCAGTGTCACGACCCTTTTTAAACTTAAAAAGAGAAAAACTTATTTATAGTTTAAAAAGGTCTGTGACGGTGTTGTTATAAGGTACACGATTTATTAGAGATTATCGGAGTCGCCACTTGACAAATTAAAGGTGTGCCAAGTCACCAAAGTGGTGTACCTAGAACACCTATGACTCGTAAATGGTCTGCGTCAGAGTTCCGGGTAAGGATCTCGGTTGACTCGCGGGAAGGTGTTAGGCACCCTCGAGTCCTGTGCTAAGCACAGTTGCTTTCATTGACGCATTTCGACTCTTTGAATTTGTTTGTTATATTTTGCCTTGATTTTATTACGCTTTAATTTATTAAATTTGCATGTTCAACTAGAAACTCAAATCGAGATATGATCGCGCGAGCACTTCACTCGTTCGAAATCTTCCGACTTAAATCAATTAATTCGCGCAGGCACTTCACCCGTTCGAAATCTCTTGGTTTAAAAGAGTTCCATCTTGAACAAATAATTGGTTTAATTATTTCAAGTTATAGTTTGCTTTCGGCCTATACTTCGCCTAGCAGCTCTCTACCCTTTAATGTTATCACTTGGTCCAACTTCAATCATTTCCTTACACGTACAACTTGCATTTTTCGCCTTCTGCCAGCCCCTAAGCATTTGCCTAATTTCTTTCGTGTGCATATTAATGAAGTCATGAATTTATTTAACTTGTTTTTATTTAAATCCTGAAAATATCAAGTTGCCTACAGATATAACTAATCATCAATGGACCAAACTTAAAAACTTGCCCTTTCTTACTTTAAACACAAACAAGCACTTCCAGTTCTTTAGTTACAACAGAGAGAGAATACAAAACTAATGCTAAATACGGCATATGAGTAAACAATAGCTCCTTTGGAGCTTAAAAGGCTGTCTTATACCAATTTCTTGCAAGATAAATACAATAACAAATTGTCTTATACCAATTTCTTACAAGGTAAATACAAATAACAGACATAAGGTTAAAAATTACCTTATGATTGACTTCCAAAAGACCAACCGCCAAGCCCACACCAAGAAGGAAAACGCACAGCAACACCAACAAATACCCCTTTTAGACAGTCCCTCTCTAGTCTAACTTTAAACTCAGAATTTATACTACCTAAAACTCCCTTTTTTCTCTCTATTTTTCATCCTCTCTCTCTCAAGTTCTCACTTTTCTCACTGCTAAGACTACTATGTTTTGCTCTCAGATCAGAATTTTTTTTTTTTTTTTAGTGTGAAATGAAGCAGATTCTCGTGTGTTTTCAGAATGTGTGTGTAGAGATCTGTGTCTATCTACTTTAAAGAGGATCCTCTCTTAAATAGAGGAACAATGGTGGGTGAAAAGCACACCCATGTGCCAATGTTTTTAACTTTTTTGGAAAAGCTAACTTTGTCTTCTACTTTATGCTGCCACTTCTAACTCTTTATTTGACTTTTCCCTTCTCTCTTCTTTTCTTTTTTCTTTTAAGACAACCAAAGTGATGGCACGCCAGGATGCCAAGTTTACTCCCATTTTAAACTTTAACTATTTACCTAATTCAACTCTTAGCTCAACCAATTTTACTTAACTAACAGTACTCAACCTACAGACCCTCTAAACTAAGCATCAGATTTTCAACTCAAACTAAATGACTCATTAATGGGTTAAGCTAAACTAAGCTAAATGTATAATTGTAACAAAGTGTTCCGACCACACAAAAGAAAACCTCTATGCTGAAACTTACGAACAAGTAAATTTGCACGAACCAAGCAACTGACCAACTACACAAACCATTGATGGTTTCAGTTTACACAATGCTCGTCCCAACACCAACCTTTTTGACAAGGACTAGTGAATTTAAGAATCGCAAGTTCAGGCAACATACTTCAAACAACAAGGATGTTTAAACTTCAAAAAAAACTCAAACACATGAAACTTACACCCTTATTAGAAGCCAAGTATTTGAACAAAACATTCGTGCCTTGAAACTCGACTAAAATATTCATAGCCCAAATAAACAGGTCGAGTGAAATTCTGAAAACAAACTTACCGATACACGTAGACAATTAGCTAACTAGAACATGATTGAAGGACTTGGACAGATACACTCATTAATCATGCTTGTTCACGCTCGACACAAGACTCAAACTAGATTTAAACGAATCATAGCCAGTTTACAAAAGATATACAAATGCTAATACCAAGCTAAATCACGTCTTTTTATCATTAGTAGTCAACAACGAACAACAGGGACAAATTATTTAACCTTATGAGAAAGACTACAGCTGAACAAGACACTAACACACTGATTCTTGAAGCTAAATTTGCCACTAAACAGTATTATCTAATGGCTAAACAAATCCCACACACATGGAACAAAAGGGATCGAGGACACTAGATTTTAATCTAACCAGTTGAGGCAACGTCAAGCTTACTCGTTGTTGTCTCGTACCATTGCTACGATTGTCATCATCGCCTCGCCTATGGAAATTGCCCTCAGATCAGCTTCGACAGCCTCGTCGCCACTGCCAACAGTGCGTAGCCATCGACACAAGGTCACAGCCTCGCCATGGCTGCTGCACAACCATGATACTGCTACACTATCACTGCCTCGCTCATGTTGCTTCAAATCATGTCCAAGCCGTAGCAGCCCCTGCTTTCAACCAAAATCAGCATTACCCCATCATTCTAGTTCCGTCTCACGCCTTAACAGCTCCACCCCGACACCATTGCCCTCGCCATCGACATCGCAGCACCACCAAGGCCTCACCAATTGAATCACATCCAAACCAACAAAGGAGCCCCGACACCATTCTCTTCGCCATCATCTAATTCATCACACTCCCAGCCCCGACACCACCAGTCATATCAGCACCCGACCTCCGTTCACAAGACACACCAAAGCCCACGGCTTTTTAAGAAAAAATGGAAAATGAGAAGACAAATGGAGGGGGTTTAGTGGGAATCTAAGCTCAGAAACATGTATAGGAGAACGAAACGAACCTGGGAATGTAAAACTTGGCCGGAAAAAATGGAGTTCCGCCGGAGTTGGGGTTTCGTCCGCTTCTTGAGCTCCGATCTACGGCGAATCATTGAGCTTTTGGGGAAACAGAGTTCAAATCGAGAATCAGGGGGTTGAGACGAATTCAATGATGTAATTTTTGGACGGAGATGAGGTGTTTCCGGTGGGTGGAGTGGAGATTTGGCAAAGGTTTGCCTAATCTTGAGAGTGCAGGGGAGAGAAAAAAGGACTAAAATGGCAAATTTTTCCTTTTAAACAAACGGGAAATGGGCCGGGTCAGAGGGAATTGGGCTGATGGGTCACATTGTTTTGTGGGCTGCTTTGATTTTTCTTTTTTTTTTTTGAATTTGTAAGTGGCCCAATGGCTAAACTAACACAAACATAACTAATTAATTAACACTAAACCCACACAAAATTATAATTAGCACATAAAGTAAATTAAACATTGCTCATAATTAAATCCTATTTTTTGGAAATTTTCTAATATTTTTTATCCTAATTGATTACTAAAATAGTCAAAGAAATGATAAAATCACATAACAATTAACACACATATTTTATGCATTTTTGTATTTTAGGTGCCAAAATTAGGTGATTACAGCTGCCCCTCTTTGTTCGGGAACATGAAGAGTTTTCGGACAAAGACGTAATCGACAACTAATTTTGGCTTTTTCGGTTCTAGCCGAGAGCGCGCTTTGGCAAATGGTGACCGTACCTTGAATTTTCGATTCTAACCAAGAACAAGGCTACCTACATATCCCCGGATTAAGGAATCGGGTCAGTGTAGTTCCTCACATGCGCTAGCTGGGACTACCGCATTTAGACAGACACTGGACTCTTCTAGACTAACACTAAGCACTCTCTAGACATACACAGACTAACTCTAGACACTTTTAGAACTAACTGGGACTGACCCGACGCTCCTAGACTTACCCGGACTGACACAAGACACCCTTGACACCCTAGAGTTGTTGCTGCTGGTCACTGTCGCTGGCTAGCTGGCTGGTAGTCACTGCTTTACAAAGGAAAAATGAAAATACAACATTTGAAATGTAAAATTACAATTCCTAAGCTAACTTCTTCATGCTTCCCAAGCTGATGAGCTGGTTCGAAGCTCCCACTACCAAGTGGGTCTTGAAAACTTGAAATTGCCGCTCGGGCGGGCTTGACTTGAAAGTTGAATTTGCCGCTCGGGCGGGCTTTGACTTGAAAGTTGAAATTGCCGCTCGGGCGGGCTTTGACTTGAAAATCTAAATTGCCGCTTTGACGGGCTTTGACTTGAAATTGAAATTGCCGCTCGGGCGGGCTTTGACTTGAATGCTGAAATTGCCGCTTTGACGGACTTTGACTTGAAAGATAACTATGGAACCACCACTCTAGCGGGTCTTGTTCGTGTTGAATTGAAAACCATCACTCTGATGGGTCTTTCTTATGCTGGAAATTGAAAACCATCACTCTGATGGGTCTTGCTTTTTGTTGAAAATTAGAAAACCATCACTCTGATGGGTCTTGCTTCTGCTGAAAATTGAAAAAACCATCGCTCTAATGGATCTTGTTTGACTGGAAATTGAAGACCATCACTCTGATGGGTCTTGCTCTTGCTGAATTGAAAACCATCACTCTGATGGATCTTGCTTTCACTGAAAATTAGAAAACATCACTCTGATGGGTCTTGCTTCTGCTGGAAATTGAAAACCATCACTCTGATGGGTCTTGCTTATGCTGGAAATTGAAAACCATCACTCTGATGGGTCTTGCTCTTGTTGAATTGAAAACCATCACTCTGATGGATCTTGTTCTTGCTGAATTGAAAACCATCACTCTGATGGGTCTTGCTCTTGCTGAATTGAAAACCATCACTCTGATGGATCTTGTTCTTGCTGAATTGAAAACCATCACTCTGATGGGTCTTGCTTATGCTGGAAATTGAAAACCATCACTCTGATGGGTCTTGCTCTTGCTGAATTGAAAACCATCACTCTGATGGATCTTGTTCTCGCTGAATTGAAAACCATCACTCTGATGGGTCTTGCTCTTACTGAATTGAAAGCCATCACTCTGATGGGTCTTGCTTATGCTGGAAATTGAAAACCATCACTCTGATGGGTCTTGCTTATGCTGGAAATTGAAAACCATCACTCTGATGGGTCTTGCTTATGCTGGAAATTGAAAACCATCACTCTGATGGGTCTTGCTCTTCTGAAAATTGGAAAATTGTAACCCATTATCCCAATGGGTCTTGACAGAAAGCTGAAATTGTAAACCATCACTCTGATGGGTCTTGTTCTGAAAATGGAATCCCATTATCCCAATGGGCCTTGCGTTGAAACTTGAATCCCATCATCCCGATGGGTCTTGTGTTTAAAGTTGAAAATTCTATCCCATTATCCCAATGGTTCTTGTCTTGAAAGTTGAAACCACTGCTCCCTACTCAGATGGTCCCTGATTTCTTTCTTTATTTCTTTTTCTGCTCTTCAAGTTTGTCCCCGACGAGCAACTGACTTGATGTAGTTTTGTTCTCACACTTCCCAACCCAAAATCTCATATTGTTCTTTGGTCACATCTTGTAGAAATAACAAACCATTTCTTGGTGATCTTCATGGTACAATCTCGGTGCTGGACACCCATTTTCGACTTTTCTGGTACAACTGAAACTTGTAGACAAGTTTTGCAAACCTTTCTGAATGTCTGAAAATAATGAGAAAGAAATAAAAGAAAAGGAAAGTGAAGAAACTCAAAAGGAGACATCGAACGAAAGATGTCCCTGGTAGTCAGAAGGAACTTATTTGGAGGTGGAACGACAACCTTAGTAAAACATGACATGCAATTAGAATCAACACTTGATCTAATTCGCACGGCCTAACCCTGACCTTACTCCCAGTTTGATCACCTTTCTTAACCCGAACTTGATGACGAATTCTACGACCCTCAGTCGACTAGTAGTGCCCCTCGGGGTTTTCACTAACTAGCCTCTCTCTTTGTTCTTTTAACTCACTATTGTCTTGCAGCGCCTTTTCAGTTTTCACCGACAAGACTTCATTTTTTTCTCTTTTGATTCCCCGGAGAATTTCTCCTTCAATGACCTTGGTGCTCCCAGCTCCTAAATGCGATTGTCGGCTTATAAGAATGCGACTTTACAGCATGGAACTTATCCCTTGATACCCTACTCGGCTTGACATTCTCAATGATCGGTCAGAAGGGTCTTTATTTGGACTGTAACTTTGGATTTGGTTGGGCTATGAGGAAAGGGGTTCAACATAAAAGCTCAGAAACATCTCATGAGACGATCAGATGAATATCACAAACTATAAAATCACCGCTTTTTTTGAAAATAAAACAAACTTATTTCCCTAGTTTAGGCAAATTGGAGATTATTTCTTTTCTTTTTCCTTTCTTTTTTTTTTTTTTTGAGTTTTTCTCTTTAGTCTGAAAAGCGGTATGAAAGCATCTCATGAAATGACTTGGTGAATGATACAACCCTTGGAATCATTTCTTTTAAAATAACAACAAACTGTAGCCCCAGTTACCGAGGAATTATCTTTTGAGTTTTCTGATATACAAACATAGGGGGTATTGAGACCTTCCCCCGAGATGAACAAAGAAAGCAAAAGGAATTGACTTTCTCCTTTTCTTTTTAAAAACAAAACATCTGCCCCAGTTTAGGATAAACTGGGCGCTTGAGTTTTTTCCTCGATTTCGAGACTGATATCTCATGAAACATATGAATAGATGGTACAACAACATAGAAGTTTGTTTTTATTTTATTTTAATTAAAATAAAATAAAAACAAACTTCTGCCCCAGTTTAGCATACATTGGGGATTTGAATTTCTTTTGACATTGGCCGCAAACTTGGAGGCAAGCCTTTGCGTCAACGAGGAACAGGGGAAAAATGAACTTTCCCCTATTATGACCGCACCAGAATGGTTGCCTACGTATCCTTTTGAGAGGAATCAGGTCAGACGTAGCTCTACCACTGAGGTAGATTTTCTTGTTTCTATTTTTGATTTTTTTTTCTTTTCTTTAAATCACCTCAAATTGATTCCAAGGGAGGGTAAGCCAAAGAAAACACAAAATAAAGCTCAAAAGGGTTTACAAAGGATATACTATTTGGGTAGAAGAAGCGAAAGCCGTTCGTCATCCCGACCAGAGAATGCCTCGCACAAATAACGATTCAAAGAATTGATCTAGACTTATCCACGCACGTCATCGACTTCTGCTTCACTGATGGTTCTCAAAACTGGTATTTCAACTTCGGTCGAAGCGACCGTGCACGATCTTGAACTTCTTACCGATCTCCCTTATCGGATAACTACAGATTAATTCCCAACTTATTTCGCTCCCTCCTTTGTCCCTCGTTACTACTCAGATAGCTCACAATGTCAGACCACGTGTTTAGATCAAGACGTAAATTCCGCACGCATGTCATGTTATTAAGGCCGACAAAACATAAGACAGAATATTAAGAAAACAAGACCGAGAAAGAGAATAAGAGAAATAATGTCGAGACGAGAGAAAGATCTCGCTTTTCATTGAATTAAAGATAGAAGGGTTTGAACATCACAATAAGCAAAATAATGCACTTGGATTACAACCCTTAAATAACCAAGTACACAGAAAGATTAGCAAAACAAGCTACAACATTTCACAGTAACTCAATTGCAAGTCAGGGCCAGTTTTCCTATGTTAGGCATTGTTGAGTCCTTCACACAGATGTACCATGCTGATACCAAAGAAAATCCCTGAATCTGGCAACATCTTCTGCTTTTCCTCATTTTCTCCAACTCCCATCATGGCAGATTTCACTTCTTTAGGATTGATGAATGACCGAGTAAGATTTGGAATTGGCTTCTCGAGAGACATGTTTGTCTTCTTCATTTCTTCACCACTTAGTCTTTCTGCCACCCCTGGCACAATTTCGGGAACACGGTTCACTGTCACAAACATATTGTTGGCCCCAACTGACACATCATCAACAGATACTATCGGCATTGTAGATTCAGCTCTCACCATACTCACCATATGCACATCATCATGGACTGACAAAGAGTTTTGGTTGATTTTTGGGGCATCTGAGCCCTCGACTTGGACCTGGCCATCATCTATCAAGACCTGAATTGCCCTTTTGAGATAGTGGCAATCTTCTGTGTCATGCCCAGGTGCGCCCGAATGGTATGCACATCGGCGAGAATAATCAACCTTTCCCGTGGGATGCATATTCCATAGATCGGCCTCAACATATCCAAAGCCTGCAACTTCTCGAAGACACTAGTGTAAGATTCCCCGATTGGCGTGAGCTTTCTCTTTTTCTCTTCTCGCGCCTTCTTGTATTCGGGTCTTGGGATGAAAGTAGAAGGTCTCCTTGATCGATATGGAAATTCTGGTGAAGTCCGATATTGATTATGTGGAGCTTGGTGAGTGTGGTATGTAGACTGTGAGGCTGGCGCGGTCCATTGTAGGGATGGCAATTGGGGCGGGGCGGGGCGGGGCAGGGCGGGTCAAAACAGTAAACGGGGCAGGGCGGGGCAACTGTTAAACGGGGCGGGGCGGGGCAGGGCGGGGCAAAATTTTATTTTTGAATTTTCGGGGCGGGGCAGGGCGGGGCGGGGCAACATAGAGGCCCATAAATTTTACTTGTTCTTTTTTCACTATTTTCTTATTTCATGATTAAGTTGAGGAAATAATGGAAATATTGTTCCATTATTGGCTATTTAAGCTATTAATTAATATAGTAAATATGTAATACTTTTGAAATACTATAAATTTTTTCAAAGCTTCAATTTCTTCAAGTAATTCCAAAATCATCAAATTTGAAAATTTCAATAGAAAAAAAGTTAGAAATATGTTAAATGGATTAAAAGTTAAAAGAAAAGTTTAATTTTGATGATAAAAAAAAAAAAAGTAATTTAAGTGGGGCGGGGCGGGGCGGGTCAAAACGGGGCAGGGCAGGGCGGGTCAAACGGGGCAGGGCGGGGCGGGGCAAAAACTTGACAAATACCAAATGGGGCGGGGCGGGGCAGGGCAAAACTTTGGCAGGGGAAGGGCTCAACCCGCCCCGCCCCGCCCTGCCCCGCCCCATTGCCACCCCTAGTCCATTGCGGATATGCAAATTTTGGAGCATATGGTCGCGCTTTTTGGAGTGGAGGAATGGAACGTTTTGTATCTTGTGAAGGGTAGTGTTGCGAATGATGCTTCTGTGAGGCTCGAGGGCATGAGTGGAGCCGTTTGTACCGTTCCTCATCCCTCCTTCCTGGACCTCGTTCTCTTTCATCTTTCTTCCCAAGACTCTCCGTCCTAACTAAGCCTGTGAATGGTGGAACAGAGACCAGGGGTGAAGCACACCTCTGTTTGGGCGGAGGTGGTGGTGCCGGAGGACACACTGGGGAGGTTCTCATAACATCTATTGTGCTATAGTAGGGAGAGTCGGGAGAATACTGCAGGTCCTCAGCTGTAGGGCCTTGTGCCTGATGTAAGACAGTCGAGGCATGCCCTAGAAGACTGACTGGCACGGCAGAACAAGCTTGTCCCGTGTTCATGGCGATATACATATCAGCCACCAATTGTTTCAGACTTTTGACCTCTTCAGTCAACCTCTTGTTTTCCAGCACCAGAAGTTCATGGACGCCGATCTCAGAATTTCCCTTATCAAATGACATGGTAATGGGTTCCTTTGATCCTGTTGTGTATGTGTGGAATGATGCCAGAATTCCGTACCAAATCTCCAAATTCCAAAGCTAATGCAAACAAACCGGGTTAGCACAAAAGAATCACAGATTGCAGCCTAGGGTTGTTATGCGTCATCCCGAAATGGTTAACGGCGTAAGCCGAGTGTACCGGTCGTATCCCCGAAAGATTGCTACATGCCTTGAGCAAAATTAGAACAAAATTGGATGATTTGATTTTTTTTTTCGACTCAACGAGCGTAGCTTAGAAAAAAAACGACACGAGACGGACTCAAAATAAAATGCTTGATGTGATGCACGAGTCAAAATATATATACAAACTGACACATTGGGCGGGTACACTGGACGGTAAAATAATGAGACTCTACTTTTTAGCGGAGTCAAATTATTCTACCAAGATCAACGCAAAATGCAACTTAACTAGTTGCAATTTATCGTATGCACCCTGACTTGACCTTAAACAAAACAAATAAAGTGGGACCTTAAAACAATATTTTTATTTTTTTAATGAAAAATTAAGACTCAACCGGAGATTCGGAACTTAAGAACGGATTATGAAACCAACTATTTTTCTTATCCGAAAGGTGACTCCAACATCGGACATTACGGTAATACAAAGACGGACACAATATTATTTTTTTTTTGTTTTTTTTTTTTTGAAACAAACTCTTTGATCTAATTCGAGAAAGAATCTTTAGAGTATTTACAAAATCTGGCAATTAAGACAACAAACCGACACAAAATATTACACGAATTAGACGCAAAATTGGTTTATAAAAATTGGCCATTATGACGGCGTAACACCCCGATAAATTAATTTCAAAATATGAACTTGACTCGGATACAAACTCAACACAAAAGAGTCCCAAAATTTCGCCATTATAACGGCTCAAAACTATGACACATTATTTTCCAACACTTGGGACCAAGCCCGGACACAAAATCAGACTCTAAGAGTTATTGAAAATTTTCGCCATTATAACGGCGTAAAATGACAACTAAACAAAAATATTTCGAGACACGAGAGTAAACCCAATTTTTCTACCATTTTCTTTTTTTTTTCTCAAAATTTGGCTCTCGTCCCTCGGTGATCGGTCAGCATAACAACCCTTAGACTAGAACAAATGCAACACATTATATGCTCATGATGTGTCTTTTGGGGACGCGGGCCCCATCCTGACACGAGGGAGTCAGCCTAGACAAGTGCGGTACCGGTGTACCGCACCTCACTAAGTCTAATGACATGCAGATAAATCGGCCTAGACAAAAGCACAGGTTCAACTCTAGGTGACTCATTGGGTTTATGATCTAGTGGTTCAGGCAATTTGGAAGTGCCTCGGGGGTACCGGTCGACAACGTCTAACGGCCTAACCCAACACACCTCCTCCTAAGAAGGGTTAACTTTTTGTGTCCTGAGACACGACAGAAATTCCAGACGCCGAAGCAAAACTGGCGTGCATGTGTGCAGTGTTCCAGAAGACTCAGAGGTGTACGAGAGAAGACAGTTGTGTATATACAGTTCAAACATATCAAAGCAGTAACATTCAAGGCAACATATACAAAAAATATTCAAAAGCCGAAAAACGACAAATTTTAAAGCCTGAGACTCTCAGTTTTCACTTTCTTCCCCAGCAGAGTCGCCAAGCTGTCACGACCCTTTTTAAACTTAAAAAGAGAAAAACTTATTTATAGTTTAAAAAGGTCTGTGACGGTGTTGTTATAAGGTACACGATTTATTAGAGATTATCGGAGTCGCCACTTGACAAATTAAAGGTGTGCCAAGTCACCAAAGTGGTGTACCTAGAACACCTATGACTCGTAAATGGTCTGCGTCAGAGTTCCGGGTAAGGATCTCGGTTGACTCGCGGGAAGGTGTTAGGCACCCTCGAGTCCTGTGCTAAGCACAGTTGCTTTCATTGACTCATTTCGACTCTTTGAATTTGTTTGTTATATTTTGCCTTGATTTTATTACGCTTTAATTTATTAAATTTGCATGTTCAACTAGAAACTCAAATCGAGATATGATCGCGCGAGCACTTCACTCGTTCGAAATCTTCCGACTTAAATCAATTAATTCGCGCAGGCACTTCACCCGTTCGAAATCTCTTGGTTTAAAAGAGTTCCATCTTGAACAAATAATTGGTTTAATTATTTCAAGTTATAGTTTGCTTTCGGCCTATACTTCGCCTAGCAGCTCTCTACCCTTTAATGTTATCACTTGGTCCAACTTCAATCATTTCCTTACACGTACAACTTGCATTTTTCGCCTTCTGCCAGCCCCTAAGCATTTGCCTAATTTCTTTCGTGTGCATATTAATGAAGTCATGAATTTATTTAACTTGTTTTTATTTAAATCCTGAAAATATCAAGTTGCCTACAGATATAACTAATCATCAATGGACCAAACTTAAAAACTTGCCCTTTCTTACTTTAAACACAAACAAGCACTTCCAGTTCTTTAGTTACAACAGAGAGAGAATACAAAACTAATGCTAAATACGGCATATGAGTAAACAATAGCTCCTTTGGAGCTTAAAAGGCTGTCTTATACCAATTTCTTGCAAGATAAATACAATAACAAATTGTCTTATACCAATTTCTTACAAGGTAAATACAAATAACAGACATAAGGTTAAAAATTACCTTATGATTGACTTCCAAAAGACCAACCGCCAAGCCCACACCAAGAAGGAAAACGCACAGCAACACCAACAAATACCCCTTTTAGACAGTCCCTCTCTAGTCTAACTTTAAACTCAGAATTTATACTACCTAAAACTCCCTTTTTTCTCT
The DNA here is from genome assembly GCA_037355625.1 of Petunia x hybrida. Lineage (NCBI taxonomy): Eukaryota > Viridiplantae > Streptophyta > Magnoliopsida > Solanales > Solanaceae > Petunia > Petunia x hybrida. Next base: position 95,698 of record JBBBVM010000669.1, read on the forward strand.
CTATTTTTCATCCTCTCTCTCTCAAGTTTCTCACTTTTCTCACTGCTAAGACTACTATGTTTTGCTCTCAGATCAGAAATTTTTTTTTTTTTTTTAGTGTGAAATGAAGCAGATTCTCGTGTGTTTTCAGAATGTGTGTGTAGAGATCTGTGTCTATCTACTTTAAAGAGGATCCTCTCTTAAATAGAGGAACAATGGTGGGTGAAAAGTTGGGTGAAAAGCACACCCATGTGCCAATGTTTTTAACTTTTTTGGAAAAGCTAACTTTGTCTTCTACTTTATGCTGCCACTTCTAACTCTTTATTTGACTTTTCCCTTCTCTCTTCTTTTCTTTTTTCTTTTAAGACAACCAAAGTGATGGCACGCCAGGATGCCAAGTGTTTTTTTTTTTTTTTTTTTTTTTTTTTTTTTTTTGAATTTGTAAGTGGCCCAATGGCTAAACTAACACAAACATAACTAATTAATTAACACTAAACCCACACAAAATTATAATTAGCACATAAAGTAAATTAAACATTGCTCATAATTAAATCCTATTTTTTTGGAAATTTTCTAATATTTTTTATCCTAATTGATTACTAAAATAGTCAAAGAAATGATAAAATCACATAACAATTAACACACATATTTTATGCATTTTTGTATTTTAGGTGCCAAAATTAGGTGATTACACTCAGCAGTGTCAAGAACACCGGTATACCAAAATAAGGGCCCAACAAGGAACCAAATACTTAAAGAAGGAACAGTCATAAACATAAGAAATTTAAAATCAACATCCAGAGTGTGACAGCAGCACAACTCCATTCATAGTTACACAACCAAATAAAAAAAATTGTCTTAAACATCCAAATCATGCAATCAAAGGAGAGTAGGAAGGGGTAGAGATCAGGCAGAGTAGGAAGGGGTAGAGATAGGAGGACAAGACTGGAAGAATCACAGCTGAAGGTTGAAGTGTCTGACGAGTGCCTCAAGTTGCTTCGTATTCTTGGCCCTCTCCATCACCAGCTCGGCCTCATACTTGTGGCAGTCAATCTTCAGACGATCAATTTCTTGATCCTTCACCTTCAACTGTTTGTGCAGCTCTGCATTTTCTTCATTAACTTCAAGAACCATTTTCTCCAGTTCCTGCACAGCACCAATGGCCTCATCAGGTCCATATTCTTCACTGTTTTCTGAATGCTCCTGCTTTACCTGCATAAGCCTTTTGGAAGCTCTACTTTCTTGGAAGAAGTCACAGTTTTTCAGCACATTAACCCCAAACCTCTGATGGATGGTTGGCTTCTTCCCTGCATCTAAAGGCACTCCAAAATGCTCAAGAATCTGATGGATGATGTAAGAATGCACAAGAGAGTGTGGCTTCTGATCAGTATCACGGATTCTCTTTATGTGCCTAATAATGAGCCCAGACAAATTGATTTTCACCCCTCTGTCCATCAGATCCATATAGGTCAAGTGATAGGAATCAAATACGCGGAACAAAAAGATAGAAGAGCGAGACACTTCTCGAACTCCCTTCAAAGTAACCACGGGGAACTTGTCCCGAGATACCCTCGAATCGGTGTCAAGGAGGACCTACACTATGCAACGACCCTCGAGACAACACTGGACTCGCAAGTCGAATGGTCGGGTTAGCGGTTCAAGACTCAACTAGGTTACACTAGTGAATTCAAGCAACCAAAGACAAAGGATTCTTCCAAAGAGTTCAACTCAATTCTCATTCAATAATAATCAAAGTGTAAGGTAGTGTTTGAAAGAGGCTAAGTGAAGTATTTATAGGCTTCACTTAGGACTAATAAAAGGTCTAAAATACCCCCAAAGTGGGCTAAAACAAATAAAGGCCGCGCAGGGCTAAAATAGGAAGTTCTAGCAAAAGTCTTAAAAATCCCGCATGTGGGTAACAGGGGGAGGCGGTCCGCCTAGGGTGGGGAGGCGGCTGCCTAGCTGCCTTCAGCTCTCTGGATCTCACTGAGGCGCTCCGCCTCTTGTCTGAGGCGCTCCGCCTCCTGAACTTCAGCTCTCTGGATCTTGGGAGGCGCCCCGCCTCAGCTGGGAGGCGCTCCGCCTCTTCCTGAAGCCCCTTGGGGTGTCTCATTTTGAGCCTCTTGAGTCTCTCCAAGTGTCCCCGAGGGTCCTCCATCCATGGCACACCAAAGCATGGTCTTCAAGTTGCTCTTGGGGCCATCTTCTATGCTCTTCCATGTCAAGTGAAGATGAGTATCTTGGATTAACTTGGCTTGACTCCGAGTGAAAGGTCTTGAGGCCATTTGGGTCTTATCATCCTCCCCTTCTTGAGAGGATTTCGTCCTCGAAATCGAAGCATCATTCACGACCTCTTCATCATCATTCACGACCTCGTCATTACCTACATTCAAAGGAACCAAGTCACTAACATTGAAAGTATTAGAAACTTGATACTCACTTGGCAAGTCGACCACATAAGCATTGTTGTTTATCTTCGAGAGCACTTGGAATGGTCCATCTCCCCGGGGTGCCAACTTCCCTTTCCTAAGGTTTGGAAACCTTTCTTTCCGGAAGTGCACCCACACATAGTCACCCTTCTTGAGTTCCACCTTCTTGCGTCCTTTGTTCTTCTTAGAGGCAACCTTAGCATAGGATTCCTCCAAGTTCTTCTTCGCCTTAGCATGTAGCTCCATCAAAGCCTTGGCTCGAGCTTTACCTTCAAAATTAACAACCATTTCCCTTGGCAAAGGGGTTAGATCAAGGGGAATCAAGGGGTTAAAGCCATAAACACATTCAAAAGGAGTCATGCCAATAGTGCTATGCAATGTACGATTGTAGGCAAACTCCATCATAGGCAATCTATCAATCCACGTCCCGGCCTTACCTCGGGTCATGGCCCTAAGAAGAGCACCCAAAGTCCGGTTTACCACTTCGGTTTGACCATCGGTTTGTGGGTGGTGGGACGTAGAAAACAAGAGCTTGGTGCCTAAAGCACCCCATAAATTTCGCCAAAAATGGCTTAGGAACTTAGTATCCCTATCACTCACTATCGTTTGAGGCACACCATGTAGCTTCAAAACATTTTCAACAAACAAGGAAGCTACATGCTGGGCGTCATCACATTTTTTGCACGGAATGAAATGAGCCATCTTTGAGAACCTATCCACAACAACAAAGATGCTATCGTGGCCCCCCCTAGTCCTTGGTAATCCCATGACAAAGTCCATTGATATATCCAACCACGGACTAGTAGGTATGGGGAGTGGGGTGTATAACCCATGAGGGTGGGATTTAGATTTGGCGCGCTTGCACTCAAGGCAATTAGTGCAAAACTTCTCCACATGCACCCTCATATTCGGCCAATAGAATTGTTCTTGAAGAACGGCCAAAGTCTTTCTTACCCCAAAATGACCCATGAGTCCCCCACAATGTGCCTCTTGCACAAGCAATTCCCTCCATGAGGACTCACACTCTACCATTTTTAAAGATGAACCCATTAGACCATTGGTATTTTGCAACTCTCTCCCCTTTCTCTAGAGCATCATAGACACTCTTTAGCTTAGGATCTTGAGCATACATCAATTTGATGCTCTCGAATCCCATGAGCTTAGAGGTGAGAGTGGTGGCAAGGGCGAACTTTCTTGAAAGCGCGTCCTCCACAACATTGTCCTTCCCTTTCTTGTATTGGATCACATAGGGAAAGGACTCAATAAACTCAACCCACTTGGCATGTCTCTTATTGAGCTTCTCTTGGCCTCTCAAATGCTTGAGTGACTCATGGTCACTCTTGATTACAAACTCACGAGGCCAAAGGTAATGTTGCCAATGGGCAAGGGCTCTCACAAGGGCATACAACTCCTTGTCATATGTAGAATAATTCAAGGAGGCCCCTTTCAACTTTTCACTAAAGTAGGCGATGGGTTTACTATCTTGCATTAACACACCACCGATTCCCACCCCCGAGGCATCACACTCAACCTCAAATGCTTTCCCAAAGTCGGGCAATTGTAATAAAGGGGCGGTACTCAACCTACTTTTCAACTCTTGGAAAGCCTTCTCTTGCGGCTCTCCCCAAACAAAGGGTTGGTCTTTCTTGACCAATTCGGTGAGTGGAGCGGCTATGGAGCTAAAGTCTCTCACAAATCGTCTATAAAAGCTAGCAAGACCATGAAAGCTCCTCACTTGAGTCACGGTAGTAGGAGTAGGCCAATCACGTATGGCCTCTACCTTAGACTCATCCACCTCCACTCCTTGGGCACTCACAACAAACCCAAGAAAGACAACCTTCTCTACACCAAAGGCACACTTTTTGAAATTAGCATAGAGCTTTTCGGCTCTCAAAGTTTCAAGCACTTGCCTAAGGTGGTCAACATGCTCATCAATTGTCCTACTATAGATCAAAATATCATCAAAATAGACAACGACAAACTTGTTGATAAAAGGCTTCAAAACATGATTCATGAGTCGCATGAAGGTGCTAGGTGCGTTGGAAAGCCCGAAGGGCATTACCAACCATTCATAGAGACCGAATTTGGTCTTGAATGCGGTTTTCCATTCATCCCCGGGTTTCATCCGGATTTGATGGTAGCCGGACCTAAGGTCGATTTTAGAAAAGACACGCGACCCACTCAATTCATCCAGCATATCATCAAGCCGTGGAATAGGGTGACGATACTTGATCGTTATCTTATTCACGGCTCGGCAATCTACACACATTCTCCAAGTGCCGTCTTTCTTTGGGACAAGAATGACCGGTACGGCACAAGGACTCAAACTTTCCCTCACCAAGCCCTTTGAAAGCAAGTCATCAACTTGTTTTTGCAACTCCCTCATATCCTCGGGATTGCTTCTATAGGCCGGCTTATTTGGGATTTGAGAACCCGGAATAAAATCAATTTGATGTTCAATACCTCTCAAGGGAGGTAAGCCATCGGGCATCTCATCCGGGAACATGTCCCCAAAGTTCTCCAAAACATTTTTCAAAGCACTAGGTAAAGGACTAGAAGAAACATCATGATTAGAGTTAAGAGCCATACCTTTGTGCACTAAGCATAGGAGAAACTTGTTGCCATCATTACCTCTTAGGAGCTCGCCCGGTTGCATCATGGCACATATGCCACCGGTGGATGAAGTAGGTGGGATTGCCACCATGTTTTTGGCCAACGGGCTAGTCTCAATGAATGACTTGGCCTTTGCCGCTTCCCTCAACTCCTTCATTCGATTGTAGTCATCACTCACTTGTTTAGGAGTTAGGGGTTTCAACACAAACTTTCTTCCTTCATGGTGGAGCGTGTAAGTGTTAACACACGTCCATTGTGAACCACTTGCCGGTCAAATTGCCAAGGCCTTCCAAAGAGAAGGTGGCAAGCTTGCATGGGCACAACGTCGAACAAGTGTTCATCAACATAACTTCCTATTTTAAACTTGATCATTGCTTGTTTCACTACCTTGAGCTCCCCACATTCACTAAGCCATTGTAACCGGTATGGCTTGGGATGCTTCATGGTAGGCAACTTCAATTGAGTTATGAGAGATTGACTTACCACATTAGTACAACTCCCGGAATCAATGATCATAGAGCACACAACGCCCTTAACACGACACCTAGCATGGAAGAGGTTCTCCCTTTGCAAGGTTTCACCGTCCTCCGCAATCATAGCTCCTAAGCTCCTCCTCACTACTAGAAAGGTATGAGGTTCCTCATCCTCCACCGTGTCATCCTCACCATCCCCCACTACTCCCTCATCTCCCTCTACTCCCTCTACCCCCTCATCCTCCGATTCACTCTCCTTTTCATAAACATCATTGCCCACAACAACCATGGTCCTCTTCGTGGGACATTCCCTAGAAAAGTGTCCATAGCCCTTGCACTTGTGACATTGAATGGAAGAAGAAGTAGGAGTATTTAATTGGGTTTTAGAATTACCTCCCACATTGGGTGTGTGCTTCTCAAATGGCTTCTTCACATCCTTGCTTGCATTGGCACCACTCGTCCCACTAGCACTTGGGGACCTTGTGTTTGTGGTAGGAGGCTTCCAACCCTTGGCATTGCTTGTTGGAGTAGTAGTGCTACTCTTGTAGCGGAAGGATTTTTCCTCTTTGACCCACTTCTCGGCTTCAACCGCATCCTCACATAGCTTGTAGAGATCATCATATTTGTGGAACTTCAATTGTGAGGCTATGTCTCGGTTCAAGCCCCCTTTGAAACGGATCATGGCCAACTCATGGTCTTCATCATCTATGTCAAGGTTCATTCGGATTTGCTCGAATTCATTGAAGTACTCCCCAACCGAATTGGAACCTTGCTTCAACTCATAGAGACGCTTTTGTTGTTCAACCCGGTATTGATTAGTCAAGTATTTCTCATCCATTACTCGGATCAACTCTTCCCAAGTAAGATTAATAGCCATTCCCGTCCTCCTCCTATTTCTTTTCACCGACTCCCACCAAGTAGAAGCAAAAGATTCGAAGGAAGATATTGCATACTTGGTTTTCTTCACCTCGGGCATGTCATTCGTTTCAAATATTCGTTCCATAGCCAATTTCCAATTTTTGTACTCCACCGGGTCACTACTTCCTTTGAAAGAAGGAATAGTGAGCTTCACACTATTGAGGTTGTTGTTGTTATCACGACCCCCTTGGAAAGGCTCTGGTTGGCCCCCATAGTGATCCCCATAACCACCATAACCTCCATAGTCTCTCCTAGCATCCCCCCCAACATACCCCATAGGGTGCCCTCGACCTCGGCCCCTACCTCTATCTACATTCCGACCCCAATTCGTACCTCTCCTCGGTTGAAAGTGATCATCAAACCCATACATGTCATCTCCATCATTAGTTTCCTCCCCTTCTTGAGCTTCATCAACTTGCCCAAGAGGTTGCACATTTCGGATGGGTTGTGGTAGTGGAATGTTTCTTGGTGGGTTGTCTAAGATACGGGGAATGCCCGTTCGTTGGGGATTGCCCAACATTGGATCAACTCTCTCTCGTTCCTCCTTTACCCGTTGTTGACTGAACATATCAATGACAAGGCTCATCTGTTCCGGGGTAAAGTTTGGATTACTCGAGACTTCAACTTGGACACTCGGGGTCCCTTTCTCAGCTTGGACACTCGGGGTCCCTTTCTCTGATTGAGCATTGGAAGTCTCTTGCTCAACTAGGGCGCTTGAGGCACCCTTTTCAAGAGACTCAACTCTTTGGCTAATGAGGTCCACCTTGGCAAGGAGGTTAGCCAAGGCCTCCTTTATGAAATCTTGTCCTTCGGTAGACATTGTACCTGCACAAGTAACAAACGTTAGCGAAAACAACCTCACACACTCCCTCACAAGTTTTCACTCGGATCACTCGTATAGTGGGTGGTGGATTTTTCACTCTTGCTTGAACCCAAAAGCTTCACTAAGTTGAATAGTAAACCTCAACTAGATCACTCAACTCAAAGTCCAATGAGCTCCGGGGTGAGTGGAGTTAATAGAACTCTATAGGAACGATAGCTCTTTACGTGCGGACTTGAGCCAAAAGAAACTACGAGTCTTCTTTGAGTTCTAATCTCCGGTCTAGGCTTGAGTTTCCTAATAGCTTAGAAAGGGTTAGCACAATTCAAGTAGGCAAGATTACTCAAAGAAGTGCTAACTAGATGCGATGCAATCAAACAAATAAGAGGTTCTACGAAAAACTACCCGGAACAACCCTTCCAGAATCAGGCGCCCCGCCTCAGAAACCAGGCGGTCCGCCCAGTGCAGGTTGCAGGGGGAGGCGCTCCGCCCCTTTGGTGGAGGCGCTCCGCCTCAGAAAGTCCAGAGAGTGGACAAAATTCAGGCGGTCCGCCTCAATGTTAGGCGCTCCGCCTCTGCAACTTTCCAGCACAGTTTTTCTTCGCGATTTCTTGGCTTTGCACCCAAAAATCCAACTATCCAATGTTGTTTTAGCAAATCTAAGGTACCCCAATGTTGTTTCAACCACAAAGAACGAACCCCAATCAATTTTAATCAAACCCCAATCAAAATTCAACAATCTACCATGTTCATAGCTAGGGTTTCAATCTTTTCAATTTTCAAGGGATTCAAAATTTCCAATTCTTGTGTTTCAACTCCAAATCAGACGTATAGGGTACCAAAAGAACGGGTTTCCAATAAGGAACAAACCCCAATAACAATTCAACAACAAAGGCAACAATCCAAGAATCTATGATCAAAATTTTTTTTTGGTGTTTTTTTCTTCTTTTCAATTTTTTTGTAGTTTTTCTTCTTTTCAAAAACAATAAACAAGAACCTAAAAACGAAACTAACCTAGGCACGAAGAATCAAGGGTCGGGGGTTTGTAGAAACAAAACCCGAACCTTGCTCTGATACCAAGATGATAGGAATCAAATACGCGGAACAAAAAGATAGAAGAGCGAGACACTTCTCGAACTCCCTTCGAAGTAACCACGGGGAACTTGTCCCGAGATACCCTCGAATCGGTGTCAAGGAGGACCTACACTATGCAACGACCCTCGAGACAACACTGGACTCGCAAGTCGAATGGTCGGGTTAGCGGTTCAAGACTCAACTAGGTTACACTAGTGAATTCAAGCAACCAAAGACAAAGGATTCTTCCAAAGAGTTCAACTCAATTCTCATTCAATAATAATCAAAGTGTAAGGTAGTGTTTGAAAGAGGCTAAGTGAAGTATTTATAGGCTTTACTTAGGACTAATAAAAGGTCTAAAATACCCCCCAAAGTGGGCTAAAACAAATAAAGGCCGCGCAGGGCTAAAATAGGAAGTTCTAGCAAAAGTCTTAAAAATCCCGCATGTGGGTAACAGGGGGAGGCGGTCCGCCTAGGGTGGGGAGGCGGCTGCCTAGCTGCCTTCAGCTCTCTGGATCTCACTGAGGCGCTCCGCCTCTTGTCTGAGGCGCTCCGCCTCCTGAACTTCAGCTCTCTGGATCTTGGGAGGCGCCCCGCCTCAGCTGGGAGGCGCTCCGCCTCTTCCTGAAGCCCCTTGGGGTGTCTCATTTTGAGCCTCTTGAGTCTCTCCAAGTGTCCCCGAGGGTCCTCCATCCATGGCACACCAAAGCATGGTCTTCAAGTTGCTCTTGGGGCCATCTTCTATGCTCTTCCATGTCAAGTGAAGATGAGTATCTTGGATTAACTTGGCTTGACTCCGAGTGAAAGGTCTTGAGGCCATTTGGGTCTTATCATCAAGTCAAGAGCACTAGCCTCACAATTTCTTTCTCCCCTAGGTAGAAGAAACCTATGCACAAATTCAAACAACAGCTGATGTGCAGGCTCCATCTCCTTCTTCTCAACCTTCCTCTCCTTCCTCAATCTGGGTTTCCCTGAAAACTTTCTCACCACATCTAAGGGAGTAACTCTATCTGTCCTCTTAGGCCATTTTAGCTTGACATACATGCAGTAACCTTCAGCAGGTACATCCAGAATCACTCCCAATTTAGGTCTCCCAAATTCAATCTCCACTCCTTTCACAATGGTAAACACCCTCCTGGCTACTACCCTGCAATTTGCATAAAATTCGCTAACCTCATCCACAAACAGTTTCCTTTCTTTGTTGGAAAACAAACTTAGCCAACCCTGATCTCCAATCATTCTCAACAAGGATTTCATATGAAACTCCTTTTCATCATACAGAATACTGCCTGGCAGCACCTGATGCCTAGAGAAGAAGGCTTCCCTATCCACTTCTTTTCTTTTCTTCTTGCTCTCCATCTCACTGTCAGTGTCAGAATCACTGGGTTCCACATAGCTTCCAGCCTCACTTTCCTGCTCTTCCTCACCAGCTCTCTTCTTCTCTTCTTCCCGTACTTTCACATTTGTTACTGTCTTTCCTAGCTTTTCAACTCTCTCCATCTGCATCTTTAATGTAGACCTAGTACCAACTCTCCTGACAACAGTTAGCCTCTTTGTCACCTCCTTCTTCACTCTCTTCATCTACCAATCTAGATTTCAACACAGGCTTACCATCTCTCACCAACCTTCTTCTTTTTTCAGGCTCTACTCTATTCTCTTTTACAAACACCACCTCATCTTCTTCTTCCTCACAAGTCACCTTCTCATCCTCTACCCCAAATTTTCTTTTTCTTCTTGATTTTTCTTCTTTCTTGTCACTCTCTTGCCTTTCAACAACAACTTCCTTGTTTCCTTCCTCATCCGATTCTGTCCAGCTAAACTCTGCCTCATCAGCCCCATCAGGTTTTGGACAAGCAACAGGCTCTTGTCTCAAGCCCTCAGGAGCCTCAGCAGTCGCAGGTCCACCACACTCTGGACCTTTAGGGACAGAATCCTCTACACCCTCGTCAATTCTGGACTCAACTGCATCTTTTCTCAAAGTTTCAACATTATCTGGTTCTCTAAACTGTTCATCAATTCTTTCAGCCACATCTAACTCGCCTCTAGACACACCAACTACAATGCCCTGCACATCTTCTCTGAGTTCATTCTCGTTATTTTCTTGTTCCTCCTCACATGGATTCCCCTATTTATTATGTCTCTCTGCTCATCACCCATTATCTTATCTAGTTCAGCGACTAGGGTTTCAGTTTCTACAACACCAGGACTGACTATATCGACTGAACCAACAGGTGTAGATGGAATAGGGTCAGGAATTACCTCATGCAACGGTTGAGACGAACTTTGAGTAGTGGGTGTCGAGAGAGCGGCTCTTGACCTTAACTTCTTGACCAGTTTCTTGTCCCCCTTTTTGAGAAATTTGATGCGAGCCCTTGCAATTCTTTCAGCAAGAGTGGATGGAGGTGGTCTTTCAGACATCTTGAAGGATTTTGTAAAGATTTCTGAGTTTGTTGAAGGGTTTTCTATTTTAGGGCTTGAGAGAATTTTGATGCTCAATCGGAAATGGTGGGTGAGTTGTGAGAGATTGAAAGAGTGCTGTAGAAGGGGAAGGGTTTTAGTGATGTGACAATGTCTAGGGAAGACAAGAAGTAATGAGTATAATGGAAGCAGCTTTTTGAACTTTTTGAGAACCGGGAAGAGGTTAAGAGATTTGACGGTTATGAACTTATTTTAAATAAGCCCTTTTCAAGGAGTGGGGTCCAAGCAATTTAAAAGGAGTTCTATTCTAAAAGGGAATGTGTTCCTATAATTTTGGACAGTTATGAGAATATGGAAAATCTCCCATGATGCACGTACAATAGAGAATTTTAGTTCCAGTTGTGAAAACTAACAAATAGAGTAGGTTGACTGTACCTGGACACGATTCCTCATGTTCAGACTGGTTCCTTCTCAGTAAATAGTAGGTTCTTCATGGGATCACATTATTTGTACCTGGTGCTCAAAACAACTAAACGAGTGTACTTATTTAAGTACAAATTTAGCCCAGATAGTAATGACAAGTTTCTAACAGACACTTTTACTACTAAACTAGCCAATCACAAGGGGATTACCTGCTGGGTCATCCATGTATTTTGGTCATCCCTAACTCCAACCTGTTCCTCTCGAACTGCACCTTGTTCAAAGCTTTGGTAAATATGTCAGCAATTTGGTCTTCAGTCCTGCATGAATTCATAGTAATTAGGCCCTTTTCTACATTGTCTCTCAGAAAATGATGTCTGATATCAATGTGTTTGGTCCTTTTGTGTTGGACTGGGTTCTTGGCAATATTCACAGCACTAGTGTTGTCACAGAAGATTGGCACTGCCCCACACTTGATACCAAAATCCTCCAGTTGCTGCTTGATCCATAGCAATTGTGAACAGCATGAAGCAGCTGCCACATACTCAGCTTCAGCAGTTGACAAGGCAACAGAGTTTTGTTTCTTTGTAGCCCATGACACCAAGCAAGGACCTAAGAAAGGTGCCATCCCTGAAGTGCTTTTCCTATCAACCAAATGACCTGCATAATCTGCATCATCAAAACCAATTAGTTCAAATGTTCCACCTCTGGGATACCAAAGGCATAGATCCTGAGTCCCTTTCAAGTATCTCAGGATTCTATTCACAGCTGTCAAGTGTGATTCCTTAGGTTTTGACTGAAATCTAGCACACAGTCCTACACTGTAAACTATGTCAGGTCGACTAGCTGTAAGATAAAGAAGTGAGCCAATGATTCCTCTGTACTTCGTCTCATTTATCGAAGGACCAAGTTCATCCATATCCAGCTTTGTTCCAGGAGCAATTGGGGTAGTCATCTCCTTTGCTCCTTCCATGTTAAACTTCTTCAGCAGTTCCTTGACGTATTTTTGCTGGTGAATCATAGTTCCTTCCGGTGTCTGCTTTATCTGCAACCCAAGGAAGAAATTCAATTTGCCCATCATGCTCATCTCAAACTCACTTCCCATCAAGTCAGCAAAGCCTTTGCTCAGCTCCTCATCAGTGGCTCCAAAGATGATGTCATCGACATACACTTGAACTACCAGTAGATCCTTTCCTTGCTTCTTGAGAAATAGTGTGTTGTCAATTTTACCTCTTGAAAAGCCATTTTTCATCAAGAATCCTGAGAGTCTTTCATACCAGGCTCTAGGAGCTTGCTTCAAACCATATAAAGCCTTGTCCAGTTTGTACACATGATCAGGGAATTCATTGCTCACAAAACCTGGAGGCTGCACCACATAAACTTCTTCATTCAGATAACCATTCAAGAATGCGCTCTTCACATCCATCTGATACAGAGTGAATTCCATGTATGTAGCAAAAGCAATTAGCATTCTAATGGCTTCCATTCTTGCAACTGGTGCAAAGGTTTCATCGTAGTCTATTCCTTCTTCCTGACTGTACCCTTGGACAACCAACCTTGCCTTGTTTCTGGTAACTATGCCATGTTCATCCAGCTTATTTCTGAACACCCACTTAGTTCCAATTATAGATCTGTCCTTTGGCTTAGGAACCAGGTGCCACACCTTGCTTCTTTCAAATTGATGAAGCTCTTCCTGCATAGCCATAATCCAGTCTGGATCTTCTAGAGCTTCTTTTACATTCTTTGGTTCCAAGGATGAGAGGAAGGCAAAGAAGGCACAGAAGTTCTTTAATGCTGACCTGGTCATAATTCCTGTATCTAATTCAGATAGAACGTTCTCCAAGGGATGAGAACTTTGATGTTTCCATGGCTTGATCTGAATTTGATTAGAAGAACCTGCAGCATCGTCTCGAGTAGGCTCTTCTTGACTTTCTTGATCTTCAGCTTCATACGAGGTTCCCCCTGTCAGGTTGTCTCCTTCATCTGATGTAACTGTATTCTCCTTTTCATCTGAGTCTTCCAGTTCATCTATGCTTTCTTCTCTCCTTAAGCCAATCACTTGATCATCTGCATCAGTTTCTCCTATTTCCTTGTCTGATTCATCAAACATAACATGCATACTTTCTTCTACTACTTGTGTTCTTCTGTTGAGTACTTTGTATGCCTTACTTTGAGTAGAATATCCCAAGAATATTGCCTCATCACTCCTAGCATCAAACTTTCCCAAAGGTTCCTTGCCATTATTGTGAACAAAGCATTTGCAACCAAAGGGCCTTAGGTGGGCAATACTTGGCTTTCTACCTCGGAGTAGCTCATATGGAGTTTTGTCAAGGATTGCTCTGATGGAACACCTATTCAGCAAGTAACATGCAGTGTTTACAGCTTCAGCCCAGAAGTTTCTTGCTAGTCCACTTGACAGCAAATGGTTCTAGCCATATCCTCCAATGACCTGTTCTTCCTCTCGACCACCCCGTTTCGTTGGGGAGTTCTTGGTGCAGAAAAGTTGTGATCCCTGTTGTTCCTTGCACAGTACTCAGCAAATTTTGAGTTTTCAAACTCAGTTCCATGATCAGATCGAATACTGATGAGTTCAAGACTTAGCCTTTTCTGAACCACACCAGCCCAGTCTTTAAAACTCTCAAACGCTTCATCCTTAGAGGCCAAGAACAAGGTCCATGTATACCTTGAGTAGTCGTCAACAATAACGAACACAAACCTCTTACCTCCTCTGCTTTTGACCCTCATAGGTCCACACAGATCCATATGCACCAGCTCCAGTGGCTTTGATGTACTAACCACTTTCTTTGATTTGAACGACGTTCTCACGTGCTTTCCCTTTACACAGGCATCACACATTTTTATGTTTTCAAACTTCTTGCTTGGCAATCCACGAACTAGTTCCTTCGAGGCCAGCTTATTCAATTGAGTGAGACTTGCATGGCCCAGTCTTTTATGCCACAGCTGAGAGTCATTTTCTTGCACATTCAAGCATGTCAGATTGTTTTCAGGTAAGGACTTCAGTGACGCCTTGTACACATTGTTCACCCTTTTTCCTTCCATCACCACTCTGTAGATTCTTCACGATGCACCCTACAGATGAGAAGCTCACTTCATTTCCTCTGTCACATAGTTGAGAGATGCTTAGTAAATTGTGTCTAAGACCATCCACACAATAAACATTTTCGATTGCATGCTCCAGAGATCTCCCAATCTTCCCAATGCCTACTATCTGTCCACTTTTTCCTCCTCCGAAGGCCACACTGCCTCCTTGAAATGCTGCGAGTGAGAGAAAATTTCTTCTATCTCCTGTCATGTGCCTGGAACAACCGCTATCAAGAATCCAGCTTGAGTTGTTCTCCCTCACTCCAGCCTGCAAGACAATTAGAGGTTAGCCTTAGGAACCCAGACAAGCTTGGGTCCCTTCTTATGAGAGAATGGATAAATCAGATCTTGTTTGGCCCATTTGGCTAAAATGCATTTTTTATTTTTTGCCCTTGCCTTGACAATATTTACACACCTTTGTTTAGTATGACCAGTTTTACCACAGAAAGTGCATAGCATATTACAAGGTAATCCTACATATTTGCTTTTAGGATTATATGGAGGCAGAGGCTTCTTGAATCCTAATCCTTGTTTTCCTTTATTTTGATTTTCAAGAACCCAATTCATCGCCTCTGAAGATTTATTCCATTTTGTAAGTCTGGTAAGTTCAAGTTTTGAGTTTTCAACCTTTTGATTTAACATCCTATTTTTCTCAATTTCTTGATACAAAATCTCATTTGCCCTTTTCAATTCATCTTCCAGAAAGGTTTGAACTTCACTCATAACTTGCTTACCAGTCTTACTCTCTCTCAACTGATTACATTCCAATTCAAGCTCAGTGATCTTTGAGTTTGACACAAGAGTCTGTCCTTTCAAGATGGCATTAGTTTCTTCAAGCTCAATGTTTTGTTCTAGGAGACTCTTGTGCTTAGTTCTAAGATCACTCAGTTCTTCAGTTAATTTATCTTTTTCAAGCTTTTCTTTTTCATATCCTTCAATCAATGTGGCTGTGATTAGAATTAAATTTTCAGAAGAGTATGTATGTAAAGTTTCCTTTAGATCAGATAAATATACCTCTGCTGAACAGCCAGCTTCCTCTCCATCAGTTGCCATGAGAGCGGAGTCCTTCTTGATGTTGTCAGCTATGTACAACTCCTTCAGTTTCTTCCATATCTCCTTGGCTGATTTACATTCCAGTATCCGTCCGAGCACATCATCTGTAAGTCCTCTTCTTAGATAGCCCTCAGCCTTGGAGTTTGCTTGTAGCCAGTCCAGATCTTGAGGATCTAGTTCTTCAACTTTCTTGGGTACCAGGACTCCATTTGCTGCTCTTTTTACTGGAACATGAGGTCTTCTTTTCACAATTAGCCACAGACTATAATCAGTTGCCTGCAGGAAAATTTTCATTTGTTTCTTCCAGTAATTGTAATGAGTTCCATTGAACATTGGTGGCTTTGATGGATCTCTTCCCCATCTGACTTCTCGAGGATTTTCTTCATCAGAACTAACGTCTGTCATCCCTGCTAGTGCTAGTGGTGAGTCATCATCAGCTTCCTTCTCGTGATCAGACTCACTATCAGTTGGTCCCCATGTGGCATAGAAAGCTTCTTTTCTTTTCCTTCGTTCCGCTCTAAAGTTTGAAGGTCGTCTTGACTTTTTCTTGTCTGCATCAAAATCCTTTGTGGCTTCCCTTTCCTTTTCCTTAGCGGCTCTGTTCTTCATCCATTCTATTTCTCACATCGGGCAATCCATAACAGCATGATCCTTCTTAAAGCATTTGAAACATCCAGAATAGTCAGGACTGTCAACTATGTTCTTCCTGCTAGAGCTCTCCTTGTTCCCTCGTTTAAATCCTTTAAACCTTCCAAGATTGAGTTTTTGTCTTAGAGCACTTACCATCGCAGCTTCTATTGATTGAAGATCAACATATTCATCGGTTTCTTCTGTTGCTTCCAGTGCAAGGGTCTTTTCCTTCTTTGCTGCAGGTTTAGCCTTTGAGTCTTTCATCATCTCATGCGTCTTCAGACTTCCAACCAGTTCTTCAAGCTTAATGGATTTCAAGGGTTTTAATTCAATGATAGCTGTCATTTTTGGTTCCCATGCTTCAGGCAGCACATTTAGGATTTTGTCGACCATTTCTACTTCAGGTAATTCCATCTCCAACGATCTCATTTCATTTGTGATCATGGTCAGTCTGGTCATCATATCCTGAATTGACTCCTTCTCACCCATAGTAAACAACTCAAATTGTCTTTTCAACATTCTTCTTTTTGAGTCTTTTACTTCTGTGGTTCCTTCGTGTGCAACCTGCAAGGCATCCCATATTTCCTTAGCCGTCTTATATGATGATACTCGATTGAACTCTTCTGGACCAAGACCACATATAACCAACCGCTTGGCCTTGTGGTTCTTTTCGATCATCTTATAATCCGTCTCATCAAACTCTTCTTTCAGTTTGGGTTCCTTTGTAGCAGTGGTTCCTTCACCGACTATTTTGGTGGGAATCAGGTTTCCTTCTGAGACTATCAGCCAGAGTTGATAATCTTTAGCACATATGTAATTCTCCATCCTATTTTTCCACCATGCGTACTATTGCCCATTGAACTGTGGAGGCCTCAGAACCGACTGTCCTTCAGTAATCGTAGGTGGCGCACTCATTCTGATCCTTCTCAAGGTGTTAGCCTTACAAGAGAAGACCCGCTCTGATACCACTTGTTATACTTTAAGCACCTCCTAGAGACACTAGAAAGGGGGGGTTGAATAGTGTCTCCCGATTTTCGTTGCAAGAACCTTGTTCTTCTGTCGTAGAACAGTGTTCTTCAGTTCTCTTTTATGCAGCCTTCTACCTTAGAACACACTTCCAAACATACACCAAAGACACAAGGATTTTACGTGGAAAACTCCTTGCTCAAGGGAGAAAAACCACGACCCACACTCTGGGATTTTAGCTCTGAATCCACTAACACAAGAGCAACGTTTCTGATTACAACCTCTGTAACCAAGGGGCTACACTCTAGACCCTAATCACTAACCAAAGCTAAACTCTAGCTTTTTCTAGTAATCACAAAGTAGTTTGCCTAATACATATGCTTCTGAGATAAGCTAATAGACAAAACAATGAATACTTGTTACGAAGACAACTTACAACTCGATGAACCTAGACAAGAGATCTAGACTCAAATACTCTGCATGCAAATAAGTTGTCGTCTCCAGTCTTCCCACGTAGACAGTTCTTCAGATCGCCTCTCTATGCTCTCAACTCTCTATGTGTGAATGACTGATTTCGGCTGTCTCTTCTACTTGCTTTTTATACGAGTCTTGCAACCCTAGTTGAGTCCTACTGGGAATCCTCTTTAATTATGGTAATTGAAGATTCGCAGTAACTCTTTTCCACGTTGAAGTCTAACTCTTGTTCATACTTCAAAGACACAGCCTGGACACCGCCTCTTTTAGTCTAACTAGGATATGTCTTCAACCACGCGCCACTACTCCTAGTTCCACAGGGATTTGCAACCCGTAATCTTTTCGATCAAGCGTGCCCTTCATCGCAAGGACTAGGTTCTTCCCATGAACCTCAGTGTCCTTCCTGTTTGTCATACTTCAAAACCAGCTCTCAACAATATATATTCACTTGTTCTATTTAGCTCTAAACTATTCGCCCCCTCTTAGTCACTACTAAATTAATCGTCTACTCTTAATCTAGTACAAGACAGAGCAAAAAGATGAGTCAATATTCAAAAAACAATCAACACTCTAAATAATATTGAACTCTAGTACAAATTAAACTAATCTGATTAACAAACTTTTGATTTTAAAAGGCAGAGCATAGAAAGAAACTTTTGAATTTAAGTGAATAAGAAGAAGAAAGACACTACAAATATACACATAATAAAGGAATTTTCTTACCCCTGATATTGCCGGCTAATGCTAGTGGGAGCGGAGAACAAGGCTGACCAATAATTTGGAAGAGAAATAAAAGTTGAAAGATGAGGTTTAGAGATTTTTCAAGACACGAAGACACAAAATTGAGAGAGTACTGCGTATCTGTATGTTTTCTCTCTTCTTATGTATCTAATTAACTAACTCCACCCCACCCCACCCCCCTCTCAATCCCTAAAATTAGATTATTATTAGTACAAGCCTTTTTATCTTTTCTTTAAATCTCTTTGTTTATCTAAAAAATAAATATGAGATTTAGGACTACAACATAATGTTGTCTCATAAGAATACTTTTATGGATCAAATTCACAACTCCTAGTTAAATCTGAATCATTTCTAAGAATATAAAGTTTAATAATTGAAGGATTAAAACAACAATAAAAACCTTCATGTTTTTTTAGAAAAAAAAAGATTAAAGCGTGTGTTCCATCATGAATCAAACGGCATCCTACTTGAGTTAAGCAGAGCCAGCCGAGTCGAGCTGAGCTTGACCGGTCTTTAACTTAGCCTATCTGAGTTGACTCGAATTTTGAATGAGCCAAGCCTAGTCGAGCAACATTTTGAAACAAGATGAGAATATTAAAAGAAAGCCAAAAACTTAAAAGCATCAATTGTTCATTAGCTATCATCTGTAGAGACAGAAAGGTACTTTCCCTTTGAGAATGCCATCACGTCTTTGCAATTTTTGTTTCCTTTCGCTCTTTTCTCATAAAACATTTCATTATTCTTTAAACATTGTCTAACGAATAGTTTTTTGAAATCAGATATGGGTAGGAATGGTATTCGGAAAAAAACTTCTCGCCTGACAGATATGAGTTCTACAAGGACATATGCTAAGGAAAATTTCCATACAATGTCGTCCAGAAGATGATGTTTACACAGGTAATTGTATTATGACTTTTCTGCGATACTTGTGTGTATGTTGAATCGTTGATCATATCCAACTAAATTAATTCGCTTCCCAAGAGAATGTGAGTGTTTAAACTGATTCTATTTGGTTGCAAAGCCAATCTGCTATACTGTCCAATATGATATATACACAATATGCCATGATGTGTTACAAATGGAAGAAAATCCGAGATCAGTATTTGGTCATAAACCCAGAGCTACAGAATGAATTTTATACTTCAATACTGTTACTCTGCCTAAGATTGTTGTCGCTTTCTATGAAGTAATTCATAGGCACATTCTATTAGTAGTTAAACTTCACAGACTATAGAAACAAATGTTTAAGTCAGGGGCGAACCTATATTCAAGGCTACGGGTGCTCGAGCACCCATTAACCCGACGGAACTGTATATAAGTACGTATAAAGTATTTTGGATTATCATGTAAGAGCTGGTGAGCACACAGGTACCAATATGTTTGATGGTTGCGTTGGTGAAGATAGTGGTGTTGAAGTTGCTTGGGGGTCCAAGTGCGATAGTTCATTCTCATTGAAAGCACTATTTTTAAATAAAGTCAGAGTACTCCCTATCCCGACTAATTCCTTTCCATTGAGGTCTAATTAGTTCCTCTTATCTAAGAGTACTCCCTGTCACAATTCATTCCTTTCCATTGAGGCCTAATTAGTTCCTTTTATCTAGCATGTACGAAGTACATTTATTTTCACGATACAATAGTTTTTGACTTTAAGTTTTAGTTTTTTATCTTTTCCATTTTGATTCATCTAATTGATTGTAGGAAAGAAAGACAATAGGAAATCAACTACAAAAGAAATGAATGAATAAATAAACAAGAAAAAAATCTTTCGTTGATGTTGAAGAGTTGAACAGTTTTCCTCTCAAGGCCAAAAGGGCAAAATCTTTACCCCCGAAACAGCGAAATGTTCTTCTTCTCTCCGGCCTGTTTTTAATTGTGACTTGCGACTGGAAGTATTTTTTTACTGATATTAATCGAAGTTTTCTTTGCGACTAAAGTAACAAGTGATTGTGAGGCCACTCTCTACTGTTCCCAATTTCTTTGCAAAAGAAGAGGCTAAAACAAATGATACTGTAAGGATCCTAAATGACACGGCGTTTAATAAATTACTATCACATGATACTTGTTTTCTATTGTAAACGTTGTCGACTTTACAGTAAATTACATTTACCGTTTCAGTTATTGAAAATAACTTTAATGTCTAACAAATGCTTGTTTGAAACCAGAGATAGGTAGGGATGGTACTCGAAAAAGAATTAGTAGCTTAACTGATAGTCAGGACGAGGAACCTTTTATGAGTTCTAAAAGGGCATGTGCTAATGAAAATTTTCCCACATAACACACAAGAGAAAATGTTTACTCAGGTAATTTGGATATATGACTTTTGTGCAATACTTTATAGTTTGTTTAATCGTATACAACTAACTTATTTTTGATAATTTCTTAGAAAGCGTGGACAAGATGACAATTAGCTACCATTATGGTGGTTATTTTATATTTTCACCTTCTAGGAAGTATGTACATGGGAAATTGAAGAAAATAGATGACATTGATGTAGACTTCATATGTTTCTTTGATATGGTGGCTGATCTAAAACAGCACTGTAGCTTTGATATTTTGAAGGAAGATAAGTTCTTTTATTTGAGAGGAGGCAGAGCTATTAATGATTATGATGGACTAGTGGAGTGTTGTGATGATTCAGATGTTAAAAACATGTTTCATAGTTACAAGTCAAATTACGGGAAGCCCATTGAGATTTATACATTGCCGAACAATTGTGATATTTTTATGAGTACTTCCAGAGAATATAGTTCTATACATAATGTATTCGATGAGGTGACCGAACCGGATGCCGAAGAACATGAATCAAGTGATGGGCAAGAAACAAATCCAACAGGTATTCTTATTGTTGTATTTTTTTTTTGTAGCGATCTTAGTCATTATTGTCATCTTGACTGTATTTATTTAACTTTCAAATATAGGTTCCAATATCGTGAAAAGAAAAACCAGAGGGCCTACACGGTGCCTAAAAATAATAAACTTAAAGGAGGGAGAAAAGTTGCATGTAGAATTAGATGAGGATCATCAAGCGATTGGTGACAACTCAACACAATTCGTCTGGTTTTCGGGCCAAACAGTTAGAAATCAAACTTGTTGTCCGTTAAAAGTAACTGGCTGGAAAGGTATTGAGTAAATGAAGATTGATACTATGTGGGACATTATCTTGGTAAGAAGTACTAACAGATTAATGAAGTTCAAAATCTTCTTTCCTTTTATATAAATTTACAAGTAGCAGAAATTGTAATCACCATATAATGGTTTCTTATTGTATCACAGGAAAAGTTCACTTTTGATGTGTCCGAAAGCAAAAAAAGAGCGATCCTTGGTCATATGAGTGACCTCTATAGGGACTATAGGCACAAGTTGAAAAGGGAATATTTTGATTCAAAATAGACTTATCAACTTCGCCTGCGAAATAAGCCTAAACATATTCCCGTTGATGAATGAAAATATTCGGTTAATCTTTGGAGTGATGTTGGTTTTAAGGTAATTAAATTAATTAGCTTTGTACTTTTTTAATTACATGTCATAGAAACTAATATTATTAATTTTTTTTGTTGTATTCAGAAGAGAAGCATGCTGAATAAGACAAATAGATCGAAACGATCCTTGCCTCCATATACTAGGACCCAGAGGCGAAGCCAGGAATTAAAGTTTTGGGGTTCATAATTCTAGTCATTTTAAGTTAGGGGGTTCCAAATTAATAATTAATACATATTAAATATTTTTTCAAGATAAATATACATGGTTTGGCCAAAATTATGGGGTTCGGACCCCAGCCCAGAAGGCTAGCTCCGTCCCTGCTGGGACCAAAAGTTATGCGAAACTTAGAAACCAAATGGTACGAAAAACACAATTTTATTTTAGACTAATGTTAGTAGAAATATATCACTTATCTTAATCAATTAATAATAATGATATTTTTGTAGACGATAACGAATGGAAGAGCACCTACTCGTGTTGAGCTTTTCAAGGAATCTCGCAAAAGAAAAAATGGAAAAGAAGTCGATGATTTTCAGCAAGATGCCATTGTAATGTCAATATGTTTGCTCTTTATCTCATTTATAATATACATATGTATATATATTTTCTTGATTTACATTCTTTTTAATTGTAGGCTAAATTCGACCAATTGAAAAAGCAGTGAGATAAAGGAGAAATCTCTTTAAATGATGATGAGATATTCGCTGAAATGCTTGGGGCTGAAAAAAATGGATCTCTTCGTGTGTGTGGCCCCGAAAAAAGTATTAGCGAATATTTTGGTGGTCGACCAACAAAGATCGAACTTATAAAGCAAGTGGAGGCAGCACAAAAAGAAGCAAATGAGCGTGTGGAACAAGCAAGAAAAGAAGCAAATGAGCGTGTGGAAGAAGCAAGAAAAGAAGCAAATGAGCATGTGGAAGAAGTTAAAAGGGAAGCTCGGGAACAAATTGAAGGATTTAAGAAAGATATGGATAATAAGCTAAAAGAGTATGATAGACGATTTGAAGAAAAAATAAGGATGCTTGCAGCTCAACGTCAACGTTGTCCAAATGATACAACTGTAAGTATTAATATAACAAAACTTTTTTTTTTCTTAAACTCATTTTAATTTTATTGCCAATTAGTAACTATATGGAACTTATCTTGTTCAATGGTGAACAAAAATCCTCTTAAAGTTGATGTCTTGGTTAGTGATGCTGTTGATAGTACTTCAACAACTCATAATTTTGCAAATTCTAAACTTAAGCAAACAAAATTCACGTACCAATTTTGAATCATTTGATGGACCCGAATCTCAGGATGATGAAGATACTACTGCTATTATAACTTTGCTCTTTTCTTTAAAATATCTGGGATGGTCTTGGGCTTTTTCTCGAAAATAAATCATTTCACCATTTTCTTATCTTTTTTTTTTTTTTTGAATTGTATTGCAGTTTATGGAGGAATAATGAAAGCATCAAAGATCGAGTGGTATGAATAAATCGTGAAAGGATCGAAAGATTGATTGTGACACGAATAAATTTTTTCTTGTAAAAATATCGGATATGTTTGAACAAAGCAATATTTATTATTATTATTATTATTATTATTATTATTATTATTATTATTATTATTATTATTATTATTATTATTATTATTATTATTATTATTAATGTTTGAATGAAATTGTTGACTTTAATTACGTCTCTTTCTAGTTTTGTGCATTTATAAATTTGAATATTTTTGTACAATTTTGTATATATTTCATGCTACAATATGGTTCTAAGCTACATTATATAAATTGGTGTGGCTAATAATATTTGTGGAAAATGTTTTATAGCTAATTTTTAATGTGTAGCTATAAAATTTTTGAATTGGTAGCTAAGCATATATATATTGCCACATAGCAAGAACATGGTTGTACATGTTCACTTTGTGTAGCAAATAATAAAAATATTTTGCTACAATTCTATATATTTCATAGCAAAAAGTATGAATTCTTAGCTATAATGTAAAATAATTTGTAGCAAATGAGGAAAATCTTTTGCAACAATTTTAAATATTTCATAGCAAAGAGAGTGATTTATTAGCTACAATTTAGAAAGGTTTGTGGCAAATACTTAAATTCATAGCTATGAATTTTTGAATTGGTAGCTAAGCATATATATATTACAAGTGCTATTGCCACGGGAATAAACTATAAAAATAGCCACAAAGTTTAAATTTGTGTGGCAAAGAATTTAAATCTTTTGCTACAATATAATACCTTATGGCTACATTATTAGAATAGCTATAGAGTTTCTTTTATCGTGGCAAAAGAATAAAACCATTTGCTATAAGTATATTTTTCGTGGCAAAAAACTTCATTATTGTAGCTACAATACAATTACTTTTGTGGCAATAAGTACTAGTTCTTAGCCACGGAGCATGTAAAGTTTGTAGCTAACTTTTAGCCACCCCACATTTTGCTACGGTATGCTACGAGAAAAACTTTTGTGGTTAAAGTGTTCAGCCACGGAAATTGTCATATTTAGCTACGATGAGTTTCATAGCTAGAGATACATTTTCTAGTGGTGTTATCAAAATTGACATGTCTAAAACTGTTGGTTTATTAATTTGTTGGCTTTTCATAAAATTTCTACTAATTTACAGATATTTTTATTTGAAATATGTCATTATTTATTAATATGACTATTATATTGTTAATTTGGAAGGCAATTTTAAATTATCATTTTTTTAATTTATAAAGCCGCTACAAAATACTTCAAAACCGCTACTATACAATGACTAAATCCTAAACTGCCGGAAATTAATCTGAAAACCGCTATATACTTTTTATAGTAGCAGTTGGTAAAACCATGGCAAAATCGAACCAATTGCAGCAGTTTGCTAAACCGTGGCTAAGTACCAGATTTTTTGTAGTGGTAAAAACTAAAAGAGGGAACTCGAATAAGTAATGAAATGGGTTTGGGTTGGGTAGAATTAGGGTAATGGGTTGGAAAAATGGGTTAATATGTTAACTTATAATTAAGAATTTTTTTTTAATTAAAGATGCCACGTCATTTTTTTGAGGTTTAAGTAAAATTCGCCTAAAGTGACTTTGGTGTAGACCGGAGGAAAGGTGAGTAACTTTTGAGTAACAAAAGAAACAAAAGTGACTTTGTGGTAATGAAGCAATAGTTGAGTGATTAATGGCAAAATTAACTCCATAAATTACTACTCAATTATTGACAAAAATACTTTTAAATGAGTTGGCTAAACACAAACAGTTACTCTCCAATAATACTTTTACAAAAAATACTTTTGAAGAAAAATATTTTTAAAAATAAACCGTTTTCATAAATTTGGCTTTAATATTGTTATTATTTCTTTAAAGTATGTAAAAATAACAAACTCAATATTTTGAAGTTTTGGTGCATTTTTACATAATACCTTCAATGTGCATGCCACGTATACGAACAGATCTGTCAAAATAACCAACATAACTCCGACAATTTATTTTTTCATGAGCATATTTTACTTCTATCGCTTCAATTTGTTTTTCATTAGCAAATAATACGATATTTTAGATAATTACAAATCAAGATAAAATTACAATTTTGATTGATTGGGCAATGAATTGCTAATTGTACCTATAAAATGGGATTGCAAATTCTTTAACGTGACACAACTTGTTAGAATAGCATAAGATGCTAAAGTACAACCCCCTTTTTCAAGCTAGATATCATAAGAACTACCCTAGGCTGTCTAATTTTTTCTCTTTTTAAAAATTTTTCTTTTTCAAAAGAAAATTTAGAGCCTGTTTGACCAAGCTTCTAGGGAATCAAAAGTGCTTATTTTTCTCCAAAAGTGCTTATTATGAAAATTTGAGGTGTTTGACCAAGCTTTTGGAAAAAAATAAGTGCTTTTAAGTAACAGCAGAACTGTTTTTCTGTTGTGGGAAAGAAGCTGGAAAAAATAGTTTTCCCTAAAAGTGTTTTTGAGTGGAAACATAAGTTGTTTTTAATTTCTACCATTCCAAAAATATCCTTACCAGATATACTTATATACCTAATTACCTCTATTTATTTTAACCAATGATTTTAATATATAAATAGTACATTATTTTTTTCTCCTTACTTTTTTTACGTACACCTACATCACCATTGTTAGAATCTTTTAATCTAACAATATCTTTTTTTAATGTTTAGATCTAGAATATTCAATTATGTATGATGTATTTTGAATTTTTTTATTAAAAATAGTGTTTGAGAATAAATATTTAAAATTATTTATTTAGTTAAATATCTGTAAAGTGAATCTTTAAATGTCCTTATATGTAACTTATGATAACCTCAATTTTGATGATTACAATATGGTTAAATTTCATGAGCAGCTAACTTAACAACTGTTGCATTTCATAACAGGAACATAAAGGATTCAGTCGGCTAAATCTGGAAGGATCTTGGAGTCGCTGATTTTCAGGCATCTGTGATTAAAGTAAATTTCATATATCAAGTAGTTAGAGAAAAATCAGGATCTTTTATGGCTCTTACCTTATTTCCAGAAAGGATCAATCATTGCCTTTCTGGGGATCAAATCCCTTGGGTCAAGATTCTCTTCTGTTAAGGAAAATATCTCCATCATATCAATCAAGGATCCTCAAGATATACTCTGTGTTCACATGAAGATAACCCTGATACTATATATACCCAAAGCTGCAGGCAGTCATTGCACGCAACCTTAAGCTTTCTAATATTCTCTTTTGAAATCTTGAAAACATTGTAACCTTTAGAGTTTACGACTGTCCAAGAAAAAGAAAAGAGAGTTCAGGGAGAAAGTAAGGTTAGTGTCGAGTGAGTTGGTCAAGTGAGTAACCAACTGTGCATCGTTTGTGGTGAGCGAAGGAACAAAATCATACTGTGTATCGTTGGTGGTGAACGAAGAAAAACCATCATTCTGTACTTTGAAAGAACTTAAAGAGCTGAAGAGAAAACTCCCTTGTGACCCAAGGGGACTTGATTAGGAACCATTTTTGGTTCTGAACCAGTATAAAAATCTGCTGTGTTCTTACTTTTCTGCACTTACATTATTTTGTTATCACTGGTTGAAATCTAGTCGACTCATTAAGTCGACTGAATCTGAAAAAGAATTGAAAATATAATTTACCCCCCCCCCCTCTTACATCTTCAATTGGTATCAGAGCAGGTCTCACATATCTTTTACTTTTTGCTTTGCAGCAAGTGAGAAAAGATCATATCTGGGCATATTGTTACAGGAGCACTACTTCAAGAAGGACCCTCTATTGCTCGTCCTCCATATTTCAATGGACAACACTTTAGTCATTGGAAAGTGAGAATGGAAACGTTTGTCAAATCCATTGACTTTAAAGTTTGGCGAGTAATTACCAAGGGCCCCTATGACATTCCTCCATACAAAAACAAGAAATCAGAAGGAGAAGCTACTAAGATCCCCCTCGATATTGACGATTACAATGACGAACAAAGAGAAGTCATACAACTGAACTCAAAGGCTCAAAACCTTTTATATAATGCTATAAGTGGAGAAGAATATGAGAAGATCTCCAGCTGTGAAATAGCCAAGGAGATGTGGGAGAAACTTGTCGTCACTTATGAAGGTACAAACAAAGTTAAGGAAACTAGAATTAATCTTCTAGTTCATGAGTACGAATTGTTTCAAATGAAAGATGGAGAAACCATTGAAGACATGTTTGCTAGATTCAGTAAAGTTATAGGAGAACTTAAGTCTCTTGGGAAAGTTTACACCAGTGGAGAACAGGTCTGGAAAATTCTTCGCAGTTTACCTGTTATATGGCAACCCAAGGTGATCAATATTGAAGGTGG
Organism: Petunia x hybrida; assembly: GCA_037355625.1. Taxonomy (NCBI): domain Eukaryota; kingdom Viridiplantae; phylum Streptophyta; class Magnoliopsida; order Solanales; family Solanaceae; genus Petunia; species Petunia x hybrida. Next base: position 123,110 of record JBBBVM010000669.1, read on the forward strand.
ACATTTAAATTCTCTATCCTATGATGAGCTTTGTGGTGACCTCATTGCTTTTGAAAAGACTCATCTCCAAAGAAGCTCTCAAATCTCTGAAAAGAAGAAAGAAGTCGCCTTCAATGCTGAAAATACAGACCCTCCTAGCGACAATGATGATCTTGCAGAAGAATGGGCATTAATGTCAAAGAACTTTGGAAATTTGCTGAGAAGAAACATACAAAGAGGAAGACCTAGATTTAATTCTAGAAAAAACACTCCCAGCAATGATCAAGACAAGAACGATGGACGATGCTTCGAGTGTGGCAAATATGGACATATTGCAGCCAACTGTAATGAGGCAAAGAAGAAGCAATTCAAAAATAAAAAGAAGGCCCTGTCTGCATGGAGTGACGAAGAAGGATCTGACAATGAAGAAGAAGCCAATATATGTTTCATGGCTGATGCTGAATCCAGCAAGGTACGTAACTACAACTGTGAAAATTGTAATCTTCTACAAGAGGATTTAGACTCCGCTCTAGAAGAAATGGAAAATATTCTAAGAGAATTGTCTAAAGTAAAAAGGGATGGTGAAGTTTGGAAAACTAAATTTGAAGTATGTGAACTAGAACGTGATTTTTTTGAACAAGAAGTTCAGGATCTAAAATTCCAACTCAACAGTATAAATAAATCCACAAGTCTAAGTTCTATTAGATCCAACATAACTCCCTTATCCCCAGCCTCTATTGAGGCTATTCCAGGAAGCCTGCGATTTACCAGTAGTGAGTCGACTAAAACTGCATCTACAACTAAACCTCTCATTACCTGTTACTACTGTGGAAACCTCGGCCACATAAATGCTAGATGTAGATTCAGAAAAGCTGACACTAGGAAATGGAAATGGATCCTAAAACTTCATTAAAATCTTATATTGCTAACCATGAAGGACCCAAGACAGCTTGGGTAGCAAAACATCTGTAGCATTGTTTATTTGCAGGAACACCTACCCAAAGGAGCGTACAAAGGTAAATGGATTCTAGATAGTGGGTGTTCCAGACACATGACAGGTGACAAATGCTGGTTCAAATCAGTCACAAGCATAGACGGTGGACTGGTCAAATTTGGTGATAATGGGAAAGGTATTGTCATCGGCATTGGGAAAGTTTTCTTAAATCAATCTTGTTACATGAATGAGGTATTGTTGGTAAGTGGTCTAAAGCATAATCTTCTCAGTATTAGTCAACTATGTGACTCTGGATATCAAGTTAAGTTTGAAGCAGCTAAGTGCATCATATCTGATTCATTAGGTAATGAAATTCTCACAGGATCCAGAGATAACAACATATATAAACTAGACAATGTCTCTCCCTCTCATAAATATATCTGTTTAACCTCTGTTGCTTCAGACCCTTGGGTATGGCATAAGAAACTTGGACATGCTAGTATGTATCTCATTCTAAAACTATCTCAAAAGGATCTAGTCATTGGTCTTCCTAAACTAAAATTCTTAAAGGACCATGTATATGATGCATGTCAACTAGGAAAGCAAACTAGGTCATCTTTTAAAGTTAAAGACATTGTTAACACTTCTATGCCACTTCAATTACTGCACATGGATTTGTTTGGTCCCACAAAAACTGCTAGTATTGGTGGAAAAAGGTACGCTTTTGTTATTGTTGATGATTACTCACGTTTTACTTGGGTTATTTTTCAGTCTCATAAGGATGAAGCTCAAAAGAATTTTGAGTATTTTTGTAAAAAGGTTCAGAGAGAAAAATGATACTTCATCTCCTCTATCAGAAGCGACCATGGTGGAGAATTTGAAAGCAAAGCTTTTGAATCTTTCTGTAATGAAAAAAGTATCTCGCATAGTTTTTCCTCTCACAGTACTCCTCAGCAGAATGGTGTCGTGGAGCGTAAGAACAGGACTTTACAAGATATGGCTAGAACAATGCTTTTGGATCAGTCTCTACCCAACAAGTTTTGGGCAGAAGCAGTTAGCACAACATGTCACATTCTCAACAGATGTCTTATCCGTCCCATTCTTAAGAAAACACCATATGAACTCTGGAAAGGTAAACGTCCTAACATCAGCTATTTTCATCCGTTTGGTTGTAAATGCTTTATCCATAATAATGGAAAGGACAATCTTGGTAAGTTCGATCCCAGAAGTGATGAAGGTATTTTTCTTGGCTACTCTAATTCCAGTCGTTCATACAGAGGTTTTAATAAACGCACTTTAGCTGTAGAAGAATCCATGTATGTCGTATTTGTTGACACTAATCAGATTCTTGACAAAGACGAAAATGCAGATATAGAATTACTAAGTGCAGGAAATACATCCTCAGCCGCTGAAATCAAGTCGACTAACGAAGTATCTAAGTCAGTCTCAGAAACTCAGATTGAGTCGACTGATAATCTCTCTTCAGTGGTTCCAAATGAGTGGAAAGGCGAACCTGGATATCCTCATAAATTTATTATAGGAAATCCTCTTGAGGGGATGAAAACTAGAGGCTCTTTTAAACAGAATGCAGATGTTGCTCTCATTTCTCAAATTGAACCTAAGAAGATCGATGAAGCTCTCAATGATGAATGCTGGGTAAAAGCTATGAAGGAAGAATTGACTCAATTCAACAAGAATCAGGTATGGACTCTTGTTCCTAAACCCCACAATGCATCTATCATAGGTACAAAGTGGGTCTTCAGAAATAAGCTTAATGAGGATGGAGAAGTCACTAGGAACAAGGCTCGACTTGTAGCTCAAGGCTACTCGCAACAAGAAGGTATAGACTATGATGAAACATTCGCTCCAGTTGCAAGGTTAGAATATATCCGCATGTTACTTGCTTACGCATCATTCAAAGGTTTTAAAACTATTTCAAATGGATGTCAAAAGTGCATTTTTAAATGGTTTCATCAAAGAAGAGGTATATGTTAAACAACCTCCCGGGTTTGAAAACTTGAAATTTCCCTCACATATTTTTAAGTTGACCAAAGCTCTATACGGCTTGAAGCAAGCTCCAAGAGCATGGTATGATCGGTTAAGCACTTTTCTTTTAAATCATGGTTTTAGTCGAGGAAAAATTGATACTACTCTATTCATTAAGAGATCATCTGTTGGAAATCTTCTTATTCAAATTTATGTCGACGATATTATTTTTGGTAGTACTAATCCCTCCTTGTGCAAGGAATTTGCTGAGACAATGCAGAATGAGTTCGAAATGAGTCTTATGGAAGAACTTACCTTCTTTCTTGGACTTCAAATCAAACAATACGATAAAGGGATTTTCATCAATCAATCTAAGTACACCAAGGAGTTACTTGCCAAATTTGGTATGCATAATGCCAAGATCATGAAAACCCTATGAGTCCCTCAACAAATCTTGATAAAGACTGCAAAGGTAAAAATATAGATCAGACCACGTATCGAGGTATGATTGGATCACTACTCTATCTCACTGCTAGTCGACCAGACATAATGTTTAGTGTATACAAATGTGCCAGATTTCAATCTGAACCTAAGGAATCACATCTAACTGCAGTTAAACGCATTATGCGATATCTCTCTGGCACTATTTCCTATGGGCTTTGGTATCCACGCACTATTAATTTTCATCTTCAAGGATACTCAGATGCTGATTTTGCAGGTGATAAAGATGATCGTAAAAGTACTAGTGGGACTTGTCAATTTCTGGGACAATCCCTCATCTCTTGGCATAGCAAAAAACAAGGCTCAGTATCTTTATCTACTACTGAGGCAGAATACATTGCCATTGGACATTGCTGCACTCAACTTCTTTGGATGTCTTATCAACTTAATGATTATGATATTAACTCTACTCCTATGTCCATTTTCTGTGATAATTCTAGTGCTATTTGTCTTTCGAAAAATCCAGTGCATCATTCTAGAGCTAAACATATAGAAATTAAGCATCACTTCATTAGGGATCATGTTCTATGTGGCAACATTAAAATCTCATTTGTGACTACTGAAAATCAGCTTGCTGATATCTTTACTAAACCTTTGCATGAGGAACATTTCTGTGAACTTCGTGAAAGATTAGGAGTAGTAGAGGATCCTATATCTCAAAATTAACTATGTTTCCTTATTGTATATGTGAACATCTTTTTAAAGCTTTTATTCAACTGATGCATATCTCTAAACTCTTCTAGTTATTACTGCTCGTTTTGCGTGTATAAAGGTGTCGCCTCGATTCTCTCGCAGACAGCCCTCGTCCTTTTACCTTTTCAGTCACGTCTTTCCTCCTTCACATCTCCATAAAACCCCACTTTCTCACTCCATCCTCCCTTACTCCGTGCAACTACTTGTCTGCCTCTTCCTTTCTTCAATGGGTAAAACTCAAAAACCTATAATCCCTTCTATAAGGAAAATTTCTCGAAACCGCTCCAAAAACAGTTCTCCTGGGTCTCCCATTAATCTTGAAATCTCCGACTCTGCCACCATGTCTCAGCACAGCGAATCTGCCTCTTTCGGCTCCACCTGTTCTGGCAAAAAGCGTGGAAAACGACCCATGGTTGATACTCCTCAAAAATCCTCTCCAAAGAAACTCAAAGTTACCAAACCTTGCATCTCTCTTGACTGTGATCAGAATTTTTGGGATAATGGAAGAGAAAAGTTTGAAGAACTCAAAAATCGTCGCATTGCCTCTGGTCGCATTGTTGACCTTGAATCTATGGAAAATCTTGATTGCCATATCAAAGCTCTTTTCGACTTCCAAGGTTGGTCAAATCTCTTCTCTATCAATCCTCCTGTCATTTACCCTGATTTGGTTCGCATGTTTTATGCAAATCTTCGCACCTGTGGCACTGATGGCATTGAATCATTGGTTTTGGGTCAACGCATTTTCTTGACCTGTAAAGTCCTAGAAAAACTTTTAAAGATTAAATCGTCTGGCTTCTCTGATTGCTTCAAAAACTCCTGGCCCTCCGACTTTGAAGTCTCTTTTGACCAGGCCAAAGCTTGTATCACTGGTCTAGGTTCTCATGCAATTTCTGATGGACAACTTGGTCCTCATCTTCTGTGTTTTGAAAATCGTGTCCTTGCTCATATTACTGCTACTACCCTGCTTCCTCGCACAGGCTCATTCAGTTCCCTTTCCCAAAGGGACACTTTTATTATCTACTGTCTTGTTGCTAAACAAAAGGTCAAACTCTCTTGGTGGATCCTTAACTACATGCACGAATATGCTGTGGATACTAAGGAATCTAGCTGCCTTCCATATGGGATGCTTATCTCCCATATACTGGATCTTATGCATGTTCCCATTTCTGGTCACTCTGCCATCACTGTCTCTCAATGCTATAACTCTCGCGCATTTACCAGTATGGGATATGTGCATCTTGATCACACTTGGGTTAAAAAGCCTGACCTGGATCTACCTCCCTCAATGCCTGCTCCTGCCCCTGCTCCTGATAACTCCAATGTGCTCAGTCGTCTTTCTGCAGTTGAAGAACAGCTCATCACTCTGCGTGATCTTTGTCTTTCTTCTCAATACAATCTTGAGAAAGCCAGGGATGACACCAAAACCACCAAGGCTGATGTTGCCCTCCTCAGGCTTTCCATTGACACTGTGGCCAAGGATGCTCGCAGAAGTCTCTCTACCTTGCACTCTCGTATTGACACTCTGGGAACCAGCATCATCAATACCTTGAAATACTTTCTGGGAAGGAGATAGCTGTCTGTGACTGTTTAGATGGCTAAGACTGTCTTTTGTGACTCCCCTGTTTTTTGTTGATGACAAAGGGGGAGAAAAACTCTATGTTTAAAACTGGCTATGTATGCATGAATGCTGAATGCTCTGAACAAATGTTAATTGTGCTATGTGAATATTGCTGTTGCTTGTGCTATGTAAATATTGTTGTTGCTTGTGCTATGTGAATAATGTCTGAATTCCCTGAAATTTAACCTGTTAAGTCGACTAACTAACTTCTTCTTTGAGTCGACTACATATCTGTTCTAGAAAATTAGAAATGCAGGTAATCAAATTTCCAGGGGGAGCATATACTAAGGGGGAGCTGTCAACACATCCTTAAAACAGGGAAGTATCATAAGTCTCAAGAATTGTCATCATCAAAAAGGGGGAGATTGATAACCTCAATTTTGATGATTACAATATGATTAAATTTCATGAGCAGCTAACTTAACAACTGTTGCATTTCATGACAGGAACATAAAGGATTCAGTCGGCTAAATCTGGAAGGATCTTGGAGTCGCTGATTTTCAGGCATCTGTGATTAAAGTAAATTTCACATATCAAGTGGTTAGAGAAAAATCAGGATCTTTTATGGCTCTTACCTTATTATCGTTGCCTTTCTGGGGATCAAATCCCTTGGGTCAAGATTCTCTTATGTTAAGGAAAATATCTCCATCATATCAATCAAGGATCCTCAAGATATACTCTGCGTTCACATGAAGATAACCCTGATACTATATATACCCAAAGCTGCAGGCAGTCATTGCACGCAACCTTAAGTTTTCTAATATTCTCTTTTGAAATCTTGAAAACATTGTAACCTTTAGAGTTTACTACTGTCCAAGAAAAAGAAAAGAGAGTTCAGGGAGAAAGTAAGGTTAGTGTCGAGTGAGTTGGTCAAGTGAGTAACCAACTGTGCATCGTTTGTGGTGAGCGAAGGAACAAAACCATACTGTGTATCGTTGGTGGTGAACGAAGAAAACCCATCATTCTGTACTTTGAAAGAACTTAAAGAGCTGAAGAGAAAACTCCCTTGTGACACAAGGGGACTGGATTAGGAACCATTTTTGGTTCTGAACCAGTATAAAAATCTGTTGTGTTCTTACTTTTCTGCACTTACATTATTTTGTTATCACTGGTTGAAATCTAGTCGACTAAATCTGAAAAAGAATTGAAAATATAATTCACCCCCCCCCCCTCTTACATCTTCAACTTAACACTCAAAAGTATTTTTCAAAAACTTGGCCAAACACAAATCATTATTCAACTAGTGACAAAAATGCTTCTTAGCCAAACACAAATTGCTTTTCTCCAAAAGTACTTTTACGAAAATACTTTTGAAAAAAAAAATACTTCTCAAATAAGCAGTTTTCGAAAGCTTGGCGAAACAAGCTCTTATTCTCTTCAGGCTAATAAAGCAGCAATAGACAGAATTAATAGGACATAGCAAAATTAAATTGGGATAGTGGAATGCGCCTCCCTAGTTTTTGCTCTCTTATAGGGGGCAAAAGGCTTCTCATGAAAATAATTTAGTTCAATTTTCACGAGCTAACTTGCATTTTGCAAAAAGTGCGGCCAGAAATCCGACTACTAAGCTATTTAGCTACCTAGTTTGGCAGACTGCTTCTGTTCTAGTAATAGAAAATACTGCAAATATCATTAATGTAGTTCATTATTTACAATACTTAAGTAAATTTATTGGGTTCAAGTTGAGCTTAATTAACTCAGTTCAGTACTACAACAAACTCCACTATCCAACTCAATAGTATTACGAATGGAATAAGCCTAGGCCTCAACTCAAATCATCTTGACGTACGTACATAAATGAAGAACATCAAGCGAGATTTACACAAATCTTCTAGTGATTCTTTAGGGAAACCGTATATTCATGGACACTTGACTATTAAATGATTTACTTACAAGTTCGCGCTTCTACACAAAAGAATACAAGGACAAGCAAAACGTTAATTCACATATTATCAAGATATTGTGTTTAACCAATTTAGGATACCATACTTCTTTTTTCTCTTGTTTAATCTGTAGGGGTGATTGGTGCGGACTCTCCCATGCCGCGGTTATGATTTATACCTCCCTGCTCCCTTTCCAATAATTCCATCTGCTCATATGGCTCCATAGAAATGATAAATGTGAAACTTATCATTCTTATCATTAAAGTCTGCATGAGTTCAATAATTGCAATGATCCCAAAAGCATGACATACCTGACCTATACTCCTGGCCATGTGTATGTGTTTTTTAATTATAAGTAATAGTAAAAGATCCTTTTCAGAATTCAGCCAATCCCCTTGCGCGTGGACCACCATTCTTTCTTTAAAGCCCCCTACATTTTCCCCTTTAAATATTAAAAACCAACCACAAATTTCGCCAAACTGTATGGTAATGCACACAATTAATCTTTTTTTTTTAATGATCACTTGTTTGTCCGATATTCTTTGACTATATGTTATATTGTAATATTATTTTAGAAAATATATAATATAATATAACATAAAAATTAACTTACAATTTAAAAAGTAAATTATTATAGTAAAGTGTCGGTTTAGATGATGATTGTTTAATTTAGATGTGTCTAAATAAATATTTTATCCCTCATTAAGGAATGTAATTTACACATGGAAAAAACTTGGCTTAGACAAAAGAAACATATATGCCAGAATCTTAGTAATCCAGTCTTTTTACTAGCCGTAATGAATGTTATATTGTGAATAGAGTAGATATGTAAATAGGTTAGTTATGTAAATTGTATATTGGACCAAGCCCGTTAAGTTTACTTGGTCCCTAAGTTAGGTTTAGGTTTTCTCTAGGTTTTCTCTTGTATAAATAGGGTACTCCCTTCGTCAATGAAAGCAAGGGGTTTTCACCCAAATCTTATTCCTCTCGTGTGAGTGTGTTCGGCTTTACGTGTTCGGTTTCTTGGTTTGTTCGATTTTATATGGTATCAGAGCCATCGTGAAACTCTTCAAGTAGAAAAGTAATAGAGGCTCCAAAAGGTGATGCTGCAGTCGTATGAAAGACAATCTCTATATCACATCAAATGATAATCCTGGTTTGATTATCACACAGGTCCAGTTGACCAGTGAAAACTATGAGGAATGGGCGCGGTCGGTTAGAACGGCGCTGCGTGCAAGGAAGAAGTTTGTTTTTGTTGACGGATCGATCAAGATGCCCAATGAAAAGTCGATCGATTATGAGGACTGGTGGACTATCAATTCTCTTCTGGTGTCGTGGATTAGGAATTCGATCGAGCCTACTCTTCGGACCACCATATCGCACATGAAAGTGGCGAAAGATCTGTGGGAGAGTATTCGAGAACGTTTCTCCGTGGGTAACGGACCTCGGATTCAGGAATTGAAAGCGGCTTTGGCCGGTTGTAAGCAAAAGGGATTAACTATTGCTGCTTACTATAGAAAACTGGCTATGTTGTGGGAAGAACTAGGAAATTGTGATAAGTTTCCAACTTGTTCGTGTGGAAACTGCACTTGCAATCTAACGGTTGCACTGGAGAAGAAAAGAGAAGATGATAGGGTTCACTTATTTCTTATGGGTCTGGATGAAAGTCTTTATGGAACCGTCCGTTCCAATCTCTTGGCTCAGGATCTGTTGCCATCGATGAATCAAGTCTACCAAAAGGTAATCCAAGATGAACGGGTCAAAGGGATGGCACGAACTCAGGAAGAACGAGGGGAGGTGATAGCGTTTGCTGCACAACGATCACCCCCACCGAAGACAGGCTATAAGGAGTGTCGCTTGTGTGATCGAGGAGGACATCCTCCAGAATGCTGCTATGAAGTTATTGGTTATCCAGAGGGGTGGGTGCATTATCCGAAGCAAGGTTCTTCGAATGGAGGACGGGGCAGAGGAAGAGGTGAAGGTAACAGAAGTGGAAGAGGTCGTGGACATCAACAGTTTGGTTCGAATGCTGGCCGAGGACGTTGTAATAATCGAGCAAATGCTGCTCAAGCTGAGCTCGAGAATGGAGAAAACGGACACATGAGTGTGCCCGGACAAACTAACTTGTCCGGAATAACAGGTGATCAGTTGCAGATGCTGTTCGATTTTCTGAAAAAGGAGAAGGCAAGCACAAGTGAACCATTGATTGGTAAGAAAATTCACCTTTCATGGATTATTGACACGGGGCGTCAAATCACATGACCGGTCAGATAGGTGCTTTGGAGAATTTACGAACAATACCAAAGTGTCCGGTAGGTTTACCGAATGGAAGCAGTACGATGGCGACTCAGGAAGGATCCATCAGATTTAACGAAGACATAGTTCTTCACGGAGTGTTATGTGTGCCCGAAATGACTTGCAATTTGATTTCTGTGTCTCAATTAATTAATCAAGTTGATTGCAATGTAAATTTCACTAATGATTTGTGTGTTATGTAGGACCGGGCTACGGGGAAGTTGATTGGAGCGGGTGAACAAAAGAACGGACTCTACTACTTTCGGACGATACCCGTGGTGAAAGCTGTGAAGGTCGATGTGGTAGATTTGTGGCATCAAAGGTTGGGACATCTTTCGATGCAAGTAACAAAATCCCTTTCAGTTTTAGAAGATAGTGGGAAAGGTAGCTTAGAAGAAAAAGCATGTGATGTATGCCTTAGGGCAAAGCAAACTAAAAATGTATTTCCTTCGAGTAATAATAAAGCTGCTGAACCTTTTGATTTAGTTCATTGTGACTTGTGGGGTCCTTATAGAACTGAGTCTTCGTGTGGTGCATCATATTTTTTGACCGTTGTTGATGATTGTTCACGAGGAGTATGGGTGTTCTTGTTAGTTGATAAGAGAGAGGTCGGACAGAAGTTGAAAGGTTTCTTTGCAATGGTAAAAAGATAATTCAATAAAATGGTTAAGTGCGTTCGGAGTGATAATGGAACCGAATTTGTAAGTCTGAGAGGGTATTTTCTCGAACAAGGGATCTTGTTCCAAACTTCTTGTGTAGGGACACCCCAGCAAAACGGTAGAGTTGAATGGAAACATAGACATATCTTATACGTGGCACGAGCGCTACGTTTTCAAGCCAATTTACCAATTGACTTCTGAGGAGAATGTGTGATGACGGCATGTTATCTGATTAACCGGACACCCACTAAGTTGTTGAATGGGAAGACACCTTACGATATCTTGATGGGTGTGACACTGAATAATGATCATTTGAGGGTGTTCGGTTGCTTATGTTATGCTCGCAATCAAGGACGAACAAGTGACAAGTTTGAAAGTAGGAGTCGTCGATGCGTGTTTTTGGGTTATCCAAATGGGAAGAAAGCGTGGAAAGTGTATGATTTGGAGGCAAATGAGTTTGTGTTCTCAAGGGATGTGGTGTTTTACGAAAAGAAATTTCCGTTCGCATCCAAGGAGACTGAGGACGAAAAACGGAGAAAAGATACGGTTCCTGTCACCGTAGCAGTGGAGGAGGAAGAGGAGAGTGTGCGACGAAGGGGGGTGTTGAACCCGAAGTCATGACTCCGGAAATTGAACCCGAAGTGATGACTCCGGAAGCTGAACCTGAAGTTGTTCCCGAAGTTGAACCCGAAGAGATGGGTCGTGGAAAACGAACTAAGAAAGAGAATATCTTGCTGAGAGACTTTGTTACTAATACGGTCCAAAAGATGAGTCACCGAGTATCGTCCTGTGTTCGAAAGTCTGATTGTTCATCCGTTTCTCAACAAGCCTCTGGTAAGCCCTATCCTCTAGCACACTATGTCAATTGTGATAATTTCTCTTCGAAACATGTGAGTTTTCTTACAGCTATAACGCAAGGACATGAGCCTACCTCCTATTCGGAGACGGTGAAAAATGAAAAATGAAGAACAGCCATGGGGAAGAATTGAAGGCATTGGAAGCGAACAAAACTTGGGAGATAGTTCGCTTACCTACGGGGAAGAAGGCCCTCGGATGCCGATGGGTATATAAGATAAAGTACAACTCGGATGGAACTATTGAAAGGTACAAAGCAAGACTGGTGATTTTTGGGAATCATCAAATCGAAGGAGTTGATTACACGGAGACATTTGCACCGGTTGCAAAGATGGTGACTGTCCGAGTTTTTCTAGCCGTAGCAGCTGCCAAAAATTGGGAATTGCATCAGATGGATGTGCACAATGCATTTTTGCATGGTGATCTTCACGAAGAAGTATATATGAAATTGCCTCCGGGACATCGCATGACTGGGAGAGGAACTGTGTGTCGCCTCCGAAAATCATTGTATGGTTTAAAACAAGCTCCGAGGTGTTGGTTTGCGAAGTTGTCTGCTGCTCTTAAGCAATATGGGTTTCGACAATCTTATTCGGATTACTCATTATTTACGATGAAAAAGGGAAATATGCATTTGAATGTGCTTGTTTATGTGGATGATCTAATCATATCTGGTAATGATTCGAAGGCAATTCGAATTTTTAAGTTGTATCTCTCGAAATGTTTCCATATGAAGGATTTTGGTGCCTTGAAATACTTCTTCGGAGTTGAAGTGGCAAGGGCTCTGAAGGGAATCTTCTTGTGTCAGAGGAAGTATGCATTGGATATCATATCGGAAGCAGGCTTGTTAGGGGCAAAACCGGTTGGTACACCGATAGAACAAAACCATCGCTTGGCACTTGCGACTGGTCGTTTTATCAAAGATCCTGAACGCTATCGGCGACTGGTTGGAAGATTGATTTACTTATGTTTTACATGACCGGATTTGTCCTATAGTGTGCATGTGTTGTCGCAATTCATGCAGAGTCCCCGAATTGAGCATATGGAAGCGGCACTTAGGGTTGTTCGATATTTGAAAGGCTGTCCGGGATAAGGCATCGTATTTAATTCTCAGTGTGATCTGAGATTGCACTGGTGGTGTGACTCCGATTGGGCAGGTTGTCCGTTGACGCGTCGATCGTTAACAGGTTGGTATGTGTCGTTAGGGGACTCACCGATATCTTGGCGAACGAAGAAGCAACAGATCGTGTCGAGGTCCTCCGCCGAGGCAGAGTATCGATCGATGGCGATGACTATGTGTGAATTGAAGTGTTTGAAAGGGATATTATGGAATCTTGGAATCGATCACAATTCTCCGATGAATTTGAAGTGTGACAGTCAAGCAGCGTTACATATTGCTCGGAATCCTGTCTTTCACGAACGCACTAAACACATCGAAGTCGACTGTCAGTTTGTTCGGAATGAAATTATTGGAGGAATCATTCGTCCCAGCTACGTGTCTACGACCACACAACTTGCTGATATTTTTACGAAGGCACTGGGATGTGCCCAGTTCGAGTACTTCCTTAACAAGTTGGGCATAAGGAACCCTCACGCTCCAACTTGAGGGGTGGGGGGGGGGGGGGTAATGAAGGTTATATTGTGAATAGGGTAGATATGTAAATAGGTTAGTTATGTAAATTGTATATTGGGCCAAGCCCGTTAAGTTTACTTGGTCCCTAAGTTAGGTTTAGGTTTTCTCTTGTATAAATACGGTACTCCCTTCATTAATGAAAGCAAGGGTTTTTCACCTAAATCTTATTCCTCTCGTGTGAGTGTGTTCGGCTTTACATGTTCGGTTTCTTGGTGTGTTCGATTTTACAAGCCGGATTTTTACCTTGTTGGTAAGTGTTCGATTCCTCAACTTGTAATTCCCTTCCCCATTTCTCCAACCTGTTTCCCTTATTTTCTTTTAAAGAAACCTAATACTTCCACTTTATGTAATAAAGTTTGGACCGACAAGAAATTTAAGAAAGTAATGAAGTCTTTTTAGACTTGTAGTCTAAAATAAATCATATATATATTTATGCGGCTATAAATAATTTTATTAAGATTAAAATAGAAATTTTAAAATTAAATTGATACTAAATTAAGAAAAATGTGATTCTTTTTTTAACGGATAAATAAAAAAATATTACCACATAAATTGGGACGGAGAGAGTAGCTAGTTTAGCTAATGTAACAGTGAAGTGAATGCAAGTCATTGAAATTGTTGGGCCTCAAAATTGGCATTTTCATTTTTAGTTGGAAATTTCTCTTCTGAATTATAATTTTTTTTAGATTAATCATACTTTTAACATAAGCGCCGTATCTTCATAATATAATAGAAAACTAAGAGCACATGAGACAAACGAACCATAGATTATATCAAATATATTTAGCGTTGAATCCACTGTACTTAAAATTATTAAAAATTCATAATCTAATATTCACTGAATTCTATTGTCTTTTACATGTATATTTATGTTTTGTGTCATTAATAATATTTTGGTAGAATTCATAAAGCTCTTAAAACAGCATCCGGCACCCGCACTGCTTCCAGAAGGTTTTCTCAATCATTTATTCTCTTGTTTAGTTTTTTCAGTAATAGCAAGACGTGGTCCGTTTGTATGATGGATAAAATATACGGTCGAGAAGATGGAGAAAATTATAGTCAAAATATTGTGTTAAATCCGACCAAACTTTAAATTAACTAAAGCACTGCTCTCATACTGTTTCTTCCAACATGTCAGCTACTAATTTCCTTGAATTTCACGCCTTAATATAACATGCATTAAATCCTTATTAACAACTAAAGAAAATGAAATTATATAATTTTACCTTGATAATACATGATTTATCATTTCTAAAGATATTCGGTATATTCTAAATTAAAAAGTTGGAAAACACACCCTCCATAAATTTATTTGCAGTATATACTATTCATACAGTAGAAGAATCCAGCTTGAATACATATGTTAACTAACAATTTATTGTATTGAAATACCTAAAGTTATTCTGTAACTAAAAAAAAAAAAAAAAATATATATATATATATACACACACACACATATAACTCAAAAAACAAATATATGCACAATTTATTTAATTTAAAACATTTAACTCACAATTACTCACCTTTTAGACCCATTATTATGCACTATATCTAAAAGTCTCCCTTATATCTTTTCTAGTTCATGATTTTCAGACTCTCTCATTACAGGGGCGGACTTACATTGGTGTTGGCACCCGCTAACTTCGGCGGAAACTGTGTATATATTGGTACATACATATAGAAAATAGTACAAATATTTAAACTGGCACCCACAGTAACAAAAGCTCCTGGAGTGTCAGTGGTAAGGATCCCTGATTCCTCCGAATATGACACCCAGTATCTAGAAATTCTGGATCCGCACCTGCTCTCAATAAACTGTAAAGGTCACAATCTTGATTTAGACAATCACAATAAAATGCATATCAAAATCATGGACATTATTAACGGTGAAATTCATCTTTACATGTTACGTTGTAAAAGATTTGAAATAACAAGATGGAACAATGATGGTTTGGACTTTCATGATTGATTATTTAATCATTCTTCATTATGGCTACTGGCCCCTAGGTATATTTTCGACGTGGTTTTTTTACTGTTAATGCAATCGATATAAACAGCACTTATTACATTTATTTGTTGCTTTAAAGTCATATCAGCTACTATTTTTTTTTCTTATGATATTGGTAGCCATATAAGTAGGAAATATAATCAATGAGAGGCTCGCTATCATTCATTTAATTTCTAGGTGTGCTGAGAGTAGAATCGGTCTAATCCTTTTATTGCTAATTATAGTGGTTATAACCTTTTAAAACTAAGCAATCTTGCTTAAGTTTCAAGCAAACAGTAAGGTGCATGGAATTCAGTATTGGTTCATGCAACTATAAGCTAATTAGTTAGAGAAGACTAATAAGATGAATTTTAGATACTCATAATTTTAGATGATCGAAGTCCATTAAGTTATAATTTTTTTCATCATCTGCAAATGGTGATGCACTACATCTTAAACTATTTGTCAAACTTACTTAGTTTAATACACGAGAAATGAGATGTGATGAACCATTTGATCAAACGGGCAAGTGAAAAACATATTTTTAAGTCGCATTTTTGGACTTCAGACTTTCACTAGCCAGTAGCTCATGGGATTCATTGTATTGTTAAATGTTAAGATAATCCTACAACATCTTCTAAAATAGCTACGTGGTCTGTCAGTTTAGTTAATATCCTTTAAATATGAACGGGAAGAGTTTATAATTGATATGGGGAAAGCAATGACACCAAGAGTATTCGACTATTATCGAAGAAAAAGAATAGTACTAGTAATATAGTTATTAGAAATAGAAAATAAACTCCTATATACTAATGGATTTAAGCTATATATAATACAGTTTTTTTTTAATGATATTAGCTAATTTAACATATTATATAGCAAATCATTTATCACTTATATCAGGTTACTAATTAAAGCTTATCATATGATTTGCTTGTAATAACTTTATATATACAAGTAAGTGTTTTGACCATACATAACTTCTCAGTTTACCATTAATAAAATTATTTATAGTCACACAAATATTTATAACTTATTTTAGACAAAAATTTCTAAATTGTATTTACCCTTGATGAGGTGATCTACTCCGTCAATGCATAAATGTTTTACACTCTACACTAATACTTGCTAGTTGTTTAGGAGAGTTGATTGCCTCTATAGTCACTCAACTTTAGGTAATTGGCCACCACGGTCATTTATCTTTGTTTTGTCTTTCTATGGTCACTCAGCTTTTTTCAATTAACTCCCATGGTCATCCAATACAAAATTCTACAAACTTCCGTTAAGTATATGCTAACGTGACAACTTTATTTTTTATGCAAATTATAGAAAAAAAAACTAAAATCATTTAGGACCACCCCACTTTAAACCCCACCTACCCCCAATCCGACCCAAGAATTTAATTTAGCAGAATTTCCTTACTGCAACACAACTTGCTTTTTTTTTTTTTTTGTTTCTTTTATGTTGAGAGCTGGTTTTGAAGCATGACAAACAGGAAGGACACTGAGGTTCATGCGAAGAACCTAGTCCTTGAGATGAAGGGCACGCTTGATCGAAAAGATTACAGGTTGCAAATCCCTGTGGAACTAGGAGTAGTGGCGCGTGGTTGTATACATATCCTAGTCAGACTAAAAGAGGCGGTGTCCAGGCTGTGTCTTCGAAGTATGAACAAGAGTTAGACTTCAACATGGAAAAGAGTTACTGCGAATCCAAACTTACCATAATTAAGATGATTCTCAGTAAGACTCAACTAGGGTTGCACGACTCATATAAAAGCAAGTAGAAGAGACGGCCGAAAAACAGTTGTTCACACATAGAGAGTTGAGAGCATACAAAGGCAATCAAAGAACTGTCTACGTGAGAATACTGAAGAAGACAACTTAGTTGCATGCAGAGTATTGAGTCTAGATTTTATGTCTAGGTTCATCGAGTTGTAAGTTGTCGTCTTATCAAGCTGTTATTGTTCTTTACCTATCTGCTTATTTCAGAAGCATATGTATTAGGTGAAAACCTTTGTGATAACTAGAAAAGCTAGAGTGTAGCTTTGGTTAGTGATTAGGGTCTAGAGTGTAGCCCCTTGGTTACAGAGATTGTAATCAGAAACTTTGCTCTTGTGTTAGTGGATTCAGTTTCAAAATCCCAGAGTGTGGGTCGTGGTTTTTCTTCCTTGAGCAATGAGTTTTCCACGTAAAAATCCTTGTGTTTGTGGTGTGTTCGAAAAGTAGTAGGCAGCATAAAAGAGAACTGAAGAACCCTGTTCTATCACAGAAGAACGAGGTTCTTGCAACGAAAATCGGAAGACACTATTCAATCCCCCCCCCCCCCTTCTAGTGTCTCTAGGAGGTGCATAGAGTATAACAAGTGGTATCAGAGCAGGTCTTCTCTTGTAAGGTTAACACCTTGAGAAGGATCAGAATGAGTGCACCGCCTACAATTACTGAAGGACAGTCGGTTCTGAGACCTCCACAGTTTAATGGGCAATACTACGCATGGTGGAAGAATAGGATGGAGAACTACATATGTGCTAAAGACTATCAACTCTGGCTGATAGTCTCTGAAGGAAATCTGATTCCTACCAAAATAGTTGGTGAAGGAACCACTACCACAAAAGAACCTAAGCTGAAGGAAGAGTTTGATGAGACGGATTATAAGATGATCGAAAAGAATCACAAGGCCAAGCGTTTGGTCATATGTGGTCTTGGTCCGGAAGAGTTCAATCGAGTATCATCGTATAAGACAGCTAAGGAAATATGGGATGCTTTACAGGTTGCACATGAAGGAACCACCGAAGTAAAGGACTCGAAAAGAAGAATGTTGAAGAGACAATTTGAGTTGTTTACTATGGGCGAGAAGGAGTCGATTCAGGATATGATGACCAGGTTGACCATAATTACAAATGAAATGAGATCTTTGGAGATGGAATTACCGGAGGTAGAGATGGTTGACAAAATCCTGAATGTGTTGCCTGAAGCGTGGGAACCAAAAATGACTGCCATCATTGAATCCAAACCCCTGAAATCCATCAAGCTTGAAGAATTGGTTGGAAGTCTGAAGACGCATGAGATGATGAAGGACTCAAAGGCTAAACCAGCAGCAAAGAAGGAAAAGACCCTTGCGCTGGAAGCAACAGAGAAAAATGATGAATATGTTGATCTCCAATCAGTGGAAGCTGCAATGGTGAGTGCTCTCAGACAAAAACTTAATCTGGGAAGGTTTAAAAGTTTTAAGCGAGGAAACAAGGAGAGCTCTAGCAGGAAGAACATAGTTGACAGTCCTGACTACTCTGGATGCTTCAAATGCTTCAAGAAGGACCATGCTGTCATGGACTGCCCGATGTGGGAAATAGAATGGATGAAGAACAGAGCCGCTAAGGAAAAGGAAAAGGAAACCACAAAGGATGCTGATGCAGACAAGAAAAGGTCAAGACGGCCCCCAAACTTTAGAGCAGAACGAAGGAAAAGGAAGGAAGCTTTCTATGCCACATGGGGACCAACTGACAGTGAGTCTGATCATGAAAAGGAAGCTGATGATGAGTCACCACTGGCACTAGCAGGGATGACAGACGTTAGTTCTGATGAAGAAAATCCTCGAGAACTCAATTGGGGAAGAGATCCATCAACGCCACCAGTGTTCAATGGGACTTATTACAACTACTGGAAGAAACAGATGAAAAATTTCTTGCAGGCAACTGATTACAGCCTGTGGCTGATTGTGAAAAGAGGACCCCATGTTCCTGTGAAAAGAGCAGTAAACGGAGTCCTGGTGCCAAAGAAAGTGGAAGAACTAGATCCTCAAGATCTGGACTGGCTACAAGCAAACTCCAAGGCTGAGGGTTATCTAAGAAGAGGACTTACAGATGATGTGCTTGGACGGATACTGGAATGTAAATCTGCCAAGGAAATATGGAAGAAACTGAAGGAGTTGTACATAGCCGACAACACCAAGAAGGACTCTGCCCTCATGGCAACTGATGGAGAGGAAGCTGGATGTTCAGCAGAGGTATGTTTGTCTGATCTAAAACTCCTCTGAAAATTTAATTCTGATCACAGCCACTCTGATTGAAGGATATGAAAAAGAAAAGCTTGAAAAAGATAAATTAACTGAAGAACTGAGTAACCTTAGAACTAAGCACAAGAGTCTCCTGGAACAAAATATTGAACTTGAAGAAACAAATGCCATCTTGAAAGGACAGACTCTTGTGTCAAATTCTAAGATTACTGAGCTCGAATTGGAATGTAATCAGTTAAGAGAGAGCAAGAATGGTAAGCAAGTTATGAGTGAAGTTCAAACCTTTTTGGAAGACGAGTTGAAAAGGGCAAATGAAATTCTGTATGAGGAAATTGAAAAAAACAGGATTTTAAATCTAAAGGTTGAAAACTCAAAACTTGAACTTACCAGATTAACAAAATGGAATAAATCTTCTGAGGCAATAAATTGGGTCCTTGAAAATCAAAACAAAGGAAAACAAGGTTTAGGATTCAAGAAGCCCCTGCCTCCATATAATCCTAAAAGCAAATATGTGGGACTACCTTGTAACCTGTTGTGCACTTTTTGCGGTGAAACTGGTCATACTAAACAAAGGTGTGTTAACATTAGCAAGGCAAAGGCCAAAAATAAAAATGTGTTTTACCCAAATGGGCCAAACAAGATCTGATTTATCCATTTTCTCATAAGAAGGGACCTAAGCTTGTCTGGGTTCCTAAGGTTAACCTCTAATTTGTTTTGCAGGCTGGAGTGAGGGAGAACAACTCAAGCTGGATTCTTGATAGCGGTTGTTCTAGGCACATGACAGGAGATAGAAGAAATTTTCTCTCACTCACAGCATTTCAAGGAGGCAGTGTGGCCTTCGGAGGAGGAAAGAGCGGTCAGATAGTAGGCATCGGAAAGATTGGGAGATCTCTGGAGCATGCAATTGAAAATGTCTACTGTGTGGATGGGCTTAGACACAATTTACTAAGCATCTCCCAACTGTGTGACAGAGGAAACGTAGTGAGCTTCTCATCTGTAGGATGCATTGTAAAGAATCTACAGAGTGGAGAAGTGGTGATGGAAGGAAAGAGGGTGAACAATGTATACAAGGCGTCACTGAAGTCCTTACCTGAAAACAATCTGACATGCTTGAATGTGCAAGAAAGTGACTCTCAGTTGTGGCACAAAAGACTGGGTCATGCAAGTCTCTCTCAATTAAATAAGCTGGCCTCGAAGGAACTGGTTCGTGGATTGCCAAGCAAGAAGTTTGAAAACATAAAAATGTGCGATGCCTGTGTAAAGGGAAAGCATGTGAGAACGTTGTTCAAATCAAAGAAAGTGGTCAGCACATCAAAGCCATTGGAGCTGGTGCATATGGATCTGTGTGGACCTATGAGGGTCAAGAGCAGAGGCGGTAAAAGGTTTGTGTTCGTAATTGTTGACGATTACTCAAGATATACATGGACCTTGTTCTTGGCCTCTAAGGATGAAGCTTTTGAGAACTTTAAAGACTGGGCTGGTGTTGTTCAGAAAAAACTAAGTCTTGAACTCATCAGTATTAGATCTGATCATGGAACTGAGTTTGAAAACTCAAAATTTTCTGAGTATTGTGCAAGGAATAGCATAGATCACAATTTCTCTGCACCAAGAACTCCCCAACAAAACGGGGTGGTCGAGAGGAAGAACAGGTCATTGGAGGATATGGCTAGAACTATGTTGCTATCAAGCGGACTAGCAAGAAGCTTTTGGGCTGAAGCTGTAAACACTGCATATTACTTGCTGAACAGATGTTCCATCAGAGCAATTCTTGACAAGACTCCATATGAGCTACTTAGAGGTAGAAAGCCGAATATTGCTCACCTAAGGCCCTTTGGTTGCAAATGTTTCGTTCACAACAATGGCAAGGAACCCTTGGGAAAGTTTGATGCTAGGAGTGATGAGGCAATATTTTTGGGATATTCTACTCAAAGTAAGGCATACAAGGTACTCAACAGAAGAACACAAGTAGTAGAAGAAAGTATGCATGTTGTGTTTGATGAATCAGATAAGGAAATGGAAGAAACTGATGCAGATGATCAAGTGATTGGCTTAAGGAGAGAAGAAAGCATGGATGAACTGGAAGACTCAGATGAAAAGGAGAACACAGTCTCATCAGATGAAGAAGTTAATCTGACAGGGGGAACTTCTGATGAAGCTGACAATCTAGAAAGTCAAGAAGAATCTACCCAAGACAATGCTGCAGGTTCTTCCAGTCAGATTCAGATCAAGCCATGGAAACATCAAAGTTCTCATCCCCTGGAGAATGTCCTATCTGAACTGGACACAGGAATTATGACCAGATTAGCACTGAAGAATTTCTGCGCATTCTTTGCCTTCCTCTCATCTTTGGAACCAAAGAATGTGAAGGAAGCTCTAGAAGATCCAGACTGGATTATGGCTATGCAGGAGGAACTTCATCAATTTGAAAGAAGCAAGGTGTGGCACCTAGTTCCAAAGCCGAAGGACAGATCCATAATTGGAACAAAGTGGGTGTTCAGAAATAAGCTGGATGAACATGGCATAGTCACAAGAAACAAGGCAAGATTGGTTGTTCAAGGGTACAGCCAGGAAGAAGGAACAGATTATGATGAAACCTTTGCGCCAGTTGCAAGAATGGAGGCCATTAGGATGCTAATCGCGTTTGCTACATACATGGAATTCACACTATATCAGATGGATGTAAAGAGTACCTTTCTAAATGGCTATTTGAATGAGGAAGTTTATGTGGTGCAGCCTCCAGGTTTTGTGAGCAATGAATTCCCTGATCATGTGTACAAACTGGACAAGGCTTTATATGGCTTGAAGCAAGCTCCTAGAGCCTGGTATGAAAGACTCTCAGGCTTTCTGATGAAAAATGGTTTCTCAAGAGGAAAAATTGACAACACACTATTTCTCAAGAAGCAAGGAAAAGAACTACTGGTAGTTCAAGTGTATGTCGATGATATCATCTTTGGAGCAACTGATGAGGAGCTGAGCAAAGGATTTGCTGACTTAATGGGAAGTGAGTTTGAAATGAGCATGATGGGTGAATTGAATTTCTTCCTTGGGTTGCAGATAAAGCAGACACCGGAAGGAACCATGATTCATCAGCAAAAATATGTCAAGGAATTACTGAAGAAATTTGACATGGAAGGAGCAAAGGAAATGACTACTCCTATTGCACCTGGAACAAAGCTGGATATGGATGAACTTGGTCCTTCGACAAATGAGACGAAATATCGAGGAATCATTGGCTCACTTCTTTATCTCACAGTAAGCCGACCTGACATAGTATACAGCGTAGGACTGTGTGCCAGATTTCAGTCAAAACCCAAGGAATCACACTTGACAGCTGTGAAAAGAATCTTGAGATACTTGAAAGGGACTCAGGACCTATGCCTCTGGTATCCTAGAGGAGGAACTTTTGAACTAATTGGTTTTGCTGATGCAGATTATGCAGGTCATTTGGTAGACAGGAAAAGCACCTCAGGAATGGCACATTTCCTAGGTCCTTGCTTGGTATCATGGGCTACAAAGAAACAAAACTCAGTTGCGTTATCAACTGCTGAAGCTGAGTATGTGGCAGCCGCTTCATGCTGCTCACAATTGCTATGGATCAAGCAACAAGTGGAGGATTTTGGTATCAAGTGTGGAGCAGTGCCAATTTTCTGTGATAATACCAGCGCAGTGAATATTGCCAAGAACCCAGTCCAACACAAAAGGACCAAGCACATCGATATTAGACATCATTTCCTAAGAGACAATGTGGAAAAGGGTCTAATTACTATGAATTCATGCAGGACTAAAGATCAAATTGCTGACATATTTACCAAAGCTTTGAACAAGGTGCAGTTCGAGAGGAACAGGTTGGAGTTAGGGATGACCAAAATACACGGATGACCCAGCAGGTATTCCCTGTGTAATTGGCTAGTTTAGTGTTCAATGTGTCTGCTAGAAACTTGTCATTACTATCTGGGCTAACCCTGTACTTGAATAAGTACACTCGTTTAGTTGTTTTGAGCACCAGGAACAAATAATGTGATCCCATGAAGAACTTACTATGTACTGAGAAGGAACCAGTCTGAACATGAGGAATCGTGTCCAGGTACAGTCAACCTACTCTGTTTGATAGTATTCACAACTGAAAATAATATTGTCTATTATACGTGCATCATGAGAGATTTTCCATATTTTCTTAACCATCCTAAATTATAGGAACACATTCCTTTTTAGGATAGAATTCTTTTTGAATTGCTTGGACCCCGCTTCTTGAAAAGGACTTATTTAATTAAGTTCATAACTGTCAAATCTCTTCCCGGTTCTCAAAAAGTTCAAAAAGCTGCCTTTCATTATACTCATTACTACTTGCCTTCCCTAGACATCGTCACATCACTAAAACCCTTCTCCTTCTACAACACTCCTTCAATCCCTCACAACTCACCCACCACTTCTGATTGAAAATCAAAATCCTCTCAAGCCCTAAAAACAGAAAACTCCTCAAAAACTCAGAAATCTCTCATAAAATCCTTCAAGATGTCTGAAAGACCACCTCCATCTACACTTGCCGAAAGAATCGCAAGGGCTCGCATCAAATTTCTCAAAAAGGGGGACAAGAAACTGGTTAAGAAGTTAAGGTCCAGAGCCGTTCTCTCGACACCCACTACCCAAAGTTCGTCTCAATCATTGCATGAGATAATTCCTGACCCTATTTCATCTACACCTGTTGGTTCAGTCAATATAAACAGTCCTGGTATCGTAGAAACTGAAACCCTAGTCGCGGAACTAGATAAAATAATGGGTGATGAGCAAAGAGACAAAATAGATAGGGGGAACTCATGTGAGGGGGAACAAGATGGTAAAAAGAATGAACTTAGGGAAGATGTTCAAGGGCCTGTAGTTGGTGAGTCGAGAGACAAGTTAAATGTAGCAGAAAGAATTGAAGAACAGTTTAGGGAACAAGATAATGTTGAAATTCTGAGGAGAGATGCAGTTGAGTCAAGTAAAGATGTAAGTGGAATAGTCGAGTGTGTGAAGGATTCTGTGCCAAAAAGTCCTGAGGGTGGTGGACTTAATATTGCTGAAGCTTCAGGGGATGAGGGGCAAGAGCCTATTGCTTGTCCAAACCCTACTGAAGCTGATGAGGCAGGGATTGATTGGACAGAATCTGAGGAAGAAGGAAATAAAGAAGTTGTGTAAGGAGTTGAAAAGATAACCAAGAAAGTTGAAGAACCTAAAAGGAAGAGGAAGTTTGGGGCAAAAGATGATAAGGTGACTGAGGAAGAGGAGGAAGATGAGGTTGTGTTTGTGAAAGAAAACTTAGTGGAACCAGAAAAAAGAAGAATGTTAGTGAAAGATGGGAAGCCAGTATTGAAGTCTAGACTGGTTGATGAAGAAAGTGATGAAGGAGATGACAAAGTGGCTAGTGGGCCTGTTGTCAGAAGAGTTGGGACCAGGTCTGCACTAAAGCAGCAGCTGCAGAAAGTTGAGAAGTTGCAGAAGACAGTGACCAATGTGAGAGACAGGGAGGCAGAAAGGAGGGAAGAAGAGGAGAAGAGGGCTGGTGAGGCTGAGCAGGAGAGTGAGGCTGGGAGCTATGTGGAACCCAGTGATTCTGAAACTGACAGTGAGGTGGAGAACAAGAAGAGAAGAAAAGGAAACAATGAAGAAGTGGATAGAGAAGCCTTTTTCTCTAGGCATCAGGTGCTGCCAGGCAGCATTCTGTATGATGAAAAGGAGTTTCATATGAGGTCTCTGTTGAGAATGATAGGTGATCAGGGTTGGCTGGGTTTGTTTGCCAACAAAGACAGGAAGTTGTTTGTGAATGAAGTTAGAGAATTCTATACAAATTGCAGGGTAGTAGCCAGGAGGGTGTTTACCACTGTAAGAGGAGTGGAGATTGAGTTTGGGAGACCTGAATTGGGGGTGATTCTGGACATATGATACGAACCAAATAGGCGGAAGCAAATAACAAGGATGCGGAAGCAATAATCATAAGATAACAAGAAATAAGGGATTGGGGAGAATAGAAATAGAAGAAAGAATGAATCAAACTAAACACATAATTTGATTCAAAAGGGAGAAGAGACTTGAACCATTAAACGGGACTCACACTAGCGGTGATCCACCATGGATTCAACGTAAGAGATACATGAAGTCAACACTTCAACAAGAAAGGCCAAGCCTATTCTATCTTCTCAATTCTATCTTCAAAACTAGCTCCTTGAAATAAATGACTAAGTGTGGTATTTATAGGTTCACCACACTTCTAAATAAAATGTCTAAATAGCCCCTAAGTCTAGTCAAAACAATACATGTCACTTAGGGCTATAGTTGGAATTACACTCAAAATAAGTAGGAAACCCGGATGGGCCTTCAGAAACTAGGCGCCCCGCCTAGTGTAGTAGGCGCCCCGCCTGGCCTCCAGTAGGCGCCCAAATAGGCGCCCCGCCTCTGCAGTAGGCGGCTCAATATCCAGAGACTAGCCACCAAGTGGGCGGTCCGCCTAGTCTAGTGAGCGGTCCGCCTGCTTCCCTGAGGTTTTGACATGGCTCAAAATGTGTCTCCCGAGCCTCTCCTTTGGGGCCTAGGTGGTCCTCCTCCCTTGGCGCTCCTTTGCATGATCTTTAAGTTGCTTTCGGGGGCTTTGGCGGTACTCTTTGTGCTCTCAAGCTTGGCTCTTGATGGTTGGCAATTTGGCTCCAATTTGGGTCTTATCATCCTCCCCTTCTTGAAAGGATTTCGTCCTCGAAATCAAACCATCAAGCCTACATTCAAAACAAGCACAAACAAAGCTTCCCACTACAAGAGTAGGTTAGTGGCAAAAGTGTGGGAAAACACACTCTTGTGATAGAGCCAAGCATCAATAACAATGATAAAGCACATGTTTCCAAAGGAAACAATAATCACTTGGCTTCCCCAATGGGTACACTCAACACATGATTCATCAAGGAGATCAATAGGATAGAGAATATGCAAGATCAAGCCATTAAAATTCCTATGATCCCTAAGTCCAATAAGGACACACCAAAACTTCCCACTACAAGAGTAGGAAAGTCCACCAAGAGTGAGCACAAGTGATGTGAAAATCACACTTTTATGATAGAGCCAAGTATCAATACTAATCAAAAAGCTTATGTCTCCAAAGGAAACAACAAGTTCTTGGCTCATCAATGACAAGTACTCACTACCATAACAAGCAAAGAGATCAATAAGACAAGGAACGCGCAAGATTAAGCAACTAAGTTCCTTATGACCTCCAAGCTTATGGTCATCACATCGAGCTTTGGCATGCTCAACACCCAAGGTGTGATTAACATGTGGGATGGAGTAAAACAAATAGTTCAATTGGCAACTAGCATCAAATACTCCACTCCCCTTCTTGGAAGCACTCTTACACACACCAAGAGTGGCTTCCTCACCTCCAAATCCATCTCTAAGACAATCTCCCTCACTAGAAGTTCCAAACAATGGATTGTCTATAGAGCTCAACTTTCCAAACCATGGAGGTTTAAAACCACACTCTTCTCTAGTTTGATACTCACCATCACCTTTTTGAGAATCCTCTTCAAACAAAGGGTTTGTGGAAACAAGTCCACTACCCATCAAAGGTAAAGCATCAAAACTAGAGTCCTCATCCACACTTGAGGAGTCATCAAATACAATTCGGTCCATCTCATCCACTAGGGACTCCTCAAGGTCGCTACCAACCTCACTACAACACATAGGTCCACCATTACCAAGCAATTCATCAAGGGAAAGGATAGGGTATTCATTCAACTCATCTTCCCCTTTGTCAAATATGGGTGGGGTGTCATAACAAGGTTCACAAGCAAGGTCAACTTCACATTCCTCACTAATGAGAGGTTCAATGAAAATCGAGCTCACATCATGATGTGGCTTATCCTCCCTCTCAACTAGCGGTTCACAATCACACACAAGTTGACCATTCGACTCTACACTAGTTGCAAACACATTGTAATCATACAAATCATCAACTAGTGTTGAGTTAGCACAAACACTACCATGAGACAAGGAAGTAACATGTTCAAGGGACGAGCTATCACTTACCTTTGAGTGGCCATCTTGCTCACTCAATGCATTTGAAGTGTCATGAATTGTCTCTTCACCTTGAAGCTCATATTGAAGAGTTTCTTCACCTTGTCTATCCTTCTTGGGGCATGATTGAGGCTCCATTGATTGGCCTCCAAGAGTACCTATACAAGCATTCACAAAAGTAGGAGA
This sequence comes from Petunia x hybrida, assembly GCA_037355625.1. Classification (NCBI taxonomy): domain Eukaryota; kingdom Viridiplantae; phylum Streptophyta; class Magnoliopsida; order Solanales; family Solanaceae; genus Petunia; species Petunia x hybrida. The sequence goes on from JBBBVM010000669.1 coordinate 150,358, forward strand.
AAAAGATAAAGGGTTAAGGTTAGAATAAGGGGTGTCCTCACTCTTTTTTCCCTCTTTCTTTTCTCTCATTTTCTTTTCAAGGTTAGGTGTAGACTCGGGTGGTGACATCCCACTCACATCACTCTTCACATCCTCTCCTTTTTCCACTCGAGGAATGTCACCGGTCACTCCCTTACTCCTCTCAATCTTTTGTCTCTCAAATTCGGGTGAGTTGGGACGAGGCCCAAGAATACCCATAGCCGGAGTAGGTGGAGTTTTAACATCAACCCGAAATCTAGGACTAAGAGACTCATCACTTGAGATCTCTTTCTTCTTTGTTGGTGAACCACTTAGCTTTGGAGCTTGTGGTTTGGGGATCACCTTGTTGACAATTGTCAACTCTTTTGTAGAACTAGTCCCACCATTGCTTGTATTTATAGGACTTCTTGTTTGCACATCGTTGCCCATGGATTGAAGTTCTCGCTCCCTCCTCCATTGTATGATCCTAGCTTGCATCTCAACGGACATCTTTCCCCACCTACCGTAAGGTGCAAACTCATAAATCCCTTGACCCGTGGCCACTAGATATATATCCCGCTTAGCATCATAGAGAACCTCCTTGTTGTGCAACCATGGGTCACCTAGCCAAACTCCCACATTCGGTACGGGATACACATCACACCAAACATACTCATTGTAACCCTTATGAGATATGAGTACCCGTGCCTCCTTACAAACCCGAACTCCTTTGTACTCATAGGGATACTTTAGATCATGGCATGGTATGTTTAACATTTGAACTACTCTTGGGTTAATACAATTGGCATCGGTTCCACCAATTTGGAGCAAGTGTCCATCAACCCTATTTACCCCAACAACAAACCTACTTCTACCCAAGTTTCGTATAGGCACATCTAAAGAAGAGCTTGAATGTCCAAGACTAGTATTACCATCAACTCGGGTTTTCCTTATCCCTCCACTAGTGGCAACACCACTAGAATAACTTCCACTTCCCGTCACTCTTCCAACACTAGAAGTGTAGTTGAAAGTCGGGGAAGGAGCACCACTATGGAACCCATAATTGCCTCTCGCCTTGGTTCCATAGCCCGTAGCACCACTCCTACCACCACTACTAGAGCAATGCACTCCAACCACGGTAAGAGCATTTTTTCTCATTCCACCCTTCACATGGGAACTAGAAGATGTAACTCTCCCATTTCCCATGGAACAACCACCACCACCTCCCATACTAACGGAAGGCCTTCTACTACTCTCTTGCTCTCCACAAGCGACATCAAGAGAAGATGCATATGAACAATTCTCATAATCAACCTCATCACCTATTCTCTCTACGTCACTATCATCATGTTCAAATTCATCACAAGAAGAGTAAGTAGGATCATCATACCTCGAAGCGTCACTATCTTCACATTCTTGACTTGGAGCATAAGATTCTTCACATTCTTCTTCGTAAGCCCCATAGTCTTCTTCATCTTCATAATCAACATAGTGATCCGCTCCATCATCATATGAGCCTTGGTTCCCCGAATCGTCATAGCAATACCCATCATCATCACCATAGGAACCATAGCCTCCATCATCCCCGCATGAGTCATACCCTCCACAATCGTCATCCGAAGCCATAGTTGTAACCAAAGAGTTAAGGACCTCACAAATTCACTCCCTCACGTGTATCACTCAAAAGATGCCACTCAATTTTCTTTCCACTCGTGTATACACTCAAGGTCGTTGGCTTTTGTGACCACACTCTATTGCTCTCACCACTCAAGCCTTTTTCCACTCAAGACCTTCTTGTCTCTTAGTAATCACAATGGCAAGATCAATCAACTAATGCACCCAAGTAATGGTTCGGAATGGAGTTAAAGTGACTCGATGTACGGAAGCTAATTTAGTGCGCACTTGAAGCAAGCAAATTCTACGACTTTAAGTATAGACTTCAAGACACACAAACGCCCTAAGAAATCAAAGATTAGTGTTGATAAAGTAGGACTAATACCTTAGGAACACTAACCAAGAAGCCCGTGGGCGACTAACAACGGAAACCTAGGCAAAAAACTACCCGGGAAGACCCTTCAGCAAGAGGCGCTCCGCCACAGAAAGGAGGCGCTCCGCCTCAGGAAAATCCAGAGAGCAGCCCAGAGGGAGGCGCTCCGCCTCAGAATGGAGGCGCTCCGCCTAGGCCAATTTCCTGCAACTTTGCACAGCGCGTTTTGGCTCGTTTCGCACCTAAAAATCCAACATTTTCAAGGCGTTTTTCCAATCCAAAGGTACCCAAATGTTGTATCGATCACAAAGAACAATCCCCAATGATTTTTAACAAACCCCAATCAAAAACAACGAATTCACCATGTTCATCTTCTTCAAAGACTAGGGTTTATCAAAAGGGTTTTCAACAAGGGTTGTGATTCATCAAAGTTGGTGTTATATATGTTCAAATCCCACAAAATTGGTACCGATTCGTTTGTTTTTCAATGAAGATCAATCCCCAATATCAAGTTTTCAATCCAACACTAATCTAACCCAAGAATCAAGCCAAAATCATCAAGAACAAGTTCTTCAAGGGTTTAAGAACTATTGGGGTTTCAATTTTTCAAACTTCACCAAACCAAGTAATTTTGGTACCCAATCAACGGGAATTCAACCACGATCAAGAATCTATAACACCCATATCATAAATCATCCAAACCAACAAGTTACACCAAATTTTTGAATTTTTCAATTTTTCAATTTTTTTGTGTTTTTCTACTTTCAATAACAAGAACAAGGAAACTAAAGATAGAATCAACCTAAGGCACGAAGAATCAAGGGTCGGGGGTTTGTAGAAACAAAACCCGAGCCTTGCTCTGATACCAAGATGATACGAACCAAATAGGCGGAAGCAAATAACAAGGATGCGGAAGCAATAATCATAAGATAACAAGAAATAAGGGATTGGGGAGAATAGAAATAGAAGAAAGAATGAATCAAACTAAACACATAATTTGATTCAAAAGGGAGAAGAGACTTGAACCATTAAATGGGACTCACACTAGCGGTGATCCACCATGGATTCAACGTAAGAGATACATGAAGTCAACACTTCAACAAGAAAGGCCAAGCCTATTCTATCTTCTCAATTCTATCTTCAAAACTAGCTCCTTGAAATAAATGACTAAGTGTGGTATTTATAGGTTCACCACACTTCTAAATAAAATGTCTAAATAGCCCCTAAGTCTAGTCAAAACAATACATGTCACTTAGGGCTATAGTTGGAATTACACTCAAAATAAGTAGGAAACCCGGATGGGCCTTCAGAAACTAGGCGCCCCGCCTAGTGTAGTAGGCGCCCCGCCTGGCCTCCAGTAGGCGCCCAAATAGGCGCCCCGCCTCTGCAGTAGGCGGCTCAATATCCAGAGACTAGCCACCAAGTGGGCGGTCCGCCTAGTCTAGTGGGCGGTCCGCCTGCTTCCCTGAGGTCTTGACATGGCTCAAAATGTGTCTCCCGAGCCTCTCCTTTGGGGCCTAGGTGGTCCTCCTCCCTTGGCGCTCCTTTGCATGATCTTTAAGTTGCTTTCGGGGGCCTTGGCGGTACTCTTTGTGCTCTCAAGCTTGGCTCTTGATGGTTGGCAATTTGGCTCCAATTTGGGTCTTATCAACATACCTGCTGAAGGTTATTGCAGGTATGTCAAGCTGAAATGGCCAAAAAGAACAGATAGAGTCACTCCCTTAGATGTTGTCAGAAAGTTTTCAGGGAAACCCAGACTAAGGAAGGAGAGGAAGGTTGAGAAGAAGGAGATGGAGCCTGCACATCAGCTGCTGTTTGAATTTGTGCATAGGTTTCTTCTGCCTAGGGGAGAAAGAAATTGTGAGGCTAGTGCTCTTGACCTGACATATATGGATCTGATGGACAGAGGGGTGAAAATTAATTTGCCTGGGCTTATTATTAGGCACATAAAGAGAATCTGTGATACTGATCGGAAGCCACATTCTCTTGTGCATTCTTACATCATCCATCAGATTCTTGAGCATTTTGGGGTTCCTTTGGAAGCCGGGAAGAAGCCTACCATTCATCAGAGGTTTGGAATAAATGTGCTTAAAAATTGTGACTTCTTCCAAGAAAGCAGAGCTTCCAAAAGGCCAATGCAGGTAAAGCAGGAGCAAGAAGAGGACAGTGAAGAATATAGACCTGATGAGGCCATTGGTGCTGTGCAGGAGCTGGAGAAAATGGTTCTTGAAGTAAATGAAGAAAATGCAGAGCTGCACAGACAGTTGAAGGTGAAGGATCAAGAAATTGATCGTTTGAAGATAGACTGCCACAAGTATGAGGCCGAGCTGGTGATGGAAAGGGCCAAGAATACGAAGCAACTTGAGGCACTTGTCAAACACTTCAACCTTCAGCTGTGATTCTTCCAGTCTTGTCCTCCTATCTCTACCCCTTCCTACTTTACCTGATCTCTACCCCTTCCTACTCTCCTTTGATTGCTTGTTATGGATGATTAAGACAATTTAAATTTGGTTGTGTAACTATTAATGGAGTTGTGCTGATGTCATACTCTGGATGATGATTTTAAAATTGTTATGTTTATGACTGTTTCTTGCTTAAGTATTTAGGTTCCTTGTTGGGCCCTTATTTTGATATACCTGTGTTCTTGACACTGATGAGTTTCCTTGTGCTTTAGTCTAGATGAAACTGACAGGTTCCTGCAGGTCTTTGAATCTTTTCGATGATGCCAAAAGGGGGAAGAAGGAATGTTGGGGTGTTTGTGACCTAACTCATCTGTTTTTGTGGTTCTGTTACTTTTGTTTTTTTGTTTTTGGTTTATGTCTATTTAGGTTCTTGTGCAACATTTGTTTGTCATCATCAAAAAGGGGGAATTTGTTGAGAGCTGGTTTTGAAGCATGACAAAAAGGAAGGACACTGAGGTTCATGCGAAGAACCTAGTCCTTGAGATGAAGGGCACGCTTGATCGAAAATATTACGGGTTGCAAATCCCTGTGGAACTAGGAGTAGTGGCGCGTGGTTGTATACATATCCTAGTCAGACTAAAAGAGGCGGTGTCCAGGCTGTGTCTTCGAAGTATGAACAAGAGTTAGACTTCAACATGGAAAAGAGTTACTGCGAATCCAAACTTACCATAATTAAGAAGATTCTCAGTAAGACTCAACTAGGGTTGCACGACTCATATAAAAGCAAGTAGAAGAGACGGCCGAAAAACAGTTGTTCACACATAGAGAGTTGAGAGCATACAAAGGCAATCAAAGAACTGTCTACGTGAGAATACTGAAGAAGACAACTTAGTTGCATGCAGAGTATTGAGTCTAGATTTTATGTCTAGGTTCATCGAGTTGTAAGTTGTCGTCTTATCAAGCTGTTATTGTTCTTTACCTATCTGCTTATTTCAGAAGCATATGTATTAGGTGAAAACCTTTGTGATAACTAGAAAAGCTAGAGTGTAGCTTTGGTTAGTGATTAGGGTCTAGAGTGTAGCCCCTTGGTTACAGAGATTGTAATCAGAAACTTTGCTCTTGTGTTAGTGGATTCAGTTTCAAAATCCCAGAGTGTGGGTCGTGGTTTTTCTTCCTTGAGCAATGAGTTTTCCACGTAAAAATCCTTGTGTTTGTGGTGTGTTCGAAAAGTAGTAGGCAGCATAAAAGAGAACTGAAGAACCCTGTTCTATCACAGAAGAACGAGGTTCTTGCAACGAAAATCGGAAGACACTATTCAATCCCCCCCCCCTTCTAGTGTCTCTAGGAGGTGCATAGAGTATAACATTTTATATTTTTCATATTTCATCCTACAAATTATATGTAATACTCTCTCCGTCCCAATTTATTTGTCGTAGTTCGGATTTCGAGGGTCAAACGAGTTTATCTTTGACCGTAATCTTTATATATATCTTTTAAATATTTTGAGTTATAATTTATCGTGACTTATAGTACTTTTCATGTAGTTTTCAAATATGTAAATTTTATTTAAGAAAAGTTAAAGATTTTATATCTTAATCTACGGTCAAATTTAAGAAGTTTAACTCTCGAAACAGTAACTATGACAAACAAAATGGGACAGAGGGAGTAATAGTAATTGGGCCATGACGAAGTGAAAGGAATAAAATAAAGCATCAAACAAAAAGGGAGCATATATTATCTAAAGCAAAATGAAGACATCAACCAATATAAAATCATTTAACTTATTCAACATAGAGCATAACCATTTTAACCATATAACTTCTTTACAACATATCCTATCAAACTACTGCTACTCTATGACTTCTTTCTTCCAAGGGAGCATAACCATTTTAACCAAAAAAATGATATGCTATAGCCAGTTTATTTAACATCAACTTGAAGCTATTATCATATCTGCTAAATTGATAACAATATCAACTATCAAAAACTTGTATAAATAAATAAAAGCAGTACTATTTAAACAAATTGTGAAATATCTTTATAATTAACCAAAAATCTACACCACTTAAATAAATATTTATGCTTATAATTAAAAAGCATGAATGCAGCTAACTCGTTAAGGTCAGACAAACAAGTTTATCTCGGATTGGGGCTGGGTGGGGTTTAAAGTGGGTTGGACCTAAAATGATTTTAGTTTTTTTTTTTCTGTAATTTGCATAAAATTAAAGTTGTTGTCACGACAGCATATACTCAACGAAAGTTTGTAGGGTTTTGTGTTAGATGACCATGAGAGTTTATTGAATAAAGTTGAGTGACCATAGAAAGACAAAACAAAGGTAAATGACCATAGTAGCCAATTAATCAAAGTTGAGTGACCATAGAGGCAATCAACCCTTGTTTAGGAGTATGTACTTTGAGGAATATTTATATACACACTCTCTCTCCCTTTCTGGCTAGAGAATGTCACAAGTATAAACCGTTGTAAATTTATATCAACTCACGTGCGCTCTTCAAAGAGTGTCTGTCTGTCGTTTTTCTTATTTCACAAATGAATTCAATAACACCCAAAAAAAAAAAAAAAAGCTTTTAATTTTGTGGTTTATCTTATTTAATTTCCCTACTGTGTAGTTCACCTAGTAGAAATAGTATTAAAATAAAGATTGCACAATTCCCTCTTTTAAATTGATCCTCAACTCTTCTCTTTTCTTATGTTCTTCAACTCAACTAAATTCTCCCTATTACAAAGCCCTTTTTTTCCTTTGTTTCTTCACCATGGAGTTAGCTTTGACCTTAGGAGGAGACACCTCAAAACAAATTTTGTTTCTAGAAAAGTCATCATCTTCTTCTTCTTTACATGAGAACATGATGACTAGTAGCAAAGATTTAGGGTTATGCATGGGTTTAAGAAAGTGCAGTGAAGATGAAAGTAGAAGAAAAAGAAGAAATGAGGATCATGAAAATAAAAGGTCCAAAGATCCATTACTTCAGCTTGATCTCTTGCCTTCTTCTCCAGTCACTAGGAACAGCCTTTCACAGCTTCATTTCCCTTGGCTCACTGAAAATAGTGAGTGGTTTCTATCACCCCTTGAAACCATTATGATTTTTCTTTCTTTTTTGTTTTTCTTGCTTTGTCCAACTTCAGATCGATTTTGCACGAGTTTGTTTTAGTTTTCTGCTACATGGTTATATGGGTTCATCATGAAATTTGCCTAGTTATTATATGCTGGTGGTCAAACTAGCACAATTCTTCTCCTATTAACTGATCTCAACTTACTTGAAATTGAAGCGTACTTCTTATTGTTGTTTGGCCATGTGGGTGAGTGCGTATAGCGAAAAGGAACAGTGAAGGATGAAGTGTTATAAAAGGAGCCAGAAATTCTAACAGAGATTTAGAAAAAAAAAACAAGAATGTCATATATCAGATTTAAACCTACAACGTTCAAAAGTGTCCTTATGTCGAGAAATTTCAATAATTTATATGTATAATATACCAAAACGCATTGTCTTTTCCTATTTTTAAGTATATAGTTTTTGACTGGCGGAATTCAATTGAACCTCATTTGGACCATGTACGTAGCTCCGTCTCTTGTATTCTCTAATGGTTTTTCAAAGAATGAAACTTAGAACACCTTATTGCTCCTTAGAGTTGCGTCTAGAAAATACTTTTTTATAGTATGTTAGTTGTATGATTCCTTTTTTAGTCAATCATAATTTATGATTCTTAATAGTTTGTTTTTCCACTTAATAAGGTTTAACAAATGGACCGGCTGGAAAGGTGTTGGAAATGAAGCGGCAGTTAGTGGCGGAGGAGACTGAGGAAGGGGCGGCTCTTTCATCTCCGAACAGTGCAATATCAACTTTTCAAGTTAACTTTCCAGTATACAAAAATGGAAAGTCAACAGGGAATAAGAGAGATCATTCTGAATTAGAGAGATGGGGTTCTTGTTCTAGAGTTAGTGATGAAGAAGCTGATGGTTTAGCTAGAAAAAAGCTAAGACTTACAAAAGAACAATCTTCTTATCTTGAAGAAAGTTTCAAAGAACACAGCACTCTTAACCCAGTAAGTCAAACTTCATATAATTTTCTTACTACGTTTTATTATATCGTCAGTGTAAAGATTTTTTGCACTCTTATCTTCAAACTTATAAATCTCAGTTTTTATACAAACTTACTTGTAGATATCCTTTGAATAACGTGATAGTTAGAAATTTTTAAAATTAGTACGGTGTATGAAACTTAAGTAGATTTTTATTAGCTTTTATTCTGTGTATAAGAGCGTCATCTGCTAGTGCAATCTTCGAAGTTTTGGAATCATTTCGTTTTTTTCTTGACATGGAAAAGTGATGATGCAATTATCCTGTACACAGTAGTATTTGTACATTAGTGTTAGACGTCATTTGATGTTAGTTAAACTCTTTTTTAAATTTATTTTGCTGGTATTGCTTTTGATGCATGTTTCGGAAAAACAATTATAATTGCAGAAACAAAAGCTTGCACTAGCAAAACAGTTGAACCTTCGTCCAAGGCAAGTAGAAGTGTGGTTTCAGAACAGAAGAGCAAGGTAAGCATTAGTCTCATAGTCTCATACTTATAAGTTATATTTAAAAATTCAGTTTCTTTTTTAACTCTGATAGACGATAGTGTATATATAATTTAAACCTTTACAGATATGATTGAGATAGATTTAACTTAATTATGCACAGACAAAGTAGAAAATTTTACGCCTTTAGTGTATTTTGACCTATTTTTGTAGAAAACTACCTTATGTTCTGGTTACTAGGGTTTTGTGGGTGAGAGGGACTTCTAGTCTCTTAAATAAGAAAAGGGGACAAAGTCTTTAAGAATTGGGTGAGGGGGACACTTTTAAAATTAATACTAATGACTAATATTTTAAAAGCCCCCAAGTTTTTTTATTTACACAAAACCCCCACCTTCTCATCTCTCCTCTCCAGCCCCCACCCCCCATCCAACCCCCCACCCCCATCGCCCCCACCCCTCTGCCCATCCATCACCACCCTCCACCATTCTCCACTACCACCTTCCACCACCTACCACCACCTTCTATCATCTTCCACCACTAACCGCTACTTCCAACCACCCTCCACAATCCACCGCCACCTCCTACCACCCTCCACCACCTACAACCACCTTCTACCACCCTCCACCACCACCCCACCACCCATCACCACTTTAATTAAAGGATATGTACACATCAGTCGAGATGTGTACACATATAATTATATGTGTACACATATATTATATGTGTATACATCTATCGTAATATGTGTACACATCTGTACACATATATTATATGTGTACACATCTATCGTAATATGTGTACACATATAATAATATGTGTACACATCTGCCGAGATGTGTACACATATAATATATGTGTACACGTCTGACGAGATGCGTACATATTTTTTCTAAACGTGAAAACATCTTCAAAATTATTTAAACATACAGAAAATATTTTTACAGATCTGAAAAAATGTGTAAAATGATTAGAACTAAAAAAATATGAAAATTTATGAAACGGGGATGAAGAAGAACGAAGAAAAAATAAAATGAATACGAAGAGGAAAAAAGAAAATGGAGACGAAGAAGAACAAGAAGAAAGAAAAATAATAAGGATGGTGGTGAAATAAAATTTGAAAGGAAATCTAGAAGAAAGAAGGAGAAGGAAGAAGAAAAAGAGAGAGAAAGAAGAAAGAGAGAAATAAAAGTGAAATGATTTGAATAGATGAGAAAGTAGAAGTAGGTGGGGAAGGAGGGAAAATAAAAATTTGAATTTTTTTGAATTTTGGGGCGTTTTTGTAATTTTCGGAAGTTTTTTTTCTGGCCACAAGTTTTAAATGTTACAATTTGACCCTCACTTAAGTTAATTAATTATTTGTCCCCTTTTCTTATTTTGAAACTTAAGAGGACCCTATGCCTCTTTTTTCACTGGTTACTAATACTCCACTCTATGTGATAATTACCTGTAATGATCTTTTACATGACTTCCTAGTATAAAAAAATATATACGACGGTAGACATTAAATTAGCTAGGGATTATATTGTACGAGTAAAAATTGATTGCTGCTTGCTGGGAGTGGGGGACATTGATGAATTTAAAAATGGCAGGACCAAATTGAAGCAGACAGAGGTAGATTGTGAGTATTTAAAGAAGTGCTGTGAAACACTGACAGAAGAGAATAAGAGGCTGCAGAAAGAGCTTCAAGAATTAAGAGCATTAAAATCTTCTCAACCTTTTTACATGCAGCTTCCTGCCACTACTCTCACTATGTGTCCCTCTTGTGAGCGTGTGGCTACTACCACTACCTCCGCCGCAACCGCCACCACTGCAGCTACCTCCACTGCCACCGCAGCCAGTGTTGCCACTGCAAACACGACGCTTTCTCTGGCAAAACCACAAGTACTCTTACCATTTTCACCAGCCCAAGTTCAAGCTCCTCAGGCTGCTTCATAAGTTGATCAACTTCATGACAAAAATGTAAATATTAGGATTTTGACATAGGTTCTTAATAATTTGGTTTTAATTTTTTCCAAACTAATGACTTCTTTTTTTTGTTTTGATAAACTATACAATTGTCATGGTGAGTTTAGAAGCTAAGGGACAAAATTTGGGAAAACGAATGTTTGATTTAGGAATTTTTGGGTTCAATGAGAAAAAAGAACACTACGCGCGTATTGCTAGAAATTAATGTTTTAGATGACAATATTTTGAGTTTTCCTAGTATCGTTTGATGAATGATGCAAATTAACTACTCCTATCAAATTTTTATAATCCTTTGGGTATGTAATGTTGGGAAATAATATTATACCCAGGAATATTTTCCACAATAATCCACACGAATTGAAGTGTACAACGACACCAAATTTCTTAACGTGGAAAAACCTTTTAACAAAAAGTAAAATAACCACGTATTGAGAGGAGCAAAATAATTTTACTATAGTGAGAAATATTACACACTGTAGTCGTAGACTACTACACACTCAAAAGAAATAACTCTCTTTATTTTAAAGACACCTCACTATGATATTGCCCACACTCTCTATTTTCCTACACAGACTATTTTTTTTCTCTGTCTGTGAAATACTTACTAAGCAACTACTGCGTTGCTTTGTTTTGGTGTGTTTTCAACTGATGGAATACATCTCCTTTTATAGGAGAAATGCACGCCACTACAACTAAGTTAGGATGATTTGGTTGTTAGCAACTAAATTGTCATGCCAACTAAATTTCCTAAAATGTTGTTGCCAACCTTTTATAATAACAAGTCTTTATCTCTTTTTTTTTTGTTATTATTTTATAAAGATGGTTCCCACAAATCTCCCCCTTAATTTTGATTTTTCTTCTTCATTCCTAGCATTGATCTCATTCTCTGAAAGTCTTCAAATTTGAGAGGCTTTGTAAAGATATCTGCAATTTGATCATGAGACTTCACATACTTGAGCTCTACCTCCTTCTTGACAATGCATTCTCTGATGAAGTGATACCTTGTGTCTATGTGCTTACTTCGATCATGATACACTGGATTCTTTGCAAGTGCTTGTGCGGACTTGTTATCAATGCAAATTGTCGTGGCTTCAATTTGAGGCAAATTGAGCTCCTTCAACAATCTTCTCAGCCAAATAGCATGACATGTACAAGACGTCGCTGCTACATATTCGGATTCACAAGTCGAGAGAGTAACAATGCATTGTTTCTTTGAACTCCAGGTAATAACACAATTACCCAAGAAAAAGACAAAGCCAGTTGTGCTTTTTCTATCATCAATATCTCCCGCAAAATCACTATCACAAAATCCCACAAGATTGAAATCATTAGTAGGAGAATAAAATAGCCCATAGTCAATTGTACCTTTGAGGTAACGGAGAATTCTTCTAGCAACTTTCAAATGAGTTGAGGTAGGAGCTTCCATGAAGCGACTCACTACGCCAACCGCAAAGAGTATATCCGGCCTTGTACAAGTTAGGTATCTTAAGCTTCCCACAAGACTTTTGAAAAAGGTTGGATTCACCTTTTCTCCATCATCAAACTTTGACAGCTTTGTCCCACTCTCCATTGGTGTGTTTACAGGGTTGCAATCAAACATCTTGAATTTCTTCAATATCTCTTTTGTATGGCTTTCTTGAGATATGAAAATGCCTTCCTCCATCTGCTTCACTTCCAGACCCAGGTAATATGACATGAGCCCTATGTCCGTCATATCAAACTCACGGGACATAGCTTTCTTGAAATCTTCAAACAAATTGGGGTTATTACCCGTAAAAATAAGATCATCAACATAAAGACAGACAAGTAAAATATCTCCATTAGTATGAACTTTAATATAAAGAGCATATTCATGGAGACAACGAGTAAACCCATTGTCTTGAAAATACTTGTCGATGCGACTATTCCACGCCCTTGGAGCTTGCTTCAATCCATATAAGGCTTTGTTCAATCTTAGCACTTTATCTTCATGGTTTTTGACCTCAAAGCCCAATGGTTGCTCAACATATATTTCTTCTTCAAGATAGCCATTCAAGAAGGCTGACTTGACATCTAGTTGATGGATCTTCCACTTCATTTGTGCTGCCAAAGCGATAAGCAATCGGATCGTCTCCATGCGGGCAACAGGTGCATAGACTTCATCATAGTCAATGCCATGCCTTTGTTTGTAGCCTTTAGCCACAAGTCTTGCCTTGTATTTCTCTATATCTCCATCAGCATTCTTCTTTGCCTTGTATACCCATTTCATTCCAATTGCTCGATGACCCTTGGGAAGAGTTGTTAACTCCCATGTGTTGTTCTTCTCTATTGACTTGATCTCCTCCTCCATGGCTTGTCTCCACCTTTTGTCTGTAACAGCTTCATCAAAGTTCATTGGTTCACTATCAGCAAAGAGACAATACAAAAAATCAAAATTAGTAATTTGATCTGTATTATCATAGAGTTCTGCAATTGTCCTCGTTCTTTCAGGCGCTTCATTTGAACTTCCTGGAGAGGAAGGAGATGCAGCATTGGTTGGGGATAGAGGTGGAGTTGTATCTTGTAAGGGTTCCTCGGTCTCTTGTGTTTCTTCTTCATTATCTTCAAAGTATGGAAGAAAATCATATGTATTTTCTTCCTGAGACTCCCAATTCCATGTTGCTTCTTCATCAAATTCAACATCACGACTCACCACCACTTTGCCATTACCAGGGTTGTATAACTTGTAGCCTTTTGAACTCGTGTCATATCCAACAAACACATGCTTGACACTTCGATCATCAAGCTTAGATCTTCCTTGATGTGGCACATGAGCATAGGCTATGCTCCCAAATATTCTCAAGTGATTGACACTTGGCTTCCTTCCGCTCCATGCTTCTTGAGGAGTTTGATCTCTAACATTTCTTGTTGGAGATCTGTTGCTCAAATAAACTGCACAAGAAACAGCTTCGGCCCAAAATTCCTTGGGCATACTTTTAGCTTTCAACATACATCTAACCATATTAAGAATTGTTCTATTCTTTCTTTCAGCAACTCCATTTTGCTGTGGTGAGTAAGGTACCGTTAGAGGGCGACGAATTCCATGAGATTGACAAAAGTCATTAAATTCTTTTGAAGTAAATTCGCCTCCTCTATCGGACCTTAAAGCTTTTATTTCATGGCCACTTTCCTTTTCCACAAGTGCTTTAAAATTCTTAAAAGCAACAAATGTTTCAGATTTTTGCTTCAAGAAATAAACCCAGGTCTTTCTACTAAAATCATCAATGAATAGCAGAAAGTATTTACTTTTACCGAAAGAAGGTGGATTGATTGGTCCACACACATCGGTATGAACAAGCTGGAGTGGCTTGGTTGCTCTTGACGTGGCCTCCTTCGGAAAACTCTTCCTTGCATGTTTGCCAAGAAGACAAGCATCACACAATTGATTGGGATGGTTGATTGAAGGCATTCCATTCACCATCATTTTTTCTCCCATTGATTTGAGCGCTTCAAAGTTCAAATGCCCAAATCGCATGTGCCAGCACCATGACTCATCTTGCACATTAGCCTTCAAACACTTTGCATCAATTGTCTTAAGATTCAAAGTAAACAATCTATTCTTTGCCATTTCAACTTTAGCAATTAATTTTCCATTTGAATCTCTAAGCCAAAGATGCATATCTTTCATATGAATATCATATCCTCTTTCAAGAAGTTGGCCCAAACTCAAAATATTACTTTTTAGTTTTGGCACATAATAAACATCTTTAATCATCTTATGGGCACCATCTTTAGAGGAGATTAGAATCGTACATATCCCTTCAATTTGGATCTTTGAGGAATCTCCAAAGGACACATTGCCTTTCACTCTTTTAATGAGTTCCACAAACTTGTCTTTGCATCCACACATATGGTTGCTTGCTCCATTGTCCAAATACCACGAGCTGCAATCATCATTGTCACCTTCCTTGAGTGCTAGCAACAATGTTGACTCATCTTGTTCTTTGTCGTCAACAAGGTTGACTTTTTCTTCAACATTACTACGACATTCCCAAGAGTAATGGCCAAATTTATGATAATTGTAACACTCAATTTTAGATTTGTCATACCTTTTACCATTTGTCTCTTGATAGTAACCACGTCCTCTTCCTCCTCTTTGTCCACGACCACGACCTCTGTATGCTTGAAAGCTTTTTTCTTCATTGTTGAAGCTGTTACTATTACTTCTTCCTCTTCCTCGACCACCACGGCCTCTTCCTCGTCCATTTCCTCTATAGCTCTTTTCACCTCCTTCATTGAAGGATGCATTGGTTTTAAGAAGTTGCTCCAATGGCTCTTCTTGTCTCCTCCTGATCTTTTCTTCGTGGGCTTGTAAAGAACCCTCCAGTTGCTCCGTCAGCATAAAGTCTAAATCTTTAGACTCTTCAATAGCACACACCACATAATCAAATTTAGGTGTTAAAGATCGAAGGATTTTTTCTACCACACGAATCTCTTCCATTTCTTCTCCGTACCTTTTTAATTGATTTACAACAGCTTTCACTCTTGAACAATAATCCGAAATGGATTCGGATTCCTTCATTTTCAAAACTTCAAAATCAGCCCTTAGAGTTTGAAGTTTTATCTTCCTCACTTTATCAACTCCTTGGAGAGAATTTTGTAAAATCTCCCAAGCTTCTTTTGAGGTGGTAGCATCGGCCACCTTCTCAAACATGGCATCATCCAGACATTGGTGGATGAGAGTGAGAGCTTGTTGATCCTTCTTCCTTATTTTTACCAAGACATCTTTTTCATTTTGAGGCAGAGTTTCCTCATTATCGGGTATTGAATACCCACTACGTACAACTTCCCATACGTCTTGAGAGCCAAGAATGGCTTTCAATCGTAAGCACCATTTTTCATAATTTTCTTTTGTGAGACGAGGGTATTGAAAAGCGAGTGTACTATTATTTGCCATGGCTCTGATACCACGATGTTGGAAAATAATATTATACCCAGGAATATTTTCCACAATAATCCACACGAATTGAAGTGTACAACGACACCAAATTTCTTAACGTGGAAAAACCTTTTAACAAAAAGTAAAATAACCACGTATTGAGAGGAGCAAAATAATTTTACTATAGTGAGAAATATTACACACTGTAGTCGTAGACTACTACACACTCAAAAGAAATAATTCTCTTTATTTTAAAGACACCTCACTATGATATTGCCCACACTCTCTATTTTCCTACACAGACTATTTTCTTTCTCTGTCTGTGAAATACTTACTAAGCAACTACTGCGTTGCTTTGTTTTGGTGTGTTTTCAACTGATGGAATACATCTCCTTTTATAGGAGAAATGCACGCCACTACAACTAAGTTAGGATGATTTGGTTGTTAGCAACTAAATTGTCATGCCAACTAAATTTCCTAAAATGTTGTTGCCAACCTTTTATAATAACAAGCCTTTATCTCTTTTTTTTTTTGTCATTATTTTATAAAGATGGTTCCCACATGTAAGCCATTATTTGCTTACTGCACTCATGGATTACGAGATCACTTGAGACACATTATGCGATAAACCATATTTATTCAAGCCATATATTGTTGTCAAATCCAAGTCCAACTTATGGCTCGCAGTGCCAGAAACTAACACATACTTATATACTTCATATAAATGTATGTATCTTGATAAAAGAAAATGTCAAGGAGAATAAAAAGCTAGCTAGTAGATGAGGTACAAGCTAGGAAAATATTTACTGCCATCAGAAAGAACAGGAGAGCCTTCCCTCATTAAGTATAAAGTACACAATATTTACTACTCCGTACATTACTTCACAAGTTATTGCTTTCCGGCATAAATGTGACATCAACCTTATGCCTTGTCTGGAATCATGGAAAAGTGGACATTCATTACTCCCACAACCGATTCCTCCCCCCACAAAGAGAAGAGAAGAGAAGAGAAGAGAATGAATGATACATAGTAGGTTCATGTTGTGTCTACTGTGCATTTGTATTCCTAAAGACTTCACTTCATATCCGTTGACAGTGTAAAGTCTTTTTCTGCAATGTTATTAATGCAGTTCAACTGTTTTGAAAGGTTATTACTCTATTTTCTAAGTTTCAAACTAGAAATACTTGCAAGAACGAAAAAGCATTGCTCTGATGGTTGAGCACATCTACCATCAATTGACAGATTAAAGGCTAGGAATCACATTGGAGAGTAAATGGGAAAATCATTAATCCACTAGACAGTGAAGGGAGGAAATTTTTTTTTTAAAAAAATACTTACTCGTATTAGTATTTACACTAAGTCAAGTTATTTAATTAGCTTTAACATAAAATTAAATGTGCTAATGCATATCTATGAATGATGGTCAAAGTGATGAATACGTATTTGAAAAATATATATTTTACATTCATTGGTTTGATATACTCTGTTCCACAATGGATTGTATGTTTCGGATTTCGAGAGTCAAACGAGTTTATCTTTTACTGTAATATTTTCAAATGTTTTTTAAATATCTGAATTATTAATTATTGTAACTTATGGTACTTTTTATGTAATTTCTAAATATATAAATATCGTTCCAAAAAACTTAAAGATTATATGTTCAAATTCACGGTCAAAATAAACTCGTTTGACTCTCGAAATTCGAAACATGTCATTATTTTTGGAACAGAGAAAATAAATACTTGGTGCAAAATAATTAGCACAATCCAGTTATAGGATTGAGCTTGAACTTCGATTTTATTGTCTCAAAATAGGCAAAGCCCAAAGGGAATGTGGTTGAGCTTATCGTACAATTCATTTTTCTTGTGAAAGCAATAAGTGACTTTAGTCTAGCAGGAAAATAATGATCCACACGCTGATTACTGCATATAATAGACGAATGTGGTCCAATAACATCATGACCTTTTAATGGTAACAACTTGAAATATGGTGATGGTCGAAATGAGCTTCTATGAAAGTTCGGGAGAAATGCAGAAATATGACACCACAGGCAATGGTTTGTCTTTTTGACCTCTCTGACAATGGTTTTGTAAAAATAGCATTTTCTAAGTTTAATAAATAAATTCAGACAAAAATACCCTATAAATCTTATAGTGACGCCCATATCCTCATCCCTACTTTTTCGTAAGTACTGCATAGGCAGCACTTGCTTTTGACCGCCTCTTGCTTAGACAACACTTGATCTTTTTTCACATTCTCCCGGATAGCTTGAAGTGTTGTCTAGGCAACACTTGCCCCTTCAATCTCTTCCAACATTTTCTCAAGCCACACTTGGCCTTTGACCTCTTCCTAAAGAGCAGCCCTTGTCAATTGATAACTTGAAATGTTGCCTACGGATGAAACAAAGATCGTTTTGCTAAAACCATCTTAAACGGGAACAAAAAACCAGCATCAGTCAATGTGAGGACGCAAGGTGATTTTTTTTTTTGAAAGGTTCCTGCAACATTTTTGGAGTAAAAATTTATCGTCGTAGCCTGCTTGCACCGCGCTAAATGAAAACTAGCCAGCGGTGCAAAACTCTTTGAAGACTAGCTAAATCCAGAAAAATCCCAGTATTTTATACTAGGATTGGTAAACAAAATTTTAAAATCTCAATATTTTATACTGGGATCATTTAAATATGAATCTCAATATAAAATACTGGGATTTTGAACATGTTAGTTCAAAGTCTCAGTATTTATACTGGGACTTTAAATATAGAACTCTGAATTTTTCCTGAAACATTAAACAAAACTCTAAATCTTTTTTATTGAAGTTTTGTTTAAAGCCTCAGATGTTGTGTTGTTTAACGCCAAGCGGGTGTAAGTTTGTGGTGGATAATTTGGCTATTTCTCAATAAATTATGAAATGGTGGATGAAATTCACTTAGGAGATTCAAAAATGGCTACTCATTAATTTTTTCCAGTTGGAGGCCAATTAGCACTTTGAGCCTACTTAGATATACTTCATCACCTATGTGCAGGCCCAACAAGTACAAGTGGGATGCAAGAATTGGCGCTTAGTAGCCTTTTCGTGCGCCATTCTCACACTTTTAGCCGCACTTACAAAATATTAAACATTTAGCCCAATCGCTAGAAATCGACAGACATTCCTGGCGAATCGCTAGGGAAATTTTTGTTCTGACTTTTTAGCCCATACCTGGCGATTCGCTATGCTACGGACAACTTCTGACGGTTGGAACTAAAAGTTAAATATTTTTAAACAATGTTGTTGTTGATGTATTTAACTGGGCCAGAAGTGTGAGTAGTGTTCCTATTTCTGTAAGTAGAGCAATGTGACGGAATTCCCTTTGCGTATTATCTTTTTTTTTTTTTTTTGCTAAGGAGAGCATATCATATATTTATAAAAGTTAGAGGTTCATAGTACAAAAAGCCCCCTTTCTCTCTCTGAGACAAGAGGAGGAATCATAATCCAGATCAGCCATAACAAAGGCAGGTACATAGTCAAAGTAAACTAAAGAGTTTTGAGAAGCATTACATCCATATTTTGATAGTAAATCAGCAACAAAATTAGCTTCTCTATAGATATGCTTGACTTCAGTGCAGCCCAAGTCAGATAGTAAGGACCTGCAATCAAATACAATATTAGCAAAATGTTCACTTGTGCCGTTTAGCATGAGTGGAAGAATGCTTGAATCAACTTCAACTTTTAGAGGCATTAGGTTGTTAGACTTTGCCATAACTAGGCCTTGATAGAGAGCACTTATTTCTGCATGAACTACTGAAGATTGAGGGAGCCGCTTTGAAAACCCTATCATCCAACAACCTCTATGATCTCGAATGACTCCTCCTATACCTCCTACTCCATTTGTGTTGGTGAATGCCCTATCTGTGTTCAATTTAAAGAAACCTTCTTCCGGAGGGTGCCACTTTATATAAATAATATTAGTTGGACGCAATCCCATAGCTGAATGGTGCAAGTGGTAATACTCAGCTGCTTGTGAATAAATTAGCTTCAGGTTCACCAAGATAGAGCTATCTTCGAATATATTTTTATTTCTGTTTTTCCAAATATTCCGTAAAGCAAATGGAATATAAGTTTCAAAAGGAATACCTTTGAAGGTCAAGGTGGTTCCTTTTTTTGAACAAAGATCGTGGATCCATTGAAATAAGTTCTGAGTGGGCGATAGCTTTAAAGTGTCCCAGATACACCTTCCCGCTGAAGGGCATTCAACAAAGATGTGATAAAGGGATTCAACTATAGGCGGGCAGTGTTTACATAAAGCACTTGGGATAATGTTTCTACTATAAAGATTTTGGGCTGTTGGAAGTTTGTCAAGACTGAAGGACCAAAGAAAAAATTTTATTTTATTCGGGATGTTTAATTTCCAAATCCAGGAGGTAGGATTTAAAGAGAGCTGGGTTGAAGAGTCCTTGGTAGCAAAAAGGGTGTAGGCCGACTTGGTAGTAAAAAGGCCATTAGGAGATAGGTTCCAAAAAAAGGTATCCTCCTGATTCCCTTGTTGCCCCTGGTGAGTGTTATTAATTCTGTTAATGATTTCTGGTGGGAATTCAAAGGAAAGATTAGATAAGTTCCAGGGCATAGGCGTAAGGATTGATTGGACTGTTGCGGTGTGAATAGGAGTAGCAAGTGGACCTTGAATTAGGGATCGGAGGGAAGTATTCGGGTAAATCCACTTATCATTCCACAAATTAATGTTATCTCCTTTTCCCACTGTCCAGGATGTAGCAACAGTGACGACATGATGAACTTTTGCAATGCTTTTCCAAATGTAAGAGTCAGTAGACTTTGACACTATATTTTTGACGAAGTTGCAATTCCTACCATACTTAAATGCAAGAACCTTTTCCCACGGTTTGTCTTGATGTTTTATAAGCCTCCAAGCCAGACCTGATACTAGCGCACCATTCTTAGCCTTAGCTTTGTGGAGACCCAAGCCACCTTTTCCTTTTGCAGTGGTAACCATATTCCAATTAGCATGGTGAAGCCTCTTTTTATCTGGAGTGGAGCCCCAAAAGAAATTTCTTTGGATTTGGTCAATGAGATTTAATGTCTTAGCTGGAAGAAAATTAACCTGCATAGAATAAGTTGGAATAGCAGCTAGCACGGAGTTAATAAGAGTAGCTCTACCTGCGATGCTAAGACAATTAATCTTCCAACCCTGGAGCTTAGAGTTCATTTTATCAAGAATTATTTGATAATCTGAAGTCCTGTGATGGTTATTAGTGATAGAGAAACCTAAGTATTTGCCAATTTGGGTAGCAACACCGATATTAAGAATAATAGAAATTTCATTACAAAGACTGGTAGCAGTATTCTTAGAGAAAGTCATTTTAGACTTTGTAAAGTTAATCTTTTGGCCAGAGAGGCTGCTAAAATTTGCGAGGACTCCATTGATAGTGGAAGCATTTTCCCTGGTTGCGGTACCAAACAAGATGAGATCATCTGCAAAAAGAAGGTGTGATAACTTAGGGCCAGCTCTAGATAATTTAATAGGTTTCCAATTGGAGTTATCAACAGCCTTGTTAATATCACGACAGAGGACTTCCATACAAATTATAAAGATATAAGGAGATAAAGGATCTCCTTGCCTGATACCTCTCGAGGGAAGAAAGTATTGAGAAGGTCTTCCATTGATAAGGACAGAGATGGAAGAGGTAGAGATACATTCCATTATAAGATTTATAACATTAATAGGAAAATTAAAATAGTGGAGACTGTATTTAATGAAGGACCATTCAAGACGGTCACAGGCCTTTTCAAGATCAATATTAATCATCATATTACCTGTCTTACCATATGCTCGCTTGAAAGAGTGAACTGCTTCTTGGACTATGATAGCATTATCTGATGCTCTTCTACCAGGGAGAAAGCTAGACTGGTACGGACCAATAATATTATTCAAGTGAGGACGAATTCTATTTACAAGAATTTTGGTAATAGTTTTATAAATTGTATTACAAAGACTAATAGGGCGATAGTGGTTTACCGTTTCAGGAAATTGGACTTTAGGGATAAGGATGATGTGAGTTTTGTTGACGCTTGGGTCTAGCTTACCTGAGGCAAACGCTTGAAGGCAAACATGGTTAATAGCTTCCCTAGTGTCCAGATGAAATTTTTGGAAGAAAGCAGGATGGAGACCATCCGGACCAGGAGCTTTGAGGGGCTTAAATGATGACATAGCCTTTCGAATTTCATTTAACTCTAGGAGACAACCAATTTGGAGAGAAAATTGGGGATCGAGATAATTGGAATGGGCAACTTCAGCGGATTGGTAGGAAACTAGAAGATCAGTTCTATAAATATCCCTAAAATGGCTAAGGATCATGTAATGAATGTCCATAGAGTTGAAGAACCAATTTCCAACTGAATCGGCCAGGGCTACAATTCTATTTCTTCTACGCCTTTTGACAGTAGAAGTGTGAAAAAATCTTGTATTAGCGTCCCCATCGTCAATCCATTGGATAAGCGATTTTAATTTCCAGAAATCTTCCTCGTTCTTTAAAATAGCATTATAATGGCTAGTAAGGGAGATTTCAAGATTATAGTGAAAAGAATTTTTCCTAGAGGGGTCCAATTTTTGTAAACCTGCTAGCCTATTGGCTATAATTTTTTTCTTATAAAATATATTACCAAAAACAGTTTTATTCCAATGAGTAGCCGCTTTGGAGAAATTTTCTACTGACTGGGCATAAGGGGCATCATTATGCCAACAGGATTTAACAATTCTAGGAAAGTCATAATGATTTAACCACATCGTTTCAAACCTGAATAACGAGTTCACAGGCCCTTTATTAGGAATGATATCTAAAAGAAAAGGACAATGATCGGATCTAGTTCTAGGGAGGTGACTAACTGAAGCGTCACTAAACATATGGAGCCAGTCAGCATTAGCCAGAAAACGATCAAGCCTTTCAAGAATAATGCTAGCGCTAACTTTACTTTTATTAGTCCAAGTAAACTTGGAACCAGTATAACCCAGGTCAATTAAACCTAAATTATTAATACAATTTAAAAATTGAGTAATTCTATTATTATTTACAGGATTACCCCCAAATTTTTCATGAGCGGCCGTGACTTCATTAAAGTCCCCACATACTAACCAAGGACCCCTAATTTGAGTACAATACTATCCCAAAGCTGGAGCCTTTTATGCAAATTACAACTAGCATAAATAACACTTAAATACCAAATAGGGGCAGAGGGATTTACCTAAATGCTAACATGAGTCTCCTGAGGAGAATTGAACACAAACTCCAAATGCAAATCCTCCTTCCTCCATAATAGAGCAATCCCTCCAGAATAGCCATCAGCAGGGACTTGTTCCACAACATTGAAAGGTAAATAATTAAGCAGATCATAATGACCAACGATATCCATCTTTGTTTCTACCAACACTAGTAAGGTTGGAGAATGGGTGTGTGTGTGTGTGTGTGTGTCTCATAAATAAGTAGCTAATTCATATGATAGTACATAAGATTTTAACATCTACAATCACTCTGGTAGATATTTAAACATCGGTGGAAAATGAAATATCTCACAAGAAGTTTCAAACATCATGTAGGAAGTTCAGAATATACTTGTAGTCGTTCAAAACTTTCAATATGTTTGAAACATCTTGAGTATCTTTTTTTTTCTTCAGAAAAATGATAAATAAATACACAAGGATGGTTATGTATATTGTGTGATAATATTTGATCTGTTGTTGTTGTTATTGATTGTGGAGGTTGTGTATACAAATGAAATTTATAAAATCTGGTGCATTTGTTAAGGGGTTATGTATATAAAAAGGTATCTTGAGAATAAGATGAGTGTAGATAGACGAGTTGGATAGCTCGAGTGTGAAAAAATGTGAAAAAACTTATTAGTTTTCTAAGTTTAGTCCTCTAAATTTAGTTAATGGCTGGAACATCACAAAGGATGTTTCGAACATCTTGAGTAATGGTAGGAACCTCCATCAAGACATTTCATCTTTAATATGTTGGTACTGTTTTTTTTGAGTTCATCGCTTAAAGATAAATAATCCTAAATAAGGAGAGAGGTTTCTGAAGTTAACTATATTATATTTTCTTTTTTTAAAAAAAAGAAGAATGTTGAAAAAATTTATAGGTACATTAATTCTGTCTAATGATTGTCGCTTTCCTTATGTTTTCCATTTGTCACTCACCGATTGAGTCTTACTTATTTTTATTTTTGAGGATCGAAAAATCAAATGATATTTTTATTTCAAATCTTATCTCGACGTCTAGATAAAAGATGCTTCCAACATCCAAACAGAGATGTTTCGAACATCATGATAGAAGATGTTCCGAACACCCTGGCAGTTGTTCTGAATTTCCTGATAGAAGATATTCCAAATACCGTAACAAATGTTCCGTACATTCTGACAGAAGATGTTCCGAACACCTAAAAAAAAAAAAAAATTTCAACAGCGAATTTTTATTCAAAATTCATCCAAAGCAACTCAAATCAACACCAAATTATCTCAAATTTTATACTTAAGATCCAAATACCATTCTCAAGCATTTCAAACAATACCCACTCCAAAATTACATAAAAATCATGTTTGGATTTTTAAACCCACTTCAAATTTTAAATTTTCGTTTTGCATAAGAAGAAGAAGAAGACAAAGAGGAATGAGAGCAAGAAGAAGAAGAAAATGACTATGTAAACAACAAAAAGTAGTTGAAGAGTATGACAAGAAAGATGAAGAAAATGAGAAGAATGTGAAGAAAAGAAAATAGAAGAGAAGGAAGATGAAGTAGATATGATGAACAAGAAGAGAAAAGAGAGAATTTTTATTCATTTGTTTTGAAAATTGTGGTATTTAATTTTGATCCCAAGAAGTTTAAAAGTTTTGTTACATTTAATTACAGCCCACAAAGTTTTAGTAATGCTAATTTGGTCCATGATTAGTCCTAATTGTACTTAGAATTAAAAAAAATAGAAAAGAAAAGGTGAGGGGTTGTGGAACACCACATCTCACATGTAACTTGGAGTAATACTTAATTAGTAAATTCCATGGTTCTAGAGGCGACCTGCAAGCATTCATTAAAAGCATCAAAAGGATTAGCGTCACAGTCAAGCACAGATGTCACAGTCAAAATCAAGTTAAACCCCTTTATTGAAAAATGATTAAGAATAATCTATGTATAGAAAAGATTGAACACATCTTTAACAAGATACAGTAACGTATATTACTACAAAAAACTCAAGATCCGACAAACATTATTTATACTAAGCGAATAATAAGCACGATACCTTAAATTATTCAAAAACGAATAAAATAAATTGCTTAACATTTACACTTTTCAAGACTTGAAAATATACTTTATAGCCAGAGAGAATTATAATTAAACAGCAAAATTCCTCACTATTTCTATAGTAAGGGCTAAGGCAGATCTCTTCTTTCAATGGAAATTTTCCTCACACTAATGTATAATTTACTCAGTAAAAAGTACTCTTTCTTGGATTCTCTTCAGGTGGTTTCTTTGTTATACTTCCCCTACATAGAAAATGTAAAAAAACACAAAAAGGCCTGCACATTTTCTATAGGCTTGACTCATTATTTCAATGAACATGGGCACCTTGTAGTATGTGTTTGTTTACCTATGACTTTTTCTCTTGTTGTTTCTGATGTATTCTTACCAAAAGTTCAGCATATAGTAGCTCATTCCAAGCATCAGGTACACCAGGAAGACACCAATGGCTACAATCTTGAAACCTCCATTGTGATCTTCTCTCTTCATTTGTCAAATTTGGTTTTCTATATATCGACGGGTGACCTTCTTTTCGATAGTCCGACATCCTTGTGATATTGAGATAGGAAACTTGAGTTTTCATTCCTTTGAAGACTTCTTCTACTACTGTCATCTTGGATGGATATGGGGTCAAATATGTGTCGTTCTTTATTGGCTCTGTTTCACTGTCACATGCCCCGCCAGAATTCCATTGCCCACCACTGTGAACGAATACATATTTAATATTTTAAGCGTAAATGTTGATGGAAACAATGATACTTTTTTTTTTTTTTGATCGGTTGATGAAAACAATGATACATGTAATAGGAAAATCAACACACAAGTCATGACATTGTTGTTATCAATGAATTTTAGTCAATTAGTTGCGGAATAACGACAATAAAGTACTAGTCTTTATCTTCAATGACGCAGAAAAGAGATAGAGCTATCGACAAGTAAATGTGACTTGGTTTCAGATTTAATGTTATTACCTGAAATGAGAAGCAGAATAACCTCTGAAGAGAACAAATGTTTTCTTGGGATTTACATGTGCATCAACCCATCTTCCCCATGTTGTTATTGCTCTTCGAAATGCCTCCAGCACATTTAGTTCGCTGTGCACGTGATTTCCTTCTTGATAATAGTCCTTCCTGGAACATTCAGCATTGTTTAATGTTGCAATTATTTAAGCATAAACAACTTGCTTATGTATACTAAAAATTACAATAAATTTTACCCTAAGGAAGTCTTCTCGTGAGTCCACCAGTGACCGGTGTTGAAGACAATGACATCCGCATCTTTATACTTATCAGCAGACTCCCCAATCAAATCAAGTCGAAGCGTTTCCTTCTTCCCCCCTTTTTTATCTGCAACTTCCCATTGTTGAACTAAGAAAGGAGACACAAAGAACTCCACTCTGCATTTATACTCCTGAAAATGTACATAAGCAGAACAGAGTATAAGATAAGGAATATATGATGATGATGTCTAATATTAGAAATGACTCCGGCTACATTAGATAACTTACCTCGAATATAAATGAATACGAAGCTTCTGTCCTGAAATGGTGTCTTCCAAATTCTTCATAAACCTTTTTCTGATCTTTAACCGAGTTTCTAAGAATGCAAATAAGGGATTCCCACATGTTCCTATTAAGAGAATCACCAACGAAAACTAGTCGTTTTCCTCTTATTAGTTCCAGCATATGACTGCCATTCAATCTGTTAATTCAATTCCATAAATCAACTATTAGACCAATCAAACATTGAAATTTGCAGCAGCTAGTTTACACCAAAAATATCTAATTCCCAATCAACAAAATTTACCACATGTACCCAATGAAGATCTGCATACACATTACCTAATTGATGAATGAGATCAACATTAACAAAATGAAAAGGGGTCATAGTTTAGTTACTGATTAAAGCAAATCTACATATACCACATAAGTATACCATAAGCAATGAAACATAGTGGGTACATCAAAATTAAATTACACTACTAAAAATGGGAAAAAAAATAAAGTTAAAAAGTCCATAGATTGCATAAGTTACCTTGGAAGAGTACATGCCTTAGGCTTCCATTTCATCTTCAAGTAACCACTATCAGGTCTACCATTAACAACACAATTGAACTGCTCATCAATAAGAGAACAAGAACCAGGTTTATACAAAGGATAAGACTCATCTGTCACCCAATTCCCATCAAAGAAATCACAATTCAACAATGACTTAACCAAATCTTCATCTCCTTTCTTTACCAAATTTGTCTCATTCCTCTGCTTATTCTTCACAAAAGAAGAAGTAACATTTCTCCTCACTTCTTTTTCTTCAATACCCTTTTCTCCATTCCCCTTTGCACTTTTATCCCCAGAAGTAGACTTAGCACCTTGAATTACACTCTGATTTGCCTTAAAAATCCCAACTTTATCATCAAAATCTTTCCTTTGAGTCTCATTTGCCTTAAAAATCCCAACTTTAACATCAAAATCACTACTTTGAGTCTGATTCTTCACAACTAATGAACCATTATTACTCAAAAGAGTAGAATTTGTTGGTACACTAAGATTTAAGGGCTTTTCCAAGACTTCTACTTTATCAACAAACTCATTATTGTGAGTATGATTTTGACCAAATGGTGATTCTTTATTCAAATGGGGTTGCTCAAAACTAGTATTTGAAGTAAAATTCTGAACTTGGTGTGAAGATTTTGGAAAAAAGTTAGAGAAAATTGAAGAAAATTGAGATCTATAAGAACCATTGTCTTGTTTGTTAGAAAAAATATTGTTAAACCATGGAGAAGTAGAGTTATTAGGAGAAGGATTAAAAGCCAGGAAAGTAGTAACAAGAATGAAAATAAACATAAAACCATATGCACATGCAACAGTTCTTTTGGTTTTTAGAAGAGAAAAGTGAGTTTTCAAGTCTGTAATTAGTGTTCCACCATTGATAGGTGCATATTTTGTTGTTTCTGCCATAGATGGTGTCTACTTTTTTGGCAAGAACTAAAATCTATTGCATAGGGAAAAAGAGAGATTTAATTATGAGTTTAGAGATAAGAAAAAAGCAGCAAAATCATAATGAAGAGAGAAGGAAAAAGATTTGGAAGTATTTGTGTGTGGTTTGGACTCTTTTTTTTGTGTTTGTACTTTCTAGTTTCTACTATGTGAGACTAAAGAGTGAGTGAAAGAGGTTGCAACTCCAGTTTGTAACTGAAAACCCCCATCCAATTTGAACTTGAGTTTGACATCTTATTCTTTTAGGGGTCGTTTGGTTTTTTTTTTTTTTCATGTTGATGT
Organism: Petunia x hybrida; assembly: GCA_037355625.1. NCBI lineage: Eukaryota > Viridiplantae > Streptophyta > Magnoliopsida > Solanales > Solanaceae > Petunia > Petunia x hybrida. The sequence continues at coordinate 178,705 of JBBBVM010000669.1, forward strand.
TCCATACACACTTTGAAGTCACCCCTTGACCGGATAAGAGTTGAGATTTTAATATTGGGATAAAACGCTTCATATCAAATGCGATCCAATTCTCAAAACTCAGACTTACAATCTATTGTTAGGCATTGTTTTATTGATCGTCTGATATTGATCACGGTTGTCCAATTGGTCACGGCTGGCACCCTTCTTAGGTCCAGGCCACCACTCCGAGTTCCAGCCCTCAAGCGTGAACTTTCAATGAAAGCACCAATGTTATAGACCAAATAGGAGAGCCCAACCCAAAAGACTAGTCTAGTAGGTGAGAGAGCCCATTTAGTCTATATACCCATTAGGATCTCTTTTTTTTATCAATGTAAAGATGTTCTCTCAACAAGTATAATTAATTTTAGCATAAAATCTTTAATTATGACAGCGACCGATTTGCAATATCAAATATATCCATATAAAACTATTGAATTGTACCATTTTATGCAAAATAATAGGTAAAATAGGAATATGTTTAGTAATATAAGATTAAGCTATTTGAAAACGAGTATATATTCATTAAAAGTAAGCATTTTATATAACAAGTTTCATTGTTATCATTGCATATAATTTCTTTATTTTCAATGATCTAGTAAATAAGTTTTGGATATTATTTTTGTATAATTAAATTTGTGAACCAAACCTTTCCATAGTGTAAAGCAGAACATTTTTTTCGATTAACTAATATCCATTGATTGCGTACTATTAGTTAAACTCAAAAATTTGACGCAGAGATAATTTGTGAGTACTCGGTTCTAAACAGAAAAGGAATATGTGGCGAAAAAGAAGGAACAAAACTATTTGAAGGAGGTATTATATTAAGTGAAATATTAATTGGGATGTATTTTTATAAACTTCTATATACTCGTATATGTCAAAGTCAGGAATGTTCTCTTTATTAATTTCTCATAAACATCGTGTTGGGTAAAGCAAAAGTGAAAGACGTCGCCGTGGTAGTCTCGAAAAAGTAAAGTTAGTTTACCTTTTTCAGAAAGCTATGTCAACGTTGTGTTGACACTTTGAATAAAGTTACACTTAGTTTTGAGATTATTAGCAGGAATGCCACTGCCGGCTACCATATGGGAGAATTTCGAAAACGAATTTCAAATAACTATATTTTACTCCATCCGTCTCATTTTAATTATCGTTATGATTTTTTTTATATCCATTAGTGAATACTTCTTCCATTTCATTTTAAGTATTTGGGTTTTACTGATCACAGAGTTTAAGAAAATATGAAATATTTCTAAATCATGTAGTTTAAAATTAAAAGTGTATGTAATGTGGACACTATACCTTTAAAACTTGTGACCCAAAATAAATTTTAGAATTAAAGAGTTACCAAATATAAAAAGAGCCGCTGTTATTAGGACAAATTAAAAAAGAAAAATAGACACTTAAATTTGGAAGGATGGAATAATAAACTAAATCCTCTAATTCACTATGAGTCAGCTAGAGTGACAATTCTCAATTCTCAAGTTCTCATGCTTTGATGTGTACATATTGTTGGAAGTCTTTAATACTTCCTCCGTCCCAGAATGAGTGTCTGAGTTTGACTGGGCACAGAGTTTAAAAAAATAAGGAAGACTTTTAAATCATGTGGTTTAAAATGAAAGGTATGTGTAATGTGAGCCAGTGTCTTTAAATCCTGTGGTCCAAAACAAATCTTAAATTTAAAGAGTTTCCATAAAAGGAAAGAGGCACTCATTTTGGGACAAACAAAAAAGGAAAGGTAGACACTCATTTTGGAACGGAGGGAGTATGTTTTAGTAATTTCATAAAGACTTATAATGTTTTAGATGAGAAGTCTTTGATGTACTTTATCTGTTTCACTTTATATGTTTATTTAATGAGTACGTGTTTGATTTTGGAGGTAGAAAGTGGTGTGAATGAAAAATTGAAAAGTCTCCTTTTACAAAGGAAATGAGCTTTATCCCACAGAGAAAGAGAAATTTTTTTGTTGGGTTTGATAAACACTCGTACTAACTCTTAAAGGATTGAGAAGAAATGAAACTTCGCAGAATTAACAGTGCGAAACTTAAAATTATGAAGAAGATAGTCATGTGATCTTAAATTAAAAGTGTGTGCAACATACGCGATCGAATATACTTTATACTCTTAAATATATCTTGTCATTCCTATTAAAGAATGCCAGACTAAAATAGAAATTGAGATTAAAAACTTACTAATATTAGTAGCAAAATATAATACTAGACTAAAAGGAAAGTATGGCATACAATCAAAACGATTGAAGCAGTTTATTGTAAGTACCTTTTATGAACTGTGAAACTAATTTTAATTGGGTCCATAATTGTTAGAATCGATTGTATCATGATAGTCTTTAAGGAATGCCCGACTAAAATAGGAATTGAGATTAAAAACTTACTAATATTAGTAGCAAAATATAATACCAGACTAAAAGAAAGTATGGCATACAAATCAAAACGATTGAAGCAGTTTATTGTAAGAACTTTTTATGAACTGTAAAACTAATTTTAGTTGGGCCCATAATATTAGAACTGATTGTATCATGTCTTCTACTCAAGGTTTTCAAAGCTTGATCATACCCAATTTCTTGTGTCTAAACTAAGAGGACGGGTTTCTAGATTGAATAGCACAAAAGTTAAAATTGTTTATGTCTAAATTTGTACGTCTAGATTAAACACTTAAATTTAGGAAGGGGTCGCAAACAATATGGTAAAATACGATGAAAAGTAAGTAAATAAAGAGAACGATAATAGACGAGAAAAGTAAAGAGCTTTTATTCCTTGAGAATAGTCGGATTCAGTGCTGAATCACTTGATGTACAGTACAATGTAAGGAGGGGGTATCTATATCAGTAGATACCCAGTCCTAATTAAGGTAAAATATAAGACTAATAAGGCTCACGGGCCTATAAACTCAAGACGGTGGTATATACGAAACTCTAACTAGGAGACTGTAACCCAAAGGCGACAGGATATATGTCTTGCGCCCTACGCACGTACTGCCTGAACGGCTGTAACTCGTGTTTAACCTAGGTCTGATTTTAGGCCAATTAACAATTAAATTTGTATTTGCGGAGTCACGATCAATAGTTTAAATTAAGAGTTTTAAATGAAGAACTGCGTTGGTTGTTGTTACACCAATATGGAAATCAAATATAATCGGAAATGAATAAACAATGTAGATAGAAGTAACCGTGTTGGATCGCTTGATCCCGGTGAGACTTCCTCCTTACTGATTGCACTTAGAAACTTAAAGAACAAAGTACTCAAGCCAAGAACAATATTTGAGAGTAAGAGAATATTTTTATTGATGTTGTAGACATGAAGTAAAAGTTGTGTTACAATGGTATAGGATGAGTGCTATTTATAGGTCTGATAGGCGTCCGTTGGGTTTTGTAACCGCCGGGCACGTATCCGTCGGATATGTAACCGCTGAGTTGTAATTATTGCCTTTATGACCATTTATTGGGTGATCGCGCATGATCAGGTTAATAACTCCTCATTCAGATCGTGTTGACTGACGAGGCGTTACATAGTTGCTTAGAATTTGCTCGTGGTAAGCGCCTGACTGGTTGTCTGCTCGTAAGATGTCTGGCCGGAGAAATGTCTGCCCGTGCCACGTGGCAGACACGTGTCCTTTTTAGGTGACGTCAGATTTTATCCAATACAGATAGTTCCCGCACTTCTCGAGCAGAGTATCTGTTCGAGGAGTGGATGTGAATTTTTTGGGGGGAATCCCTACTTTGTAAAGTCCCACTTTTATATGATAGGGTTAAGTGATGTACGTATTCCATCAGCTACGTGACAAATCCTTCATGACGTGCGCATTAAATGCGCCGTATAAAAAAGTAACTGCAGCTGGCATGCCTGCTCGTCTGCAGTCCACTCTGAAGTGACTACTGCGCGTTTCAAGGGTAAACATAATGATTTTAACCGCCTCAGCCACGTGCATACGTCGACTGCTGATCGCGAGGTGACCGCTGCGCTTCAGGGTAATGATGATACTACAAAAGTTGGTGAAATCTACTTTTTATTTTGACGGTTGGATCTGATCGTGGCCTCTTGGATGATCTCCACGTGTTTTGGGGGAATTCGATGAGCCGGATTTCTGCTCTTATAAATAGGGATTTGTTGAGTGAGAAATCTTTTTACTTGCTTTTCACTTTCTTTCTGCTGAATCTTGAAAATTCTTTGAACATCCCTTAGCCTCCTTTGCGAACTTCTTAATTCTTCTGAAATTATGTCTTCAAGGGCTAGAAAAAACCAAAATACGGATGCAGCTGGTAGTTCCTCGGCAGCCACCCCCAGGCCTAGGGCTGCTCAGGCCACGGCTGCTGAGATCATCCCTAAGAAATGGGGTGATTTAGAAGCGGATTGTAATATTAAGGCCTCTAATAACCACAGAGATATACGCGTGTGGCCGGCGTATAGGTTTAAATCTGGGATCACATCGGAGGTGATTCCTCATGTTAGAATGGATTGCAACTGGGACGAGAGTGTTCCTCTCTTGCCAGTTTCGGAAGAGGAGAATATTACTTCACACAGGGCTGGGTGGACAGCTATGTGCACCTACCCTTTCACAGTTGGATGTAAACTACCCCTGCATCCTGTGCTTGAGAGGCTTTGTAGGGAGTATTTACTCTGCCCGGGGCAACTGTGCCCCAGCGTATATAGAATAGTTACCCTTATAGACTGGTTTGCGGAAGAAACCAACCAACTTTTTGAATACGAGCATTTTATCTCCCTGTATAGTATACAAATTTTCAAGGACGGTTTCGTCAATGTTAGGATGCGTGGGAGCAAAGGTTTGTGCGCAGCACTGAGGACACAAGTGACCGGGGTTGGTTGCACCGGTATGTATTTGTGCGTACTCAGGCCTTGTCTCTCAACTCTAAGGCTTTACTTCCTGAAGTCTGGAACAAGAAGCGTAAGTCCCCGAGTTTCTTTTAGAATTTTTCGTGCTTCTTCTTTTCCTCGTATCTGATTATTCCTTTGGTTTTTCCTTGCAGCCATCAAACGACCCTAAGCCTGGCTCATATCAGTCGATGAACTGATGGTGTGGGTTGAGGCGATTTTGGAAAAGTTTTCTCCCGAGCAAAGGGAGTGGATATATTTTGCTACGAAAAAGAGTCTGACCGTGAAAACTCATGGTGAGAGTTTTTCTTTTCACAGTTATCACTTTTCTTCGTACTTTTGTCATATCTGACTGTTTCCGCCTTTTGTAGGTCTAGGTACTCAGGGGGATTTTTTCCCCGCTCCTCCTCCTCAGGCCGTGCCCTCTGGGTCTCCTGCCGACCCCGACGCTGAGGTTGCATCTTTACTTGCTTCAGTAGAGGCATTGAAAGGCAGGGAAGGCGGTGAGGAGCTCTTATCCAGTAGCCTTGGTTCTTTAAAGAGGAAAAAGAGCCAAGGTGGGGGCGGAGCACGGAAGAAGTCTGTTCGTAAGACTTCTGTTGCTGCAACTGCTGGAGGTGAAAGTCCGCCCAAAGCCAATGTACCAGAGTCTACAGGAGAGAGTACTAAAGTCACTGCTGGAGTCCCCGAGTTTGCACGGGGAGAAGGTTTAGACAAGGTGGTGATTGATCTTTCGGATACTGAGATTGAAGCCGATAATGAACCCCTTGCGCGAAAACCTTATCTTCGGAGTGATAAGAGGAAGATTGATGAAGAAGATGCTGCCCGTACCCCGGAGAGGAGTCCCCGAGTTGATGACGGGGTGAGGGCAGCTCCTTCCCGTGCAGACAAAGGGAAAAGAAAAGTAGGTGAAGAAGAAGAAAAAGAAGAAGGAGAAGAGGAGATAAGGGAAGAGGTTCCCCAAGAGGGTGGCCGAGGTCCTCATGTTTTTCGTTTCGAGGATCTGGAAAATGTGGCCACTGAGGGGGGGCGACGCCGGTTGGTCTTCATGAGTGTGACACGATAGATCCTGGAATGGGAGGTGACCCCATCTTATCCTCAACTAGACTTGTCTGGCGGTCCATCATCAACGGCCATACTGGAGTAAAGGACATGAGGGGTGTGCGCTACAAGTTTCGTCCTAACTACTCCTCTGAACAGGCTTGGGAACCCAAGTACTGCGAGAGGAAGCATACCATGAAGTTAGCTCCTGACGTCAGCTTTATATCTAGGCCAGATAGTTTTGCCAAGGCTGTCTCTTCACTCATTGGTCCCCGAGAAGAATGGACAATGAGGGAGATGAGCGACAAGGAGTTGGCCTTTACAATCGCCGTTGATTCCGCCCGGGTAAGTGTTTGCCGCTTGTCCTTAGAAGTGATTTGATTTTATACTTCTAATTTTGTTTCTTTTTGTTTCAGTCAAGCATGATGTCTGCTGAGTTGGTGTTCCGCTCCAGAATCAACAATGTCGACCAAGTTGTCGAGGTGAAGAAAGAGTTGCTGAATGCCCTAGAGTCTCCTCTTGGAGGTGAAGAAAGAGAATAAGATCCTGGCAGAGCAGTGTGCTCTTCTTGGAGGTGAAGTTAACCGATTGACTGAGGTTAACAATGAGCGTATTGAGCGGATTAATGAGCTCACCAAGGAGAAGGACCTTCTTTCTGAAGAGAAAGAGGGGTTCGCACGTTCTGCCCAGGATATGGAGATTCTACTCGAAGAATGTAAGGCTTCGCTGAACAGAGCTCTTGGCGATCGTGGATCCCTTGAGATGAATCTGCAAAGAGCTAACGACGAGTCTGCTAAGGCCAGAGCTGAGCTCCAAGCTGCTAAGGATCAGGTTGCCCAGTCGATGAGTGCTCAACTCGCGTTGTCAAAGGACTTGGCAAACCTTTGTGATCAGTCTGAAATCAAGACAAAGCCTGCTGTGCCCGAGGCTAAGCTTTTGCTGCTCGGGCAGGTCTTGGCTAAGCAGATTAATGTCGAGGAGATGTTGCAGAAGACAAAGAGTGCTGTTCGAGGAGCGAGGCAAATATTGAATCTCTCTCCTGAGGGGTCTGAAACAGACGAAGATGAAGGTGAAGAAGACAGCGAGAATTCGGGTGGCGATGGAAGAACTGACGGAGCTGGTGCGTCGAGTTCTGTTCGTAGCCCCAAAAACTGATGTCCCCAAAATTTGATTGAGTTGCAAGTTTTGTGCATCTGGCGAGAGCCGGATTAATTGGTTGTGGATAGAGGTTTCGTAGAGACTCTCTGATCCTTGTATGGCCGGTTCCATTTGGCCTTTAATCACTCTGTAAATTTCTGTCAGTCGTTTTCGGCATCTTATCACTTTTAGAGAATTGTATTTATATTATTTTAGATCTATTCAACGACTATATTTAGCCTGAGTTTTTGATCTATTGTTTGTATGTATGGTGGCCTTTGTGCCTTATGTTTAGGAGCCTTTGAAGTTTGAACTTTATTAAGTTCTGGTCTCCAAAAGTCTGTCCAAATGTTTTAACTTAGCCTTTCCCAAGGAAGAGGTCATAAGTTGTGAATAATCTGCGCAGATGTTTTATTTTGACCGAGTCGTGGCCGATATATCTCTAGCCGAATCGTTGGCTTTTGCGAACGACTTTGCTTATCGCCTTGAGAATTGAAAGTCGTCGCAGGGATGTGTAAATTGGTTCTGACCGAGTCGCTGGCCTTGTAAATGACTTCTCTTATTTTCGTGGAAGTTTGTCACATAAAAGTTTTCACATAAAAGTTTTTTAGAAACTCGCCTTTTCACAAGGTCTCTTGCCTTTGCGAAGGTCTTATCGGGCCTACTGATGTTTGGCATTTTATGCCTATATTTCCTTAATATTTCCGCACGTCTGAGCTTGTTATTCGCTCGTTTTATAGTTTATGGACGTGGTTTTACACTGATTTTATGTCGTGCGTGTGTAGGTTGTTACGCAGTGTAATTGGAGCTTTTAAGAGCATGATTGAGCAAGAAAAGATTGGATTTTGATTGGGGATTGGATCGAGCACACGAAGGCACGACACGAGCGAGCAAAGGAGCAAGAAAACACGAAAATTGGCCGGGCGCTGTAGGGCACGCCCCGCGCCCCCCACCACGGCCAGTAACCCAGCGCGTTTTTCAGCGCGCCGCGCCCCTAAGGCGTGAAGAATTCGACGTCCTCTGTCCAAGCTCGCGCGATCGTGGGCGCGGGGCGCCCGTTATAGCGCCCCTTGTGCGCGATTTTATGTCCTATTTCGTCTAGGCTTGGGTCTAACTTATTACTAGGTGTTTGTAAACTCTATAAATACTCTTTTACTTAGTTTTTCAAGGGAGTTCAGACTTTGGAGCAATTGGAGAGCTCATAACATCAAGAACAAGGGTTTTTCTTCCTTCCATTAATCTATTACATCATTATTTCATTATTTCATCAAATCCTTGTGTTGTTATTATGAGTATGCGTGGCTAAATCTCTAGTTCTAGGGTTAGAGTATTTCATGAAAGTTGATGTTTGAAGATTGATTCCCATTAATTAAATCCCATTACGGGTTACTTATTCTTTCTTGATTTCACTTGTGTAATTGTCAGGGCCCGATTATTACGCATTATCTATGGTTTTTAGATTGAACTTGACAGAGTGAATTTAATTACGTAATAAGAAAGAATAGGACTAGTTTGTGAACCCGGGCATCGGGGAACCAATTCGTGAGTAGGATAGACATATACTTGCTCGCCTAGTTTAACTAATTACAGAATTCGTTAATGCGTGCACGTGATTCAACCCATAGACATATAGGGATTGGAGTAGCCTGCATAGACCGTGAAGAACTGAAAGGTTTTCACGGGTACATTTACTCTGTTAGTTAGTAACCCGGGATTTAAGAAGTGGAATCAATTGGAAAACTCAACTGGATTGTTCGTAACTCTGACCCTGGACCGTCTCCTTATTATTGATAACAACCAAGTTTTGCTCCATTGTTTGAATTCACTTCTACCTTTTTAATTACTGTTCTTTAGTTAATAAAATCCCTCATTATTGGAAAAAGATCCCTGAGTAGTTGTTAAGAAATTGTTTGTTAGAACTCGGTCTGGATAGTCCTCGTGGGAACGATACTCGATTTATCACTTTATTACTTGTCGACCGCGTATACTTGCGTGTGCGTTGGGAGCAACAAGTTTTTGGCGCCGTTGCCGGGGACTAAACAATTGACTGATTTCTTATTGAACAGTTTATTACTTTCTATTCAGGTTTAATTTTTGTTTTGAGTTTGTGCTGTTTCAGGTATTAGGTCCTGCTTGATCTTTACCTATAGGAATGGCAGAAGAACAAGCTTTAGCTGTGCGAGATGTTGCTCTCCCCAGCCTGGAGGGAGTAGCCTCGAGCATAGTTAAGCCTGAAATTACTGGACACTTTGAGATTAAGTCCGGCATGATACAACTGTTACATGCGACTGGACAATTTGGTGGATTACTTCATGAAGATCCACAACAACATATCCAGAATTTCTTGGAGATCAGTGATACGTATACACCAAAGGGAGTGCCTACTGATTATGTTCGCTTGACTTTATTCCCGTTTTCACTGATTGGGGCAGCAAAGAGGTGGTTAAAGGCTGAAAAGTCTGGGTCTATCACCACTTGGAATGATTTGGCTAAGAAGTTCTTGGCTAAGTTTTATCCATCTGCCAAGACAGCTCGGGTGAGGAGTGAAATTATGTCCTTCAGACAGTTAGAAGGAGAATCTTTATATTCAGCCTGGGAGCGGTTCAAAGCTCTATTGAGGGATTGTTCACACCATAACCAATCTAATGAGGTTCTAGCACACACTTTTGTTGAGGGGTTGACTGCACATACTAAGATCGTGGTAGATGCTGCTGCTGGAGGCCAAGTATTGGCTTTAAATTTTGACCAGATCTATGATTTACTCGATAAGTTTTCGCAGAGCAATCCTGACTGGCAGGGGGATGGTAGAGCTACTACACAGAAATCTGCAGGGGTACTTCAATTAGATGCAGTTTCAGAGTTAAGGGCGAGGATGGATGCTATTTCCAATCAAATTAGCAAGCTAGTTCTGCCAAAGACTCAGCAACCAGTGGCCCCAGTGCAACAACTCCAGAGCTTTTGTGAGGTTTGTGGTCAAGACCATGCTACAGAGGTTTGCCCCTCTAATCCAGAGTCAGTTTATTACGTGGGTAATCAAAACAGGCTGCAGGGTCAAAATCAGTTTGGTAATGGTTATTATCAAGGCAATACGAGAGCTCCGAATAATTACCACCCACTTCCAGCTCCACCACAGCAGGTTAGCAGTTCAGTTGAGGAGATGCTTAAGCAGATAATGGCGGGCCAGCAGAGAATGCTAGCTGACACTGCAGCCCATGCACAGGCCATACAAGATCTTGCCAATGCTCACAAGAACTTGGAGCACTAGTTGGGGCAGTTGGTGGGAGAAATAAGCACTGTTAAAAAAAAGCCTGAACAATGTCTTGCAGTGACTTTAATTGATGGTGGAGAGCTGATGGCCAAGTCTGAGGAGAAAGCTGAAGTAGAGAAAATTGAAAAAGTGGAGAAGGTGAAGAAGAAAGAAGAGAGAAAGGAGGCACCTCGGCCACCTCCACCATTCCCGCAGAGGCTTATACAATCGAAGGATTTGGCTCAGTATCAAAAATTTGTGAGTATGCTGAAAGAACTTCATGTTAATATTCCTTTGACTGATGTGTTTGAATTGATGCCATCCTTTGTGAAGTTTTTAAAAGAGATTTTAATCAAGAAGAAAAAGCCTCAAGAAATAGATTCAGTTGAGCTAGTTGAGGAGTGTAGCACTATCTTGAGCAAGCTACCTCCAAAACTTCAAGATCCTGGGAAGTTTACTATTCCTTGTACCATTGGAGGGCATAGTATCACTGGTGCCTTGTGTGATTTGGGTGCGAGCATAAATCTCATGCCTCTGTCTGTTTGCAAAAGGTTAGGGCTAGGAGCAATCAAGCCCTCTTCAGTTACTCTTAAGATGGCGGATGGATCACTCACTCACCCTGATGGTAAGTTGGAGGATGTGTTGTTAAAAGTTGGTAAGTTTACATTCTCTGTTGATTTTGTAGTCCTAGATTATGAAGAGGACCAAGAAGCTCCAATTATTTTGGGGAGACCATTCCTAGTCACCTCGAAGGCAATTATTGACATGGAGCTGGGTGAGATGACTGTTAGAGCGCATGGAGAAAAGGTTACTTTCAAGGTGTATAATGAGAAGGAGCACATAGCTAAGGTTGAAGAGTGCTCTATGATTGAATGTGTCAGTCAAGAACATGGAAGTACACCACATGTGAAGTTGAAGATGGGTTCTCTCAAAGAAGGGAAGAAAGCAAAAGTTCGTCGTAAGAAGAGAAGACGTAAATGCTGGAAGTGAGCTGAAAGGGACGTCGTGCCACGACGTTAACTAAGGCGCTTCTCGGGAGGCAACCCGAGTTTGTACTTGTATTATTTTATTTTATAGTGTCACGTAGTTTTTGTTTTCCTTGGACTGCAGGTTCATGTAATGTCGAGTTTAAGTGTGGGGTGTCCTCACCCCTGCCTACTATTGATGACCTGTTGGGGGAAGTCTGAGTACCTCATGTTATATGGAAGCTTGGAGGATGCTAGCACCAAGGACTAGAGTCTTCAGGGAAGTTTTCTTTGCCCTTGCACTTTCTTATTTTTAGCACTGAGGACACTGCTTGTTTTAAGTGTGGGGTGGGGAACTCGCCCTTATTTTTGAGGTTATGGATGTATGTACCATAGGATTTTTCTTTTGTCACTTGACTTTATTTTGATTTATTTCTTGCTTTAATATATGAAAAAAAATTGAAAAAAAATTAGAAAACCAATGAAAAATTCCAAAAAAATTTTCCTTTTAGTTTTATTAGTGGTACATGTCATCACCCCGTGGTTTTTCTTATGGCCTTGGTTCTTTTCCACGGGTAGACCTTTGAACCGGGTAGTTTTTATTTTTTAGGATTAGGATAGTTAGTTGTAGATGGCCCTAGACGAAAAGAAATAGGTGGAATGCTAGGTGCCTTTGATTTGTTTGATACCGGTGGACTTGAATTGATTGCATGTGCTATTTGTGGTGTCCTTGGATTTTAAATTGAGATGCATGCCTAGAAAAAAATGGAACGACCCCCTTGAGATGCTTGAGTCCACTTGCTTGACTTTGTTGTGAACATTGTGCATTAGTGCTTAAATTTCCACAAGTTGCATTCTAGAAGCTTGGTTGAGAGTTGTTGATGGAACCTTTTTGTGTGGATCATATGCAATGTGTGATGTGAGGCATGTTCTTATTTGCTCCATGTTTGCATATTAATGTCTAGAACTTGCCCCGTGTGTGTGCAAAGCGAAATCCTAGGTTCGCTCTAGTCGGGAAATGATACAAGGCCTTCTTTGATTTGCCTACCCTTACATATATACCTTGAAAAATTGTTGTTGTGATTTGAATTGACCCTTTTTGTTGGCACCCACACCCCGAGCCTACCCACTTGTTCTAAATTGTCTCTTTTGGCCCTTTACTCCTTAAGCACTTTAGTTGATATTGTGTTGTTGTTTTGGAGTTGTGGTTGGAGGTTGGGAGGTTTTTGAGTGGAGCTAATGAAGGGGAATAATTGTTAAAGTTGTGAAGTAGTGAAAAGCATTGGCAAGGTTGGAAAATAATGAAATTGAAAATAGTGAATTGAAAAAGAAAAGAAAAAAAAGCAAAGTTGAAAAAAAAAGTGTGGAAAAGAAAAAAAAAGAGAAGAATATTCATTCCTTGCTAGTGTGTGCTTAAAAGAAAAATGCTACTTGTTGAGAAGGTGTGTGTGAAAGTTGTTGATTGGGTGGCTTTGATGAGAATTGTGTTTGAAGTAATTGTGATGTATTAAAGTGCTTAGGGAGGTAGTCACTATTACCCATATGTATCCTACCAGCCCCTTAGCCTACATTACAACCCTTTAAAGTCCTAGTTAATCCCGATTGGAGTAAGCCTACATTAGTGGAGTCCTACACTACGGGCAAGCCTATGGTACGTTGTGTGTGACATGTGAGCCTTTCATGAGAGTGAGTGAATTCATTTTATATTGCCCCGTTCTATTCATGATATTTGTTGTTGTGTGATCTTTGGGGGGGCACTCTCTTTCATATTGGTGAGGGCACGTGGTTTGCATGAAAAAGGTGAAGTTGATGGTTCTTGGTTGAGTAGATAGGTGTGATTTTGTGGGAGCATGGCTGCAATAAATTGAGTTTGTGCATTTGAGCTATTTTGGGGTGGTTGTTCTCATATTTTTGGTTTTGTTAAATTGTTGGCATGTTTGTGGATCCATAGTAGTCATGTGTGCATTGGTTCAATGATCGGTATCAACCATAGTCATAGGCAGACCTGTTCTACCTAGGTTGGGAAGTTAGTTGTGACTTGCTCGAGGGCGAGCAAAGGTTCAAGTGTGGGGTGGTGATGTTTGGCATTTTATGCCTATATTTCCTTAATATTTCCGCACGTCTGAGCTTGTTATTCGCTCGTTTTATAGTTTATGGACGTGGTTTTACACTGATTTTATGTCGTGCGTGTGTAGGTTGTTACGCAGTGTAATTGGAGCTTTTAAGAGCATGATTGAGCAAGAAAAGATTGGATTTTGATTGGGGATTGGATCGAGCACACGAAGGCACGACACGAGCGAGCAAAGGAGCAAGAAAACACGAAAATTGGCCGGGCGCTGTAGGGCACGCCCCGCGCCCCCCACCGCGGCCAGTACCCCAGCGCGTTTTTCAGCGCGCCGCGCCCCTAAGGCGTGAAGAATTCGACGTCCTCTGTCCAAGCTCGCGCGATCGTGGGCGCGGGGCGCCCGTTATAGCGCCCCTTGTGCGCGATTTTATGTCCTATTTCATCTAGGCTTGGGTCTAACTTATTACTAGGTGTTTGTAAACTCTATAAATACTCTTTTACTTAGTTTTTCAAGGGAGTTCAGACTTTGGAGCAATTGGAGAGCTCATAAAATCAAGAACAAGGGTTTTTCTTCCTTCCATTAATCTATTACATCATTATTTCATTATTTCATCAAATCCTTGTGTTGTTATTATGAGTATGCGTGGCTAAATCTCTAGTTCTAGGGTTAGAGTATTTCATGAAAGTTGATGTTTGAAGATTGATTCCCATTAATTAAATCCCATTACGGGTTACTTATTCTTTCTTGATTTCACTTGTGTAATTGTCAGGGCCCGATTATTACGCATTATCTATGGTTTTTAGATTGAACTTGACAGAGTGAATTTAATTACGTAATAAGAAAGAATAGGACTAGTTTGTGAACCCGGGCATCGGGGAACCAATTCGTGAGTAGGATAGACATATACTTGCTCGCCTAGTTTAACTAATTACAGAATTCGTTAATGCGTGCACGTGATTCAACCCATAGACATATAGGGATTGGAGTAGCCTGCATAGACCGTGAAGAACTGAAAGGTTTTCACGGGTACATTTACTCTGTTAGTTAGTAACCCGGGATTTAAGAAGTGGAATCAATTGGAAAACTCAACTGGATTGTTCGTAACTCTGACCCTGGACCGTCTCCTTATTATTGATAACAACCAAGTTTTGCTCCATTGTTTGAATTCACTTCTACCTTTTTAATTACTGTTCTTTAGTTAATAAAATCCCTCATTATTGGAAAAAGATCCCTGAGTAGTTGTTAAGAAATTGTTTGTTAGAACTCGGCCTGGATAGTCCTCGTGGGAACGATACTCGATTTATCACTTTATTACTTGTCGACCGCGTATACTTGCGTGTGCGTTGGGAGCAACAAGTTTTTGGTTTTTAGATTATTACGCATTATCTATGGTTTTTAGATTGAACTCGAAAGAGAGAATTTAATTACGTAATAAGAAAGAATAGGACTAGTTTGTGAACCCGGGCATCGGGGAACCAATTTGTGAGTAGGATAGACATATACTTGCTCGCCTAGTTTAACTAATTACAGAAATCGTTAATGCGTGCACGTGATTCAACCCATAGACATATAGGGACTGGAGTAGCCTGCATAGACCGTGAAGAACTGAAAGGTTTTCACGGGTACATTTAATCTGTCAGTTAGTAACCCGGGATTTGAGAAGTGGAATCAATTGGAAAACTCAACTGGATTGTTCGTAACTCTGACCCTGGACCGTCTCCTTATTACTGATAACAACCAAGTTTTGCTCCATTGTTTGAATTCACTTCTACCTTTTTAATTACTGTTCTTTAGTTAACTAAATCATCACTATTGGAAAAAGATCCCTGGATAGTATAGGGGCCTCTTACCACCCTCCTTATTTTTATGTTGGAACATGATAAGTGATAACATAAAAAGAGTTAAGGCAAGCTGTAAATGAAAGAACACATATAACCAAACGAGGAGTGTGTCCGTTGTGGGATTCAAACCCACAGCCGCGAAGTTGAAGAACTTCGAGCTCTACCAATTGAGCTAAACAGATCTGACCTTATTCAGGCAGTTAGTACCATTTAGGAGAAATATAATAAAAATAAGAACTGTCATAAAAGTAAAAGGCAAGAAGAAAGTAACTGACCGTTTCACCATTCAGAAATGATATCTTTTTAGGTGAATCACGTTCCAACTGTTCGGGATGATAGAGCCATCTGGTCGTGCGAGGCGATAAGATCCTTTGCCGACTGAGGCGATTACTTGGTAGGGGCCTTCCCATTTGGGGCCTAGTTTCTCTGAATTTGTTTCCTGTGTGTTCTGGGGTACTTTCCTTAACACAAAGTCCCCAACCTGAAAACTTCGTACGCGCAGTCCCCGATTGTAATATTGTTCAATTCGTTCTTTTTGGGAGACTACTCGTACGAGGGCTAGTTCCCTTCGTTCTTCGAGGAAGTCCAGCTCTTCAGAGAGATTGATCGAGTTTGACTCTTTAGTAGCATGCGCATACCTTAGGCTGGGCTCTCATATTTCGACTGGAATTAATGCATCCACGCCGTATACCAATGAATAAAGGGTCTCTAATGTACTCATTTTTATTGTTGTCCGGTAAGCCCATAGCACACCGGGCAGTTCTTCTACCCAACACCCTTTTGCCTGTTCAAGGCGCTTTTTGAGTGACTCAACGATGATCTTGTTTGTCGACTCCCCCTGTCCATTGGCAACCGGTTGATAAGGGGAAGATGTGATCCTCTTGATGTGCAAGTCGTCGAGGAACCTAGTCATTTTCTGGCCGATAAATTGCGGGCCGTTGTCCATGAATATTTCCTTAGGTGCTCCAAAGCGACATATGACGAAACGCCAAAGGAAGTCAATAACCTCCGTTTGCCGTATCTTTGCATATGCTGCTGCTTCTACCCATTTGGTGAAATAATCGGTGATGATCAACAAGAAACGTACCCCTTTTGGCGCCGCGGGAAGAGGTATAACTATGTCCATTCCCTATTTCATGAATGGCCACGGGGAGATTATTGAGTGTAGTGGTTCTGCCGGCTGATGAAGGAGATGTGCGAACTTCTGACACTTGTCGCATTTTTTGACAAACTCATTAGTATCCTTCTCCATCTTATCCCAATAGTATCCTGAACGAATCAATTTGCGGGCTAATGCCTTGCCCCCTGAGTGATTACCACAGCAACCTTCATGGACCTCCCGCATCACGTAGTTGGTCTGGTTTGGTCCGAGGCACTTCACGAGGGGTCCAGCGAACATTTTGCGGTAGAGTTCACCGTTGAGGATTGTATATCGAGCAGCTTTTATGTTGATCTTGCGTGCGGATTTGGCTTCAGCGGGCAGAGTTCCATGAATAATATAATTTATAATTTCATTCAGCCAGTCCCAAGTCACGTTTATGGCATTGACTTCGAACTTCTCTCGATCTATGGTTGTGTAGAGGAGTTGAACGACAGCTGAAGAGCTGGTCGTCCCCATTTCTGCTACTGATCCGAGATTTGCGAGAGCATCGGCTTCATGGTTCTCTTCCCGTGGTATTTGGAGCGCTTCCCATTCGTCAAACTGTGTCAGGATTTATTTCACGAACTGTGTCAGGATTTCTTTCACGCGGGCAAGGTATACTTGCATTCTGGATTCCCGTGCAATGAAGCCTCCGGTTATCTGATTGACCACCAGCTGAGAATCACTCTTGAGTTTGATGATGTTTGCTCTATAGCTCCGGGCTAGCTCCAATCCTGCAATTACGGCCTCATATTCGGCCTCATTGTTAGTAATAAACAGGCATTTGATAGCTTGCCTGATGGTTTCCCCGGATGGGGTGACGAGGACTAGTCCAAGACCAGACCCTTTGACGCTCGAGGAGCCATCAGTATATAATGTCTACGCACCGGGAGCTTGCTCGGTATTTAGAACGGCGTCCTTTTCTGCCTCAGGGTAGATATTAGTGCTAAAATCTGCTAGAGCTTGTGATTTTATAGCCACTCTAGGTTGATAAGTAATATCGAATTCAGTTAACTCTATAGCCCATTTTACCTACCTTCCCAAAAATTCAGGTTTGTGCAAAACATTTCGTAGAGGAAAGGTTGTTACCACAGCTATTGAATGACTTTGAAAGTAAGGGCGTAACTTACGAGCAACAGTTACCAGTGCTAATGCCAATTTCTCCAAAGGTTGATAGCGTGTTTCTGCGTCGATTAGAGTTTTGCTAATGTAGTAAATAGGAAGTTGTTTACTTTTTTCTTCCCGAACCAGAACCGCGCTTACCGAAGACTCTGACACTGCCAGATAGATCAACAACTGCTCCCCGGGCTGAGGTGTCGAGAGCAGTGGTGGATTGGACAGATACTTCTTCAGATCCTTCAGTGCTTATTGGCATTCGGGAGTCCACTCGAACTCTTTGTTCTGCTACAAGACGTCGAAGAAGCTTTTGCACCGATCTGAGGAGCGGGATATGAACCTTCGCAGAGCCGCCACCCGTCCAGTCAATTTCATGACATCCTTCCGGTTGTGGAGCATGTCTGGGATTGATTCGAGAGCTTTGATCTGAGCGGGATTGACTTCAATTCCACGCTGAGAAACAATGAAGCCCAGGAATTTTCCCGCTCCGACTCCGAATGCGCATTTCTCTGGGTTCAGCTTCATGTTGTACTGATCGAGAATTCAAAAAACTTCCTTTAGATAAGCTAGATAGTCCTCTGCTCGCTTGGATTTGACCAGCATGTCATCGATGTATACTTCCATAGTCTTACCGATATGGTCATGGAACATTCGATTGACTAGGCGCTGATACATTGCACCTGTATTTTTCAACCCAAATGGCATAACTTTATAACAATACGTACCTCTGCAGGTTATGAATGCTGTTTTCTCCTGGTCATCGGGGTCCATGAGTATCTGATTGTACCCAGAGTATGCATCGAGGAATATAAGCACCTCATGCCCGGCTGTTGCGTCAATCAGTTGGTCTATCCTGGGAAGGGGATATGAATCCTTCGGACAGGTTTTGTTTAGATCTGTGAAGTCGATGCAGACTCGCCATTTGCCATTCTTCTTTGGTACAACGACCACGTTGGCTAGCCAGTCCGGGTACTTGTCTTCTCGTACCGATCCGATCTTCAACAGCCGATCGACCTCGTCGTTGATGATCTGATTCCGGAAAGCTCCTTGATGTCGCGTCTTCTGTTTCACTAGACGGTGGTACAGGTCGACATTCAACCTGTCAGAGATGATATCCGGAGAAATACCTGTCATATCTGCATGAGACCAGGCGAACGTTGTGTGTCGCTCCTTGAGGAACCAGAGGATATCTCCTCGTAAGCGTTCGCTTAGCTCGGTCCCTAGGTAGACCTTCCGCTCCGGCTTGTCTGTGAACAATTCTTTGGGCTCCAAAGCTTCCACGATCGGCATGTGTCTTTCCCGCTCGTCCAGCTTTGTGATGAATTCTGCGACCTCGTACTTTGCTTCTCTGTTAAGCATGTCTGATCCCGGTTGCTGTAATTGCTATTTGCTTTCTTAGGGCAGCTTGAGGGCCATCGAGTAGCGATCTCGGGCAGAGCATTGCTCTTTTCGAATCTCACGCACTCCCCATTCAGATGGGAACTTCAACACCTGATGATAAGTGGAAGGAACGGCTTGCATATCATGGATCCAGGGTCTTCCCAGGATGATGTTGTAAGCTAGGTCCGCATCGACGACATGAAATGTCGTCTCCTTCGCTACCCCTTCAGCAAGAGTCGTCAGGGTAATCTCGCCAAGGGTCTTCTCACTCGAATTGTTAAAACCGGAGAGAACTCGAGATATTGGCACGATCTTATCTGACAGCTGCATCTCCCTTACGACTCGTGATTGGATGATGTTCGCAGAGTTGCCTGCATCAATGAGCACTCTCTTGACGTCGAATTCCGCCACACGCAACGTTATAACTAACGCGTCAGTGTGTGGGAATTGCAATCCATCTGTGTCTGAATCTTCAAATGTTATGGTCTCCTCTGGTCGTGGACGTTTAGTCTTGGTGATGGAGACTTTTGCATACTTTTTTGCCGTGAAAGTGACGGAATCCACCTCGATCCCACCAGAAATAACATTGACTGTCCGCTTCGGGGAGGATGCTCGCGGAGGGCCAGATTTGTTCTGCTGAGCTTTCACGTGGGTTTGCTTTCCCTTCTCAGTCAGGAACTCCTTCAAGAATCCCTGTTTCAATAAATGTGCAATTTCATACATTAGGGCCTTGCAGTCTTCGGTGGTGTGACCGTGGTCGCGATGAAATTCGCACCAGAGGTCCTGATTTTGCTTGCTTGGGTCGGTCTTCATGTCTTTCGGCCACTTGACCTTTTCTCCCATATCTTTAAGTGCCGCCATGACTTCGGCCATTTCGACGTTGAAGCTTGGTAGGCTTGGGGCTCCGCGGAGGCTCGACTCGGAATCCTCTCTTCGGGATTGCCCTCTGTTGTTGCGGCTGCGTCCTTTGGAGTTGTTGCGTGACTGGTCAGGGTACGGCTCGTAACATGCGTCTGACTTCTCTGTCTCTGCTTTCCCGCCAGGGCCGCCGGTGCGCGATTGAGTCCTTCCTCGGGTACCTGTTCCAATCAATTTATCTTCATCAATACGTACCTTTGAGTTGTAGCGGTTGTAGACGTCCGACCAATTGGCTGCTGGAAATTCGTGAAGGGATTCGTATAGCCTGCGCGTAGTGTCTGAGCTCCTGATGTCCAAACTGTTGGTGAACGCAATCGCTGCCCATCTGTCCGGCGCTTTGGGTAACATCATTCGTTCCCGTTGGAAGCGATCCACATATTTACGGAGAGACTCGTCGGGCCTCTGCTTGATCTCGAAGATATCTTCTACGCGCGTCTACGTCTTCTGAGCGCCGGTGTGTGCCTTCACGAACAGTTCAGCCATCTCTGCGAAGGACCCAATGGAGTTTGGTGGCAACATTGAGTACCATCGTAGAGCTCCATCTGCCAACATTTCTACGAATTTTTTCAGCTGAACTGACTCGATCTCCTCATCAGTGAGATCGCTTGCTTTTATGAAGTTACTGAACATCATGAGATGATCGTTGGAGTCAGATGTCCCACGATATCTCGAAATATTTGGCATTTTGAACATCTTCGGTATCGCTTTTGGGGCTGCTTCTTTCTTCCAAGGCCGCTGAGAATAGCATTGGACATCGACTTTCTTCAGCGCGGGTGGAGCGCTTGGTATCTGATCTATTCTTTCGTGGAGAGACTTCTGAAGCGCCTCCTGGCTCTCCTTGAATTGCTTGGTGAGGGCTTCCACGACGATGCTCATTTCTGTAGATGCCATAGATCCTCCGTTTCGATTTTGGTTGATTTGAGTCGTTGGATCCACGGTTCCTCCATTGTTTCGCTCCCCACCTTGTCTCGAAGTGTGTGAGGAAGGGGCATCTCAACCTGGCGTTGTAGCGTCAACTCTTGCGACCAGGGGAGCTTGTCCTCGGAGATAATTGATCGCCTCCCTTATCCCTCGGTTGACCATTGCCTGTTCCTGCATAAACGCATAGAGGGTTTCCTAGATGTTCCCTTGGCCAGGGGAGAGACTCATGTGGCGTCTTCTCCTAGGCGGAGTGGCGCTCTGAGGGTGCCTATGCCTATTTCGCTGCCTGTCCGTTCCTTGGGAAGACTGTTGCTGCCCATCGGACGAATAATCAGGAGAATAATTGGGAGAACGACTTGATGAAGGAGTACGTACCTGTTCTCCTCCCACGATAGTTCGTTGTGAACTGCTTTCTGCCGTGTTAGTTTTAAAAACAAAAGATTGACAAGAAAGGGGTAAATTGTATCAAGTAAACTATTAACCTATAGAGGCTATTGACCGGCTCCCACTGTGGTCGCCAAATTATTTAACCTAGGTCCGATTTTAGGCCAATTAACAATTAAATTTATATTTGCGGAGTGACGATCAATAGTTTAGATTAAGAGTTTTAAATGAAGAACTGCATTGGTTGTTGTTATACCAATATGGAAATCAAATATAATCGGAAATGAATAAACAATGTAGATAGAAGTAACTGTGTTGGATCGCTTGATCCCGGTGAGACTTCCTCCTTACTTATTGCACTTAGAAACTTAAAGAACAAAGTACGCAAGCCAAGAACAGTATTTGAAAGTAAGAGAATATTCTTATTGATGTTGTAGACAGGAAGTAAAAGTTGTGTTACAATGGTATAGGATGAGTGCTATTTATAGGTCTGATAGGCGTCCGTTGGGTTTTGTAACCGCCGGGCACGTATCCGTCGGATATGTAACCACTGGGTTGTAATTATTGCCTTTATGACCATTTATTGGGTGATCGCGCATGATCAGGTTAATAACTCCTCATTCAGATCGTGTTGACTGACGAGGCGTTACATAGTTGCTTAGGATCTGCTCGTGGTAAGCGCCTGGCTGGTTGTCTGCTCGTAAGATGTCTGGCCGGAGAAATGTCTGCCCGTGCCACGTGGCAGACACGTGTCCTTTTAGGTGACGTCAGATTTTATCCAATACAACTCGTAGAGCAGACGTGTATCCAGTACGCTCGGTGACATATAAGATAAGTCTAGTCTCACCAGCTGGACTCGTATCCCCGTAACAATATAGTCAGTCTCCCCACTTGCTGACTGCTGACGAAAGCAGTCAGGAAGTGAAAGAAGCGTGATAGAAGACGTAAAGATGTGACTGTACCGATACTCGTCCCCTGGCTCTTTGCATGCGTTGTATTAAATGCAAACTTTTAGTACGATGACGTGTCCCTCTGCAATTGGAAGGTTTTTCCGTGTATCTTCCCAATGCTGCCACTGCTCTGTTCATATCCCATAATTATGGGGATACACATCACGTTAACCAAGGTAATCATAGTTAGGATCCCAAATGACCGTGATCATTCAGCTTCTCATTCAAGCATCCCCATAAGCATATATATATATATATATATACACGCCATGAATGCTGAGACTTCTTCATCAATCTCTAAAGAGTTTCAAGAACTTCCTCCCAAATGATAAACAATCCTTTAATCCTAACAATAATTCCTTCTTTTAACTATGGCACAATGATCAAATTTTCTCCTTGCACACTTCAGAGCCCTAGATTACCTTCCCGCCACTTTCACCTTCGAGGGTGATGGCCGAATGCAGGGTCAAACACCCAAGCAAGAATGCGAGAATAGCAATCTTTCCATCGAATATTATCCGTCTACGATTGTGAAAGAGGATTTAACCCATATCAGGCTTGATCGTAAATGGCCCGAAGTGATTGACATCATTCTTCTTTCTACTGAAGAGAGAGTTCCTTCCTATCATGCTGGTTATTCGATGGTCCATACGTATCCCTTCACTCTGCGTCTCAACAAGCGTGTTCATTCGAATATTGAAGAAATCTGCCGCCAATATAATATCTGCTTAGGCCAGGTTGGCCCCTCTGTATGGCGATTAGTGGTTGTAATATATCACTTGGCGAACCATGCTAGGGTAAAGTTTTCATTCTGGCATCTTCTTGCTTTTTACTCTCCCCGTCTCCACAAGGCGGGTATGTTAATGTTCATCAAACGAGGAAAGAGGGGCGTGGTTCCCAACAGTGAAGATTCCAAAGATCACGGCTGGGTCTACTGATAAGTAGCGGTGAGGACGCTGGATATTATTTCCTCTCTTCCCTTTCCAGAGGTTTATACAGGAGATGTAAGTTCCCCCATTTTTATTCCGTGTTTTTCATGTTCGTTTCTTTTCTGAACTGACTATGTGTCTTTTCGCAGCTGCCCTCGCCACCTTTCTCCAGGTTTGTGACAACCCTAATGTGGACATCAAGGCTGAGATTGCTTTGTTGACTGAGCTTGTGGCCCAAGCGGATGCTCAGATGGGGTCTGACCTTGAAGAAGGTTCTGAAGAGGCTAGTGGCGAGAGAGGAGATGAAGCATTTGCTAGGGAACCTGCAGCTAGTGAGGCAGGACCTTTGCAGAGTGTTGCTACCGAAGGGAGTCCCCCGAGAGAGAAATAAAAATCCCCCCTGATGCTTAAGATTTTTTTATTGCATAGTTGTTTTGAACAATTTCCCATATTTTACAGGCGTAATGATATGATTTTGGGCCCGTTTTGAGTCTTTTAACTTGAATTACTTGTTAATTTATTTGTGACGATTATAGTTTCCGCCGTAAACAATTAAGTAATGTCTTTGTTAAATTGAATCCTCATGAGCATGTGCGCTTAGAGGTTAAGCGGCTTTCGAACATCCTATTTGTTGTGATGTCTAGAGCGTTTGTCAGTGAGCCTGCTTGGGCAATTACGTCCGCTGAATGCGCCAGTATTTGATGGCTTACGTTGCGCCTAAGATAGATAGTTCTTTTTCACCCTCAATGGGACGACTTTAGTTCGTGTGGAAACAGGCCTTTTTGCGTTCTGATACAGAACGTCTTTGCTTGTTTACTCAAGTATTTTAAGACTTTCTGGTACTATGCGGGCGGGTGTCCCCATCGGCATGTAGGTGCGAAATTTGTTGAATTGATGAGTTCCACTTACGAATAATGCCTGGTAGCTGCGTTAGACGTAGTCTAACTCCAAGTGAGTATTTTACCCTACTTTTGTCACGAAAAGTGAGTGTATTACTTCAACTTAAGTTCGGCTGGGGCTATGAATAGTTAGATCATAGATGGATCTGAATCGCAATTATAAAACTAACTAAGTAAAATAGTAGTATTATTGATAAATGGGGGTGCGGAGCCTGAGTTGTTGTGGGTGAAAACCCGTAACATGACTGATAAGTATGAAAATACTATGATCAAAATTTTTTAAAGTACTTAGGGGCTAAATAAAAGTAAGTGCTAAAAAGAAATATATTCTAGATGCCCTACTCCTCCCCCCTCTCGAAGACACATCAATCAACTGAATGATTGGAATCAGAGTCGTAATCTTCATTAATTGAAGTTTCAGGGTCTTCATCAACTTTGAGGGAAGTTAGCTCTCTTCGGGGTCAGATGCTCCTAAGACCGTTGTTGTGTAACATTCCCTTGCTGCCTCTTCATCACCATTGATTTCTCTTGTCCCCCACTTGGTGGGGTATTTGAGTTTTTTATGCCAATTAGAAGGCACTGCCTTGACCTGGTGAATCCACGGCCGTCCTATGATTGTATTGTTTGGAACACCTCATTTTATAACCTGAAAATAAGAAATATAATCTACCCCCAGAATGTGTGTAGCGAGGCTGATTTCCCCGACAGACTTTTCACATGAGTTGTTAAATCCTGCCAGCGTGTAAACACTCTGCACCATTTTGTCTTGAACTCCCATCGCCTGCAGGGTGTCCCTTTAATTAGGTTCACCGCATTGCCGGTGTCGACTAGGACGCGCTTGACGTCCGTATCCTCTATCCAGAGCATTATAACCAAAGCGTCATGGTGAGAAGTGTTGCAACTAGTTCTTTCCTCGTCACTAAACAAGATCAGTTCTTCGTTGTCGTGGTCCCCCTTGAGTACTGTTTACTGTCTTTTGGGTCACCAAGCAATGTCGGGTCGCCAACTATTATGTTGATGGACCTCCTAGGTTCAGGCAGGTCAGAGGGTCCATCTGAGACTATGCTCTTAGCATAGGTTTGCCTTTCTCTTTCAGTAATTAGGTCCTTCAAATAACCCTTATCGAGTAGGTTCATCACTTCCAAAATCAAGGCCCTGCAAGTGGCGGTCTCATGTCCATGCTCCCTATGAAACTCGCAATATAGGTTTTTGTTTCTTCTACCAGGTTCGACCCTCATATTATTGGGCCAACATTCTTGAGCATCCTTCAGGTGATTCTGCACGAACTCCCTGGCATTGTCGCGCAATCCCAACTCCTTGAACCTATTTGGTACCCAATCTATGCTGAGTGATCCCTTATGAGGTGGCGTCGGAGCTTTTCTACTATCCTCTCGCTTTTCGGCTGGCTTTGGGAAGTCCTCCCTATAATCTCTCCTGCTCCGCTTTCCTTTTGTCTCTAGCTCTTGATTCCTCTACATATCCTTGGCGAGGAATCTCTTCAAAGATTAGGCGAGTTTTCACGACAGGGGCTGAGGAAGGCTCGGGCTCCAAGCGCAACTTCTCATTGTATCTTTGATACAAAGCATTCCATGTTGTTACAGGGTGTTGTGTCAAACTCCATTATAACTCCCTGGTAGCCAGCGACCTTTTGGAATTCAGGCTTTTGCCGAAGGCTACTACATCAATATTTTCAGGGACTAGAGGAAGCTCCATGTGTTCCCTCTAAAACCTTTCAAGATAGTCTTTCAACAGCTCATCGTTGCGCTGCCGAATCCCAAAGATATCCTCCATGCGTTTCTCCTATTTACGGGTGCCAGAGTGTAACAAGTCCTGCATCTGAGTGAGTGACTCAATGGAGCCCATCGATAGCTGAATGTACTAAGCGACGACACCTTTGGTCAGGGTTGAGCCGAACATTTTCACCAGAGCAGGCTGGATTTCTTCCTATGAGATTTCGGTTCTCTTGAAGGCG
Organism: Petunia x hybrida; assembly: GCA_037355625.1. Classification (NCBI taxonomy): domain Eukaryota; kingdom Viridiplantae; phylum Streptophyta; class Magnoliopsida; order Solanales; family Solanaceae; genus Petunia; species Petunia x hybrida. The sequence continues at coordinate 204,477 of JBBBVM010000669.1, forward strand.
TGTAATAAGCAGCAATATGCTCATCCGGATTCGTTGTCCCATCGTACTTTAAGTTATCTGACAGGCAAAAGTGCTTTGGTACTCGGATCGGTGTAGCGCTTGCTTTGTTCATCTGCGGTGGTAACCTGGGGTGGTGCACGTTACCGATCCGATCGTGGATGGCCTTCTTCTCCTTCAGGATGTCCTGAATGACAGGTGTTCCTTTGAAGTCTTGATTGCTGATTTTCGTTAAACCCCTAGAAGCGGCGTCCATGTTGAGCCTGCGATTAAGAGCGGACAATGGAGTATCGTTCATGGGCGCTGGTCCTCACGGGGATGCTGGCCTCTAAGAGGATCCAACGAACATAGTTCCTAACTTCTAAGATATACCATCGACCATATTGACCGAATTCTCTGCCCGCACTGACAGGGTTGATCAGCTTCACCATCGCTGGGCACATGGATTGGCTCCTTGACAGTATCGTTTTACTGCACGCTGGGATTGCTAGGTTCATGCACAGTCTTGTCTACAGCATCGACAGTATTCTTTGGGGTGTTGTCGTCTGACATGACTGCGCCTTCTCTTAGTAGAATATCTACAATTTCCTGGGCCCCACAGTGGGTGCCAAAATGTTTATGCCTAAATTTGAATGTCTAGGTTAAACACTTAAATTTATGAAGGTGTCACAAGTAATACGGTAAAATACGATGAAAAGTAAGCACATAAAGAGAATGATAATAGACGAGAAAAAAAAGCAAAGAGCTTTTATTCCTTGAGAATAGTCAAATTCAGTGATGAATCGCTTGATGTACAATACAATGTAAGGAGCGGTATTTATAGCAGTGGATACGCATTCCTAATTAAGGTAAAATACAAAGACTAATAAGGCTCATGGGCCTATAAACTTAAGGCGGTGGCATATACGAAATCCTAACTATGAGACTATAACCCTAAGGCGGCAAGATATATGCCATACGCCTTACGCACGTACTACCTGAACGGCCGTGACTCGTAGAACAGGCGTGTATCCAGTGCGCCCGGTGACTTATAGGATAAGTCTAGTCTCTCCAGGTGGACTCGTATCCCCGTAACAATAGGTGGAGTATTTTGCTCACGCGAAAGCTACTAGAACAATTGTCTTCATTGATTTGTCTTAAAAAGAAAATTGAAAATATTTCTTATGCTTTGCTGCAAAAGTTGGGACATTTACGGCATTAAGCAACAAATATTTTGAAATACTTACTGCTGAATTTGAATATTCTAAAATTCATGTTCAGGTATTACAATTAAATTTATATTTTGAGAGCCACAAACAATCCTTTTATATCGAGATTTAGCAGTTATAAGTTAAATCTACATCTATCAGATGTGGCTAATAATGCAATGGTTAGGCGATCAGTCTGTAATTATTTGATAGATCGAATAACTGTCAAGAAAAAAGTTAAAATGATTGAACTTATTACTGGTATTATGATTAGATCGGTGAGATAACATTAATAATGATAACAAGAAACAATAATAAAAAATAGAAGACGATAATGAAAGAAAGGGATAAAGATCTTATTGATTGTGGAGATGCTCGTGCTTCGGTGGAAAGATTAGACTTCGTCTCCTTTGGAACCAAGCAAATTGAACAACAATAGTAGCAACTTTGAGTACAGTATATCAATGAGTGTGTAAGAGTGTATTCTGAACGTAAGTATGTAATTTAGGGCGTAAGTCTTTACAAAGTGGGCGTAAGGGGATATTTATAGGTCTAGAGTCCTAAACCTAGTCTAGCTCCTTTCAAATCACGTCTCTCCATGATAAATGAAAGTTGTTGGACGTGACTTTCCCAAAAAAAAAAAGCGGTGGTGGTTACAACACCTTTCTTATCTGCTCGATCACCCGGACAACCTGTATTCGGGATCTTAGTGCTTGGAACTCGATTGATCGGATAAGCTTGATCACAATCAATCCTAATAGGCAAGTTGCTCTGCTGGTGCATTGTATCTGAATTTTGCTCTTAGCCTGCCATGTCACCGAACACGTGGCCTCGAGTGTCTGGCTAGATTTTGGCCAATACAGATAGTCTCCCTACTTGTTGAGTGGATGTACGTGAATGCTTAGCAACTGGATAAACTTTCAGGCGGGAGAACACGTGGCCTCATCCCAACCGAGTATGTCAAAATTTCGATTATCACTTCAACTTGCCTTTGTAGCCACGTACACATCATCACACGGCTGTCAGTGTTCCGCCGGTTACCGAGGTAATGATTACTCCTCCTCTTATCAATGTTTGGTTTCTTTCTTACACTTTACATATTCTTGAAAACTTCTTCTTCTTCTTATACTTCTTCTAAGCAAGATTTCAAATTATCATCACACCTGAATGTTTTGCCTGATCAGGATAATCTTTTTCTTGTTTTAACATCGTTATTAACAATGGCATCTGAAAAAGCTCCAATTCTTCAAGCTTCTGACGCCGGTGTTGCTGTCATCGAGAAACCCACCGCTTCTGCTGCCGCGGTGCCACTACGGACCGAGGCAGTGATGCCTAAAAGTGCCATTACTGAATCCTTGAGCCCAAAGAGAAGGTCAAGAAGAGGAAAGTGACAGGATTCAGTTTAGAGAAATCTTACTTTGAACTTTTTCCAAAGAAGTTGAGCCACGAGGACGATTGCAAAGTTAGCGTGTAGCGTCTAGCAATAAAAGCCGGAAAGAGGAATATTCCAGCTGACACTGTGCGTTGCTCCGTCACAATGGGCTCTATGGAATATTTCTAGGAGGAGTTTAACTGGAACGACGGTAAGGTTGAATTTATCTGTCCGGCGGAGGCTATGACTCTTGCTAACAATATGGAAGGGCATTCAGTAGATGATGTGTGAGCATTTTGCTTACTTTAACTCGCTTAAACTTTTGTCTTTGAATCCAAAAGTGACCAATCTATTGGAAAGATTGATGTGTTTTGCTTGGTTTCATGTGTTAAAGCCTTACAAAGGAAGAAGAAACCAAAAAGAGCAAGAAACCTAAGAAAAGTTATCAAGTTCAAGAAAAGCTGCAGAAACAATCAAGTGGCGGCCGCCCATGCTAATGGCGACCGCCCCTTCCTTGGATGGGAACACCATGCTAAGTGCCAAGCTGGGCGATGGAAGAGGCCCCCGCCCTTTAGAGAGAAGTTGACTGCTTGGGAACCTTGTTACGATGCGACCGCCCATGCAAGGGGCGGGCGCCCACTATATCTTGCAAGGATAAGATGCTGAAGAAGTGGCGATCATATGTTTGTGCTACTCACCGCCCTCTCATGGAAAAGAAGAAAAGGCGGTCGCCCAATCAAGGACGGCCGCCCTCTCATATAACTCCGGAAAAGGGCGTTAGCCCATGTCCAAGAGGCCGCAACATTTTTGCCTAGTCCAACTCCAAGAACACAACTTTCTGCCAAAAGGGCTACATCCCAACCTGCAAATGGTAATTTTGTAATTACTTTTAGCAAATACTATATATGGCTAGAAGTAGGTTTTTCAAAGGATCTGATACTTTACTTTACTTGAGAGGCAAGATAGAGACAAAATACCATTACTTCTTGGTCAAGCCTTAGCTTCTTGTATTGTGAAGAACAACACCAATGTTTGTAAGAATCATTTCTACCTTACTAATTCAATGCATAATTCATTACTTTCAAGTCTTGAATCATTATTTAGTATGAGTAGCTAAATAATCCACTATGGTGCTAACAAAACCTTAGTCTTATAATTGAATGGGTATAACATAATAAGCTTCTAAGCACCTAGGAATACCCTATTTCACTACTTTTGATTCCATTACAATAACTTGAGGTGTACAACTCTAGCCCAGTAGTACTAGATTTACACGGAGAGGGTGGATCTAGCAATGGAAAGTGTAGTGACGGGGTACCGGGGGTAAGTGTGTTGCATTTATCCCGATTAATGGGTTGAACACTGAGAGTGGGGTACCTTACTTGGGACTAGTTGCTAGCGCTCAAAGCATCAATTCTTGACACCGAGAGGGCAAGAGTTGGTAGTCTCGACTCACCACCGAGAGGGATGAGTTTAGTATATGCGAGCAAGGTCCATTGGGTGACCTTGGTGTGCAAAAACATAGAACTGCATCCACTTGGTTAGAGAGCTAGGGGGAAGTTAGTCTCCTAGTTTTTCTCTAAATTGTCGACTAAGCTTTAGTTTACCGTTACTTAGCAATAGTTTCGATTACACTAAATTTTAGGAATAACTTACTAAAACCATTGAAATCGAGTGAATCCAACTATATTGAGTCTCGTGCAAGTCCCTATGTTCGATCCCTACAATCGACTAGGGTAATTGTGACCCTCGCCCTTAATCGGGTCGTGTCAAGTACTTACCTATCCCTTTACAATCTGATTCACTCTTCCCGTTGACCCTCTAGTTGACGAGTTCTATCGACTTTATAAAGTCTACCTCAGGCAAATCTCCCCCTCGATATGAAGGTTGGTTGTTATGATGCGATGGATAACCAAGATGGCGAAGGTAGATTTGACCCTTCAGTATATTCTTCACCTTTACTCCCCTCGAGTTTACAAAGCCGGGGTGATAACCCTACAAAATGGGGACAAAGAGGTTTAATTTCTAAAAATAATGATGACCTCCGAGGCTAGCATTAACGTTTCATTGTCATTCCTATGCCACAATTGACTGCCCCCGGGGTTTCCCTTCTTCCAGAAAATTGGAACCGGACACGTAAGCGACCTTTGCATTTCGTTCCCTTTTATAAAAAAAAATATATATATATATATACAACTTGTTCAGCCAATAAGCTAGAGTTCGAACTAGTTCCTAATATCTAGGAATTGGTTATTACGATCTTCTCGGAGACCAAGAGTAAGGAGAGGACTTGGAAGTACATCTCTTCCGATCTTAAGCTAAAGGCCAAGAACCATGGTATGTTTTTCACCCGACTGTTCATTTTTAGAGAGTCATTTTCATGAAAACTGACGTGGCATTAGCAGCTATTACTACACCGGGGGGTGAGTCAAGCGATGAGCAAGATGGAGCAGAGATGGTAGCTGAGGGAACGAATCCCGAGGAGTGGCCAACCAGGAAGAAGGAAAAGATAACCTACCATGCTGCCAGGGTACAGTTATTGGAGAAGCAAGCGCGCAAAGAGGAAGAGAAGAAAGCAAAAGTGGCCGCGGAGGCTAGGCCAGCCGAGGCCAAGACAAATGAAGCAATGGGAGCCACCGAGGCATTGAAAGAGGTCGGGAAAGAGATGATGGTAGTTTCTCACCATGCCTCAGAACCTTTTGCTGCCGAGGAAACTGCTTCAGAGGTGCCTTTGAAGTGTCCAAAGAGGACAAAGAAAGAGAAAATATTAGAGGTAGCAGAGCAGTTGAAGATAATTGATGGAGACCAATCGGCCCTACCGAACTATTTGTGGATGATGCCTCACCTTCAGTGATAGAGCTTACATCAAGGATAGGTGTTGACCCCAAAAGGGGTGTTATGGTGTCAAGCCTGCAAGATCTGTTTCTGCGGGTGGCAAAGAAAAATCGTTTTCTCTCGATTGGGAGGTGGAGCCCGATAAAATCCTAATTTTTTGAGAGCTTGAGGTAATCGTTCTATGCTTTGGAACATGAGCAGCCGATGGCTCCTCTTGCGAAGGGGGAAGACGCATCTGCCTTCGTAGCCATGAAGAGAGCTACTGAGGTGGGCGAACTGGCTGGTCGATCTATCACTTTGACGATTCCTGGTCAATAGGACATACTTTGATCACTGAGGAGGGCTTCTGATCAATTGCACAAGCTGCTCAGGCCCGAAGAGCATGCTCGCATGAACAGATATAATGACCAATGTTTGATTCTCATGCAGTGTACGATTCCCTTCAGGTAAGAATTTTACTTCATTTCTTCAATCTTTAGCTCGTTGAAGTTTTACTCATGTTCTCTTATTCTGTTCTTCTGACAAATTTGATAGTTGTCGAGACAGTTGATAGGATCCGGCAGCTTAAGGCAAAGATCGAATACTGGAGAAAGAGGAATGATGTGCTTACAACTTGGGGGAGCGCCTTCTTTGAGAATTACAAAGTCCTCAAAGTTGAGCACGACTGTCTGGTGGCAAAGTTCAACGAGCTCACTAAAGCTAGAGCCCTATGTGAGACGGAGCTCGAGGCACAAATTAGAGCGATGAGTAAGACGCTTGAGCTGAGGTTGCAGATTGACACTAACAACAAAAAGAATCCTTCCAAGGCTGAGTTCTATCTGAATGCCAACGAAATTATTATGTTCTTCTGAAAACTTTGATAGTTGTAGAGACGGTGGATAGCATCCGACAGCATAAGGCAGAGATCGAATACTGGAGAAAGAGGAATGATGTGCTTACAACTTGTGGGAGCGCCTTCTTCAAGAATTACAAAGTCCTTAAAGTTGAACATAATCGTGTGGTGGCAAAGTTCAACGAGCTCACTAAAGCTAGAGCCCTATGTGAGAAAGAGCTCGAGGCGCAAATTAGGGCGATGAGTGAGACGCTTAAGCTGAGGTTGCAGATTGATACTGACAACAAAAAGAAGCCTTCCAAGGCTGAGTTTGATCTGAATGCCAACGATGCAAGGATCCAAAAACTGGAAGAAGACTTTGAGAGCGTGAAGAATGATAGGGCTTCTCTCGTTGCCCATAGTAAAGACTTGATTCCCAAGAATCGAGCAACTTTTATTCAACGCCAAGATCTGGAGATAGAGTTGGCCGGCAAGAAGAGTCAGTTCGAGGATAAGCTCGAGAAGAAGAGGGGATTAGTTGTTCACGAATCGAAGAGTGATATCCTCCGGGAGATGTCTGAACGAGATGTCAACATTGAGGTCGAATTAAATGGTGTTATAACGACTGTGAGGATGACTCATGATGATCTTGGTCTTTTCCTTGATTTTGAGGATGAGGAGGAAAATTTTGATGATAAAGACACAAGCTGAGGACAAAGGCGGAGATAAATGATCCCTCCTTTTTGTTTGTTTTTCTAGCCGTACCAACATCATCGAGTCCCATCTATATCAAGGTCGTTCTGTTTTCAGACTTAGTTGTTTTTAAGTTTTTCCTTTTTTATTTTGTGGCTTAGTTAGCTGAGTGTAAATACTTTAGGCCTACGGCCTTTCAATGAAATTTCCTTTCCATTTAAGTTTCTTCATATGTTGGAGTTCAAAGATAGTATGACTTTAGCGTTTAAAGATCAACGAATGTGTTCGAAACTCCGATGTTAATTCAAAAAGGGAACAATAAAATAAATCGAGTTCGTTGAGTCCGTGCAAATGAAGAACGACGTCTTTCTTTCATGTGAGTGTGCACAAATTTTTCAAATGCTTTGTTCGAAATAAAACACTTAAAGTCAAAAAGTGTTACACTTGGTGTTGAAGGATGAGTTTTGAAGATGACAAAGGACCTGGTGCTAAGTGGACTATGAAAAGGTTTACAGTTGAAGCAAGAAGAATAAGCTGTTCAATGGTTTGATCGAGTCAAAGTTGAAGAATGAGAAAGAAAACAGCTGGAGTCAAAGTTCCAATCCTACCGGGAAAAGAAGATGCGAGAAGCGGTGCTGAAAAGAGATGCGGTTCCTAAATAAAATAGGATTGGAAACTAAGGCAAATTAACTTAGGTTTTAAATAAAGAAATATGGGTAAACCTTGTTTGAAACTGATTCCAAAGTGGAAAAGGAATTCTAAACTTAGTTGGATCCGGCTAAGTCTAGCTCCTATATATACAAGTCAATTTGGCCAGAATCATTACGCACAAAAGACATCTCAACAGAGCAAATCAAGAACAATCAGATCGTGAGGGGCTTTGTGTGCAAGAACAAAGGCTGCGCAGCAGAACCTTACGAAGGAGCAGTTTCATAGATAAGTCTGTTGTTTTAGTTATTTGTTATAGGCTATTGAGTTGTAATCTATTAGCTTATTTAGAAGCATATAGTAGAGATTACTCTTTGTAGTGAAGTAGAGTTAACCTTACCAGCTAACGTGTGGCTAGGAAGGTTCTAGGTACTAGGGGGTTCTAGTTCCTTGATTACATTACGTTGTAGTCTAAAACTTGCTCGGGTTTTCCTTTAGTGGAAGAGTTGAAATCCCAAGAGTTTGGTCGTGGTTTTTTATCCCTTGAGCAAGGATTTTTCCACGTAAAAATCTCTGTGTTATTTACGTTTCCGCATTAAGTTTAGTTTCAGAGATAGGTGAAACTTGCGAGGAACCTGGTTCTTTGTAAGTTAGGCGATAAAGTTTAAAGGCAAGTTTTAGGATTTAAAAATCGGGTAAGGACACTATTCATCCCCCTCCCTCCTCTAGTGTCTTACGAAGGTGTACCAAGTGCAACAAGTGGTATCAGAGCAGGTTCTCTCGAAGAAAGATTAACATCTTGAGAAGGATCTGAACAATGAGTGCACCACCGATCATCACTGAAGGACAATCCATTAACAGGCCTCCTCAATTCAATGGCCAATACTATGGATGGTGGAAAGGCAGAATGGAACACTTTATTCAAGCTGAAGACTTTCAGCTGTGGATCATTACCAAGGATGGACCTCTTATCCCAAGCAGAACTGTTGGACAGCCATCCAATGAGCAAACTGTTCCTAAGGAGATATCTAAATACACAGATGTTGATTTCAAGATGGTAGAGAAGAATGCAAAAGCTAAGAGGCTCATCATATGTGGACTTGGTCCTGATGAATACAACGGAGTTTCTTCATACAAGACAGCCAAATAAATTTGGGATGCTCTACAAATTGCTCATGAAGGAACTTCACGTGTAAAGAAGTCAAGGATCCAGATGCTGAAAAGAAAGTTCGAGTTGTTTGCGAAGACTTAGTAGAAAAGGTTATCAGGATTCTACCTGATTCATGGGAGTCAAAGGTTATAGCTATCATTGAGTCCAAGGAACTGGACAAAATTGAACTAGAAAAACTCGTTGGTAGTATGAAAACCTATGAGCTAATGAAACAGTCAAGAATGAAGTGGAACCCAAGAAGGAGAAGAACCTAGCTCTACAGGTAACATGAGGTTCTAAGTATGAAGTGTCTGAGCATGAGATGGATTTAGTCAATGCGGTTCGAAAGTCCTTATGTTTTAAAAGAAGAAGGACCAGAGCCACTCCTGCCAAGAACAACATAATTGAAAATCCCGACTACTCAGGGTGTTTTAAGTGTAACAAGAAGGATCATGCTATAAAGGACTGCCCATTGTGGGATATTGAGTGGAAAAAGTCTGGAGCTACAAAGGAGAATGAACCAAAGAAGACCAAATGTCCTCCCAACTTCAGAGCTTTAAGGAAAAAGAAGAAATAGGCTTTCTATGCAACATGGGGACCTTCTGAAAGTGAAAGTGATGAAGAAGAAGAAGAAGAAGAACCAGAAGATGACTCTCCATTAGCACTGATGGCTGATAATGAACCTTCCAATGATGATACACCTGAGGTAAGGTTCGATGAACTAAAAACTAGACTTCATACTTGTTCTCCCCTAAAACTGAATTTGCTTGCCCTGACTTTAATTGAAGAGATTGAAAATTTGAGGTCTGAGAAGGAACTAGCACTTTCTGAGAAGGACCAACTAATGTCAGTTGTGTCTGATTTTTTAATGAAAAATAAAAACTTGGAAAAAGCTAAATCTGATCTTAAAAAGGAATTAATTGCTAGAGAAGCTCAAGTTTTTGAACTAAATCAGAAAGTCTCGGCCCTTGAATTAGAAAGTCTTCAATTAAAGGACCAGGTGCTTTGTGAGAAAAAGCAAGTATCTGCACTCGAACTTGAAAATCAAAAATTGAAAGAAGGGTCAAGTAAGCAAGGAGTTAGTGAGGCTCAAATCAGCCTTGAAGCTGAGCTTAAAAAGAAAAACCAGGTTCTACATCAGGAAACTGAGAAGAACCAGGTTCTTCAGGAAAAGGTTTAGAAAGCTAACTCTGAGCTCACTAGACTCGCTAAATGGAAAAAGTCTTCTGAAGCTTTGAATTGGTTGCATGAAAATCATAATAGAGGTAAAACAGGAATAGGACATAGGAAACCTTTGCCTGCTTGGAACCCTAATAGTAAATATGTAGGACTTCCTTGCAACAAACTCTGCTTCTTGTATGGTAAGACTGGACATATCAAGAATGAATGCAGTGTAATTCTAAAAAGCTATGACACAACAATTAGGCACTTTTCTTAGCCATGAAGTAATTCTAAAACTCAAGCTATAGATGAAAAGGAAGGTAGCACGACGTTACCTTAACCGCGTAGAGCATTTTGATGCAATCCGTCTTCAATTTCGAGTTAAGATCGACGTACTTTCTTCAAAACCATAAAAATAGCTTAAACCTTCATTAGAGCTCTGCTACTATCATGTATGTTCTGGAAATAAGGAAAAAGGAGACTATTTTTCCTTTTATATTCGAAACATTTCACTTCTAGCCCTCTTTTGTGCTTATGTCCCTTCTTCTGGCCTGACTTCTGACGCTCATATTTCTTTATCCAGACATTGTATGTGCAAACGGTCAAAATTTTTGAAAACTAAACTCCAAGACCTTCAATTTGGTATATTATATACCCCCAAAAGAGCTCATATAACGCATATAATTAATTGCTCAAAAAGCTTCGTTACAAGGCAAATCTTTAGTCGGTTTTTCCGCAACTTAAATCCGATTTTTCCCAAACTTTATATTCAACATAGAAACGTCATATATGGTAATATTATGACTTTAAACTCACTTAAATTATTCTTAACATGTCATTAGAATGATATACGTCACTTTAGACATACGGGGTGTAACAATCTCTCCTCCCCCCCCCCCCTTAAGAACATTCGTCCTTGAATGTTAAATGAAATTTGTAGAAGCATTAAGTAATGATCTGTTACATACCTGAAGTAGTGAAGAGATATTGATACTTGGCTCTCATATCTTCCTTAGCTTCCCAAGTTATTTCTTCTATGTTATTGCTTTGCCATAACACCTTAACTGAAGAAATGTCTTTCGTCCTTAGTCGACGAATTTGCCTATCTAAAATTGCAATTGGCACCTCTTCCTAAGTCAACTGCTCTGTGATATGTACATCCTCTACTGGTATAACTCTAGAAGGACCTCCGACACATTTTCTGGGCATGGAAACATAGAATACTGGATGTACCTCATGAAGGTCTGCTGGAAGGTCTAACTCGTAAACTACACACCTAGCTCGTCTGATAATCTGATATGGACCTATGAATCTAGGGCTAAGCTTGCCCTTTTTTTCGAATCTCATAACGCCTTTCATAGGTGATACTTTGAGGAATACTCATTCGCCAATCTGAAATTCTAAATCTCGACGTCGGTTATCTGAGTAGGACTTCTGTCTGCTCTACGCTGCTAATAATATTTCCCTGATCAACATTACTTTATCAACTGCCTGCTGGATTAAATATGGACCTATCAATTGAGACTCGCCAACCTCGAATCATCCTATAGGAGACCTGCATTTGCGCCCATACAAAGCTTCATATGACACCATCTATATGCTAGAATGATAGCTATTATTATAAGCAAACTCTATCAATGGTAGATGTTCACTCCAGCTGCCCCCAAAATCTAACACACAAGCTCTAAGCATATGTTCTAATGTCTGAATGGTCCGCTCAGCCAGTCCGTCTATCTGGGGATGAAATATTGTACTCAAATTCACTTGTGTCCCTAAACATGTCTGGAATGATCGCCAGAAATTAGTTGTAAACTGTGCACCCTTATCTGAAATAATTAATACTGGAATACTGTGTAGGCGCACTATCTCTCTGATATAAAGTCTTGCATAATTCTCCACTATATATGCAGTTCTAACAGGCAAGAAATGAGCTGATTTAGTAAGCATGTCAACTATAACCTAGATAAAGTCATACCTGCTCCGCGTACGAGGCAAGCTTGTAATGAAGTCCATATTCACTGTTTCCCATTTCCAAGATGGAATCTCTATTTCGTGCAACAAGCCACTAGATTTTTTATGCTCGATTTTAACCTGCTGGCAGGTAGGACAATGAGCCACAAGTTCTGCTATATCACGCTTCATTCTATCCCACCAGTAAATCTGCTTTAAGATCACGGTACATCTTAGTCGAACCTGGATGAACAGTGTATCTAGAATAATGTGCCTCTGTCATAATCTGTCCACGTAAATCTGCCACATGAGGAACACAAAGTCTATCTTTATACATGAGAACCCCATCACTAGTAACCCTGTATGTTGATTTTGATTTTCTTCTAGCTATCTATCTATATTCAACTAGAACTGGATCCTCATATTGGTGTTGTTTTACTTCTGTCACTAGGCAAGTAGTGGTTGTGTTCTCAACTGTAACACCAGCATCATCTGAATCTATTAATCTGATTCCCAAGCTACCTAATTGGTGGAGTGCATGAGCTAACTTTCTCTTCTGTGGCTGTAAATAAGATAAACTACCCATGGACTTACGACTAAGGGCATCAGCAATAACATTCACTTTACCCGGATGATAAAGAATGTCCACGTCGTAGTCCTTCAGCAGCTCTAGCCACCGCCTCTGTCGTAGGTTTAGCTCCTTCTACTTAAATACATACTAGATGCTCTTATGGTCTATATAAATATCAACATGAACACCATACAAATAATGTATCCAAATCTTCAATGCATGAATGAATGCTGTAAGCTCCAAATCATGAGTAGGGTAGTTCTGCTCTTGCTTTTTCAGCTGTCTGGAAGCATAAGCAATAACTCTTCTGTGCTGCATCAATACACAACCAAGACCAATTCGAGAAGTGTCACAGTAATTGACATAGCCCTCAGATCTTTCTGGAAGTGTAAGTACTGGAGCTGTTATCAACCTGTTCTTTAGTTCTCTGAAGCTATGCTCAGACCACTGGAATTTGGCTGCTTTCTGTGTCAATTTGGTCAGTGGAGCTGCAAGGGAGTAAAACCCCTCCACGAACCTTCTATAATAACCTGCCAAAACCCAAAAAACTATGTACCTCGGTTGGCGTCGTAGGTCTGGGCCAATTCTTCACAGCCTCAATCTTCTAGCCATCTACTTAAATTCCTTCTTTTGAAACTATGTGGCCAAGAAATGCCACTGAATCTAACTAGAATTTATATTTCGAGAACTTAGCATATAATTGCTGGTCCTGAAGAGTACCCAATACTGTGTGTAAATGCTCCGCATGTTCAGAGTCAGACTTTGAATAGACGAGAATATCGTCAATAAATACAATCACAAATAAATCAAGATAAGGCCTGAATACGCAGTTCATCAGATCCATAAATACTGCAGGGGCATTAGTTAGTCCAAATGACATCACTAAAAGCTCATAATGTCCATACCTGGTCCTAAATGCAGTCGTAGGTATATCACATTCTCTAACTCTAACCTGATAGTAGCCTGATCGCAAATCTATCTTCGAGAAGCACTTGGCACCCAAGAGCTGGTCGAACAGGTCATCAATCCTGGGCAAAGGGTATTTGTTCTTGATTGTGACTTTATTCAGCTGTCTGTAATCTATGCACATGCGTAGAGAGATTTTTCACAAATATTACCGGGGCTCCCCACGGGGAAATGCTGGGTCTGATGAGGCCTTTATCTAACAAATTCTTCAGTTGCTCCTTAACTTCTTAATTTTTCCTTTTTATATTCGAAACATTTCACTTCTAGCCCTCTTTTGCACTTATGTCCCTTCTTCTGGTCTGATTTTTGACGCTCATATCTCTTTATCCAGACGTTGTATGTACAAACGGTCAAAAGCGTTGGAAACTAAACTCCAAGACCTTCAATTTGGTATATGGTATTCCCCCTAAAGACCTCATATAACACACATAATTAATTTCTCAAAAAGCTTCATTACAAGGAAAATTCTTAGTGGGTTTTTCCTCAACTTAAATCCGATTTTTCCCAAACTTTATATTCAACATATAAACGTCATATATGGTCATATTATGATATTAAACTCACTTAAACTATTCTTAATATGTCATTAGAATGACAGCTTGGGTATGTTACTATCTTTTCACTACTTAGGCACTACTTAGTATTAGCTAGTTCGTATTTCATTCATAATATTAAAGACTGTATTTATTATTTTTGTTTATTTATTATTAAAAAAATTAGCCGCTAAACTATGTGCTTAGTGGTTTTATTCTTTTAAAAAAAAGACCCGTAATATTGACTCTTAAGGTCCACTGCTAGGTCATTAGTGTCCGTACGAATACGTGTTCCCCATCCTTGAGTGATAAGAAAGTCTTGCAATTGGCCTAAAGGAAAATATAGCTTGCTTTTTCCTTAGTAGTGATAGGAGTATACATCTATGAAATCAATTTAAATAATTTTAAAAAGTAAAAACGAAAAATGAAAAAAAGAAAGAATAAATTACGCTAAAAGACTTACTAAACCACTTAATTACATAAAATACCGATACTTTTAAATAATTACCTTACATAACAACACTTTTCTACATTTTACTAAATATATACAATTTTTCATTTCCTTCCCCTCTCTCTATCCAAACCCTAATTTCTCCCTCTCTCTTTCTCTCCTCTCCTCCACCCACCCACTCACCCTCCCACCGTCACCCCCTCCCCCCGCGCCCATGTTGCTGCTATTTTCTTTCAACACCGCCGAACGACATCGTCGCCACTGCTGCTCCACGCGGCGGCGCTGCTGCACTACGGCTCCGATCTCTATTTTTTGCGTGTTTAAGATCTGATCCTCCTCTTTTTTTTTTTTTTTTTTTATATGTGTGTATGTTTCAGATCTGCTTCTACTCCTTTCTTTTTTGTTTTTGTTTTGTTTTTATGTGTATATTCGCGAGTATGTGTATGTCTTTGGTGGTAGTTGTTGGTGGTTGTTGGAAGGTGGAACATATTGTATGTCTAGTTTTTACACAGGTGTATGAATCTGTATTTTTGTGTATGTACATGATGTGCATAAGTGTATGTACGTGTATATCATTGTACGAACATGTATGTCAGTATATATATTGTATATTTTTGTATGTATTTTTGTGTGTATGTCAAGTAATAAGTGTCACACACATAAATTTATATGTTTCGTTTGTAGATCTGTAGATCCGTGTATGTATGTGTGTGTTTAGTGTATGTATAACACAATTTGTTTGTATATTTACATGTATTTTTGTTTATATGTATTTTCCAACTTTAATTTCAAAGAAAAATCAATGTTTATATGTGTATCTATGTGTGTTTCATTTTTTAGAGTCAAAAACACAAAAAAAAAAAAAAAAACTAGTGGTGGATGGCGGCGGTCGGCGGTGACTAGGTGGCGCCGCCGCCTGGGTGGGTAGCAGTGGGAGGACGGGCAGTAGGAAGAAGGAGGAACCCTAATTTGTTAGTTTTGTTGGTTTTGTATATAATGTGTAAAAAAAATATTGGCATTTTTTGTAAAATGGAATAATGTTGGTATTTTTTGTAATTTTAGTGTTAGGGTTGTATATATTTGTAAATAGCCCAAAAAAAAACTACATATCGTCAATTACAGAAGTTGCAAACTTATTCCGCGGGGATTTAATTTATTAGCTATAAGGTCAATATATAGAACTTATTATTTCGACATGTAATTTGGATATGTCCTACATTAAAACAACTAAAATTTTAACATATATTATATTCTGAACTCAAATAAAATCCAAATTTAGTGCTAAGAATATTAAAAATTGAACTTATAATTTAAATTCTTAATCAATCTTTGGTTAATTTATTCTATTTTGAAATGGAATAAAAACTTCCATTGTTTTTGTAGCTAGGAAAATAACATGAGGAACAAAAAAAAGCCCAAGCTATATATTTTTTAGGCTTTTTTTTTTTTAAAAAAAATTACCCTAAATAAACATCCAACCACACTCCTTACTTTTTGTAGTCACTCCCTGTCTAGCGTTTCTAGCCTCCATTTTCTTCTTTCCCTCTCTCTCATTCAGCTGTTGCCTCTCATTTGCTCTCTTCCATCCGCCACTGCTTCCATCTTTCTCTCGCTTCTGTGCGCCACCATTGCCGACGCTCCCTCCTCCTTCTTCCTCTTCCTCTCTTTTGCTCCACCGTTGCCTATTCTTTCTCTCTCTTCTTCCGTCGCTGCCTCTTCTTCCTCTCTCTACTTTTTCTCGTTTTCTTAATTTTTTTGGTAATGTTGATGTATACCTAATGTATTCTTTGAGTTTTTTAGTGTATATAAAATATATATTCACTGAATATACACATTGTATCTTGAAATACACTGAGTAGACATCTAGTATATATTAAATATTATTATACATGCGATGTGTAATTAGAATGTATACTCTATGTATCTTCAAATACACTGAGTATACATATAGTACACATTTTGTATTGATCAATTTTGTTTTAAAAAAGAAAAAATGACCATTTAAATATATATATACATTCATAGGTATACCTAAGTATACAGATAACTGCATTCCAAAAGGCATGTATACATTTATGATTCAATATTATTTTTCCAAATCTGTGAATAAAAAGCAAGAAAAAATAAATATAAATTTCAGATCTGTGAGTGAAAACAAAGAAGAAGAAGGAGAAGGATTAGGAGAGAAAAGAGGAGAAGAAGAAGGAGATGAAGCGGTGACTGTAACGTGAGCGACTAAGGTCTTCCCCTGTGCTGCTAGGGTTTTTCTTGTGTGGCTATAGAAAGTAACATCTATTAAAATTTAAGGGAAGGGAGTTGACATGTTCTTTTCATAATTATCCCTTTGTAGTATAGTAAGACAAGAAACCTAAATCTTATCATGTTAACGTCCCCTATTAATTAAGGATGGGATACATGGTCTATTTATAAGGTCTTGTGCAATTCACACTTCTTGAGCTTTGGGGTAGATTTAGGAACGACGTCCATTTTTTTTTTTCAAATGGTATCAAGGTCGGACCCATCTATTGAGCTCCCAACCTATATTATCCACAATCAAGATGTCCAATCCTGGATGCGTGGGGGAATTGATGTCCCACATATGCCTTGAGTAGTTCTCAACCTTTGAACTACTATAATTGACACCCAGTAGTCGGACCCGGACCAAGCAGTTGGGGTTTTAAGCTAAAAAAAATTTAATGTATGACAAAAGTGTTATAATGGCTCTGAAGTGTCTTACTTCTATAAATCTCCGGCTTGACCTAATTTTTGAGGTTTAGTTACGGCCAAGATCACTTTTCTGTTACACTAGCTTTGATTTGTGAAGAATATAAATGAGGTACATTTTTTTTTTTTTTTTTTTTGGGTTTGAATTAATAAACGATTATCACAAGAGAAATGATTTTCAAAATATGATAAGTCTTGACCAATCCAAAATCATTCAAATATGAAATTCAAGAAAGTTTGTGATTGGAATCAAATCTTTGAAGGGCTAGCGAGGGGTTTGGCACCAATCTCATTCTTAGATTCCAAGCTGTGACACAACCTTGAGATGCAACAAATTAAGTGTTGAATGGGACAGCATGTTTGAGAAATATGGTATGGGCCTTTTTTTGGCACCATTCAATAGTGTCGGTGCTGCCAAAAAAATAGTATGACACTTTTTTTATAATGCTTGATTTGTATCAATTTGTGTACATTTTAATTATTTTTTAAATTTATAATATATGTCACGTATAAAAATATATAATTTTGTTCACCACCGCTTAAACTCTAATTTTCGGTTACTTTACCTACTTTATTAATTGCGAGGCCGCATCTCTAAGTGCAAATTGACTCGCCTCTTTTCTTTGCATCAAACTAATTAAAGTAAGATGCATGTCTTTGATCTGCATTCATGACAATTTTCAACCCATATCAACTTTTTGTATTTATTAGATATAATTTGATGATATAAATATTTAAAAAAATATAAAATTGTGTGTGTATATATATATATATATATATATATATATATATATATATATATATATATATATATGCCATATTTTAATTATAAATTAAATTTTAGATATAAATAATGTGGCTAGATTATGTTAGTGTTAGGTGATTTGTTAATATGGTATATTAAGGGCTATTTATGTGGAAATTATATATAATATTTAACAGTTTATTATGGATAAATATTGCTCCTTTCGTCTCGATTTACTTGTCGTATTTTCCTTATATATGTCCCTTGAGAAATCATTTATGAGATAATTTTTGACCGTTTTTCCTTTGTATATGCAATTAAGCGAATTGTCCTAAGATTTCCCTACCATTTACCAAAATTGACGCTAAATAGCTCTCTGCCGTGACACTCTCACGCCTTTGGATGCGCTTAAAAGACGTTTAATTTCTAGCCTCCATGGACAGAAGTCACCCGATATTGTGGCGAATCGCCAAGAAAAGCCAAGAATTTTGTGTACTAAGTTAATGGCCCAAACTTGACGATTCGACATGACTGTCTGGCGTCTTCTGGCTATTAAGGCTAAAAGTTAAATGGTCTTTTAATTGAGACCAGAAGTGTGATTAATGGTACTAAATCATCCTATTTCTGTAAATCAGCATACCTTTCTGGAAAAAATTGATAAGTAGTCAATTTTGGATGCCCTAAGTGAGTTTTATCCGCCATTTCAAAATTAATTGATAAAATGCCAAAAATTCGTGTGCACATTTACACTCCATTAGTGTTGGAAAATACCCATGACTAGTCTCAGTATATTATATTGGGACGTTGAACTAACATGTTCAAAGTCCCATTATTTTATACTGTATTCATGTTCAAAGGCCCTGGAGCTTTATATATAAAGTCCTAGTATTTTATACTGGATTAGTGTTTAAGTGATTCCAGTATTTTATACTGAGACTTTGAATATGTTAGTTCAAAATTCCAGTATAAAATATTGGGACATATCCAGAGCTGACTAGTTTTTAAATAGTTTTACACTATTGACTAGTATTCATTTAGCGCGGTGCAAACAGACTACGGAGCCAAATTCTTACTACCTTTCCTGTTAACGGGCCTGAGCAACTGTCCGGAGGATTATTTTGATCATTAGCCAAATTTTAAGTTGCTTATTGGGAAATAGCCAGTAGTTACAAACTTTAAGAAAATAACAATATTTTTAAAATACGTATTTTTTAAAGACTATCCACATTAAAATTTTCGGTAAACTTGAACCAAACTCCAAGAAAAATTTATGGGGTTTAGTTCAAAATTCTAGAAAATTTACCTTGGGACTACACAAATTTTAGTTCGAAGTCCAAGAATTTTCTTGGGACTTCATATTTGCACTCCCAGTAAATTTTGCTGGGACTTTAAAATTTTTAGTTCAAAGTTTCAGAATTCAGGACTTCACTACGAGGTCAAATTTTTACGTTATGATCTATCTAAACCCAAAACATGCTTAATCAGCCTTGTCATATATGGCTAGTGTCCCCGTATGGCTATATTTGGATTTGACAAAGTATTTTTATCAAGGAATTTTTAGATAAAGTACAAGTTTTAGAAGTTATTTATAGAACATAACAATATTTTAACAAAATTACTAATATTGAGGAAATGAAAAAGAATTATAAAACATAGCAAAAACATAACATAACATAGCATAACCTAACATTTTTCCTCTCATTTCCCCCCTAATTTCACTTTTCCTCCCACCATTTCCCCCAATTTCACTTTTACTCCTCTCATTTCTTCCAATTTTACTTTTCCTCCTCCATCATCAACCACCACGTATCTCACTGTATCTCGATGTTTCTCAACTACCAACCACCTCGAAACTCGTTGTATCCCAACTACCAACCACCTCGTATCTCGCTATATCTCAACTACCAACCAACTCGTATCTCGATGTTTTTCAACTACCAACCACCTCGTATCTCGCTGCATCTCATTGTATCTCAACTACCAACCTCCTCGTATCTCACTGTATCTCAACTACCAACTACCTCGTATCTCGATGTATCTCAACTACCAACCACCTCGTATCTCGATGTATCTCAACTATCAACCACGTCATATCTCGCTGCATCTCAACTACCAACTACCTCGTATCTCGCTGTATCTTAACTATCAGGCACCTCACATCTCGTTGTATCTTACCGTATCTCACTGTATCTGCATGTTTTGTACCGTATCTAACTATTTCTAGACTGTATCTAGCTGTTTCTAGACTGTTTCAACATTATTTCATCCTGTTTGTACGTTGTTTCTCACTATTTCTAAACTATTTCACCTTTATTGCGTTGTTTCAAATTATTTTTACATTTGTTTCTGACTTTTTCACTAGCTGTTTCAGACGGTTTCAGCATTGTATCTCGTTGTATATGCACTATTTTTGCTCAGTCTCTAACTCTATCTCGTTGTATCTGCGCTATTTCAGCGTCGTCTCAAGACCGTTTCAGAAACTGTTCAAGCTGTTTCAGTATGTTTTAACGGTGTTTCTAGACTATTTTCAGCATTGTTTCATCATGTTTGTGCGTTGCTTCTCACTGTTTCTGAACTATTTTACCATTTTATTCGTTGTTTCACATTATTTTTACATTTTTATTTCAAACTTTTTCACTAGCTATTTCAGACTGTTTCGGCATTGTACCTCACTTTATCTGCACTATTTTTGCACCATATCTAACTGTATCTCGCTGTATCTGCGTAGTTTCAGACTGTTTCAGCGTCGTTTCAGACTGTTTCAACGTCGTTTCAAATAGTTTCATGTTTTTTCAGACTATTTCAGTCTGCATTAATTTATTTAGAAAATAAAATATGTGCTAAAACTGAAACAGTGAGGAAAATCCTGAATTGGTGCATTTTACGCCACTTCCAAATCCTGAATGTAGGAGTGAGGAAAATCATCAGGAAAAAGAGCAGATTATTAGTTCTGCTCCTCATTGTCCCCATTTTGCAATGCTTCAGCAACCATTAACTCGTCAAACTGCTCAGGCTTTCCTAGCACTATTTCAATCTGCACCAAACGAAGACAACAAATAAGATGAAAGACTTAGCTTATCTCAAGGTGGATACCATAAATCAGAGCGAGGATGATTTTTCGGTAAGTGAAAAAATTAAAGACAGATTGCAGCGTCCATTTAAGATCACTAGAAACATACTTTCAGTTCATACTTTCAAACGGAGAGGGCCAGATCTGAGGTCGGCGGCGGCGGAAGTGTTGGCGGCGACATCGTTGAGAATCGTCGTCGTCACCTGAAGGAAAGGTAATAGGGAGAGAAATTGAATTAGGGATAGGGTTATTGATGTTCAGAACGGTGGGCGGGGGGGGGGGGGGGTGGGGGATGGAGGATTGAGCGTGGCGATCGTCGTTTGCGGCGGCAGATACGATGGAGGAGTCACTAGAATTTTCAAAATTGTGAGGGGGAAACGAAAGGGTTGGGATTTGGCCAAGGGAAGGAGGAAGGGAGGGTAGAGGTCATTGGAAAAATGAAATATGCTAGGAATAATGTTGCTATTTTTTTATAATACTAGTTCTTGATACATGCGCTGCACGTGGATTCTCATTTAGTTAGTACAATGTTTTGAAAGCTGTAAAAGATGATTAACACATATTTCTGAGTAACAAAATAAAATTAAAAAACTAACTATAAATGATAGAGCCTTGATAAGTCAATTCAACTTTTTGAGATATTACCTAAACATGATTAAAAAATGAACAATGGAACCGAGCCTTCTATGTCTCTCTCTTTTCAAAAGTACACGTGGTAAATACTAACTTTTTTATTATAATTGTACGTACAAGTACCTTTTACCTGATTCAAATTGACAAGTCCTTTGATATGTAAACTTGATAGAAGATGAATAGTTGAATTGTACTATTATAACCATATTATGAAATAATAGCACGTTGATGTAGTTTGATGTTTGGTGCTTATAAAAGTTAGCACTGTTAGATCAAAGAACATAATATCTTTTAGTTTTTGTAATTCTAATGACAACATAAAAATTAACAAAAGCTTATGGGAGGAAATCTAATTAAATATGTGTTACACCTCTAAATTTTATTTTCAAATGTAATTTTCTAAATTTTAAATAAAATATTTAAATTCAAAAGAAGCAATTCTCATAGATACGTTGTCAATTATAAAGGTACAAATAAATCACCTCAGCTTTACACTAAACAAATACTACTCAATATTATCAAAACCTATCAACATGCCGTGACTCAACTAAAATTACATAAAGTATGAGAAAAAAAGAAATTACAAACTACAAAACTTACATCTTCAATGACAATAAACTATGCTTTTCTGATATGTCTGTTCATTTGTGGCCTTGAATAGGGATGCAGATCACAGACGTAGAAGAAGACTTTGAAAGCTTTCCTTCGGAGCTTCTTTGATTGCCCATTTAGTTTGCTTGATGTGCTTTGCTTGGCCTTGCTTGATGTCCTTCCTGCTGATCTCCACCTTGATGTCCTTCTCCTTCTTCAAGTTCCCCTTTTTGGCTTATGGGAGCTCTCTATTTATAGTGATGGAATAGAGAAAATGTGATAAGGCTAAACTTGTTTGCTTTAATTTGATTGGTCGGTTTGAATTACAAACCAATCTCATTTATCTTGGTGATAAGCTTCTATTTGATTTGCCAAAGCTTATCATCTGTACACTTGGCGTATTTTCATTGGCTACTTCATTTAATTTGGTGCCACTGTCATTTTCCATGTGGTATTTTATTTTCTTGAATTTAAGAATTAATCCAAATTTCTTATGGATTAAATTCACCAAAATTTAATTGCTTACAAATGCCCCCTACTTCAAGACTTGTCGGGGTACAGACTAGTCAAGTTCAACGACGAGACTTCAAGTACCGTAAAAGACAACGTTCTTTTGGTCGTCTTAAAACTTGGAATATGGAGGTACATTAGTAAATCAACTTTCCATAGCAATATCCCTTTACAATATTGGTAGTTAGTCATGATTTTAGTTACTCCATTCGACATTGTTTTTTAAATCAAATCCAGTGTAATGCTCACTTGATGGCCGAATTAACCCATGGACAACCTTTTACAAAGATATCTACGTAGAACTAATCTTGAAATGCATCCCATGGAACTAAAGTAGTCCTTTATCTATTGCAACCTCTAACACAATACGGACATCATTTTTCATCCCATTAGAGTTTTCTCATGGCTCAATTTGTTCACTTTTATCTTTGAATCAAGGAACTTTCAACACTTTGCTTAAATTTCATATCTTCCAAATCAGCCACGCGTTTATGCAAGGATGCACTAGGAATCCAACAGTCATTATCGAAACTCCTCCTTTTTCATTGAAATAAGATTTGATCTTATCCATTTTCTTAGTTTCAACACTGGGGATAACAAATATCTTCCTACGATAACTCATGAGATGCGTATCTTTTAATTGAAACTTATCTTCAGCTACTTGCAACGCCTATAAAAAGCAACTGAAACTCATCCAACTGACCACAACTCAATCACAAGTTCTTTGAGATATCTACATATGATTCTTTTGAACTTGCAAAGCTGCTTTAGCTTTTTCTATTACTTTTCACATCCTTTCTTTTCGGAGTCTTATTCACGTATTCCAAATATTGTGATGAAAGTAATTTTCAGCAAGTTTTAAATGGTGAACAATGTGCTTGATGGCATCATCTTGGGAAGCTTTGGAGTTGACGGACTGTGGAGAGCGCATTGATTTCAAGGAGTCATATGCATAAGACTTCAACTATTATATTTCCTGATTTGTCTCATGTTCGACTTGCTTTTTCTGTTTTTTGTTTTTTTTTTTCTTTTGGTACAGCATTGCAAAATCTTTTTTTTTTGTATAAATCGGAAGATATGAAGTAAACCAGACACCTCCCAAGAGCATCAGGTTGTCTGGTGAAGTAGTTCACGTAATGCTGGAGACTTGTGCTCGAACGTACAAATTGGAGAGTATTGAAACTTTTTTCCACTGACAAAACTATTCACCAATGCGAGTCGAAGTATTGCGTCCATCATGTCGACTTGAAGCAACCTGGCGTTAGCACCGTGAGCTCCATGATCACCCTTTTTTTTAATTATAGGTCTTTGAGAGAGCGCAATTGGTCTCAATATCAGACCAAGACGATGTAAAACATGTCCACTTGATTTGACGAGGAACTATCCAGAGCATGTTGTTGCCTTACTGCTTTGACTTGCCCACATCTATGATTACTACTCCAAAGTGCTGCTAATAAAGGTCGTCGACATTTAAAGCTGCAACTTCTAGTGCATCGCTATACTGCTACCAACTTCATCATGTCGAGGTGAAGGTTCATGCTGCTAGCACCGAGCCACCCTGCTGAATCAAAACACTTCGGACGGTGCCCATCAAGGTTGTAGAATAAAAGCTTCGTGCAGATGCCTGAGACCACTTGGAGATTTCCCTTTTTTTTTTACTGGTTTGCAGCGTTACACCCATGGTGACAAACTACTTGGAGTGTCATATTTTCTTGCAGCTTTGCAATTTTGGCGAGAAACTTCTTGGCGCCGTTCTCTAGTTGTTTTGTGGCTTTAGCTAAGGAATGACTTGCAGCATCCTCTTTGTAACTTTGTGGCTTTGGTGAGAGAGATTATTTCGTGCATCTCCCTCCTTTGCAGCTTGGCGAGTGATCACTTTGGACAGTCCTTTTCAATGCCTGAGATAAGTGGCCTTCTTTCCCGCAACCTTGGCAAGAGAATCACATGGCGCATCACCTTTGCTGCTTGAAAAGAGACACTTGGAGCGACTCTTCCATCTTTGGCAGGAAGCAAGCGACGCATCTTATTCTCTTTAACTTTGACAAAGAATCAACAAGAGCTAGTTTGCTGAAGGTGTATGGCGTTTCAGTCCCAACTTTGAAGAATCAGATGAATCACTTTCTCTCTTGTAGCTGGGCAACGAAGAGTATGAAGCATCCTGTCCTTACGGCTTGACAAGATATACTGGAGCACTCTTTTGAAGGCTTGGTGAGCATGTATCATGGAGCATGTCCTCTTCCAACTTTCATGAGCTTGGGATCACTAAGAACATCTAATTCGTTCAGCTTGGCAGAGGAATCACATTGAGCATCCTCTTCCTTGAAATTTAGCAACGATGCACATGGCAATTTCTTCGTCCCAAAC
This sequence comes from Petunia x hybrida, assembly GCA_037355625.1. Classification (NCBI taxonomy): domain Eukaryota; kingdom Viridiplantae; phylum Streptophyta; class Magnoliopsida; order Solanales; family Solanaceae; genus Petunia; species Petunia x hybrida. The sequence continues at coordinate 229,439 of JBBBVM010000669.1, forward strand.
TTTAATCAAGATGTAGGTGAACCACTCTATCCTTTCATGACTTGCCTGCTTCTTTCAGCTTTACAAGAGACACTTGGAGTACTCCAGCCTTCAACTTCTTTAATCTTTCCATTCAAGATGACGAAGAAGTTCATTGAATTTGCGCCCCACCTTCAAGCTTTGTTGAGTTTCTACTTCATGAAGCTTTGCTATCCGATGGTGAGATGGCTTTGGAGTCTATTTTTCCTTCTTTGTTTTACAGGACTACTGAAGGACTTAAACTTCAAACTTGTTCATCGTCAAAGCTGGTCAGACTTTGAAGCTTTGCGCAATTGCCTACTTGTAGCTGGTGCCGATGGTCTTCCAGCTTCGCGCGTCTTCAGTAAAGAGTCCCTATTTTTCTATATGAGCATCCAAATCACGAGCCACTTGATTCCGAGGAAACTAGACTTCAACGAGTGTGACATATCAAATAATGAGAGCCAAACACCTTGTGGATCAGTCGGAATAAATTTTTTGAACTTGCTCCCGGCGTATTTCATGGAGGATTTTTAGTTTTGCGCGCCCATGCCAAACAATTCATATCTCGAGATAGGAGCTTCCAAATCACGAGTCGTTTGTGTCATTGGAAATAATACTCATGGAACTATAACATAGTCGAAATTCGGGTATTCATTCAATCCAGATTTGTACAGTTTTTCTGCTGAAACCAGTTCTGCATTTTGACACTTTACAACTTTGAGCACCTTGAAGGAAAAAATCATATCTTTTTCTGGGAGCATCTGAATTGCAAGATGCTTTTTTCTTTAGAAAGAAGACTTCTGGACCTATAACATAATAGAAAATCAGATCAAAATTGCATCTACATCAGCTGGAATTAATTTTTGAAGTCGACCAAGATGTCTGTCCGGTTGGTTTCACAGATTTGCGCAAGCTCACGGAAAAATTCATATCTCGAGCTATGAGTGTCAAAATCACGAGCCGCTTGATCTTCTAGAAACTAGACTCAGAGAACTACATCCATGCCAAAGAACAAATTTTAATTCATTCGGTATTGATACAGAAAAATCTTGAAAGTTGACGCTGCGATCTGCACAGTGTGTCTGTGGCAGCCTGTTGCATGAGCTCTCCTTTTCTTTTAGTCCTTGTAAATTTATTTTTGTGCAGGCTTGCTGCGGGAGCGTAAATGGTCTTAACATCTGATTGCGCATATGCATGAGAGGCACATCCATATCTCGATGTTTTGACAAGAAGCAAAATGACCATCAGAAAGAAGCGCCTTAAAAGTTTGCCCATAGTTGATCGACGAGGAGTTATTTGGAGTATCTGTCCATCAACTTTGGAGAGACTTGCTGTATCCCTCTATCTGACTTTGGTGAGGAAGTACATGTAGTATTCTCCCCTTTAGTTTTGGCGATGAACAAAAGAGCGCTTTCAACTTCCAATCTTTGTTGTATAGCGGCAAGATCATTTGCTCCTTTTGGTTGAGACATGGCTTGTGCCAATGGACAATGAGCAGTGTTACAAAGACCTTTGATGTGTCAAGACCCATTTTCGACAAAGGATTTGATGCAAGTAGATCGTCATGCGTAACTCGTCTTCCACCGAAAATGTGAGTACTTGTATGGGCTTCAAGACAAGTCTACAACAACTTTGGCTTCAAATTATTTTCAAGACTTAGGCTCCTTTGTGTAGGATGATGCCTCGTCATTTTCATTCTTTTCTTTGAATAAGTGATGCATCAAATTCCTTCAATTTTGAAGAAATAAAATAGTTTTTCCATTTCGATGCAAATTGTCTTCTTTTCCATTTTAGATTTCTCTGCATCTCCAATTGAAAGAATCGAGGTAGAATCGCGAACTTAACATCAACGATCACGAAATACTTTGATTTTTTTTTTTACTCATGTGACTGAACTTAGAATAAATTATTCTCAGCTGCATATATACCTCGATAAAGAGGATCAAGTCATAACGTAGTTCAAATAAATGAGTTTTTTTTTGTCCTAACTTTTACCTTGGCCGTCTCTTTTGAAATTTTCAACCTAGCGGACTTTTATTTATTTTTATTTGGCCGTGCACAATTTATACTCTTGCGGGCCAGGAGTAACTTGCAGTTTAGGCTCGTGCGTCAAGGAGCATCCACTTGCGTTTGCTACTTGTTGGAGACTTCTTCTTCCAAGAGGATATCTCCTTGGCGAGCCAAATCCATGACTTTCTCTTTGAAGATGAAGCACTTTTCGATGGGGTGACCAATCAATCGATGATACTTGCAGTAATTTGGATCATTGGCAGCTTCATTGGGTCGCTTCATTTCGGGAAGTTCAATGAACTTCAACTTGAAGAGTTCATCGAACATAGCAGAAACATCAGAATCTAAGAACGGATACTCATTTTCTTGCATTTCTTTCAAAGTCAGATTTCTACTTGACTTGTTTTGTATGGAAGATGTCTTTTCACCCTTCTTCTCACTCACTTTCATGGAGACTACCAGGGGAGAAGTGTTGACATACTTGGATTCTTTGATTTCTTACTCGGATGAAAACTTGCCCCCTTTGTCGGCTTCTTGCTTGTCTTCACCTTTACGAGACCTTTAGAGAGCACATGTAGTATTCTCCCCTTAGTTTGGAGAGACTTGCTGTATCATTCTATCTGACTTTGGTGAGGAAGTACATGTAGTATTCTCCCCTTAGTTTTGGCGATGAACAAAAGAGCGCTTTCAACTTCCAATCTTTGTTGTAGAGCGGCAAAATCATTTGCTCCTTTTGGTTGAGACATGGCTTGAACCAATGGACAATGAGCAGTGTTACAAAGACCTTTGATGTGTCAAGAGCCTTGATAAGTCAATTCAACTTTTTGAGATATTACCTAAACATGATTAAAAAATGAACAATGGAACCGAGCCTTCTATGTCTCTCTCTTTTTAAAAAATGAACAATGGAACCGAGCCTTCTATGTCTCTCTCTTTTCAAAAGTACACGTGGTAAAGACTAACTTTTTTATTATAATTGTACGTACAACTACCTTTTACCTGATTCAAATTCACAAGTCCTTTGATATGTAAACTTGATAGAAGATGAATAGTTGAATTGTACTATTATAACCATATTATGAAATAATAGCACGTTGATGTAGTTTGATGTTTGGTGCTTATAAAAGTTAGCACTGTTAGATCAAAGAACACAATATCTTTTAGTTTTTGTAATTCTAATAACAACATAAAAATTAACAAAAGCTTATGGGAGAAAATCTAATTAAATATGTGTTACACCTCTAAATTTTATTTTCAAATCTAATTTTCTAAATTTTAAATAAAATATTTAAATTCAAAAGAAACAATTCTCATAGATATGTTGTCAATTATAAAGGTACAAATAAATCACCTCAGCTTTATACTAAACAAATACTACTCAATATATCAAAACCTATCAACATGCAGTGACTCAACTAAAATTACATAAAATATGAGAAAAAAAGAAATTACAAACTACAAAACTTACATCTTCAATGACAATAAACTATGCTTTTCTGATATGTCTGTTCATTTGTGGCCTTCAACAGGGACGTAGATCACAGACGTAGAAGAAGACTTTGAAAGCTTTCCTTCGGAGCTTCTTTGATTGCCCTTCAGTTTGCTTGATGTGCTTTGCTTGGCCTCACTTGATGTCCTTCCTGCTGATCTCCACCTTGATGTACTTCTCCTTCTTCAAGTTCCCCTTTTTGGCTTATGGGAGCTCTCTATTTATAGTGATGGAATAGAGAAAATGTGATAAGGCTAAACTTGTTTGCTTTAATTTGATTGGTCGGTTTTATTATCGAGCAGTTAGTTATGCAGTTGGAAGAAGTTAGTATTGCAGTTAGTAGTTAGTAGCTGTTAGTTAGTAGCTCAGTTAGTTTCAGTTAGTTATATTAGTTACATGCCAGCTCACTAGGAGCCAGCTAGGAGTTAGCTAAGAGCTAGCTGTGGTCCAGGTATCACGCAGGGATTGGTCGTGTAGTGTCATCAGTTAGTGGAAGTGCAAGTTAGTTAAATTAACGTGATAGTTAGTTAGTGGTCCCGTGTATATAATTGGAGATAGTGCAAATGTAAGAGCTTAAGCTCATTGTTATCATTTCCAGAAATATCTTCTCTGAAAATTCTCTCTCTAGGTTAGCTTGATTCGAGCATTTGATCATGGTATCAGAGCATCCGATGCTAGATTAACTGCTTCCTTCAGAGACTTCCAATCCCAATTACAAAAGCTTTAGACTGCAACAATGGTGAATCTAACTCAGGCATCAATGGCAGCAGCTGGAAACCAAGGAACTGAAGTAATCGACCACAATCATCCTCTATACATTCATCCATCCGATACACCAGTTTCAGTCCTAATCTCTATCAAGTTAATTGGATCTGAAAACTATGGATTATGGAACAAATCTATGCGAATTGCCCTAAGAGCTAAGAATAAGCTAGGGTTTGTAGAAGAAACATATGAGAAGGAATCATTTGATGAAACACTCCATGACCAGTGGGAAAGATGCAATGCATTTGTACATTCTTGGATAATGAATACTTTAGCACATGAATAAGTCAATAGTATCATCTATGCAAGTAATTCCTTTGTCGTTTGGGAAGATCTAAAGGAGAGGTTTAATAAGGTAAATCAATTGAGAATCTGGCAACTTCACAAGGAGATTGCAACCTTTGCACAAGGCACAAGCTCTGTTTCTCTTTACTACTCTAGGTTGAAGGAGCTTTGGGATGAATACGATGTGTTAGTGCAACAACCTAGCTGTGCTTGTGAGAAATCAAAGGACTATGTAAGTCATTTGAGGCACCAGAGATTACTGCAATTTTTAAGTGGACTGAATGATGCATATGATCAGGCAAGGAGACAAATTCTGATGAAATCTAACACCCCTACAGTAAATCAAGCCTATGCTATGATAATACAAGATGAGAGTCAGTCTGTGAATATGACTGCGTTAAATGAGAAAACTGAGCCTATTGCTATGCAAAGCTATAGAGGGCAAAACTATGGGAGACAGAATGATAAGGGAAGTCAGTCCTATGGCAGAGGTCAGTCCTCTATGAGAGGACAAGGCTATGGCAGATCACAGGGTTACAGAGGAAGAAGACAATACCCTCCATGTGAACACTGTGGACTGAAGAATCATGCTAAGGAGAATTGTTATAAGGTGATAGGGTATCCAAATGACAAGCTTAGAGCTGAATATATGAACCAACAACAACAGTTTAGGAATGTGAATTAGGTTTTTGGGTACATTGATGGTCAACAACAATCACAATCTGGTGGCAGGAGTTTCTGTGGATATAATGATGGGGCTGCCTGCTCTAAGGCACATGAAGAGAAGAATGACAACAAAGGAAACTACCTCACTAATGAACAATACAAGCAGATCCTCACCATCTTGAACAAAGACACAAAGGATGAGTATCAAGCCAATACTGCAGGTATAGCAGGTATAGCCACTTGTGCATTAGCTAATTGTGTGAGAGATGAGTGGATCATTGATTCAGGAGCATCTCACCACATCGCAGCTGACATGGATATGTTAAGAAAGAATGAAAGCAAGATAACACAGAATGAGAAGGTCCTTTTACCCACAGGGAGACATGCTAACATTACACACATTGGTAGTTCACACATATTTGAAACTGATGTGTTGCATAATGTGTTGCATGTACCTAATTTTAAACTGAATCTGCTATCAGTCTCCAAGGTTACCAGAGATCTTGCTTGCTCTGTCACCTTCTATCCTGATTTCTGTGTATTTCAGGACCTTTACAGTGGCAGGGTGAGGGGGATTGGTAAGGAAAGAGGAGGCCTTTACATTACCAGTACAGGAGGGGTTGATGTCAAGAACAGCAGGAAGATGGTAGCTAATATGAATAAGGATGAGAAGTGGAAGACCTGGCATGAGAGACTTGGGCATACTTCACATCCAGTGATGAGGAACATAGAGCAACTGAGACATGATGTAAATAGTTCTATGCAGAATAAGTGCACTGTATGTCCTTTAGCAAAGCAGACTAGCCTTCTGTTTCCAACTAGTAGTTCAAGAGCTGATCATGCTTTTAATCTTGTGCACATGGATCTTTGGGACCTTATAAAATACCCACATTTGATAAAAAGTACTACTTAACTGTGGTGGATGATTACACTAGATTTACTTGGGTTTATCTCCTGCAATTGAAGTCTGAAGTAATAGTAGCTGTTAAGGCTTTCCTTGCCATGGTTAAAAACCAGTTTGATGTAATGGTTAAAGTGCTAAGAACAGATAATGGCACTGAATTCTTTAACTCACAATGCAATGAGCTGTTGCAGGACTTAGGCATTATTCACCAAAGCAGTTGTGTCTACACTTCACAGCAAAATGGAGTGGTAGAAAGAAAACATAGACATATCCTGGATACTGCAAGGGCACTCAGATTTCAGGCATCAATTCCAATCAAATACTGGGGCATGTGTATTCAAGCATCAGTATATCTCATTAATAGATTGCCATCCACTGCATTGAAAGGGAAAGCCCCATATGAGCTGTTATACAATAAAAGGGTGAATTTGACTCATCTAAGGGTAGTAGGATGCTTATGCTTTGCCACTTCATTACTTAAGGGAGACAAGTTTGCTGCAAGAGCAAGACCAGCTGTACTCATGGGCTTCTCAGAAACCAAGAAAGGATATATCTTACTGGATTTAGAAACAAATCAAGTATTCATCAGCAGAGATGTTATATTCAGGGAAGCTGAATTCCCTTTCAAGAAACTGTCAAGTCAGGTGCAGAGGAATGTTCTATTTCAGGACATTGAACTGGACACAGTACAGTTGAAGAAGCTAACAGTCCATCCCATAAGCCATCAGAACCAGCACCACCATCCAACGATGAAGTGGAGAAATCTCATAACACGCATCCTAGACAAGATGCTGCAGTTGATATAAGACAAGCTGAAGACACCAATACAATGGGACAGCAACACCACCAAGACATCACTACACCAAGTCAGTCTCAGACTCCTACAACAGATAGAAGACCCACTAGAGTAGGGAAGCAGCCTACTTGGATGCAGGATTACATAGTCACTAGCAGGACCAAAGGTGGCACTAGATATCCTGTGTCAAACTACCTGTCCTATGATGCAACTTCATCAAAATACCAGGCCTACTTGACTGGTCTCTCAGCTATATCTGAACCCAAGACATTCATGCAGGCAGCCAAGGATGACAGGTGGATAGAAGCAATGAAGCAGGAGATTAAGGCTTTAGAAGAAAATAAGACATGGGAAGTAGTAGATCTACCAAATGGAGCCAACACTGTGGGCTCAAAATGGGTATACAAAGTTAAGCTTAAGGCAAATGGTGAAGTTGAGAGGTTCAAGGCAAGACTGGTAGCAAAGGGATATAGCCAAAGAGAAGGTCTAGATTATCATGAGACCTTCTCTCCTGTAGCAAAAATGGTGACAGTAAGATCAGTGATAGCATTAGCAGCCTCTAAGAACTGGAACCTGTACCAGATGGATGTCAATAATGCTTTCTTACAAGGTGACTTGTATGAAGAAGTATACATGGCAATGCCTGAAGGTTTCAGAAGACAGGGGGAGATGAAGGTGTGCAGATTACTTAAGTCTCTCTATGGGCTGAAGCAAGCCTCTAGACAGTGGAACATCAAGTTGACTGATGCATTAATAGATGCAGGTTTTAGACAAAGCAGCTATGACTATTCCTTGTTTACTATGAGAAGAGCTGAACATATTGTGGTTATCCTTGTCTATGTGGATGACCTACTAATTACTGGGAGCAGTGAGACCCTAATTGAATCAGCCAAACAGACTTTGCATCAGAAATTCAAGATCAAAGACCTGGGTGAACTCAAATATTTCCTTGGCATAGAAGTCCTCAGGTCCAAACATGGCATTGTGTTGAATCAGAGAAAGTATATACTAGCTCTTTTGCAGGAGATGAAGCTGAGTGGTGTCAAGCCATCAGACACACCAATGGAGATGAATTTGAAGCTGACAACCACAGAGTATGACTCCTATGTGGGAATCACAGGAGATCCTGTTCTCAGAGATGTCACAGCATATCAGAGATTGATTGGGAAGCTACTATATGTGACAATAACCAGGCCTGATATTTGCTATGCAGTGTAGACATTGAGCCAGTTTATGTAGGCCCCCAAGAGATCTCATTGGTAAGCTGGCATTAGAGTGTTGAAGTATTTGAAGAATGCACTTGGCCAGGGTGTTTGTTGAAGGTAGGAGTAACCAATGCCCTTGTGTGTTGGTGTGACTCAGACTGGGTAGCCTGTCCCAACACCAGAAGGTCAGTGATAGGATATGTGGTGAAGCTTGGTGAGTCTCTCATCTCTTGGAGATCAAAAGAACAACATACAGTATCCAGAAGTTCAGCAGAAGCTGAATATTGGAGTATGGCATCAGCTGTCTCAGAGGTCACTTGGTTACTGGGCTTATTTTGTGAGTTGGGGATACAAGTTAGGAGACCAGTGTGTGTTTTCAGTGATAGCAAATCTGCGATTGAGATAGCCTCCAATCCTATCTTCCATGAAAGGACAAAACACATAGAAATTGATTGTCACTTCATTCGAGACAAGATCAAACTTGGATTTGTGAGGCCTGTGTATGTGCAAACTACAGAGCAGCAAGCTGATCTTCTGACCAAGGCATTGACATGGCAACAACATGTGCACCTTCTAGGCAAGCTGGGAGTGCTTAACATTTTGCATCCTCCAGCTTGAGGGGGAGTATTATCAAGTAGTTAGTTATGCAGTTGGAAGAAGTTAGTATTGCAGTTAGTAGTTAGTAGTTAGTAGCTGTTAGTTAGTAGCTCAGTAAGTTTTAGTTAGTTATATTAGTTACATGCCAGCTCACTAGGAGCCAGCTAGGAATAAGCTAAGAGCTAGCTGTGGTCCAGGTGTCATGCAGGGATTGGTCGTGTAGTGTCATCAGTTAGTGGAAGTGCAAGTTAGTTAAATTAATGTGATAGTTAGTTAGTGGTCCTGTGTATATAATTGGAGATAGTGCAGATGTAAGAGCTTAAGCTCATTGTTATCATTTCCAGAAATATCTTCTCTAAAAATTCTCTCTCTAGGTTAGCTTGATTCGAGCATTTGATCAGGTTTGAATTACAAACCAATCTCATTTATCTTGGTGATAAGCTTCTATTTGATTTGCCAAAGCTTATTATTTGTACGCTTGGCGTATTTTCATTGGCTACTTCATTTGATTTGGTGCCACTGTCATTTGCCATGTGATATTTTATTTTCTTGAATTTAGGAATTAATCCAAATTTCTTATTGATTAAATTCACCAAAATTTAATTGCTTACAAATGCCCCCTACTTCAAGACTTGTCGAGGTACAGACTAGTCAAGTTCAATGACGAGACTTGAAGTACCGTGAAAGACAACGTTCTTTTAGGAGTCTTATTCACGTATTCCAGATATTGTGATGAAAGTAATTTTCAGCAAGTTTTAAATGGTGAACAATGTGCTTGATGGCATCATCTTGGGAAGCTTTGGAGTTGACGGACTGTGGAGAGCCCATTGATTTCAAGGAGTCATATGCATAAGACTTCAACTATTATATTTCCTAATTTGTTTCATGTTCCGTGACTTGCTTTTTCTGTTTTTTGTTTTTTTTTCTTTTGGTACAGCACTGCAAAATCTTTTTTTTGTATAAACCGGAAGATATGAAGTAAACCAGACACCTCCCAAGAGCATCATGTTGTCTGGTGAAGTAGTTCACGTAATGCTGGAGACTTGTGCTCGAACGTACAAATTGGAGAGCATTGAAACTTTTTTCCACTGACAAAACTATTCACCAATGCGAGTTGAAGTATTACGTCCATCATGTCGACTTGAAGCAACCTGGCGTTAGCACCGTGGGCTCCATGATCACCCTTTTTTTTTAAATTATAGGTCTTTGAGAGAGCGCAATTGGTCTCAATATCAGACCAAGACGATGTAAAACATGTCCACTTGATTTGACGAGGAACTATCCAGAGCATGTTGTTGCCTTACTGCTTTGACTTTCCCACATCTATGATTACTACTCCAAAGTGCTGCTAATAAAGGTCGTCGACATTTAAAGCTGCAACTTCTAGTGCATCGCTATACTGCTACCAACTTCATTATGTCGAGGTGAAGGTTCATGCTGCTATCACCCAGCCACCCTGCTGAATCAAAACACTTCGGACGGTGCCCATCAAGGTTGTAGAATAAAAGCTTCGTCCAGATGCCTGAGACCACTTGGAGATTTCCCTATTTTTTACTGGTTTGCAGCGTTACACCCATGGTGACAAACTACTTGGAGTGTCATATTTTCTTGCAGCTTCGTAATTTTGGCAAGACACTTCTTGGCGCCGTTCTCTAGTTGTTTTGTGGCTTTAGCTAAGGAATGACTTGCAGCATCCTCTTTGTAACTTTGTGGCTTTGGCGAGAGAGATTATTTTGTGTGTCTCCCTCCTTTGCAGCTTGGCGAGTGATCACTTTGGACAGTCGTTTTCAATGCCTTAGATAAGTGGCCTTCTTTCCTGCAACCTTGGCAAGAGAATCACATGGTGCATCACCTTTGCGGCTTGAAAAGAGACACTTGGAGCGACTCTTCCATCTTTGGCAGGAAGCAAGCGACGCATCTTATCCTCTTTAACTTTGACAAAGAATCAACAAGAGCTAGTTTGCTGAAGGTGTATGGCGTTTCAGTCCCAACTTTGAAGAATCAGATGAATCACTTTCTCTCTTGTAGCTGGGCAACGAAGAGTATGAAGCATCCTGTCCTTACGGCTCGACAAGATATACTGGAGCACTCTTTTGAAGGCTTGGCGAGCATGGATCATGGAGCATGTCCTCTTCCAACTTTCATGAGCTTGGGATCACTAAGAACATATAATTCGTTCAGCTTGGCAAACGAATCACATTGAGCATCCTCTTCCTTGAAATTTAGCAACGACGCACATGGCAATTTCTTCGTCCCAAACTTTAACCAAGATGTAGGTGAACCACTCTATCCTTTCATGACTTGCCTGCTTCTTTCAGCTTGACAAGAGACACTTGGAGTACTCCAGCCTTGAACTTCTTTAATCTCTCCATTCAAGATGATGAAGAAATTCATTGAATTTGCGCCCCACCTTCAAGCTTTGTTGAGTTTCTACTTCATGCAGCTTTGCTATCCGATGGTGAGATGGCTTTGGAGTCTATTTTTCCTTCTTTGTTTTACAGGACTACTGAAGGACTTAAACTTCAAAATTGTTCATCGTCAAAGCTGGTCAGACTTGATGCTTTGCGCAATTGCCTACTGGTAGCTGGTGCCGATGGTCTTCCAGCTTCGCGCGTCTTCAGTAAAGAGTCCCTATTTTTCTATATGAGCATCCAAATCATGAGCCACTTGATTCCAAGGAAACTAGACTTCAACGAGTGTGACATATCAAATAATGAGAGCCAAACACCTTGTGGATCAGTCAGAATAAATTTTTTGAACTTGCTCCCGGCGTCTGTCATGGAGGATTTTCAGTTTTGCGCGCTCATGCCAAACAATTCATATCTCGAGATAGGAGCTTCCAAATCACGAGCCGTTTGTGTCATTGGAAAGAATTCTCCTGGAACTATAACATAGTCGAAATTTAGGTCTTCATTAAATCCAGATTTGTACAGTTTTTCTGCTGAAACCAGTTCTGCATTTTGGCACTTTACAACTTTGAGCACCTTGAAGGAAAAAATCATATCTTCTTCTGGGAGCATCTGAATTGCAAGATGCTTTTTTTTAGAAAGAATACTTCTGGACCTATAACATAATAGAAAATCAGATCAAAATTGCGTCTGCATCAGCTGGAATTAATTTTTGAAGTCGACCAAGATGTCTGTCCGGTTGGTTTCACAGATTTTTGCAAGCTCACGGAAAAATTCATATCTCGAGCTATGAGTATCCAAATCAAGAGCCGCTTGATCCTTTAGAAACTAGACTCAGAGCAATACATCCATGCCAAAGAACAAATTTTAATTCATTCGGTATTGATACAGAAAAATCTTGAAAGTTGACGCTGCGATCTGCACAGTATGTCTGTGGCAGCCTGTTGCATGAGCTCTCCTTTTCTTTTAGTCCTTGTAAATTTATTTTTGTGCAGGCTTGCTGCGGGAGCGTAAATGGTCTTAACATCTGATTGCGCATATGCATGAGAGGCACATCCATATCTCGATGTTTTGACAAGAAGCAAAATGACCATCAGAAAGAAGCGCCTTAAAAGTTTGCCCATAGTTGATCGACGAGGAGTTATTTGGAGTATCTGTCCATCAACTTTGGAGAGACTTGCTGTATCACTCTATCTGACTTTGGTGAGGAAGTACATGTAGTATTCTCCCCTTTAGTTTTGGCGATGAACAAAAGAGCGCTTTCAACTTCCAATATTTGTTGTAGAGCGGCAAGATCATTTGCTCCTTTTGGTTGAGACATGGCTTGAGCCAATGGACAATGAGCAGTGTTACAAAGACCTTTGATGTGTCAAGACCCATTTTCGACAGAGGATTTGATGCAAGTAGACCGTCATGTGTAACTCGTCTTCCACCGAAAATATGAGTACTTGTATGGGCTTCAAGACAAGTCTACAACAGCTTTGGCTTCAAATTATTTTCAAGACTTAGGCTCCTTTGTGTAGGATGATGCCTCGTCATTTTCATTCTTTTCTTTGAATAAGTGATGCATCAAATTCCTTCAATTTTGAAGAAATAAAATAGTTTTTCCATTTCGATGCAAATTGTCTTCTTTTCCATTTTAGATTTCTCTGCATCTCCAATTGAAAGAATCGAGGTAGAATCGCGAACTTAACATCAACGATCACAAAACACTTTGATTTTTTTTTTATACTCATGTGACTGAACTTAGAATAAATTATTCTCAGCTGCCTATATACCTCGATAAAGAGGATCAAGTCATAACGTAGTTCAAATAAATGAGTTTTTTTTGTCCTAACTTTTACCTAGGCCGTCTCTTTTGAAATTTTGAACCTAGCGGACTTTTATTTATTTTTATTTGGTCGTGCACAATTTATACTCTTGCGGGCCAGGAGTAACTTGCAGTTTAGGCTCGTGCGTCAAGGAGCATCCACTTGCGTTTGCTACTTGTTGGAGACTTCTTCTTCCAAGAGAATATCTCCTTGGCGAGCCAAATCCATGACTTTCTCTTTGAAGATGAAGCACTTTTCGATGGGGTGACCAATCAATCGATGATACTTGCAGTAATTTGGATCATTGGCAGCTTCATTGGGTCGCTTCATTTCGGGAAGTTCAATGAACTTCAACTTGAGGAGTTCATCGAACATAGCAGAAACATCAGAATCCAAGAACGGATACTCATTTTCTTGCATTTCTTTCAAAGTCAGATTTCGACTTGACTTGTTTTGTATGGAAGATGTCTTTTCACCCTTCTTCTCACTCACTTTCGTGGAGACTACCAGGGGAGAAGTGTTGACATACATGGATTCTTTGATTTCTTACTCGGATGAAAACTTGCCCCCTTTGTCGGCTTCTTGCTTGTCTTCACCTTTACGAGACCTTTAGAGAGGTGGCTCTCGATTTCCGCTTGCAGCCATACTCAATTCCATATCATGTGCACGTTTGGCCAACTCTTCAAATGTTTTAGGCTTTATGCCTTGCAAGATGTAGCGGAGGCCCGAATGCATCCCTTGAATGCACATTTCAATGCCAGAAGTTTCACTAAGGCCGTCTTTGCAGTTAAGGCTCAAGCTCCTCCAATGATTGATAAAGTCGATGAACGGTTCATCATTCAACTGGCGAGAATTTGTAAGTTCAACCATGCCGAAGACACGCCTTGTGCTATAGAAGAGGTTAAGAAATTCTTGCTCCAACTGCTCCCAACTATCAATGGAATTAGACTCAAGATCTGTGTACCAATAAAAAACATTCCCTTTGAGAGATCGGACGAACTGTTTGACGAGGTGATCACCATAAGTCCCAGCATTGTTGCACGTCTCGACGAAGTGTGCCACATGTTGTTTGGGATTTCCTTTTCCATCAAAGTGCTGAAGCTTTGGAGGTTGATAACCAGCAGGCATCTTCAAGTTATCAATTCTTTGCGTGTAAGGTTTTTTATATGTGAGCGAAGATTTGGCTTGCGACTCCACTTTATCTTTTATTGCCTCCAATATGAAGTCCTTCAATTGATCAACATGAAGTAGACTTTTTGAAGACACTTGAATCTCCTTAGACATAATCGCTTGCCTTGTACAAGATTCTCCTTTCTCTTTTGCTTCAGGAAGCTCCGTTGGTGCTTGGATGGATTCTCCCTCCGCTTTGCTGCTAAACTTTTCTTCTAACTTGGAAATATGAGCATCTTGATCTTTTACGCATTTCGTCAGGCCTTCTACTGCTTTAGTCAAGATTGCAAGTTGTTCTTCTATGGATGCCATCTTAGTTTCCTTGAACTTTGAAGAGAAGAGATGAGAGGTAGAGAGGTCCCACTGGACGTGCCAAATTTGTAACAACAAATTTCGAAGTCTCGAAAATTCAAGACAAGAAATAGTGTAACAAAATTTTGTATTTGATATCAACAGAAGATGCGGGTTACAATCTCTAGAGTGTCACTAATTTTGTAAATAACGTCCTCTGATTCTTCTCCTCACGGACTTTGGTTCAAGAGCACAGAAGCTTGATCTTGAACTTGATGAACTTTGGATTTGATTTCAAGAATCTTGATCTTGGATTTGCTGTGCGTCACGAACACTTTGGCGATGGCCACGAACAAGATTTTGAGATTCAACTTCCACGAACAGATGATTTGAACTCGTGCACGCCGAATCTTGATTTGAACTTTGATTTGGATTTGAACAGGGACGTAGATCGTGGCCTCCATTGTTAAACTTGATCAAGGACGTAGATCCTTGCCTCCGTTTGTTGAACTTGATCAGGGACGTAGATCAAAGACGTAGAAGAAGACTTTGAAAGCTTTCCTTCGGAGCTTCTTTGATTGCCCTTCAGTTTGCTTGATGTGCTTTGCTTTGCCTCGCTTGATGTCCTTCCTGCTGATCTCCACCTTGATGTCCTTCTCCTTCTTCAAGTTCCCCTTTTTGGCTTATGGGAGCTCTCTATTTATAGTGATGGAATAGAGAAAATGTGATAAGGTTAAACTTGTTTGCTTTAATTTGATTGGTCGGTTTGAATTACAAACCAATCTCATTTATCTTGGTGATAAGCTTCTATTTGATTTGCCAAAGCTTATCATTTGTACACTTGGCGTATTTTCATTGGCTATTTCATTTGATTTGGTGCCACGTCATTTGCCATGTGGTATTTTATTTTCTTGAATTTAGGAATTAATCCAAATTTCTTATGGATTAAATTCACCAAAATTTAATTGCTTACACACCCAACTACCAGAAAATAATGTACTTTAGGCGAATCTTATTCTTGTTTTTTTTTTCATGTAACCTGCACAAACTATTTAAAGAATCAATTGTAACCTGTGGTGTGTATATAGAAAGTACAACATACAAAACTAAATAGTATAACATTTCTTCTATCTATAGGTACGAACACAACATTAACCAAATGTACCAAAAGTTATGTAAATACTCCATCCGTTCCACTTTATGTGTCATAGTTTGACTCGATACGGAGTTTAAAAAATAAAGGAAGACTTTTGAAACTTGTGGTCTAAAATGAGACATAGAGCCCATTTGGGTGAGCTTAAAAGTGACTTATAAGCTTATAAACCCATTAATATATGTTGTGTAACTTAAAAAAATTTAGACTTATAAGCCATAAGTGGCTTAAAAGCCACTTTTTGACTTATAAGCCACTTAAAATAAGATGCTTATAAGCCCACCCAAACAGACTCATAGATGTTTGTGTGGTTGTAAATCATTTCATTAATGGCAAAACTGTAATTTTAAAGTTAAATTGTTACCAAATTTAGAATGCTGCCATTCTTTTTGGAACAGATTAAAAAGAAAATACTGCCACATAAATTTGAATGGAGGGAGTAGTACTCTAATACTTGGATATATGTGATTGGATATACTACTCTTCTTCTATCAGCAAGCCACGTGTACTATCATTACCTTTTACACAGTTCCATGCGTCTTGCAATTTTTAGATTTGTGTGGGACAACTGTATTCCTTCTTCTCCAGTCTTATCATTCCTCCCACACTTCTCTCACTTCAGTTGCTTCTTCTTTGTGCAGAATTAATGCTTCCTCTTTGTTTCAAATTGGTCTATGCTTTTTTTCTTTTTCAATCACAAATTGGTATCTTTTCCTTTTTGTGAGCTTTGGTATTTCTTTTCCTTTTTTATTCAGTCTCTTTTTGTTTATTTTCTATTCAATTGGATCAATATTTCTTTCAATTTTTGTTGTTTTGTTTAGTAGTACTTATTTGGATTGTAATAGTGTTGCATGCACTGAGTTTTTACTCTGTTGCCTTTATCAATGCTGATCCTATTGTCCTCTCCTTCTAATGGTTTTGCAGTACAAGTTATATTTTTTGTTTTTTTTTCTTGGTTAGTTCATTAAAAGTACTTCGCTATGTTCTTGACTTTCTTTGTTCTCTTTGAAATTTGTTGATTTCTCATGTGTTTGCATTTGGATTGATTTTAGGTGTGTTGAGAAAAGGTTTTGAAGAATGAAAAATGAGAAGGACCCAGTGGTTCCGGAGGAGAACCTGGTCCTTGAATAGAAGGGCACGACTGATCGAAAAGATTGCTGGTTGCAAATCCCTGCAGAACTAGGAATAGTGGCGCGTAAACGAGTATGCATCCTAGTCAGACTAAAAGAGGCGGTGCCCAGGCTGTGTCTTCGAAGTACGAATACGAGTTGGACTTGAACAAGGAAAGAGTCACAAGGAATCTTGTCTTACCATAATTACAAGGTTTTCTTGTGGAACTCAACTAGGGTTCTGGTGCCCGTATAAATACAAGTAGTCGATGCAGCCGAAGTCAGTTATTCACAAATAGAGAGTTGAGAGCATATAAAGGTGATTCAGCAACTTTCAACGTGAGATAACTGAGGTAGACAACTGGTGGAGTTAATAAGATTGAGTCTAGATATTTTGTCTAGGTTCTTGGTTGTAAGTTGTCTTGTTTTATGTGCTCATTATTATTACCTATCAGCTTATCTTAGAAGCAATTGCATTAGGTAAACTTTTGAGAGATTACTTTGTAAAGCTAGAGTTTAGCTTTGTAGTGTCTAGAGTGTAGCCCGTTGGTTACAGAGTCTTGTAATCAGAACTTGCTCTTTGTATTAGTGGACTGAGTTCTAAAATCCCAGAGTGGGGGTCGTGGTTTTTCTCCCTTGAGAAAGGAGTTTTCCACGTAAAAAACCCCTTATTCCTTGTGCCTTTTTGTTTGTATGTGTTGTAGTGTCTAAGTGCAAACAGTTAAGTCAAGAACAAGGTTCTTCACACAGGAGAATAGAGTCCTTGCAAAGAAAAATCGGTAGACACTATTCAACCCCCCCTTCTAGTGTCTTTAGGAGGTGCCTAGATTATAACAAGTGGTATCAGAGCAGGTCTTCTCGTGCTAGGTTAACACCTTGAGAAGGATTAGAATCATGAGTGCACCACCTACCATCACTGAAGGACAGTCAGTTCAAAGGCCCCCACAGTTCAATGGGCAGTACTATGCATGATGGAAGAACATGATTGAAAATTACATATGTGCTGAAGACTACCAACTATGGCTTATAGTATCTGAAGGAATCTTGACCCCTACCAAAATAGTTGGTGAATGAGCTACTGCCAAAGAAGAACCTAAGTCAAAAGAGGAGTTCAATGAGGCGGACTATAAGATGATTGAAAAGAACCATAAAGCTAAACGTCTGGTAATTTGTGGTCTTGGCCCTGAGGAGTTTAATAGAGTATCATCTTATAAGACTGCTAAGGAAATCTGGGATGCCCTGCAAGTTGCACATGAAGGAACTACTGAAGTGAAAGACTCCAAGAGAAGAATGCTGAAAAGACAATTTGAGTTGTTCTCTATGGGAGAGAAGGAATCAATCCAGGATATGATGACCAGGTTGACCATTATTACTAATGAGATGAGATCCCTGTATATGGAGTTTCCTGCAGTAGAGATGGTGGATAAAATTCTAAATGTGTTACCTGAGGCTTGGGAACCCAAGATGACTGCTATTATTGAGTCCAAATCTCTCAGATCCATCAAACTTGAAGAACTGGTTGGAAGTTTGAAAACACATGAGATGATGAAAGATTCAAAAACAAAACCAGCTCTCAAGAAGGACAAGACCCTTGCACTCGAAGCAACTGATGATTATGTTGATTTGCAATCAATTGAAGCAGCAATAGTTAGTGCCCTGAGACAGAAGTTTAACTTGGGAATGTTCAAAGGTTTCAAAAGAAATAACAAGGAGAACTCTGGAAGGAAGAACATAGTTGACAACCCAGATTATTCAGGATGCTTCAAGTGCTTCAAGAAGAATCATGCTGTTATGGATTGTCCAATGTGGGAAGTAGAATGGATGAAAAATAGAGCAACAAAGGAGAAGAAAAAGGAGGCGTCAAAGGAGAATGACAAAGATAAGAAGAAGGTGAGACGACCTCGAAACTTCAGAGCAGAAAGAAGAAAGAGAAATGAAGCTTTCTATGCTACATGGGGACATACTGACAGTGAATCTGATCATGAAAATGAATCAGGAGATGAGTCTCCACTAGCACTGATGGGGTTGTCAGATGTCGGCTCAGATGAGGAAGATCCTAGGGAGTTCAGAGGAGGAAGAGAGATCCCTCAAAGCCACCTGTGTTTAACGGGATAAACTACAAGTGTTGGAAGAAACAGATGAAAAACTTCCTTCAAGCAACTGATTACAGTCTCTGGTTGATTGTGAAAAGAGGACCTCATGTTCCTGTAAAGAGAGCAGCAAATGGGGTTCTGGTTCCAAAGATGGTAGAAGAACTAGATCCTTAAGACCTAGACTGGTTGCAGGCAAACTCCAAAGATGAACTGTACCTGAGGAGAGGGCTGACTACTGATGTGTTAGCAAGGATACTTGAATACAAGTCTGCCAAAGAAGTGTGGGAAAAGCTGAAAGAGATGTACACAGAAGATGACCAAAAGAAGGACTCTGCTCTTATGGCAACTGATGGAGAAGAAGCTGCTCATTCAGCAGAGGTATGTCTATCTGATCTCAAAGAAAATTTGCATACATACTCTACTGAAAATTTGATCTTAATCACTGCCACCTTGATTGAGGGTTATGAAAAGGAGAAAATTGAGAAAGATAAATTAACTGAAGATATAAGTGATCTCAGAACTAAGCACAAGAGTCTTCAAGAACAGAACATTGAACTGGAAGAAATCAATGCCATTTTGAAAGGGCAGACTCTTGTGTCAAACTCTAAGATCACAGAACTGGAACTGGAACTAAATCAGTTAAAGGAGAGTGTCAATGGTAAGCAAGTAATAAGTAAAGTTCAAAACTTTCTTAAAAGTGAACTTAAAAGAACAAATGAGATCATGTATCAGGAAACTGAAAAGAACAAGATTTTGAATCAAAAGGTTGAAAAATCTGACTATGAGCTTACCAGATTAACAAAATGGAATAAGTCTTCTGAGGCAATGAACTGGGTCCTAGAAAATCAGAACAAGGGAAAACAATGGCTAGGATTCAAGAAACCACTGCCTCCATATAATCCTAAAAGCAAGTATGTGGGTTTGCCTTGTAACATATTGTGTACCTTCTGTGGTGAAACTGGACATTACAGACAAAGGTGCATGAATGCAAGCAAGGTAAAGACTAAGAATAAAAGAAGTGTTCTACCTAAATGGGCTAAAAAGGATTTGATTTATCCATTTTTTCATAAGAAGGGATCCAAACTTGTCTGGGTTCCTAAAGCTAACCCTTAATCTGTTTTGCAGGCTGGAGTGAGGGAGAACAACCCAAGCTGGATTCTTGATAGCGGTTGTTCAAGGCACATGACAGGAGATAGAAGAAACTTTCTCTTACTCGTAGCATTTCAAGGAGGCAGTGTAGCCTTCGGAGGAGGAAAAAGTGGTCAGATTGTAGGAATTGGAAAAGTTGGGAGAACTCTGGATCATGCAATTGAAAACGTATACTGTGTCGATGGTCTCAGACACAACTTACTGAGTATCTCTCAACTATATGATAGAAAGAATGAAGTAAGTTTCTCCTCTGTAGGGTGTATTGTGAAGAACCTACAGAGTGGAGAAGTTGTTATGGAAGGAAAAAGGGTGAACAATACATACAAAGCATCACTGAAATCACTACCTGAAAACAACTTAACATACTTGAATGTGCAAGAAAGTGATTCTCAGTTGTGGTACAAAAGAATGGGTCATGCTAGTCTCTCACAGCTCAACAAGCTAGTATCAAAGGAGCTGGTTCGTGGACTGCCTAGTAAGAAATTTGAAAACATAAAAATGTGTGATGCCTGTGTTAGAGGGAAGCGTGTGAGATCATCCTTTAAAACAAAGAAAGTGGTGAGTACATCAAAACCACTGGAATTGATTTATATGGATCTGTGTGGACCTATGAGAGTCGGGAGCAGAGGAGGAAAAAGGTTTTTCTTCGTAATAGTGGATGACTACTTTAGGTATACATGGACCCTATTCTTGGCAACCAAAGATGAAGCCTTCGATAGCTTCAAAGATTTGGCTGGTGTTGTGCAGAAAAGGTTGAGCCTGGAACTTGTGAGCATTAGATCTGATCATGGAACAGAGTTTGAAAACTCAAAATTTTCTGATTATTGTGCAAAGTACAGCATTGATCATAACTTCTCTGCACCAAGAACTCCACAGCAGAATTGAGTAGTTGAAAGGAAGAACAGGTCACTGGAGGATATGGCAAGGACTATGCTGCTGTCAAGTGTTCTTGCAAGAAACTTCTGGGCTGAAGCAATAAACACTGCATGCTACTTGCTTAACAGATGCTCCATAAGAGCTATTCTTGACAAGACCCCATATGAGCTACTTAGAGGAAGGAAACCCAATATTGCACACTGAGACCCTTTGGTTGTAAATGTTTTGTCCACAATAACAGAAAGGAACCATTGGGGAAACTTGATGCTAGAAGTGATGAGGCAATATTTCTTGGTTATTCTACTCAAAGCAAAGCATACAAAGTGTTTAATAAAAGAACACAAACAGTGGAGGAAAGTATGCATATGGTATTTGATGAATCCGATAAGGAAGTAGATGAAAATGAAGTAGATGATCAAGCCATTGGCCTTACTTGAGAAGATGGTGCAGCTAACTCTGAAGATCCAGAAGAGAAGGAAGAATCATGTGAGGATTCAACATCACGAGAACAAGGAGACAATATGATAGGGGGAACATCAGATGAAGTTGATGACTCAATAAGTTAGGAAGAACCTACCCAAAGTGATGCTGAAGGTTCTTCTCGTCATATCCAACCCAGGCCATGGAAGCACCAAAGTTCTCATCCCTTGGAGAATGGATTATCTGAATTGGACACTAGTATTATGACTAGATCGGCCTTGAAGAACTTCTGTGTATTCTTTGATTTCCTATCATCTTTGGAACAAAAGAATGTAAAAAAAGCTCTAG
Source organism: Petunia x hybrida (assembly GCA_037355625.1). Taxonomy (NCBI): domain Eukaryota; kingdom Viridiplantae; phylum Streptophyta; class Magnoliopsida; order Solanales; family Solanaceae; genus Petunia; species Petunia x hybrida. The sequence continues at coordinate 250,984 of JBBBVM010000669.1, forward strand.
AAGATCCAGATTGGGTTCTAGCCATGCAGGATGAGCTTCACCAGTTTGAAAGAAGCAAAGTGTGGCACCTGGTTCCTAAGCAAAAGGACAGATCAATAATTGGAACAAAGTGGGTGTTCAGAAATAAACTGGATGAGCATGGTATAGTAACAAGGAACAAGGCTAGATTGGTGGTCCAAGGTTACAGTCAGGAAGAAGGAATTGACTATGATGAGACTTTTGCACCAGTAGCAAGGATGGAAGCCATTAGAATTTTGATTGCCTTTGCTACATACATGGAGTTTACACTGTATCAGATGGATGTGAAGAGTGCCTTCTTAAATGGGTATCTGAATGAAGAAGTCTATGTAATACAGCCACCAGGTTTTGTAAACAGCGAATTTTCGGATCATGTTTACAAACTGGATGAGGCACTCTATGGACTGAAGCAAGCTCCAAGAGCCTGGTATGAGAGACTATCAGGGTTCTTATTGAAGAATGGTTTTACAAGAGGAAAGATTGATAACACACTATTCTTGAAGAAGAAAGGAAAGGATCTATTAGTGGTTTAGGTATATGTTGATGATATCATTTTCGGAGCCACTGATGAGGAGTTATGCAAGGGATTTACAGAATTGATGGGCAATGAATTTGAAATGAGCATGATGGGAGAACTCAATTTCTTCCTAGGATTGCAGATAAAACAGACGCCTGAAGGAACCATGATTCATCAACAAAAATATGTCTAGGAACTTCTGAAGAAATTTGACATGGAAGGAGCAAAAGAAATGACTACTCCTATTGCTCCTGGAACCAAGCTGGAAATGGATGAACTAGGTCCTTTTACAAATGAGACAAAATATAGAGGAATTATAGGTTCACTCCTCTATCTCACAGCCAGTCGACCTGATATCGTATACAGTGTGGGACTGTGTGCCAGATTTCAGTCCAAGCCTAAGGAATCACATCTGACAGCTGTGAAGAGGATCTTGAGATACTTAAAAGGAACTCAGGATCTATGTCTATGGTACCCAAGGGGAGGTACTTTTGAACTAATTGATTTTGCTGATGCAGATTATGCAGGTTACCTGGTGGACAGGAAGAGCACTTCAGGAATGACACATTTTCTTAGTCCCTGCTTAGTTTCTTGGGCAACAAAGAAGCAGAACTCAGTTGCCTTATCAACTGCTGAAGCTGAGTATGTAGCAGCTGCATCTTGCTACTCACAATTGCTATAGATCAAACACCAGTTGGAGGACTTTGGGATTAAATATGGAGCTGTGCCCATTTTCTGTGATAACACAAGTGTAGTGAACATTTCCAAGAACCCAGTCCAACATAACAGAACAACGCATATTGATATTAGACACTATTTTCTTAGAGACAATGTAGAAAACGGTCTTATTACTATGAATTCGTGCAGGACTGAAGATCAGATTGCTGACATCTTTACCAAAGCACTGAACAAGGTTCAGTTTGAGAGGAACAGGTTGGAGTTAGGGATGACCAAAATACACAGATGACGCAGCATTTGTTTCCTAATGATTGGTTAGTTAAGTATTCAGCAACTTGTTTGTAACTGTTGTTATTATTGTCAATCTAAATTTTGTACTTTATTAAGTATACTTGTTGAGCTGATTAGCACCAGGTTGGGCTAATGTGCTCCCATGAAAGAACCTACAAGGTACGAACAAGGAACCATAGCAACCATGAGGAACCATGTCCAGGTACAGTCACACAGTCATGTATGTTAAGAGTCCTAACTGAAATTGATTGTCAATTATACGTGTGTCAAGGGAGGCTTTCCATGTTCTTGTAACTGTCCTTGATTATATGAACACATCTTTTTTTTTTGACTTCTACTAGACTTGACTGGACCCCACTTATTTAAAAAGACCTTATTTTGGGTAAGTCTATATAACCGTCAAATCAATACCCCTTTCCCGGTTTTCAAAACTTCAAAAAGCTGCCTTTTCACCTTTTTAGCCATCATTACCATCTGTTCCCTAGTAGAACCTCTCATCACCATTACTACTTCTCACTTCCTTGTTTGATAGAAACAGAACACACATACTTGCAAACAATTTCTCCCTACTCCGCCTGTTTTATCTCACTAAAAATCGAAACAAGAAATCTCCGTCGTCCTATTTTCAAAACTCTAACTATTTTCACCATGTCTCAAGCACAGTCTACATCAGCATCACCTACCAAAACCTCCAAAACCCACACATCCAAGAAATCTACTCCAAAACCCCCTCCCTCTACTCTTGCAGAGAGAATTGTCAGGGCTAGGTCAAAGTTTCTCAAAAAGAGAGAAAAGAAATTGGTTAAGAAGATGGCGGTCAGATCCTCGTCGTTTACCCCTATAGAACAAGTCTCCTCTGAATGATCGGTTGAGGTAATAGTTGACTCTACTCTATCTACTTCTGCTGGTTTAGAAGTTGTATAAAGTCCTGGAAAAGTGAGTACTGAAATATTGGTAAAAGGACTAGATGAAATCGTAGGAAAAGTAGAGTCCAGTGGTATAATTGGTAGGGGGAAGGTAGTTGAGGAGAAAAAAAAAGATTTTTCAGGAGGAACCTAAGGCCAGTATGCATGTGCCCTTAGTAACTGAAAGTGTGGTGGAGACTGATGTAGTTGAAAAGGTGTTAGAAAAACTGAGAGAGGAAGATTCCTCTGAATTCCAAAAGGAACATGTTGGTGAACCTAGTTTAGGTGTTGCTCCTATTGAGAAAATACAAGGGATGTCTGTACTTGAAGGTCTAGTTGTTGGAAGACCTAGTTCTGCTGAGGCTGCAAGGGACTTGAGTGAAGAACCTGGTTCTCGCTCAGATCCTATTGTGGCTGATGACGCAGAACTAAAGTAGACAGACTCTGAAGAGGAGAAGGATGAGGAAATTGTAGAAGGCAAAGGGGAAGATGAGAAAGTTGCAGAGAAAGCTGAAGAAACAAAGAAAAAAGGTGTGAAAAGAAGGTTTGGAGAGGAAGATGAAAAGCTGATAAATGAGGGTGAAGAAGAAGAAGTGGTGTTTGTAAGTGAGACCATAGTGGAGCCTGACAAGAGAAGAAGGTTATTGAAAGGGGGAAAGTCTGTGCCCAAGACCAGACTGGTGGATGAATCTAGTGAGGACTCTCAGGAGGAGAGAACTGAAAGTGACAACAAAATTTATGCAGAGCCAGCACCAAGAAGAGTAGGAACCAGGTCTGCCCTGAAGCAGCAGCTAGTGAAAGTGGGGAAGCTAGAAAAGACAGTTAAGAATGTGAGAGTTGGTAGAATAGAGGAAAAGAAAAAGATTGAGAAAAGGGCTGTTGAGGCCAAAGAGGAAAGTGATGAAGTTGGAAGCTATGTGGAACCCAGCGACTAAAAAACAGACAGTGAACTGGAGAGCAAGAAAAGAAGAAAAGACTCTGAAGTGGTTGACAGGACAGCCTTCTTTGCAAAACACCAGGTATTGGATGGGAGAATCATGGGTGATGTAAATAAGCACCACATGAAGCCCTTACTCAGGATGGTAGGGGATCAATGGTGGTTAGGTCTATTTGCCAACAAAGACAGGCTGTTGTTTTCTGATGAAGTTAGGGAGTTCTACATGAATTGCAGGGTTGCTGCCAGGAGGGTGTATTCAGTTGTGAAGGGAATTGAGATTGAGTTTGGGAGAACTGAGTTGGGAGTGATACTTGATGTACCTGCGGAGGGTTATGCAGGTATATTAAGTTGAAATGGCCAAAAAGAACCGATGGAGTGACTCCCCTGAGTGTGGTGTAGAAATTTTCAGGGAAACCAAAGCTCAGGAAAGAGAAGAAGGTTGACAAGAAGGAGATGGAGCCAGCTCATCAGCTGCTCTTTGAGTTTGTTCATCGGTTCCTACTGCCAAGGGGAGAGGTGAACAGTGAGGCTAGTGCTCTTGACCTAACCTACATGGACTTGCTGGATAGAGGAGTGAAAATTAATCTCCCTAGTCTGATAATCAGACACATCAAAAGGATTGCTGACACTGATCAGAAGCCTCATTCATTAGTGCATTCCTACATACTACAGCAGGTTCTTGAGCACTTTGGGGTTCCTTTGGAAGCAGGGAACAAGCCTACCATTCACCAAATGTTTGGGCACAATGTGCTGAAAAGTTGTGATTTCTTCACAGAGAAAAGAGCTTCCAAGAGACCAGTGCCGGTTAAGCAGGAGCAGTCTGAAGGAAGTGAGGACTATTGGCCAGATGAAGCCATTGCAGCAGTGAAAGAACTGGAGAACCATGTTCTTGAGGTAAACACAGAAAATGCTGAGCTGCAAAGAAAGCTGGAGTTGAAGGATCAAGAAATTGATCGTTTGAAAATTGAGTGTCACAAGTATGAGGCCGAGCTGGTGATGGAGAGGGCCAAGAATACGAAAAAACCTTGAGGCACTTCTCAAACACTTCAACTTGAAGCCTTGAATCTTCCTTCCCTTCCTCCCTGTCCTTGATCATACTCTCCCTGATCCCCTTTTGTTCTTCCTTGTTGCGTGACTTTCAGACAATCATTTTATGTTGTGTACTTTTAACGGGGTTGTGTGGCTTGTCATGCCCTGGTTGAATGGTTTTAAATATCTCTTGCTTATTTTGGATCTGTTCTATTATATCTGGTTCTGTTTGGGCCCTTAGCCTTATTTCTGTATGGTTACATCTTAGCTGACTTGTTGCCTAGTGCTCTAGACTGGATAGTTCTAACTGGTTCATGCAGGTGTTTGAATCTTTTCGATGATGCCAAAAGGGGGAAGAAGGAAATGTTGGGGTGTTTGTGACCTAATTCATCTGTTTTAAATTTTTCAAACTGTTTATTATTTTTTTTTTGTGTTGTTGGAAATTTTACCTATTCAAGTTCTTTGGCAACAATTGTTTGTCATCATCAAAAAGGGGGAATTTGTTGAGAAAAGGTTTTGAAAAATGACAAACGAGAAGGACCCAGTGGTTCCGGAGGAGAACCTGGTCCTTGAATAGAAGGGCACGACTGATCGAAAAGATTGCGGGTTGCAAATCCCTGCAGAACTAGAAATAGTGGCGCGTGAACGAGTATGCATCCTAGTCAGACTAAAAGAGGCGGTGCCCAGGCTGTGTCTTCGAAGTACGAATACGAGTTGGACTTGAACAATGAAAGAGTCACAAGGAATCTTGTCTTACCATAATTACAAGGTTTCCTTGTGGAACTCAACTAGGGTTCTGGTGCCCGTATAAATACAAGTAGTCTATGCAGCCGAAATCAGTTATTCACAAATAGAGAGTTGAGATCATACAAAGGCGATTCAACTACTTTCAACGTGAGATAACTGAGGAAGACAACTGGTGGAGTTTACAAGATTGAGTCTAGATATTTTGTCTAGGTTCTTGGTTGTAAGTTGTATTGTTTTGTGCGATTGTTGTTATTACCTATCAGCTTATCTTAGAAGCAATTGTGTTAGTTGAACTTTTGAGAGATTACTTTGTAAAGCTAGAGTTTAGCTTTGTTGAGTGATTAGAGTCTAGAGTGTAGCCCCTTGGTTACAGAGTCTTGTAATCAGAAACTTGCTCTTTGTGTTAGTGGATTGAGTTTTAAAATCCCAGAGTGTGGGTCGTAGTTTTTCTCCCTTGAGCAAGGAGTTTTCCACGTAAAAAACCTCGTGTTTCTTGTGCCTTTTTGTTTGTATGTGTTGTAGTGTCTAAGTGCAAACAGTTAAGTGAAGAACAAGGTTCTTGACACATGAGAATCGAGTCCTTGCAAAGAAAAATTGGTAGACACTATTCAACCCCTTTCTAGTGTCTTTAGGAGGTGCTTAGATTATAACAAGGTGAAAGCTACTCTGTAAAATTATTACTATCAAAGTAAGTTGCTTCTACTCGAGTCTTTTATTTTTATTTATATGATATCTAAATTTTCTTTATATCTAATAAGACCAAATATTGTTATTTTAGTTTTTTATTTATATATTTGTGTTTTCATTGTCTACATGCCCGATTCGTAAATTGAGTGCAAATATACAAGTGGGGACAATTGTATTGTCTTCAAGCGTGAAGCGTACAACAATTTGCTTCTTTAATCGTATCCGATTGTGTACGCCAAAAGGATTTCTATTTTGATGTTTGAAAAACACCATACCAGTTGCCCTGCATTTCCCACCTATTAGGCTATTAAGGTTCCGACGCTTTGTTGTGGAGAAATTGGTAGAAATTTGTATTGGTACCCGATGGGATTTTGTGAGAAAAATATATCCACTCCAATCAAGAAAGAATGATAAAGGATTAGACTTTGCCATTAGAATCTAGAGAATTTTGTCTTGAAATCATTCTAAAGCTGTTAATGAAAAGTAGGATAAAGAACTAGAAATTGCTACTGAAATCCAATGAGTATTAGTGTTGAAGGGAGCTGTGAATCTGATTAAGAAAAGAAAAGAAAAAGAAATATAAGAGATTCAATTAGCATATGGTCCAACCTAAATAATTGTTCTGCTTATACTTGATCTTTGGTGTGAGTTGATTGGCTTATTGTGGGAGTACATTGTTCATCAATGTTAGAACATTTATTGACACTTAATCTGCTATCAGTACATACGGACTACTTTAAGCTGAAGGGTAGTTATTCTAATATGGAAAGACTATGAGATTTTTTTTTTTAAGACTTGAGAATTGATTCTACAAATGATGCCATGTATGCAACTTAGTGAATTATTCTAGAGTTTGATGTTTTCATAAAAGAGACATTGAGAACTTCTGGTTTTTGCAGCAAGAAGATATATTCATATTTAAACTGTAGAATTCGATGAACACGGCCATTGAGAAACAGTGGGTATTTCACGCTATGTGACCTATAAGACGGCTGCTACAGTACTTGAGGTAACAATGTCTACTATGTTGTCCATGAAAATTCATTACTTGTGTGAAATAAACTATCTTTGATTAATATAATTATTCATCTTGTGTCACTACTTTTATTTCTACTTGAATTAAGCAAGATGAGGCAAAATGTAAACAGGGAGACCAAATGATGCAACAATTTCGTGGGAATAGCAGCAGCAAAATCTGCACCTCAACGGACGCCAACCACTAAGAAATTTCTTCAACTTTAACATATTTGTTAGTTAAATAGTTAATCACTACTAAACTTGTTAAAGTTTTCTGTGCAAAGGGTTCACTCATTAGCTCTAAAATTGTGCAGCAAGGTCATTAGGACTATGGGACTTGGTGTATACAGGGAATTATAGATAATGATATTTCTTTTATGTTAGAGATGGGTGCATTATATGAAGTTTTTGGGTGTTACATCCACATTGAATTTGCTTCCATTGAACTAAGTAGTAATCAACAAGCAGAAATCCTGCGTCATCTTTTGCATATGTGTATGTTATAACCTCTTTCTGTTAATGTCTTCTATTTTTCCTTATTTGGATGTTGTGACTGATCTTGAATGTATGAAGGATCATAAATTGTTGCTCAAAAGTCAAAATCACTATGTTTTTAGAATCATTTATTAATAGTTCGTGTTGTTTATGCGATTCACCTACCTTAACCAAATTGTTTACAGAAATCATCTCCATTTTCCACAAGCTTCATTTGCGGTACTAAGTGGTGTTTTGTATGCACAAACACAAAACCTTCCCCATAATAAAAAAACATTATTTAACCTAAATCTCCTATGTTGGCCCGGGCTAATGCACGGGCATTCCCTGCTAGTTTTATATAAATGCACTTACTCTTTTGGATAAACATGTGAAATAATAAGCAAAAAATATGCCTACTTATGTTACGGAGATCACCATTTTGCAAAAGGAGAATTGAAAAGAAGGACATCATCATTCTAGTGGCAACATCGGTTGAAGACCATAAATTCAGTTACCAGCCCAAAATATTATGTGATTGTTGTATAGCTGTTTATGTACATCTAATCCTTTAACCCGACTTGTGGAATAACACTGAATATGCTGTTGTTTTTGTTGTTGTCGCAGTAAAATTACGGTAGCAGTCATAAGTGGTGGTAGCTGGGGGTGGTAGGGGAAGAATTTAGGATTCGATCACTCTTTTTATATGTAATATGTATTAAAAAAAATATTGTTATATTTTGAAAATGGGATAATATTGATATTTTTGTGTAAAAAATAATGTTAGCTTGTATAGTTTTGTAAATTGTCCTATTATATATACTCATTAGTTACAACAAATATATATTGTTGAGTGCTGGTTTTGAAGAATGACAAACTTAAAGGACTCAGTGGTCTTAGAGAAGAACCTAGTCCTTGCAATGAAGGGCACGACTGATCGAAAAGAGTTGCGGGTTGCAAATCCTTGGGGAACTAGGAATAGTGGCGCGTGAATGAATATGCATCCTAGTCAGACTAAAAGAGGCGGTCCCCAGGCTGCGTCTTCGAAGTGTGAAAAGGAGTTGGACTTCAACAAGGAAAAGAGTTACTAGGAATCCTGACTTACCATAATTAAAAGGATTCCTTGTAGGACTCAACTAGGGTTTCAAGACCCGTATAAATACAAGTAGTTGAGACAGCCGTAAGGTAGTTATTCACAAACAGAGAGTTGAGAGCATACAAAGGCGATCTAGCATCTGTCTACGTGAGTAAACTGGAGAAGACAACTGACGTGCTTGTGTTTTCAAATCTAGATATTCTGTCTAGGTTTATTGGGTTGTAAGTTGTCTTAGTTTGAGCTTTCATTGTTTTTACCTATTGGCTTTTTGTAGAAGCACATGTATTAGGTGAACTTATGCGAAATTACTTGAGAAGCTAGAGTTTAGCTTTGAGTAGTGATTAGGGTCTAGAGTGTAGCCCCTTGGTTACAGAGTTTGTAATCAGAAACTTGCTCATTGTGTTTGTGGATTCAGTTCTCAAATCCCAGAGTGTGGGTCGTGGTTTTTCTCCCTTGAGCAAGGAGTTTACCACATAAAATCCTTGTGTTTTCTGTGAGTGTGGTTGTGGTGTGTTGCAGTAGTTGAAACAGCATAATTGCGAAGGTAAGAACCAGGTTCTACATTCAGAAGAACAAAGTTCTTGAAACGAAAATCGGTAGACACTATTCAACCCCCCCTTCTAGTGTCTTTAGGAGGTGCATAGATTAAAACAAGTGGTATCAGAGCGGGTCTTCTCGTGTGAGGCTAACACCTTGAGAAGGATCAGAATCATGAGTGCACCACCTACTATCACTGAAGGACAGTCAGTTCAAAGGCCCCCACAGTTTAACGGGCAATACTATGCGTGGTGGAAGAACAGGATGGAAAATTATATATGTGCTGAAGATTGTCAACTCTGGCTGATAGTATCTGATGGAAACCTGATCTCCTCTAAAATAGTTGGTGAAGGAACCACTGCCAAGCAAGAACCTAAACTGAAAGAGGAGTTCAATGAGTCAGATTATAAGATGATTGAAAAGAATCACAAAGCCAAACGTCTGGTCATTTGTGGTCTTGGTCCTGAGGAGTTCAATAGAGTATCATCCTATAAGACGGCCAAGGAAATTTGGGATGCTCTGCAGGTTGCGCATGAAGGAACCACTGAAGTAAAGGACTCAAAAAGGAGAATGCTGAAGAGACAATTTGAACTATTCACCATGGGTGAGAAAGAATCAATTCAGGATATGATGACCAGGTTGACCATCATTACTAATGAGATGAGATCTCTGGATATGGAGCTGCCTGAAATAGAGATGGTTGATAAAATCCTGAATGTGCTTCCTGAAGCATGGGAACCCAAGATGACCGCCATCATTGAATCCAAACCTCTCCGATCCATCAAACTTGAAGAACTGGTCGGTAGCTTGAAAACTCATGAGATGATGAAGGACTCAAAAGCTAAACCAGCTATAAAGAAGGACAAGACCCTTGCGCTTGAAGTAACTGAGGAAACCGATGAATATGTTGATCTTCAATCAGTTGAAGCAGCAATGGTTAGTGCTCTAAGACAGAAGCTTAACTTGGGAAGATTCAAAGGATTCAAAAGAAGTGGCAAGGAGAATTCTGGCAAGAAGAACATAGTTGACAGTCCAGATTACTCAGGATGCTTTAAGTGCTTCAAAAGGGATCACGCTGTCATGGATTGTCCTATGTGGGAAATAGAGTGGATGAAGAACAGAGCATTTAAGGATAAGGAGAAGGAGACGTCAAAGGAAAATGACAAAGATATGAAGAAGTCAAGACGGCCTCCAAACTTCAGAGCAGAAAGGAGAAAGAAGAAGGAAGCTTTCTATGCTACGTAGGGACCGACTGACAGTGAATCTGATCATGAAAAGGAGTCTGAAGATGATTCACCACTAGCACTAGCGGGTATGACAGACATCAGTTCTGATGAAGAAGACCCTCGAGAGTTTAGAGGAGGGAGAGATCTGTCAAGGCCACCTGTGTTCAACGGGACCCACTACAAGCACTGGAAGAAATGGATGAAGACTTTCTTGCAGGCAACTGATTACAGTCTGTGGCTGATCGTAAAGAGAGGACCTCATGTCCCTGTAAAGAGAGCAGCAAATGGAGTCTTGGTGCCAAAGAAAGTGGAAGAACTCGACCCTCAAGACCTAGACTGGTTACAGGTAAATTTCAAGGCTGAATGGTGCCTGAGGAGAGGACTTACCTATGATGTGCTTGCAAGGATACTTGAATGCAAGTCTGCCAAGGAAATCTGGGAAAGACTGAAGGAGCTGTACACAGATGACAACAAAAGGAAGGACTCCGCTCTCATGGCAACTGATGGAGATGAAGCTGGTCATTCAGCAGAGGTATGTTTATCTGATCTTAAGGAAACTCTACATACATACTCTTCTGAAAATTTGATTCTAATCACTGCCACCTTGATTGAGGGTTATGAAAAGGAGAAACTTGAAAAGGATAAGTTAACTGAAGAACTAAGTGATCTTACAACCAAGCACAAGAGCCTCCTAGAACAGAACATTGAACTTGAAGAAACCAATGCCATCTTAAAAGGGCAGACTCTTGTGTCAAACTCTAAGATCACTGAACTAGAATTGGAATGCAATCAGTTAAGAGAGAGTACAAATGGTAAGCAAGTTATGAGTGAAGTTCAAACCTTTCTGGAAAATGAATTGAAAAGAGCAAATGAGATTCTGTATCAGGAAACTGAAAAGAACAGGATTTTAAATCAAAAGGTTGAAAAATCAAAATTTAAACTTACCAGACTGACCAAATGGAATAAATCTTCTGAGGCAATGAACTGGGATTTTGAAAATCAAAACAAAAGTAAACAAGGGTTAGGATTCAAGAAACCATTGCCTCCATATAACCCCAAGAGCAAGTATGTGGGGTTACCTTGCAACATGTTATGTACCTTTTGTGGTGAAACTGGTCACGTTAAACAAAAGTGCACAAATATTAGCAAGGCAAAGGCCAAAAATAAAAGAAGTGTTCTACCTAAATGGGCTAAACAGGATCTGATTTATCCATTCTCTCGTAAGAAGAGACCCAAGCTCGTCTGGGTTCCTAAAGCTAACCTCTAATTTATTTTGCAGGCTGGAGTGAGGGAGAACAACTCAAGCTGGATTCTTGATAGTGGTTGTTCAAGGCACATGACAGGAGATAGAAGAAACTTTCTCTCACTCGCAGCATTTCAAGGAGGCAGTGTGGCCTTCGGAGGAGGAAAAATTGGTCAAATCGTGGGAATTGGAAAGATTGGGAGAACTCTGGATCACGCAATTGAAAATGTTTACTGTGTTGACGGTCTAAGACACAATCTGCTGAGCATCTCCCAACTATGTGATAGAGGTAACGAAGTGAGTTTCTTGTCTGTAGGATGTATTGTGAAGAACCTACAGAGTGGAGAAATTGTTATGGAAGGAAAGAGGGTGAACAATGTATACAAAGCATCGCTGAAGTCACTGCCTGAAAATAACCTAACATGCTTGAATGTGCAAGAAAGTGACTCTCAGCTGTGGCACAAAAGAATGAGTCATGCAAGTCTCTCACAACTGAACAAGCTTGTATCGAAGGAGCTGGTTCGTGGATTGCCAAGCAAGAGATTTGAAAACATAAAAATGTGTGATGCATGTGTAAGGGGGAAGCATGTGAAATCATCCTTCAAATCCAAAAAAGTGGTAAGTACATCAAAGCTACTGGAACTGTTGCATATCTGTGTGAACCTATGAGAGTCAGGAGTAGATGAGGAAAAAAGATTCGTGTTCGTTATTGTTGATTACTACTCTAGGTACACATGGACCCTGTTCTTGACATCTAAAGATGAAGCTTTTGACAGCTTTAAAGACTGGGCTGGTGTAGTGCAGAAGAGGTTAAGTCAAGAGCTCATTAGCATCAGATCTGATCATGGAACTGAGTTTGAAAACTCAAAATTTTCTGAGTACTGTGCTAAGAACAGCATAGATCATAACTTCTCTGCACCAAGAACTCCCCAACAAAATGGTGTAGTTGAAAGGAAGAACAGGTCCCTGGAGGATATGGCAAGGACTATGCTGTTGTCAAGTGGGCTTGCAAGAAACTTTTGGGCTGAAGCAATAAATATTGCATGCTACTTGCTGAATAGATGTTCCATCAGAGCAATTCTTGACAAGACGCCATATGAGCTACTCAGAGGAAGAAAACCAAATATTGCTCACCTGAGACCCTTTAGTTGTAAATGGTTTGTTCACAATAATGGCAAGGAACCTTTGGGGAAGTTCGATGCTAGGAGTGATGAAGCAATATTTCTTGGTTATTCTACTCAAAGCAAAGTATACAAGGTGTTCAACAAAAGAACACAAACAGTAGAAGAAAGTATGCATGTTGTATTTGATGAATCAGATAAGGCATTGGGGGAGATTGAGGCAGATGATCAAGTGATTGGCCTAAGGAGGGAAGAAGGTGTAGATGAACTGGAAGACTCAGAAGACAAGGAGACATCAGGTGAAAATCCAAGCACGCTAGAACAAGGAGTCAACTTGACAGGGGGAACTTCTAATGAAGCTGATGATCCAGCAAGTCAGGAAGAACCCCTCCAAGATAATGCTGCAGGTTCTTCCGGTCATATTCAACTCAGGCCATGGAAACATCAAAGCTCTCACCCTTTGGAGAATGTCCTATCTGAACTGGATACAAGAATCATGACCAGGTCAGCCTTGAAGAACTTCTGTGCATTCTTTGCTTTCCTCTCATCTTTGGAACCAAAGAATGTAAAAGAAGCTCTAGAAGATCCAGACTGGATTCTAGCCATGCAGGAGGAGCTTCATCAATTCGAAAGAAGCAAAGTTTGGCACCTAGTTCCTAAACCGAAGGACAGATCAGTAATTGGAACAAAATGGGTGTTCAGGAACAAACTAGATGAGCATGGTATAGTGACAAGAAACAAGGCAAGGTTAGTAGTTCAAGGTTACAGTCAGGAAGAAGGAATAGACTATGATGAAACCTTTGCACCAGTTGTAAGGATGGAGGCCATCAGAATGTTGATCGCTTTTGCTACATACATGGAGTTCACGCTATATCAGATGGATGTAAAGAGAGCCTTTCTAAATGGCTACCTGAATGAAGAAGTCTATGTGATACAGCCTCCAGGCTTTGTGAACAATGAATTTCCTGATCATGTTTACAAACTGGACAAGGCTCTCTATGGATTGAAGCAAGCTCCTAGAGCCTGGTATGAAAGACTCTCAAGATTCCTGCTGAAGAATGGCTTTTCGAGAGGTAAGATTGACAACACGTTATTCCTCAAGTAGAAAGGAAAAGATCTACTGGTGGTTCAAGTGTATGTCGATGATATCATCTTTGGAGCAACTGATGAGGAGCTATGCAAAGGATTTGCTGACATGATGGGAAGTGAATTTGAAATGAGCATGATGGGTGAACTAAATTTCTTCCTTGGGTTGCAGATAAAGCAAATGCCTGAAGGAACTATGATTCATCAGCAAAAATATGTCAAGGAACTACTGAAGAAATTTGACATGGAGGGAGCAAAAGAAATGACTACTCCTATTGCGCCCGGAACCAAGCTGGATATGGATGAACTAGGTCCTTCGACAAACGAGACAAAATATAGAGGAATCATAGGTTCACTCCTCTATCTCACAGCTAGCCGACCTGATATAGTATACAGTGTGGGACTGTGTGCTCGATTTCAGTCCAAGCCTAAGGAGTCACATCTGACAACTGTAAAGAGGATCCTGATATATTTGAAAGGAACTCTGGACCTTTGTCTTTGGTACCCAAGGGGAGGTACTTTTGAACTAATTGGTTTTGCTGATGCAGATTATGCAGGTCATTTGGTGGATAGGAAAAGCACTTCAGGAATGGCACACTTTCTAGGTCCTTGTTTGGTCTCTTGGGCTACAAAGAAGCAAAACTCAGTTGCCTTATCTACTGCTGAAGCTGAGTATGTGACAACTGCATCATGCTGTTCACAATTGCTGTGGATCAAACAACAATGGGAGGACTTTGGTATCAAATGTGGAGCAGTGCCAATTTTCTGTGATAACACTAGTGCAGTGAATATTGTCAAGAACCTAGTCCAACATAAAAGAACCAAGCACATTGATATTAGACACCATTTCCTGAGAGATAATGTGGAAAAGGGTCTGATTACTATGAATTCGTGCAGGACTGAAGATCAAATTGCTGACATATTCACCAAAGCATTGAACAAGGTACAGTTTGAGAGGAACAGGTTGGAATTAGGGATGACCAAATACACGGATGACCCAGCAGGTAATCCCTCTATGATTGGTTAGTTAAGTATTCAATTGTTCAAGTTTGAATTCTGTCATTAATGTCCAGTCTAACCCTGTACTTTAATAAGTACACTTGTTCAGTCTTTGAGCACCAGGTGAGAATAATGTGATCCCATGAAGAACCTACTATGTACTAAGAAGGAACCGTCTGAAGCATGAGGGATCATGTCCTGGTACATTCACACTACCCTGCATGATAGAAGTTATAACTGAAATTAAATTGTCAATTATACGTGAGTCAAGGGAGATCCTCCATGTTCTTATAACTGTCCTAAATTTTAGGAACACATCCCTTTTTCGGATAGAATTCTATTTGACTTGTTTGGACCCTACTACTTAAAAAGGGTATATTAAATGAGTCCATAACCGTCAAATCTCTAACTCTTCCCGGTTTTCAAAAATTTCAAAAAGCTGCTTTTCTACTTTTATCTCATTATTTCTTTGTCTTCCCTAGAAGCTGTCTAATCACCAAAACCCTTCCCCTTTCTGTCGATACACTCAGAATCCCTCTCAAACCAACTACCTCTCCCCTTCCACACCAAAGTTCTCTCCCAAAACCTAAAACAGAAAATTTTCTTGAAATCTCAGTGAAAATCCATTAAAGTCTTCACCATGTCTGCAAAACCACCCCCATCCACTCTCGCACAAAGAATCGCTAGGGCCCGCACAAAATTTCTTCAAAAAGGCGACAAGAAATTGGTTAAGAAGATGAGGTTAAGAGCAGTACCTACTACGCCCATTGCACAAAGTTCATCACAATCACAGACTGAGGTAATCCCTGATCCAATTTCATCTACTCCTGTTGGCTTAGAAGATATAAAAAGCCCTGGTACTGCATACACTGAAACCCTAGTAACAGGACTAGACAAAATTATAGGAGTTGAGCATGATGATAGAATAGATAGGGGGAACCCATGTAAAACAGAGCAAGATAGTGGACAGGATGAACTTAGGGAAGATTTACAGGGGCCTTTGGTTGAAAAGACTGGTGTAGAGTTGGGTATAGCAGAAAGAGTAACAGAACAACTTAGGGAACAAGATTTTGTTGAATCCCTTAGAGAAAGTGAAATGGAACCCTGTAAAGATGTTGAGTGTACTGTGAATAATGAGGAAGAATCTGTGCCAAAAGGTCCAGTAGTTGGAGGACCTGGTCTTGATGAAGCCTCAAAGGATTTGTCTCAAGAGCCTGTCTCTTGCCCAGATCCTACTGAGGCTGATGATGCAGACTTAAACTGGACAGATTCTGATGAAGAAGTGAATGAGGAGATTGTTTTAGAAAAATCTGAAAAGGAAGAGGTTACTAAGAAAGCAGAAGAATAAAAAGAAAGAGAAAGTTTGGTGAAGAGGATGAGAGACTGGCATGTGAGGAAGAAGAAGAGGAGGTTGTATTTGTCAAAGATAACAAGGTAGAGCCTGAAAAAAGGAGGAGACTGGTGAAAGGGGGAAAGCCAGTATTGAAAACAAAACTGGTTGATGAATCTAGTGGAGATAGTGATGACAAGACTGTTGATGAGCCTGTTGCCAGGAGGGTTGGCACTAGGTCTGCATTAAAGCAACAGCTGGAGAAGGTTGGTAAATTGGAAAGGACAGTGACAAATGTAAGAGACAGAGAGGCAAAGAAAAGGGAAGAAGAAGAAAAGAAAGCTGAGGAAGTACAAGAAGAAAGTGAGACTGGTAGTTATGCTGAGCCAAGTGATTCTGACACAGATAGTGAAGCTGAGAACATGAAGAGAAGGAGAGGCAGTGAAGAAGAGGTTGACAGGGTAGCCTTCTTTTCAAAGCATCAGGTGTTGCCTGATAGCATCTTGCATGATGAGAAGGAATTTCACATGAAACCACTGCTAAAAAAGATTGGTGACCAGGGATGGCTTGGCTTGTTTGCCAACAAGGAAATGAGGTTGTTTGGTTAGGAGATCAGAGAGTTCTACACCAACTGCAGAGTAAATGCAAGGAGAGTGTTCACCACAGTGAAGGGAATTGAGATAGAGTTTGGGAGACCTGAGCTTGGAGTGATTCTTGACATACCTGCTGAAGGTTATTGTAGGTACATAAAATTGAAGTGGCCCAAGAGGACTGATGGTGTGACTCCACTGGAAGTGGTCAAGAAATTCTCAGGAAAACCCAAGCTAAGGAAGGAGAGGAAGGTAGATAAGAAGGAGATGGAACCTGCACACCAGTTGTTGTTTGAGTTTGTACACAGGTTCCTTCTGCCTAGAGGAGAAAGAAACTGCGAAGCTAGTGCTCTAGACCTGACATATATGGACTTGCTGGATAGGGGGTAAAGATCAATTTACCTGGGCTAATCATTAGACATATCAAGAGGATTGCAGATACAGATCAGAAGCCACATTCTCTGGTGCATTCCTATATCATCCATCAAGTACTTGAGCATTTTGGGGTTCCTCTGGAAGTTGGGAAGAAGCCAACCATTTATCAGATGTTTGGGCATAATGTGCTTAAAATTGTGACTTCTTCAAGGAGAGTAGAGCTTCTAAGAAACCAATGAAGCCAAGCAAGAGCTAGCTGAGGAAAGTGAGGACTATGGACCTGAAGAGGCCATTGATGCTGTGAAGGAGCTGGAGACTCATGTCCTAAAGGTGAATACAGAAAATGCAGAGCTCCACAGACAGCTGAAGTTGAAGGATTAAGAAATTGATCGTTTGAAGATAGACTGCCACAAGTATGAGGCCGAGCTAGTGATGGAAAGGGCCATGAATACGAAGCAACTTGAGGCACTTGTCAAACACTTCAAAATTCAGCTTTAAGTCCTCCTGTCCTATCTTCCTATTCCTCTTTCTGCCTGATGTCTATTCCTTCCAATTCTCCCCTGTGCATGTGATGGTTGTTTAAAACAATTTATGTTTCAGTTGTGTACTTATTGATGGGGTTGTGTTGATATCACACCCTGGATAATGGTTTTAATTTTCTTATGTTTGTGACTCTTTACTTTTAAGTAATTGGTTCTTGATTGGGCCCTTATTTCTACTTGTGTGTGCTCTTATTACTGACTTGTTGCCTTGTGCTTTAGACTGGATAGTATTGACAGGTTCATGCAGGTATTTGAATCTTTTTTATGATGCCAAAAGGGGGAAGAAGGAATGTTGGGGTGTTTGTGACCTAATTCATCTGTTTCGTGTTTCTTGAACTTGTTACTTCTGTTTCTGTGCTTTTGGGTTTTTGTCTATTCAGGTTCTTGGGCAACATTTGCAATATTTATTTGTCATCATCAAAAAGGGGGAATTTGTTGAGTGCTGGTTTTGAAGATTGACAAACGTAAAGGACTCAGTGGTCTTAGAGAAGAACCTAGTCCTTGCAATGAAGGGAACGACTGATCGAAAAGAGTTGCGGGTTGCAAATCCCTGCGGAACTAGGAATTGTGGCGCGTGAATGAATATGCATCCTAGTCAGACTAAAAGAGGCGGTGCCCAGGCTGTGTCTTCGAAGTGTGAAAAGGAGTTGGACTTCAACAAGGAAAAGAGTTACTAGGAATCCTGACTTACCATAATTAAAAGGATTCCTTGTAGGACTCAACTAGGGTTTCAAGACCCATATAAATACAAGTAGTTGAGACAGTCGTAAGGCAGTTATTCACAAACAGAGAGTTGAGAGCATACAAAGGCGATCTAGCATTTGTCTACGTGAGTAAACTGGAGAAGACAACTGACGTGCTTGTGTTGTTCAAATCTAGATATTCTGTCTAGGTTTATTGGGTTGTAAGTTGTCTTAGTTTGAGCTTTTATTGTTTTTACCTATTGGCTTTTGTAGAAGCACATGTATTAGGTGAACTTATGCGAAATTACTTGAAAAGCTAGAGTTTAGCTTTGAGTAGTGATTAGGGTCTAGAGTGTAGGCCCTTGGTTACAGAGTTTATAATCAGAAACTTGCTCATTGTGTTAGTGGATTCAGTTCTCAAATCCCAGAGTGTGGGTCGTGGTTTTTCTCCCTTGAGCAAGGAGTTTTCCACGTAAAATCCTTGTGTTTTCTGTGAGTGTGGTTGTAGTGTGTTGCAGTGGTTGAAACAACATAATTGCGAAGGTAAGAACCAGGTTCTACATTCAGAAGAACAAGGTTCTTGAAACGAAAATCGGTAGACACTATTCAACTCCCCCCCCCCCCTTCTAGTATCTTGAGGAGGTGTATAGATTATAACATATATTAATATAGAAAACTGAATAGCTTAAGAGCTGCAATAATTCAGACACCATAAAAGCCTTGAAAGTACTAACATAAGTTTTCTTGCCTGGTCCAGACGCCATGTATGCATACAAATCTAGAAAGTTATAGGGCTTGGAGAGTAAAGGATGTTGTTCACCAACAAGTGCTTTTGGAGCCTCTATAGTGTAATCGAATTTGGGTAACAGAAGAACCTTGCACTATCTCTGGTCAATGTTACCTTGTGGATAGGAGAATGTAGTCGAGCATTTGTGCATGCCCATATAAGTTTTCAGAAAAATTTCTTTCAGAACAAGTAATTTTCGTTCAGTTATGTCTGAAAGTCATGAAGCTCCTCACATTCAAGCAAAATTTGAAAGTCATGAAGCTCCTCAAATTCGAACTAAACTTTCAAGTTGCAAAACTACTCAAATTGGAGCTGAATCTTCAAGTCACTCCTTGCCCACATGAGTATAAACTCTGTATGGTGGGAAAAAAAAAAAAAAGATGAATCATGGAGATACAGTCCAATTAAGTCATAGTGTGCAGATTATTGAATAAACTTCAAAATTTGATAGTAGGGCATGCAAGAGTACTTTGGCTATGATTTCAGATATGTCGCAGCTGTTAAAGTCGCGGATCTATATAATCAAGAAGTTAGCGAACGGGCTCCCCTACATCAAAAATCAATTATTTTGGTGAAGGCGTGTAAAGCTGAAAATAAGACTTGTTGACCAAATTCAAAAAATTATTGTGGAAAATCTGGAGTGATTTTAAAAAAAAAAAAAAATCAAAACTTGTAGCTCTCGAAATCCTCCTTCCTCTAGCACAAACGACATGCGATTTGGAAATATCTATCTCGAATTATGAATTGTTTTAACTAGAATGCTCTAAGCTATGAGGTAAAAAATGTTGAACATGGATATCATCTTCAAGAATAGATTTCGGCTATTTCTTAAGAAATATGGCTCTGGTTGTCAAATATGTTAATAGTCTTGTCAACACTTCAAAAGTGCAAAGACGACTATATATGTTGAAAAAGAATTCTTATCGGATAGTAGAAATCAGCCAGAATCCCACTGGTTTGCAAAGGCTTGAATCATAAAGCTTCATTGTAGACCATCGTCATTAATATGCAGCCTTCAGTTTCATCATGGACTTTGATAATGGTGACAGACTCCAATATCGACAATAATCCAAGCTTGGGTCTTCCAACTTCTTCTCATTAGGATTAACGACATCTAATAGTTGAAAGAGTGAAGTTACAACGACCGATATATCGCATGCGCTCAACAACTCTTTACATTCAAAAGAACAACCATCAATATAATCTTGAATAGCAATAAGCCAAAGAATTCATTAGGAGAAGGAAGATTAACTCATGAATTTTCTGTCGTATAGAATTAAAAAGAATAGATGTCAACTATTGTTGAGTAGCATAATTTATTCTAAAAAAGAAAAAAAAAACTGCTATCAGGAATAAGAAAGCGCGAAATAGCTACAACTTGCCTAAAACTAAAAAAAAAATCAAGGTTTTATTTAGACTAGATATGGTGAACACGATCACGGCACGCAAGCATCTTGAAGATGACTCTGATGTATTCATGATCCAACCCTTTGCTTGGAAAGTTAGGTTGAGTTTGAGGTCTTTTGATAGAGTGTTGGGGTTGTTGCAATAATTGTACCTAATAGGCTGCCTAAAGATGCCTTGTGATGAAGTGATAAAGTGGAAGCATAATGGATTGGTGGTCATCAAATTCCAATAAAAGAGTACAAAAGTCTCCTGAAGTAGATGATCATAAGCATAGTCTACTAACTACTCCCTCCATCTATTTTTACTTGTCCAATTTTTTTTAAGTCAAATTTTTATTTTACTTGTCTTTTTAGCAATTCAAGAAAAAATTAGCCATATTATTCCTATATTGCCCTTGATATTAAAGACCTTGTAATTTTCAAATCACTTCCTAATTAATTAAATTAAGTATCATTAAAAAGGATATATTAATCAAGTTGAATTTTTTTTTTGTGAGAATAAATAGCTGAAAGTTGACAAGTAAAAATGGAGGGAGTACTTGAAAGTTTTAATGGTAGAAGTCATATCAATTGCTAGCTTCATGTATAGCTACTAGGAATTGATGAATTGAAACTAGGAGCTCAACCTAGCAAATGCGAATCCTTGTCCTTGGCAGGATTATCTTAATTAGCTCAAGTTTCCTTGACACCTGAAACGTTTATAAATTAATACCTTAACCTCCATGGAGTAGTCAAGGTTGTTGAATTGGTTTTACTTCAAACCTTATTTTTAAGGTGTATCAAATGTACAACTTTGACAAATTAGGAGTAGGGAGACCACTTGTAGATAACTAAATTTTATTGAATTTAAATCCATGAAATAATCTGTCTATATAATAAATTCAAGACATATTAGTCCAAATAAATATTGTGGGTTAATATAATTGGATTAGTTGTAAATGCATTGAGGTGCAAATGATGAGTCCACCTTATTAGCTCAAGTCCAAGTGGCTATTTATCCGTCTTAAAGCCCAAGTCTAAGCCCATGCCTTGTGTCAAGTGGCGTGACAATCCAAATCAAATAAATGAGCCAATAAAATCATGTCACGTGTCAAGAAGGATTAACATGTCAAGCCAAATCAAACGACCAACAGAATCTTGCCACGAGTGATCAGTCAAATCATACTTCAATTGCCTCCTACTGCTATAAGTAGAGACTTTCATTAGTTCAAGAAAGAAGGAAGAAGTATTGCAAAAGAGAGCTCGTGGATTAAAGTCTACAAAATCTCTACATGCTGTCAGCATTCAAGCAATTTCATACAACTTTCAAGCCTTCAAAGTTCAAGAACAAAACAAGTTCAAGATTCAAAGTATGTTCTAGCTAAAGTTAATTCATAATAAAGAATCCAAATCTTTTTTTTCGTGCAAAAACCACAAGAATTTATTGCGAATAGTTCAAATCCAAGTTTAAAACACATATTCAAGAATATGCTTTTCAAGCCCTTATATCAAATCAAATTCAAATCCAATATAGTTAACATTTTATTTGCGAAGAATCAGAGGAAATCATAGAGATTGAAATTTTGTTTCATATTGTAATCAAATATTTATAGTGACATTACTTTTCTTGTCTTGATTATTTTTTTCAGGAATGAAAATTTATTGCTTACTAATTTTGGCACGCCAAGTGAGACAATCTCTACCTCTCATCTCTTCATTCCAACTCTCAAAGTTCGAGAACATTAAGATGACAACCATAAAAGAACAACTTGCAATACTGACTAAAGTAGTCGACGACCTGTCAAAATATGTGAAAGATCAAGATGCTCTAATTTCCAAGTTAAAAAATATGACGGACATCATAGCGAATGAAGAATCAAGCCAAGCACATGAAAAGCTTCTCAAAGTAAAAGAACAAGAGAATCCTCCACAAGGCAAATTGTCGGGCCCAAGGAATTCCTAGTCTCTTCTAAAGGCTTGATTCTTGTTGATCAATTGAAGGACTTCATAATAGGGGAAATAAAAGGTAAGTGGAGCCACAAGCTAAGTTTTGCCTCACATATGCTACACACAAATAATTGACAACTTAAAGATGCCTGCTGGTTATAAACCTCCTAAGCTTCAACATTTCGATGTAAAAGGAAATCCAAAACAACATGTAGCTCATTTCATTGAGACGTTCGATAATTCTGGAACTTAAGGCGATCACCTTGTGAAGCAGTTTGTTTGATCTCTAAAAGGTAATGCTTTTGATTGGCACACAGATCTCGACCCCAGTTCAATTGATAGTTGGGAGCAACTAGAGAAAGAATTTCTCAACCGTTTCGACAACACAAGGCGCATCATCAACATGGTTGAACTTTAAAAATTCCTCCCAATGGAAGGATGAACCGGTAATTGACTATGTCAATCGTTGGAGGATCTTGAGCCTTAAATGCAAAGACTGTATAAATAAACTTCCGGCATTGAAACGTGATTTCAACTACATCTTGCAAGGTAAAAAGCCCAAAAAATTTAAAAAAATTGGCTACCTCTTGCAAGATATGGAATTGAGAATTGCTACAAGTGGGATCAATGACCGCTGTCTATGAGCCTCGCAAAGGTAAATACAGACGAGAAGCTGAGAAAGGGGGCAAGTTTGAATTAGAGGTTGAAATAATAGAGTCCATGATTATTAATGCCTCTTCTTTGAACGTCACCACAAAGGTGAGTGGGATGAAGAGTATGAAGACAACTTCTATTCAAGACAAATCAAGTCGAAATTTGACTTTGAAAGAAATGCAAGAGAAAAAGTACCCATTCTTGGATTCCGATGTTGCTATTATGTTTGACGAACTTCTCGAGTTGAAGCTCATTGAACTTCCTGAAATGAAGTGTTCTGATGAAGTTGGGAAAACTAATGATCCAAGCTATTGGAAGTATCACCCGTTGATTGGTCATCCTAGGAATGTTGACACCTAATTTTGTCCCTCATGTTTCAATAGCCATTATTTAGACAAAATTGCACTGATAACCGCACGATTATCATACACTCACCCTTATTCAAAACATTACTTCACACATACATACCAATTAGGCTATTTTAAAGACATTAACACAAGCAATTGCTATTTTACAAAATTTGCACATTCAATTACAATTTCTTGTAATTATTCGCATTTTTAGCAAAATTGCCTAAATTATTTTAAAATCTAAAATAATAGGCTTTCTTAGCTATTTAACCCTCACAATTAATTTTCTTATTTTTATATAATTTTATAAGTATTTCATACAATTTTTCTATACATTAGTATTTTATACATACTTATACACAACATATACAAGTTATACATATACACACGTACACATCAGCTTTTATGCCACCTACGCGCCTACGTGGCCAAATCCTAGCCGTCCATGAAGTTGATCCAACAGCCAGGATTAATATTTCCATTTTTAACTATACTACTCCCCCCAAAACCCTTAACACCCCTTTTATTTTCCTCTTAGTCTCACCCGCCACCACTCCTTTTCTCTCTCTCGTCAAAACCCTAACGACGCTCTGTCATGGCCATTTTTCGGCCATTATCGCCGACAAAATGAGAAATAAACGACATCATCGTGTTCCTCTCGACCTCCACTACAATACCATTGCAATGGTTTGCTTGTTCAGTGATGTCACCGGTGAAGAAATTCCGGCAAGGACCCGGTAAGACCTAAACTTTACAACCTAGGGGGAAAGGAAAAATCCCCACGCATGCATAATCGAAGTAGGTTCAAATTCGACCCGACTCCGGTATTAAATGTGTAATCCCTAATCCTTTATTTGATTGTTTGAATCTGTGTGAAACCTACTTAAATTTGTCTCTTCCTTCCAATGTTAACATGACTAGTGGTTATTTAGCAATTAATTAGAGTAAAATTGTGAAATTGTTAATCTTTATCCGTTTTATCAAGTTTGAATACTAATATTCGCCTGAGTTTGTTGTGAGCATGATTTGTGTCCTGAACCACCTTGGTTAACATGTAAACTTGAAACCTAGGCAGTCTAGTAGAATTGCCCTGCTCACCCATGTTAGCCGCAGTGTACTTGGCCTCTTACTATGTCTGAATGCCTAATTTTTATGACTATACGTTTGGAAATTGAATGGGCAACCTATCCTGCATGCTTAGGAGAATTTGAATTGATTGGAGTGAGATTTTGATTGATACTTGAAAGGGTGATAGCCTGTTTGATTGATCCGAGATTAATTGGAACTGTTAATTGAATTTAAGCCTAAAATAGGCCTATAAGACTGATTTCGAACCTAGACTATGGCACCCTCTTAAATCTTAGAGCCTATAGGAAGGGACGGTTGTGTGGAACCCACGGCCGCCCCTTTTCTCACTCAAAATAAACCTTTAGGAGGAGGTCTCGCAAAATTAGCCAAATAGCGAAGCTTTTGGCAGTTTGTAAGCTTTCAACTATCAAGTTGTCCACTTGAAAGAATCGGTCTAGTAGCACCAAACTCTTAGTGGAGACGTTACTAAGTTGATGCATCATATCATTTTAGGAAATTACGACTATAGCCACGCCTAAGTCTTTAGTTTACCATATCTAAACCAAACCCAAACGAGTTATTAACTCCAAGGGGCGTCTAGATATGACTATGTGTGCATTTTTTTAAAATTAAAATGCCAAGTGTACGCCATTTATTCTCAAATGGGAAAGGAGGGTCAAGTCTTACATTTTCTTTTTTTTTGCAGCCTATCATGAGTCAGAAAGACTACCATCGGTTCGACATGATCATCGACATTCCAAGGGAGATAAAGCCTGGTATAGAAATTTGGGAGAAGCCGGTTAGTTATTGAGTAAAACATTGGGCCTCTTGCTTTCACTAATGGATGTTGAACCCAATAAAATCATTATTGAAGCCGCCACTTGCTTTTGGGATGATGATATAAATGTTTTCAGATTTGGGGAGTTTGAAATGACACCACTTTTGGAGGAAATAGGAGGTTTCATTGAAGACCCGGGATTAAGACGAAAGGGACATAGATGGAAAGATGCTAGAGTTATTATAGCGCGTCAACCTACCGAGGAGGAGTTTTGCGAAGCACTCGGTTTTCGAACAAATGATATACCCGAAATTTTACAAAGATCAAAATTCAGTTGTATGTGTTTTGTATGATAAGTTTGGCAATGAGAAAAGTTATGAAAAGCACAAAGCAGAGTTTGCATCACACTATGACTGGAAGTGTAAAAGAATTTTTGCATTTGCAATAGTATTCTTTGGCGTTGTCGTGTTCCCGCAAGGAATGCACTATGAATCAACACAAAGATAGTCCATTTCACATATGCCTTATTCTACGGTATAAAGAAGAAGATATGCACTATGGTTCCCACTATGTTAGCAGACATTCTTAGAGCCTTGGGAAGGCGCAAGAATGAGGCTCGATATTTTGAAGGTTGTAACTTATTATTACAAGTATGGTTGACCGAACACCTTCAAAAGAAACCAAATACAAGCCAAGAGTTCTACGATATGTGCCGTTCAAACCACTTATTGGTACAACACTGTGGAGTCAAGAGGTTCCAAGCATCTTGCACTACTCATGAGTTCTATCTATTGTTGAAGAACTTGAAAGATGAAGACATACAGTGGATGTATCCTTGGTTTACCACTCCACAAGTTTTGCTCCGGTCAGAGATGAAGTCATTTCTAGTCCTTATGGGTATACGTGGTCTCTAGCCCTATATACCTATAAGGGCTTTAAGGCAAGCAGGTAGAAGGCAACATATTCCGTTGGTAGGAGACACAATTCGATTCCAAGACGATTATGAAGAAGACAAAATTTCATTTGTACCATAAATTCGCAGGATATGGAATGAAAAGAGGTTTGCTGAAGAAAGTTCAATCGCACCAGACAGATATCATACAGGCTGTGGAGTTGGCTATTTGGAATGGTTGCGTAATGACATAAAAAACACTCCCGTTCCTAAAGCCGACATACCTGGGGCAGTCAAAGACAAAGAAGCCGAAAACCAATATAAGATTAAATGGTTAATGGAGAAACTGAAGATGTTCGAGAAGTTAAGGAAGGAAGAGCAAAAGAGGCACAGACATGAGGTGGAAGATCTAGATCGAGAACTGGAAGGTCTAAAGAAGGGGTTCGAGGAAAAGTACAATGAGAGTTACAATCAAAGAGACGGAGGTGGAGGATTACTAGCTATGGCTTACTTGATCGTTGCTCAGTTAGACATTGGGAAGATGAAAAAGAAGTTGAAGAAGTCCGATGCTGAATCAAAGATGCCCGAGGATCAAAATTTTTTATTTTTCTTTTGTGTCTTTGTCTATTGTAGTCAAACTTGATTTATAAAAGTACACTGTTTTTGGTGGTCAATTGAGAATAAATGGTTGACACTTGCACGTTTAATTTTAAAAAATAATTCAAAGCTTAGGAAAGCTATACATCCTTGGCACGTCATAGTCCATTAGCAAACCTTGTCCAAACGTCACGAAAGATTTTTAACCTGAAAAAGACAAAACAACATCCTCACATAGATTCAAAGAGATGTTTGCACAAAATATCGATCGTTTGTTTGGGTGTGATCAAGACTATAAGATTATTTTGATCTTTTCTCTTTATGTTTATTTTCAGACTATGGCTGCAAGAGGTCACTTCAATTTGAGACTGTCTTCCAAGCTCCTCACTTGATCAGGCTCTAGTGGAAAGATTTGGCTGCAATCAGTAAGTTCCATGTTCAAAAGGTGTTGGGAAAACTGGTGACCCTTATGGCTTACACTGCCGTGCTTGGTTTAGTCGAAGCTGCTACACATTTCTGGGATTACAAGAGGGCTGTGTTTTATTTCAATGATTTGGAGTTGGCACCGATGTTAGAAGAGATTGAAGGTCTGCCAGGGTTAGAACCTGGGCCCGGGACCATAATTTATCCTCGAGATGTGGAGCCTAAGGAGTTCATTGAGCAGTTGCAAGCTCCTTATGATCCATACGTTGAGGGAGTGCATGAGGGAAAGGTTACCTTGGAGTATCTATATTCTAGATTTGGAGATCCAACTCTTAGGCACAATTGGACAGGGGCATGGGAAATTCAAGATTGGGAATGGACTGAGTCTACTGCCTTTATCATTGCTTTTCTGAAAAGTGTGGTCTTCCCCGAAAAAGAAGAAAAGATCGACATAAGGTTGGGAAGAGTAATAGAAGGACTGCATAAAGGTGCTCACAAGCGCCAAGTGAGTATGGTTCCAATGATCGTGGGAGAAATCTACAGAGCTCTGACCAAGTGTAGAAAAAGAGTGGACTTCTTTGAAGGTTGCAACATCTTGCTATAAATGTGGTTGATAGAACACTTACACAAAGTCACCATTAGTCCAATAGCACCGAGGGCATCGAGGGTTTGTGGCATCCTCTCACATAGCACTCTAATAGCTGGCACGGCAGTATGGGAAGACCCGGCAAATATACGAGGATGGTATGCCAAGTTTGAAGAGTTACAAGAAGTGTAATGGGTAATTGAAAACTGTGCTGGTTTCACTATCTCCTTATAGGGTCAAGACACCACCTTCTTGACATTGATTAGATTCTAAGAAACTCATCACTATATTCCCCAAAGAATCCTCCGTCAAGTAGGAATGACACAACAAACTCCTCAGCTGACAAAAGGAAGAAGTTTTAATATTGACATAAAAGAAATTGAACATCCGATGGTTGGTACAATATTGACAATGTGTGAAGGAAGGGCTACTATGCAATTTTTTCGTGGCTGAGACACCAGGGTGAACCCCGACACTACTTTGACCTGCCCTCAATGGCTCAGTGAATATAGAGAGAAATTTCGATCAAATATCACGTTGAAAAGGAAAGCTGAAACTCCAAGTGTTGCAGAGAAGTACAAGAAAATGCGGAACAAGTTCGACCAAAGTAAGAAAGAATTAAGAAGACAATTCAAAGAAAGAATCAAAGGAGATGAACTTAAGTACTAGATAGGCAAAATTGTGACAGCTAGACAAGCCGCTGGGAATCTCCAAAACCTGCTAAAAAGATGGGGAGACTACTTCAAATCAGTACTGTTGGTAGAAAAAGAAGCAATGAGAATAGAAATCAGTGATTTCTTTACAAAGGATTTGGGTGATATGCAAGCTGAGAAAGATCTGACGGAGATGTTTGTCGCTCCTCCACTGGCAAACTTAACAAATGGACCCAAAGAAAAGACCGAAGAAAGGAGAAGGGAGAAGATGCTGGAGCTGATGCATGATATGAGAACATCTTTTCTTGGCACATAGTCCAGTCATTTTTAGTCGAGTTGTTTTTCTTTTCAAGTTGTCTTTTTCATTGAGTCAAGTCGTTGCCTTCCTTTAAAAACTATTGATTGTAATAAAGCCAAGCAAATCAAATAAAATTTTGTTATTTTGGATTTTTAGACTTGTGTTGATTATGCTTAAGCAAATGAAATGATGTATTTGGCGCAAACATTACTTTGAATCATCGATAGGCCTACCTCTGGCACAAAAGAGGTCCCCTGCATGATAGGACGCGAATTTATTAATGCTAATATTTACTCACATTGTTTTCTCTGTTTTTGTTATTTTAGTCCCAAGTCTCTGAAGTTTGGTTTGTGCATTCTAGCACCACAGTACCGGTTGAGATCTAGAGGATCAATTCCAACACCTTACCCTCTACCTACAAGGACGAGGGCGAGACGCAATATCATGGTTGAGTTTGACAAAGCTGGAAATGGAACCCCTGAAAAGCAAGGTGTGGTTGCCTATGATGATTATGCTAAGCTGGAGCAAAGGATGTTTGAGTTGGAGAATAGGATTCCTCTTATCCATGCTGATGGAACCGCTGGACCAAAAAAAACTGTCCGCCCTCACGGCAAGGATCCACTGTTCACCGAGGAAGACATTCCATACTCCACTTACATTGCACCACCAAAAGCACCACAAACAACCTTCCTCTCTTCACTGTTGAAACCAAAACTGTTCCGTCACCCACCAAAGATCACGACAAATATGCATGGACAGGGGAGGACTCAGACAGCACCAAAGAACAAGTCAAGTGGCTGGTGGAGAAATTCAAGCAATTCCAAGGCACCAAGGAAACTAGAGGACTAGCTTATGAAGATCTCTGCATGTACCCTAACTTGAAGCTGCCCGATGGTGATAAGCCACCCAAGTTCAACATGTTCGATGGCAGTGGCGATCCAATGGCTCACCTAAGGTCTTATTGTGACAAGCTGGTCGGGGTTGGACATGATGAAAAGATTCGCATGCAGTTGTTCAACCGTATTGACTGGAGATGCACTGGTATGGTACTCAATGCAGCAAACAAAGAAGTGGACAAGCTGGGAAGCAATGACTGGAGATTTTGTTGACAGTTTTGGGCACAACACTGACGCCATGCTTGATCGATTCTAGTTGGAGAAGCTGAAGAAGAAGCCCACTGAGACCTTTAGGGAGTTTGCAACTAGGTGGAGAGTTGAAGCCGCCAAAGTCCAACCTCCTATGGAAGACACAGAAATAGTGGCAACTTTCATCCGCATACAAGAGGATGTCTACTTTGACAAGATGCTGAACATGTAAGACAAGAAGTTTAGAGATTTGATCAAGATTGGAGACATGGTTGAAGATGGGTTGAAAACTGGTAGGATTGTTAGCTTGGCCGCACTACAAGCCACTAACAAAGCACTACAAACCGGTAGCATAGGGGCATCAAGAGAAAGAAGGATGACATTTCCGTCGTTGCTGCATCACTTGACCACTCTCCCTCTCATATCCATTACTACCAAACACCACCTCCCTCATACCCATATATTCCACCCACATCCAGCTATCCAGTCTACAACTTAGCCCATGTTCCAAAACCCACCGCCACAAAGACCACCATACTCACAAAGTCCTAACTACAGAAATACCAATACCTATCCGCCAAGACCTCACATAAACAACAATCCAAGACCCAAAAGAAACTATAGCCCATTAGCCGAATCCCTTATTCAACTGTTTGAAAGGCTCAAAGCAGCTGGCCACATACAACTTGTCCCATTCAAAATGCCTGATAGAATGTCACCTTTCTTTGACCAAACCAAAACCTGTGCCTATCATTCTGGGGGACCTGGCTATGACACCGAAAAGTGTAACGCTTTGAGAGAGAAAATACAAGACCTGATCGATCAAAAAGTGATTCACTTGAAAACACCAAATGTGCACAATAACCCTTTACCTAACCACAGAGATAATAGGGTGAACTTGATCGAGTTGGATGAAGAATGCAACCTAGAAATGACCATTGTCAAAGCAAAGGAGGCTACGCCAACATCTGCTTTTGTAGCCCAAGCGACTAAAGCACCAGAGCCTATTGAGGTAGAGGTGGCTCCAAAATTCTACGTCGACGTAGTCCCTCCCTACAATGAAAAAGAAGTGCCATGGGATTATGAAGCAGAGAAAAAAGGTTAGTCAATAGTTGAGGCCGGTTCTGCACAAGGAATGACTAGGAGTGGGATGATCTACACTCCTGAGTATCTTGTTCAAAGTAGACAAGGCACCAGCAAGGAGGAGTCCGAGGAATTGTGGAAGAAAGTTCAAGCAAAAGAATACTTTGTGGTTGAACATTTGGGCAAGACTCCTGCACAAATCTCTGTTCTGGCTTTACTCCTCAAATTGGAGAGCCACCGAAATGCCTTAATGAAAGTACTAGATGAAGCACATGTCCCGGTGGACACCACAGTTGAGAACTTGGCTAGCATGGTCGGGCAAGTCATGGAATCCAATCGAATCATCTTCCACGAAGATGAGCTACCACCAGAGGGGTTGAGTCATAACAAGGCCTTGCATGTCACCATCAAATGCAAAGACTGGTTTGTGGGAAGAGTTCTGATAGACGGATTGGTCCGGCTTGAACATATGTCTATTTGTCACTCTGAAGAGAATGAGGATTGATCAAAGCAAGATAAGAGAAAGCGACATGAAAGTAAAGGCGTGTGATGGTTCACAAAGAAGCACTATTTGGGGAAATCGACTTAACTATCATGGTCGGTCCTGTGGAGTTCACTACTGAATTCTATGTCATGGACATTTTGCTTCTTACAACTTGCTGTTGGGAAGACCTTGAATTCACATGCCTGGGGCGGTACCTTTTACATTGCACCAGACAGTGAAGTTCGAGTTGGACAACAAGGAGGTGGTAGTATTTGGCGAGGGGAGCAACTCCATCTGCAATGAACAAACCATACCAGCAATTGAAGGGAATGCTCCTGATGGACAAACCTTCTATACTGTGGAGCTTGTGGGAGCAGTGCAAGGTAACCGAGGAGGGTATCACAAAAACTACAACATGAGTTGGAATCCCGCTGATGCAGTCCAAGGAGGATATACTGCACTGGTCAACACACCACCTGGGAATGAAGAAAAAAGGAGAAGTTTCTACAGTGCTTATTTGGACGGACGAGGCAAAGGCTATGAAGGGACGAAGTTGGTCTGGGAACCCGTAATATCTAATTGAGGTGTGCCTTCACGTAAATTTCGTGAGACCATACCTGCCAAAACAGAGAAGCGACCGATGTACTCACCTAATGCTCGTCCTGACTGGAAACACATTTCTGAAGAGACAAGGGGAAAGAAAGTATGGCTACGTAAAACACCTGAACTTACACCAATAGAGCCATACATACTCTCACAGCCTGCGAAGTGGCCTGTTGACTGGGTTGTAGGCATTATGATAAGGCAATGCTATGAACCTGGGAAAGGTTTGAGCAAAAACCTAGATGGCATGGTTGAGCCAATTCAAATTGTGATAAGGTCAGACAATGAGAAAGCCGACATAGGGTACATTGTGACTTATGAGAAGAGCATGGAGGAAGCTTCGTTGGACTTCAAATACTATAAGAGAAGCACCAAAACTCTCCTGCATATTTTCGTCTCGTCCGGCTACTTGGATGGTCGTAAGGGGGAGGTATCTGAAGCACTAGAGGTTGAGTCGAAGATTGTGGATGCTGAAGAGGATTTACTGGCAGGCGTGCAAAAGCTGTTCCTATCCGACGAAGACTGCTGTGTGATCCTAGAAGAGCATGTTGAGCCTCCTGGACTGACAAAAGCTGAAACTGGAGCTGCACTAAGCAACTGGACTAGCAACCTGGCTCGAATCGTGGAACTTGCTTTTTCCTTTTTCCCTTTTCATATGTCTCCCTACAAACTTTGTTTTGCAAGGATTCATAAATAAAATATTGCACTATTTCCCTTTAGTTTTTGTTTTAAGCTTTTACGCAGCATTTTATTTTTCAGCATTCAAACTAATAATTCCATTGAGTTTGCAACCGCAATGTGTAACGAAACTACGGAGCTTGAAGAGTCTGATTTTGACTATGATGAGTTTGATGAAGCAACACAAGATGAAATTGAAAGATTTGAAAATAAGCCTAAACCAAATGTAGAGGAGAATGAGGTATTAAATTTGGGAGATGATAAGTTACTAAAAGAGACAAGAATCGGCGTACATCTCACTGCAGAAGATAGAAAACGGTATACCAAATTTCTTAAAGAATATGAGGATGTGTTTGCATTGTCGTATGATGACATGACCGGCATAAGCACGGATGTAGTGGCTCACAAATTTTCCATCAATCTACGCTTTCCGCCAGTCAAGTAAGAAGCCCGAACTTTCAAGCCATCTACCTTGCTAAAGATCTGAGAAGAGGTAACCAAACAACTCAATGTGAGAATTTTGAAAACAGTCAAATACCTAACTTGGTTAGCCAACATTGTCCCGGTACTAAAGAAAGATGGGAAGCTTAGAGTTTGTGTAGACTACAGAGATCTGAATAGAGCTAGCCCAAAAGATGAATTCCCTTTGCCATATATACACATCCTGATTGACAATTGTGCGAAGCATGAACTGCAGCCTTTCGTGGATTGTTTTTGCCGGTTACCGTCAAGTACTTATGGATGAATAAGATGCCGAGAAGACAACTTTCACTACATCTTGGGGGACCTACTGCTACAAGGTTATGCCATTTGGGTTGAAGAATGCTAGGGCAACTTATATGAGTGCAATGACGACCATGTTCCATGATTTGATGCACAAAAGAAATTGAAGTATATGTGGATGATGTGATCATCAATCAAAGAAGAGCACAGAGCATCTTGATTACCTGCGCAACTTCTTCAATCGCTTGTGTAGATACAACTTGAAGCGGAATCCAGCAAAGTGTGCTTTCGGTGTTCCAGTAGGGAAGCTTCTGGGTTTCATTGTCAGCAGAAGAGGCATCGAGTTAGATCCATCCAAGATTAAAGCCATCAAAGAATTACCACCACCAAAGAGTAAGAAAGAGGTCATGAGTTTCTTGGGACGACTCAATTACATCCGTCGATTCATAGCCCAATCCACGGTCATCTGTAAATCAATCATCAAGTTATTGAGGAAAGATGCAGCGATCGAATGGACGGAGGATTGCCAAAAAGCATTTGACCGGATAAAGGAGTATCTGTCTTGCCCACCCGTACTGGTTCCACCCGTACTGGTTCCACCCGAACATGGATGGCCTTTGATCTTGTACATGTCTGTGGTAGATTCGGCATTAAGATGTGTACTGGGGCAACATGACTCAACTGGAAGAAAGGAACAAGCAATGTACTATTTGAGTAAGAAGTTCACTCCCTACGAGGCTAAGTATACACTGCTAGAGCGCATTTGCTGCGCACTAACTTGGGTAGCGCAAAAGTTGAGACACTACTTGACATCATATGCAACTTTACTGATATCAAGGATGGATCCTCTCAAGTACATCTTCCAAAAGCCAATGCCTACTGGGAAATTGGCCAAATGGCAAATGCTACTCAGTGAATTCGACATCACTTTTGTAACTCAAAAGGTTGTGAAAGCTCAAGCCTTGGCAGATAATATGGCCGAGAATCCTGTGGATGATGATTACGAACCTCTGCACACTTATTTCCCTGATGAAGCAGTCATGTTTGTAGGAGAAGACATTAGAGAGGAATACGACAGCTGGAGATTATTCTTTGACGGAGCAGTGAATTTCAAAGGAGTCGGTATTGGAGCAGTCCTAGATTCTGAGACTGGTCAACATTATCCTATCACAACCAAACTAAGGTTTCCTTGCACCAATAACATGGCAGAATATAAAGCTTGTATCCTGGGTATTAGAATTGCGGTAGATATGAACGTACAAGAGCTGTTCGCAATTGAAGATTCTGATTTGTTAATTCACCAAGTCCGAGGAGAATGGACGGCCAAGAATTCCAAAATATTGCCATACCTCGAGTGTATAAAAGAGCTGAAGCAAAGGTTCACCAAGATAGAGTTACGGCATGTACCTAGGTTGCAAAATGAGTTCGTAGACGCTTTGGCCACCATATCTTACATGATCAAACATCCTGACAAAAATTACATTGACTCGATACCCGTGGCGTTAAGGAAGTAACCAGCATACTGTTATCATGTGGAAGAAGTGTTGGATGGACAACCTTGGTTCTACGACATCAAGATATTTCTCAAAGATAGCACTTACCCTAAAGATGCAACAAGCCCTCAAAAGAAGACATTGAAGAGATTGGCAAATGGTTTCTTTTTGAGCGGCGAATTCCTATACAAAAGAACACCTGACCTAGGCTTGCTGAGATGTGTAGATACTAAAGAAGCCGCAAGATTGTTAGAAGAAATACATTCTGGGACGTGCGGCCCACACATGAATGGTTTTGTGCTCACAAAGAAGATCTTAAGGGCTGAATATTTCTCGATGACAATGGAGCATGATTGTGTAAAACACACGAGGAGATGTCATCAATGCCAAGTCCACGGAGACATGATCCGAGTACCTTCCAACGAGTTGAATGTTATGGGATCAGCTTGGCCCTTTGCTGCCTGGGGAATGGATGTCATAGCACCAATCGAACCCGCCGCTTCAAACAGACACTATTTTATATTGGTGGCTATTGATTACTTTACTAAATAGGTAGAAGCTGCATTCTCTCGCCGATGACAATTTCCTTTGTTGCTCTACCTCGTTACACTGATTATCAATTTAAATAGGAGATGGAGTGGTAGCGACGCCGCTATCCAGCTGGTGTCGCTCCTCCCCCTTGAATCACTGCTGTCGTCTGCTTTGCCGGGACTTAGCCGGAATTCTTATCGGCGATGTCCCCACAGTCTCGTTTGGCTGAGATTCGCTGGACAAGATTCACGATTCCAGCTAATCCTTTTGTCTGTTTGATTCTGAACGGCGTTTGGCATAATGGTTTAAGGGATGATTTTGGGTGTTCGTCTGGCTGTTGTTCTTGACTGTTTATACAGTTCTGGCTGATGGCTTTGCTTACAATGGTTCTTCGTTGATGTGTATTGATTGTTCTGGTTTTGTTTTGTTCTGGTTTTGTTTGTTCTAATCCATTAATGTTTGCTATATTTAACCGGGGTCCCACTGCTTTTGGTAACCCGGCCATGGATTTTGACTGTCACTGATGTTTCTTTGAGAATTTTTTGCAGATCTTTTGACATGGTGATTTTGATTTGGACAGTAACTAGTTACATATTGGCCTATGAAAACAATTTATCTTGAGGCCTGCATAAGGATTTGAAGGCTATACAAGGAATTGACGGATACTATACGTTAGAATTGACGGATTGATATTGAACCGATACTACACTGGCCAATGAAAATATATATATACACGTATTGAGGCCTCGGGATTGATTTGAACATGATACTACACTTGAATCGTCCCGTTCCCGTGTCCCTAAAGCAAAAGGCGATGATGAAAGTATGAAATTAATGCAAAGCAAGTCGAATAGAGTGGTGAGTTTGGTACTTGGCATGGCAACACGGCCCGGGCTCCGTGTTTGCAGCCATATCAACATCCCGAGCCTCTACATGACGCGCCATACAAATCTGAGCCTAACTTTTGCAAAAACAACCCCTTTACTATTATTACTACTACTGCTGCTGCTGCTACTGCTGCTGCTACTGCTACTGCTACTGCTACTGTTGCTGCTGCTGCTGCTGCTGCTGCTGCTGCTGCTGCTCCTCCTCCTGCTGCTGCTCCTCCTACTCCTCCTCCTACTCCTCCTACTACTACTCCTGCTACTGCTACTGCTACTCCTGCTACTCCTGCTACTGCTCCTGCTGCTCCTGCTGCTCCTCCTGCTGCTGCTGCTCCTGCTGCTCCTCCTGCTGCTGCTGCTGCTACTACTACTACTACTTATTTTTATTAGTTATTACACTTTATCATCGTACTAATCCAATTTTATTTGTTTGTTTTGCGAGGTACATTTTGGCACGAACAACTGGTGGACGAGTTTGGCTAACTCACGAATAGAGATAGTCCATTGCATTGAAGGCATTTGGGATTGAATTCGGACCCGAGCATTCAGAAATAAGACTTAGGAATTTTAGAAAATTCAAGGCTCCTGCGAGTTGATCAATTTCCCGGTTCTATCTTTAACTTTGCATTACTTTCCCTGGATATTTATGCAAATAAATGTGTAAAAAATATTTTATTTATCAATAATATTTGATTTGCTTGGTATATTGCTTTACTTTATGTGCATTACCCTTTATTGTGAAGTCGTTATTTAATTTATTGCAAATTGAGGCCATCTTAGCAAATGCGTGCAAGTAAAATATATATTTTTTTAAATAAGCTTTTATTTAATTGATTATTATTATTATTACTATTATTCAAATAATTCTTTTGAAAGAAAAGCGCACTTGTAAATATTTGGAAACCTGTCGGATTAACCGTATTTTACGGAATTTCGGAAGTGCCTTAAAAACCTTCTTCCGAGATTAATAAAACCTCTTACTTAGAATCTCTGAAAAGACCGTCTTTTTTATAAAAATGGAGTTTTTGCACGCATTTGTTAATTTGGTTCCCTGTTTTCCTTAAATTGGGTGGCGACTCCAAAAACTCCAAAAGAGTTAGTCCATCCTGTCAATATTCCGGAATTTATCCTTTTCGGGGGGTAATTTTTGGGGGTTCAACAGCATGGAGACTCCGCTGGGGAGCAATAAAGGTTTTGACCATAAAGGTTTCCAATTATTTGCAACTAGCATGCCTAATTTATTTTGCTTTATTATATCTGTTTGTTTGTGTGTCACGAAAGCATGTCACTACACTCTTATTTGCGCACTTATAAACTGGCATTCCGTTCATACGTCCCCCACTCCTGGGAACCTCTTGCATTCTCACTCAAATATCCGCGAGGTGTGTGCATACGCACCCGCAATTTCTTCCACTAAAGAACCCTTTGACGAGTTGGTGTACCGGCGGATTGTCGTGGGAGTTATTCGACCACGAAGCCGCCTGCCACTCACCTGTTAGCCTCAACCGTTAGCCCACTCTTAGAAGGAGATTAGGTCATGCATGCATATACACCTTAGTTTGGGGGAAAGTTCGGCAGATTTGGTTGGTTTGTGTTTTGGAGATGGCATGATGTAGTGAGATCTAAGAGACGAAGCCCTTGGTGTCTTTAAAAGGATCAGTGGGGTCCCTCTCGTGAATGGCTTTGCATGTGTGCAGGCCTATGTTGATTATCCAGCTGCAACTTTGTAAAAATTGAAGTATGCTTGTCGCATACTAGGAGAGCGAAGCCCCTGTGTCTTTGAATGACCAGTGTGGTCCCTCCTTGAAGACCAGTGCGGTCTTGGCTACCCAGGAAACTGAGAGGCTTGATCAAAGCCGTGGACCAGTGAGGAGCCCTATGAACAAGGTCGGTGAGCCTTGCAAAACCTAGGAAGCTGAGAGGCTTGTCTAAAGCCGAGGACCAGTGAGGTTTTATTTTGAAAGGCCAATTGGCGCCTTTTGTGATTTGCAGTCTGGTATTGTGGAGGCAGTTGGAAATTTCTCCCTGGATGTTGTAAAGCAATTGGGAATCGTGCTTGGAGGAGTGTGGATGTTTGCAAAAGCTATGGAGGATTGTTTCGAGTTTTAGGCATTTGAGTTTAGAATTTTGTGCAGATGCTGTGGAGAGCATGAGCTGTGTTAAAATGTTAATTGCCTGCCTTGCTTTATTTTCTCAAAATGCGTTAAATACTAGGTGTTGCTTGCTTGTATGCAATCCTATGAATGACATGCAAACTATCTTAGTTACCCTTTGAGAGGTTTCTTTTGTTTTGTTTATTTCTCTAGCAAATGTTGGATTTGTGAAGTGGCTGACCATTCACCATGCAAGGGATTCGAGATTTGATTAATGGTAGATGCTCTAGCTCGTGAACGATGCAGCACCAGAAGCTAATGGCATTGTTTAAAAGAACTTGGCAATTGAACTTAGTAGCATTATTTTCAATTTTAATTCAGATTGAGGCCCTGAATAGCATTGTACCTTAAAAGCTTATGTTAATCTGAATCAACTCATTTTGAATTTATGAAAGTTGAAACAAAATGCATCTCATCCTTATTATATTATTTACGCTTGCATTTGTTTATGTTTCAAAACAAAATTGATAAGCCTGCCAAAGCTTTGCTTGTAACGTATGGCAAAACAACTGAACAATTTAAAGCGATGCACTGAAAGTTATTGTCTGCGCTCTTTGGATATCGCACTATCTGTTAGAACTTCAACTGGGGCAACTTTTGTTGGTATATGGCGTTGAAGCAGTGATGCAGAACTACGCACGGTCTGATTCCCAAGGAGGGATACGTAGGCTCCCACATCGGGCTCGCCCCTTTAGCATCTAAATTATTATTTTCCCCCAAGAAGGACAACTGGGGCAATTTTACAAAACGAGTTAGAGATGCGGAAGATAATAACTGGGGCAGAATTTTGCAAGAAGTGGCGTTGGGTATTAAAGATGAGTTGGCAAGAATTTTGAAATTGGTTAAGCAAACAGTGCAAAGTCTAAGACAAAGGACGTTCAGTTTGTTTTAAAATATATTACAAGTTTAAGTCAAGGCAAAATTTTCAAAATGCATCTTTGACTTCATTGGCATCCGCATTAAAATATTTTATCTTGCCCCTATTTTCGAAAATCTATGCTATTTGAGTTCATGAGCCAAGTTTCTGAAAATAATTCACAAATCCAAGTCCAATGAAGACTAGGAAGCAGCAGAAGCAGCAAGATCAGGATGAAGTCTGCACAAATCAAACGCTTCCTCCTCCCTCCCCAAAGCTAACAAGTTTTCTTTGAGAGCAGGAACATGAAAGCTTGCAATGAAAGGATCATTCACACTATGGATGAACAATTATTTGAACACGCATCCAAAGTTGCCTTGCGAATTGCGCCGCATTGCCCTTTTCACGACTTAAAGCATTATGCTTTGTCATGAGTTATTGCCGAACAGGCGGCATTTCTACCCCTATGACTTTCATTCCTAATAGGCGACAAAGCCGAGGCTTGTCTTGTATTTTCAAAACTAAGCCAAACAGGGCATCACTTTGTTTCAGGTGATAATCCGCACAAGGCCATCCTTGCCGGATTTTCTTGCCAATTGATTTATCAATGGCTATCGCACTGACTATATTTCCGCATTACTTTGCTTTGCACTTGCTTTGAATTATGTCTTCGCACTTGCTTTAAAATTAACGCCTTGCTTTACTCTTTCAGGTTGACCATCGACTACGAGGATTCCCTTTGTTGGACTATCTCGCCTATTGATTCGCCAAATGGCTCTTGCATTGCTCTACATTCCCGCACTGCTTTTCTTTGCACTTGCTTTAAATTATGTCGTCACACTTGCTTTAAAATTGATGCCTTTCTTACGTTTTTCAAGTTGACCACCAGGCGGGGCTTCTCTCTTGTTGGACTTTCACGCTTCGTTAAATCGCTTTTGCGTTGCTTTACATTTCACGCTAAATTGCTTTGCACTTGCTTTCAATTATAACTTTGCACTTGCTTTATATTATGAACCGCTTTACTTTTAGCTTAACAGGTCAGCCCCGAGACCCTCCTTGCTTTGTGCCAGACCGGATCGCCAGCTGATTTGTCGACAATCAACCCCAAGACCCTCCTTGCTGCGTGCCCGACCGGCTTGCCAGTTGATTTGTCAAAATGCTCAAATTGCCTTGCACTTGCTTTCAATTATGACTTTGCACTTGCTTTATATTATGAACCGCTTTACTTTTAGCTTAACAGGTTAACAAGTCAGCCCCGAGACCCTCCTTGCTTTATGCCGGACCGGATTGCCAGCTGATTTGTAGACAATCAATTCCAAGACCCTCCTTGCTGCGTGCCCGACCGGCTTGCCAGTTGATTTGTCAAGATGTTCAAATTGCCTTGCACTTGCTTTCAATTATGCCTTTGCACTTGCTTTATATTATGAACCGCTTTACTTTTAGCTTAGCAGGTTAACAGGTCAGTCCCGAGACCCTCCTTGCTTCATGCCGGACCGGTTCGCCAGCTGATTTGTTCGACAATCAACCCCAAGACCCTCCTTGCTTCATGCCCGGCCGGCTTGTCAGTTGATTTATCAAGATTGTTGAAAATGCTTTGCATTATGCCTTCGCATTTGCTTTATTACTTCGCCAGTGGATGGGAAGACAATTTATCAAAGATATTGCAGCTTGCACTTATAAATTACGTCATGCCTACCGTAAGCAATCGGGGGCCTTATTATGAGTCTATCGTGAGCAAGCGAAGACTTCATTAGCATTGAAGCCTACCATAAGCAATTGGAGGCATTATTCTGAAGCCTATCATAAGCAATTGAAGGCTCTTTTGTTATTGATCTTACCGTAAGCAATCGGAGGTTTTATTATCAAGTCTATCGTGAGCAAGCGAAGACTTCATTAGCATTGAAGCCTACCATAAGCAATTGGAGGCATTATTCTGAAGCCTATCATAAGCAATTGAAGGCTCTTTTGTTATTGATCCTACCGTAAGCAATCAGAGGTTTTATTATCAAGTCTATCGTGAGCAAGCGAATGCTTCATTAGCATTGAAGCCTACCATAAGCAATTGGAGGCATTATTCTGAAGCCTATCATAAGCAATTGAAGGCTCTTTTTTTATTGATCCTACCGTAGGCAATCAGAGGTCTTATTATCAAGTCTATCGTGAGCAAGCGAGGACATCATTAGCATTGAAGCCTACCATAAGCAATTGGAGGCATTATTCTAAAGCCTATCATAAGCAATTGAAGGCTCTTTTATTATTGATCCTACCGTAGGCAATCAGAGGTCTTATTATCAAGTCTATCGTGAGCAAGCGAGGACATCATTATCATTTGAAGCCTACCATAAGCAATTGGAGGCATTATTCTGAAGCCTATCATAGGGTATCTCGGGTCCTTCCACCCACAAATAGGATATCTCGGGTCCTTCCACCCACAAATAGGATATCTCGGGTCCTTCCACCCACAAATAGGATATCTCGGGTCCTTCCGCCCACAAATAGGATATCTCGGGTCCTTCCGCCCACAAATAGGATATCTCGGGTCCTTCCACCCACAAATAGGATATGCAGGTTTCTATCAAGTTGCATTGAGGTACTGGATGCTTCAAGACCAGACGTTTCATTTGTTTTGTCAAGGGATTGAAACACAATACAAGATTGCATTAATAATGTTCAGCCTAGAGGTTCTCCGGGCGGAGCGCCTCGTCAGTTGATTGAAGGAAGAACTTTTGATGATATCACCACCCGCATTTACAATTTTATTTTATCACTTTATCTATTTCTTATTCCAATTATTACAGTTTATAAGCAGTTGCACGCTTACCGCTTGTTGAGATTACTACAGAATTGTTTAGCAGCACCGCAGCAGCATTTGGAGCATAACATGGAGCTTTTCTTAGCAATGAACCGGGGCAATCGTTGATATGAGCTAGACTCGTCAACGAAGACCTGAAGAATCGCACCCGCAAAAGTCATCCACCCTAGAGGTAAGTCTCTTGTTAACCCTGAGTCTGAGGTTTGAGATTGAAGACAAGATGGCTCGGTCATCGAGGTGCAGTGGAAGCTATGTCCGTGTAAACCCCTCTTTATGGGTGTGTCGTCGACCACATTTTCATAACTTGGGTGATTACAAGCCTCTTTTCCCGCGCTTGAGTAGTCGTTACTATCTCGTCTTTGATTTTCAAATCACGTCGAACTACATATGGCCTGATTCTCTTAGATATGTAGGCAACTCGGAAATCGGAGCTCGGCCATGCCCATAAGCCTCGCATTTTGATCCCAGGAATCAGAGTCTTGGCTTTACCGTGACAAAATTGGCTTTCACGTCAACTTTCTTTACCCTGAAAACTCTTTCATCCTTTTCGGGTAAAGAGGGGCAGCTGTTGACACCCAATTTTGTCCCGGAATTTCGAAATTAATTTGCTGACACTTACTTTTTATATAAATCTCAAAATATAGCATTTTGTGTTAATATAAAGCCGAAAATGTCGCTTTTCAAAAGAAATTATAAAATTTGATGTTTTATCGCAATTTGGCTATTGTTTGCAAAGTTTTTTTTTAATATTAGACACTTGATATTTCCGGCTTTATATTACCTACAACATGTAAAATATTGCGAGCACTTATCTAATTAGAAAGTTTTTTAAATTAATTTACGAAATTAGTTAAAGCAATTAGTTTTTAGAAAATGGTTAGATATGGTATGGACTCAAGTTTAGCATATCCTTCCAAAGCATATTTTCTTTTCTTCTCTAGCCCAATATTAAATACCCTAATCATCTTACCCATATATAACTATTTATCTATAACCCTAGCCTCACACACCCCCACTCATTTTTTACCCCCACCCACACATTTCATCAAAATCTCATCTTCATCTTCCTTACAAAAATCAGATCTACCAAAAAAAACACCATTTTTTTTTACACACAAAAACACTCCATTACTTAAAAAATCATCAGCCCCCTCACCCATTTAATCATCATCTCCCCCCCCCCCCAACAACAAACAAAAATGAGCAACACTTTATACCCACACACCCCTCTCGTCTTCTCCCAAAAAATCCCGTCTCCATCATCTCCAATTCCCCTCTTTTTTTCGAACATACACGGATAATCATGCCCCACCCTCTCCTTCTTGACCATTCGTATAAGACCCCTCATTTGTTTTACTCCCATAGAGCACAAACAGATCTGAAACATAGGGAAATAGGGGAATGTTAGGTACTGTTGGCACCATTGCAAGGGAATTGAAGGAGTGGGGAAAAGACATCAGGTCGGAGAGACTTTGTTGTCTGCTCCGGCGACTGGGAAAGCTATCGCCGCTGATATTTTCCTTTGTTGCTCTACCTCGTTACACGGATTATCAATTTAAATAGGAGATGGAGTGGTAGCGACGCCGCTATCCAGCTGGTGTCGCTCCTCCCCCTTGAATCACTGCTGTCGTCTGCTTTGCCGGGACTTAGCCGGAATTCTTATCGGCGATGTCCCCACAGTCTCGTTTGGCTGAGATTCGCTGGACAAGATTCACGATTCCAGCTAATCCTTTTGTCTGTTTGATTCTGAACGGCGTTTGGCATAATGGTTTAAGGGATGATTTTGGGTGTTCGTCTGGCTGTTGTTCTTGACTGTTTATACAGTTCTGGCTGATGGCTTTGCTTACAATGGTTCTTCGTTGATGTGTATTGATTGTTCTGGTTTTGTTTTGTTCTGGTTTTGTTTGTTCTAATCCATTAATGTTTGCTATATTTAACCGGGGTCCCACTGCTTTTGGTAACCCGGCCATGGATTTTGACTGTCACTGATGTTTCTTTGAGAATTTTTTGCAGATCTTTTGACATGGTGATTTTGATTTGGACAGTAACTAGTTACATATTGGCCTATGAAAACAATTTATCTTGAGGCCTGCATAAGGATTTGAAGGCTATACAAGGAATTGACGGATACTATACGTTAGAATTGACGGATTGATATTGAACCGATACTACACTGGCCAATGAAAATATATATATACACGTATTGAGGCCTCGGGATTGATTTGAACATGATACTACACTTGAATCGTCCCGTTCCCGTGTCCCTAAAGCAAAAGGCGATGATGAAAGTATGAAATTAATGCAAAGCAAGTCGAATAGAGTGGTGAGTTTGGTACTTGGCATGGCAACACGGCCCGGGCTCCGTGTTTGCAGCCATATCAACATCCCGAGCCTCTACATGACGCGCCATACAAATCTGAGCCTAACTTTTGCAAAAACAACCCCTTTACTATTATTATTATTATTATTATTATTATTATTATTATTATTATTATTATTATTATTATTATTATTATTATTATTATTATTACTACTACTACTACTACTATTATATATTATTATTATTATTATTATTATTACTTTATTATTATTATTTATTTTTATTAGTTATTACACTTTATCATCGTACTAATCCAATTTTATTTGTTTGTTTTGCGAGGTACATTTTGGCACGAACAACTGGTGGACGAGTTTGGCTAACTCACGAATAGAGA
The DNA here is from genome assembly GCA_037355625.1 of Petunia x hybrida. Classification (NCBI taxonomy): domain Eukaryota; kingdom Viridiplantae; phylum Streptophyta; class Magnoliopsida; order Solanales; family Solanaceae; genus Petunia; species Petunia x hybrida. Next base: position 295,629 of record JBBBVM010000669.1, read on the forward strand.
TAGTCCATTGCATTGAAGACATTTGGGATTGAATTCGGACCCGAGCATTCAGAAATAAGACTTAGGAATTTTAGAAAATTCAAGGCTCCCGCGAGTTGATCAATTTCCCGGTTCTATCTTTAACTTTGCATTACTTTTCCTGGATATTTATGCAAATAAATGTGTAAAAAATATTTTATTTATCAATAATATTTGATTTTGTTGGTATATTGCTTTACTTTAAGTGCATTACCCTTTAATGTGAAGTCGTTATTTAATTTATTGCAAATTGGGGCCATCTTAGCAAATGCGTGCAAGTAAAATATATATTTTTGCAAATAAGCTTTTATTTAATTGATTATTATTATTATTATTATTACTATTATTCAAATAATTCTTTTGAAAGAAAAGCGCACTTGTAAATATTTGGAAACCTGTCGGATTAACCGTATTTTACGGAATTTCGGAAGTGCCTTAAAAACCTTCTTCCGAGATTAATAAAACCTCTTACTTAGAATCTCTGAAAAGACCGTCTTTTTTATAAAAACAGAGTTTTTGCACGCATTTGTTAATTTGGTTCCCTATTTTTCTTAAATTGGGTGGCGACTCCAAAAACTCCAAAAGAGTTAGTCCATCCTGTCGATATTCCAGAATTTATCCTTTTCGGGGGGTAATTTTTGGGGTTCAACAAACACTCCGTGAGGTTATGCATATTAATCAAATTATAACTAGTGACGATTAAACCGAAATATTTTTCTTGCCTGAATTGTGCTAAAAAGTAGTAAAAACTTCGTGAGAATATTTTTACGGAAAATCAATAATCTTACCTACAACAATTCCTCCGTGAGAATTAAAACTGAAGTAAGCAAGATTACAGACTTGGAAAAATAGTTTTTACTCTACTACTTTATTCATCAGTTATTATTCATTAATTTTGCTCCGTGAGAATTACAAAATTAATATAACATTCCTAGAGATAAAATAGACGGATGTGAAAATAAAGGTTTAGTAAAAACTATAATTCCAGCACAGTGTTAAAATGTGATTAAAAACTTCAGGCTAAGCATGTATTAAAACTGAGATAAGTATTATAAATATTACCGAGTTTCATCAACTATCCCAACAAAAGAGATTACTCCATTATGGAGTAAGAAAAACTTTAAAAATATAAAGACTAGGAAGAAGTAGTATTTCTTCTACAAAAGAAAACTACAAAAGCTTAAAGTTATAAAAGACAAAGAAAGAAAAAGAGCAAGAGAAATTAGTTCTCTGCAAGATGAATTTGATACCTTTCCATACAAAGTTTACTACCTATTTATAGATAAATTCCAAGGCCAAAGTTCTTTCTAAGATGCCATATCTTAAGGTGGTGGGAACTATTTCAAGATGACCAAGGTGAGTTGAGTTTTGATGACAATTTCAAAGATTCATACGTAGCTTCATTTCATGAACTTTCTTCCGCTTGCACTTTTATTCTTCAGCGTAAAATAATTCACGGACATTACTATCAGTGTTATAATCACACTATGAATAATGTAATCATCAATGGTCATTCCCTTATTTTTCTTCACCTTAAATAATTTCTTCTTCCTGCAAAATATGTTAGAAAATATGCGAGAGATGGATATATTTATTCACGTTTTATTTAAAATACTTAATATTTAACTATAAAAATATATCAATAAATTATATCCATCAACCTCCTCTGATTTATCGCGGAAAGCAGTGGCCTTATGCCGCCTAGGGATTAAGCTGCCTGCTTGAAATTTCGCCTCATTGACGTCATCCGTCGGTGTGATGACGTTCAAGGGTTCAGGAATGTTGATTAACTCACCGCCGATGATGACGGTGGCGACACCTGGGATTCTCTCCTCTGAGAGCCCTGAAGAACTTTGTACAGAATGTGTTGTAGACATTGTTGATCGGAAATTGTTAATGCACTCTTGGTTGTGGACAAAGATTTGAAGAACAGATAAAGATTTTTTATATCTGGTTTCAAGAATTTTACTATGAAGTGAAGAAAAAGATAATCAAGTGGATGTATGTATAGAATGGGAAGTCATCATTGCGTTTCCTTAGGAAGGAAAAATGAAAAGGTGTGACCGTTCAACAGTCACCACGTATGACGGAAGAGAAGTTGAAGCGATAGACACCTTTTTGAAATACAAGGTACACGTCTCGCCGCGTCATTCTCCCTTTTAATTTCATTCCACTCCTCGGGAACTCTAATACTTGTCCGAGGAGTGGGGGAACTATCTGTATTGGGTGAAAAGTGGCTTGCACACATGGCACCTCCAGCGCATGACTCGGGACACGTCATGCAAGGGTTCATAAAAGTTGGACGCGAGGCCAACAGCATGGCTCCCAAGGTGAGACCCCGAGGTCGAAGCTCTTGATAAGCCTCGGAGACAAATCGCCTCGATGACTTGTAGATTCGAGCCCCGAGAAGAGAACTCCAAGCCTTGGGAAACAGTTCAACTCCAGCGTTGAGGTCACCCCATGATCTCCGCCCACTACTTCAGAATTAAACGGACAAGAACATGGGCAACCCATGATCTAAACCTATGAAAATGGCTCTCGTTGTTCTCATAGTGAAGCTATAAATATCACTTCTTTCATCTTGTAAAGCATCTAGAAATTACTTACTGAAACTCTATCGAATTGTATACTCAAATAGTTGATATTGGAATTTTACATTTTTGCTCTTATCACTCACTTGTTTATTTCGATTTATTATTTTTGGTAACTTTGATACTAGTCTTTGCTTGTAAACCCGTCATAAATTCGATTTGTTATCCTAATCCGATTTAGGCCAATACACTTTTATTATTGTAATTCTTTATCTAGGTATAAACTATCCTAGTATTAGCTATACCAAGTACTAAAAGTAACCAAACACTGTAAAAGGCAATACCAGCTTTTATGCAGGGATTAGATTACCTTATACGGGAAACCAACGACCTCTATATGGATAGCTAATACCTGCATTACTAATACTTATATTGCTAATAAATGCATAACTAATAAATATTTTACTAATATCTGCATGGCTAATACTTGGATAGCTAATACTTGTGTATCCTGTCTTCGTATCAAATGACAACATGAGTTATTTGAGCACTTCACTTGTCCACATTCCACAACCTACCAGCGACATCGGCGCTCATATGACACCACGTGACTTTCCTAATTTTATTATTCGCACCAAATCTCACGCGGAATCAGATTTAAAGCTCTTAGCTAAGTAGCTGTTTGGTCATTGATGTCAAAAAATTTTGAAAAAGAATTTTTAAAGTTGAGTTAAAAGTTTGAATTTGTAAGTTGGAATTGTGGTTAAATATATATTTTATTAAAAGTTGAAATTTTGTGAGTAAAGGATTTCTTTTTTCTTTTTTTTTTGAAAAATCTTTAAAAAGTAATGAAACCCACTTTTTATTTGTCAAAAAACCTTCAAAAATTCACCTTTTATGGACAAGCAAGGTTTTCAATTTTTTTTTCTGAAAAAAGGGAAAATATAATCTAAGGCCAAACGGCCTCTTAAATATAAACCCCAAATATACAAATTCAGAAATAACTCCCAGACCTTGGTTTGTATCCTATCCATCTGTATAGGCTTAACGGCCTATTTTTCCAGCTCCATTTAAGGCATAATTACTTCTTTGAAACTTTTTCAAGTGTAGCCATAAATTTTCTGGACATGAAGTTGGAGCCAATTCAATTGTGGCATGTTTTGTTTAAATGATTTAAGCTATATATGTTGATATATTAATTTTTTCACATTACTAGTTGAATTGCTTAAAGGTTTAAATAGTCATCAAAGGCACAACTTGACTTTGACAAATTTAACCTCTGGAAAAAAGCAATGGCGAGGGCATGCATGTTATGTCTGCAAAACATTTGACTTAATATTTTCCATTACTATAATCTTACAGCTCCACCATTTATTCTTAGATGTAAATGTTGGAAGCCACTAATAACTATACATAAGACCTTTTCCAATTGACCCTTATTAATGAATTATAACATTATCTCGTGATCGCGATGGCCCGTAAATTTTTGTTGCACCTGTACATGTCCTTTGAACCCCTAAAGATTCTTTAAATTTCAGTATTTTCATACACTGAAAATATTAATTACCAAAAAAAATATACTGAAAATATTATTATGATCAAACAGGAATACTTAAATCCCTTTATTTTTATCGAAGCAGTATCACACATGGTCTATAACTAGTAGAATAATTGAAAAGGAAGGAATAATCGTTTTCTAACCTATTCCTATCTAGATAAATATTAAATGGTTTATGAGACTTTGGTGGCACTTCCAAAGACCTCAGCTTAATATATTGTAATACTCTAGAAAGTTTATATACAGTGTTATTTTCCCAAATTTTTTAGCAAGCCGTTGACTATTTTATGTCGAAAAGCCTTGTAGGATTCTGTTGTCACCTTCATATGCTGAACTATACAAAGCATTCAAGCTTTAGGCTCAATTTTGTAATTTGATGTGTACCATAATAAATACATGCCATATGATACCTGCATATGTTTGATGTCGACCTAGGTATATCTGATCCTAGGGAACAATTGAAGTAACATAGTACGGTTTCTGAAAACACCCTTGCAAATTACATGCCGTAATTTTTATTTAAAAAAAAAAAGATAAGGAAGAAAATAAATGAAAAATTCTTAAAAGAATAGCGAAATAACCCATATATGAGCACCCAGAAATGTGGTAGGATGGATGAGGTCCATCCACCGTTAATTAGAATTTTCGAGTTTGAGCTTAAAAATGCATAAATGAGTTTGAGCCTTGGTTTAGAGAAATTCGGAGTGTTTTACTTTTAAGAATGTAAATATGGATTAATCAGCCAGTGGAGAACACCCTTATAAAATAAAAATGAAAATCAATAGATGGAGAAGAATAGAAGATCGGAGAGTCCTATAAGGCTACTCAATTAAACATTAAATAGTCAGAATGATTGCAGCCTTAGTGGGAAATGAAGGTAATTTTCTTGTTTCTTTGCTTTGGTTAGATACGATGTTGAAGTATCTATCTGAGGATTCATTTGTTGCCATGTTATTGTTCTGTTTCCTGAACAGCTAATGACTAGCAGATTCAGAGGCGAAGCTCGATTTTAAAGTTTTGGGGTTCATAATTCTAATCATTTTAAATTATGGGTTCAAATTTGATAATTAATACATACTATTTTTTTCAAGACAAATATACATGGTTTGGTCAAAATTACGAGGTTTGACCAACTCCGGAGTTGCACTCTAGCTCCGCCACTGCTAGCAGTCCAAAGTACTCCATACGGAAGAAAAAATTATGTTAATTGTATTTTATACGCGAATACATTGATAAAATCAATATTTTTTTCAAAAACGTTTTACATTACCAGTGTTGCTAGGAAGAGTCACAAAGCAATGGCCAAATTAGGCAACTACCAAGAAGAAAACAAAAAGAGGAATGATTAGAGAATCAGACTAGATCTTCATGTATAGCGTTTTCTTAACAAGTATTTTTAAGATGAAGCACAAAATTTGGTTGGAACATATAGTCTACGCCATTTGAGATTCCCACTTTGGTTATTTAATTAAAAAGAATTGCAAGTTTATGTGGCTGAGCACAACTTTGGAGACCTGCATCTTTTGATCTAGATTTAGGTTAAATGTTATGAACATGATATACATACTTAACAAATGCTATTGTCTATGTGATCCTTTACTGATAAAATATTCCTTTCTTTTGAACTGAAATTCTAAAACTTTAATCTTTTCATCTTGCATAGTTTGAGTAGAGGACTAGAAGAGATGAGGAAGGTACTAATAAAACCTGAAGGGATATAACCAATTGCAGTAATAGAATATTTCACCTATAGGGGGCAATATTTGTTTTCTATTAAGAATGTTCTAGCCTTGGTTTTCTCTCCTTATCTGTATTATAGAGTCATTAATAAAGCTGTCATTTCGAGTTGTTGACATATTGTATATCTTGTTTATGAAGACTTTTAGATATAAAAAGAGTTCAGGAGCTGTCCATCTGTAATTAAAATACTGCTGCATTTTTAGTTTATTGAATATTCCTACTCAGTTTTCTTGTCGCCGCGTTTTCTTTAGGCACAGCTCATAATCTTTAAGGGAATCATTGAGACAAGGAGTTCTTTTTATCCAATTAAAATATTTTCCTCTGCTTGGAGTCTTGAAAAGTTCAAGAAAATCCACCTTTGGTTTTGTTCTTTACCTGATATTGCAGATCTTGATCATCTGGAAATGAGTATTCAGAGAATTGTTACTCAGGACAGAACACATAAGAACAATGATTTTGCAAGTGATTGTACCATAGAATTTTCCAGAACTTCAGCTCAAGATTTAGTTTCTCAACAACTGAATTCATCATACAATATGGGATATTGTTTTCAGCCAGCGGAAGGCAGCGAACAGCAGCATCAGCAAACTTGTAATTGGCCTACTGATAGCTCAACTTCAAGTACCATCATCAGCCTTATTGGATCCCCCTATTCAGCATTTTTTGCCACAGAACGTTGTCTCGGGTTGACACCGGATGACAACCAAGATAACATTTCTCAACTGATCAATAATTATGATCTTCAAATGTCAACACATCCTCAACACTGTAAAAATGCATTCTTGGAAACTATTGCACAAGTTGAGCCAGATTTTCGACACAAGATTTCTCTGCCATCTGAATTCTCAACACAAGATAATACTTCCCAATTGACCTATAATTATGATCTTAACCAAGATAATACTTCTCAGCTGATTGATCATTATGATCTTCAGATGTCATCATATCCTCAGCAATGTAGAAATGGATTCTTGGAAGGTTCAACAGCAGAAGCTGAAGCAATTTTCCAACACAAGATTTCTCTACCATCAGAATTCTCAATCAGTCAGCCCCTGTGTCCTGCAGCACCCTTTAGTCATCCTTTTGGAAAAAATGAGTTGCTGGGAGAATTTGGTACTTCTTATCGGAGGCACCCTTTATTGCCTTTTGATGGAAATCAAAATTACAGTGTAAGTACTTAAAGAGTCTTGAACTTTATCTCGAACAATACCATTTTCTGAGCCTTCTTATAGATGTTCCACAGCTCTCTCATGATTTGTGTAACTCTCACTTGGCAAAGACAAGGCAACAATCAGAGAGTCCTTCACTTACTTGTCATAACTCTGCATCTTCTGGAGTACCTCATAAGCACAATAAGTCAAGAATCAGATGGACTGAAGATCTCCACGATCTATTTCTTGATTGTGTAAATCGCCTTGGAGGTGCTGACAGTAAGTAATTTCAAACCTTTCTCTCTTTGGTTTCTTTCTTTCTCTAAAGATGATAAATTTTGATGTCTACTGTGTTCATTAATCGGCCAGAGGCTACACCAAAGCAGATACTAAATCTGATGGACTCAGAAGACTTAACAATCGATCATGTTAAAAGCCATTTACAGGTATTACTTATTAATTCATAGGAAAGAACTTTGTTTCACAAGTTCTTTTAGTATTCCTGGATGCCTATTGATGCAATGTTTTCTCCTTGTCTTAACTGCTTCCTTTGTAGAAATACCGAAATGCAAAGCATCCCATTCCAGAATCTACAGAAAGTATGTTAAAATCCAGTATTGCTATCATGTTCTTGAGAAAAAAATACTATTGTTTATTTATGAAGATCTTGGTTTTTCTCATTTTGATGTTGCAGAGAATTCTGAAATAGGAAACAGCTCGTGTAATGTGATAGAAGTCGACAGCAAAACGTATATCTCCATGCCGTTCTCTTACTTAATTTGGTGATAATGTTAGCTGGAAAGCAAATCTAATATTAAATTTGTATGCAGTGAAATACAAATCAAGGAAGCACTGCAAATGCAGCTAGAAGCCCAAAGGTGCCTTCATGAGCAACTAGAGGTATGTTTAGTAACATGTATATAGCCTCTTCTAAAACACTTATTACTGAGAATGCTATAGAAAATATACACTGTGACAGAATAAAGATTTTTAACGCGATAAGTGTACCTTAGCCTATTATAACATATTAGTTACTAACATTTTATCAGGTTACCAGTTAAAAGTTTGTATGTATCATAAGGATTTACCTTTAATTACATCAAAAGTGAATTCTATTCTCTTCTGTATTGCTAGACTCAGCAGAAGTTACAAATGAGGATTGAACAACAAGCTAAAGAATTAAAGATGATATTTGATCAACAACAAAAAACAAGCAGGAGTATGTTGGAGACACAAAATTCATACATTATTTCATCTCCTGGTGATCCATCCACAGCACATGATGATGTAGAAATCTTGGTTATAGAAGACTGACAGCACCTACTTCTCATCGAACACAAGTTTGGTGTCATGGTAACTACATATATTTTAGCCTTTTCCTCTTTGTATAGCTTTTCCCAAGCTGTAGCAAAGTATAAAGTCGTAGATAAAGTTTGAGCTGAAAATAGGTAGTTCATTCAAGGTATACGTTAGCAGGAAAAAATCTCTTTTTCGCTTGCTATCTATTTCCTCCATTTATTGAGTTATGTAGTTGTCACACATGACTCTAAGATATTCTAAAGGGATTCATAAAGGTCTTTGGCTATTATGGCGGCCTTAAGTTTTTGAATTATATGCTCAGTTTATTTAACATTATACCAAAGGCCCTCTTACACTCGTGAATTGCATTATTGTACATGTTGTTGAATTCCAGCCTCCATTCTAGAAGCCAGCCATTCTAGAAGTTCAAGCCCCCATTGTTGAAGCCTCTTTTGTTGAAAAAAGGAGGAAGCCATGGAAAAGCTCATATGAACACATTACATGCATACACACCACTGTATGAATTACGGCCATATGTTTAGCTATAAAAGGAGGTGAAAACATCAGTTGTAAACACACCAGAAAATCATAGAATACACCATAGAAAGATAGTGTAAGAGAGGGTTGGTTTTTTGTAATTAGTTGAGTGAGAATTGCTCCTCCTATTGTAATTCTATTTGAGTGTTAATAGAAGAGTTTTCCAACACCCAACAACTGGTATCAGAGCCTCGTCGGAGTGCTCACCGGAGTTGCATGGCTGAAAATTTCGAATTTTTCAAAGTGCTTGAAACTCAATTTTGAGCACACTGGTACGTTCCTCTCATCGACACGAGTTCGTACATATCTTCGGATTTAAAATCCGACGTCGTATGAAGGCGTACGAGCTTCTGCAAATTCTGGACGGAGAAGACGATGAACAGTAACAGTACTGTTTTTTGAAAAAAAAAAAAAAAAAATCAGAAAGTGCAATTTGATCCAGAAAGGTGTTACCTACCATTTTTCGCCCTTCCGGATCCAACCGTGACCTCGGTTCTGTCATAATCAGCCCCGAAAAATATTTTCTGGTAGCAGCCCCTATAAAGTCTTTATGGAGTCTTCGAGTTCCGATACAATGATTCGGCTTACATCCACAAATTATAATATGTGGAAGCCACGGATGGAAGACTTGCTAAATCTGAAAGATTTAGCGGAACCTTTAGAAAACAAAGGCGTCAAACCGGCTACGAAGACGGAAGATGTATGGACGAGAATGAATAAGAAAACGGTGGCGCAAATCCGACAATGGATTGACCATAGCGTTTTTCATCATGTCTCTCAAGAATCAGATGCGTACAAACTCTGGGAGAAGCTAGAGAACATGTACCAAGCTAAAACAGCCCGCAACAAGACCTTATTGATGAGACGTCTAGTGAACCACAAGTTACGGAGTAATACGTCTATAACCGAGCACACAAGCCAGTTCCAAGATCTCGTGAACCAACTTGGTGCTGCTGAATGGGTTCTTAAAGACGAGGAGCAAGCCATATTGCTCCTAAGTTCGCTACCTGACAACTGGGAGACGCTTGTTGTCACTCTTAGCAATTCTGCCCCCGGAGGCAAAGTGACAATGGAGATGGTCACGGATGCCTTAATGAACGAAGAAGCAAGGAGGAAAGAAGCTGGAACGGACCAGTCATATGCCCTTGTTTCAGAAAGTAAAGGACGAGGCGGAGGAAGAACAGGTGGTAGAGGTCGAGGTCGAGGCAGAAGCTGGCGAGATCAAAGTAGAGGAAGATCTCAAGTTCGAGGGAGATCACAAGAGCGGGGAAAATCTGTTGATAAAAATACATGGTTCGATGGTTATTGCAATCATTGTGGTAAATTCGGGCACAAACGGAACGACTGTCGAAAGCTTTTACGAGAACAGTCCCATAAAAGTCAGAATACGAGCAAGGAAGATGGTGACACGATGGTCACCATATCATCAGAAATAGCTTTTGTTTCAAGTGACGAAGAAGCTTGCCTACATGTAGGTACTCATGATATCGAGTGGGTGATTGATACCGCTGCATCATTCCACGCCACTCCGCACAAGGATTTATTCACCACTTATAAACCTGGAGACCATGGCGCTGTCAAGATGGGCAACACCAGTTTCTCGAACATAGTTGGCGTTGGTGATGTGCATATAAAAACAGGTGTGGGATGTACACTTGTGCTAAAAGATGTTCGACATGTTCCGGACCTGAGATTGAATCTTATCTCAGGAGTAGCTCTCGATCGGCAGGGCTATGAAAATCATTTTAAAGATGGCACTTGGAAGTTATCAAAGGGTGCTATGGTCATTGCAAGAGGTCATATTTGTGGTACACTTTACAAAACCCATGTAAAGTTACAGCAGCCAAGTCTGAATGCTGTTGAAGAAGAGACATCACCAAACTTGTGGCATCGGAGATTGGGCCACATGAGTGCGAAAGGATTAACGACTCTTGCAAAGAAGGAGGCCATCTCGATTTCCAAAGATGTTGCATTGGATCCCTGTGAGCACTGCCTATTTGGGAAACAACACCGAGTTTCCTTTAGTTCCACCAGAAAGAAACGCTCCGAGTTGCTGAGCCTTGTCCACTCTGATGTGTGTGGACCCATTGAAGAAGAATCTCTTGGTGGGAACAGATATTTCGTGACATTTATCGATGATGCATCGCGGAAGTTATGGGCATATTGTCTCAAAACAAAAGACCAAGTATTCGATCGTTTTAAAAACTTCCATGCCATGGTAGAAAGAGAAACGGGAAAGAAGCTGAAATGCCTCCGGTCTGACAATGGAGGCGAGTACACTTCGCGAGAGTTTTCAGCTTATTGTGCGGAACATGGGATCAGACATGAGAAGACGGTTCCACGTACTCCTCAACACAATGGTGTAGCAGAAAGAATGAATCGCACTATTGTTGAGAAAGTACGATGTATGCTCAGTATGGCGAAATTGCCAAAATCATTTTGGGCTGAAGCTGTGCTGACAGCTTGTTATGTGATAAACCGATCGCCTTCCGTTCCATTGAACTTTGAAGTTCCAGAAAAGATATGGTCTGGAAAGGATATTTCGTACTCTCACTTGAAGGTGTTCGGGTGCAAGGCATTTGCACATGTGGCCAAGGAGCTGAGATTGAAGCTCGATTTCAGATCGAATTTATGCATCTTTATCGGTTATGGAGATCAAGAGTTCGGGTACAAGTTGTATAATCCCGAAACGAAGAAGGTTATTCGGAGCAGAGACGTGGTGTTCCACGAAAGAGAGTTTTATGATTTCTCTCCATCATCCGATAAACAACAACGCTCCCGTGCCCCAGAAGATATCTCTACATCGGCATATATTCCTCTTGACAATGAGGAATTGCACGATAATGTCCCTGCTGAAGAAGAAGAAGTTCCAGTGCAGGGGGAGCATTCACCTGAGGTTGTTACAGAAAATGCTCAGGTTCGACGTTCTGCTCGAGGATTAGTTCCACAAACCAAGTACCGTCCAACAGAATACATCCTTCTTACCAGCGAGGGGGAGCCAGAGAGCTTTCGAGAAGCTCACTCTCATCAAGATAAATCCAATTGGCAGATGGCCATGGAAGACGAAATGACTTCTTTGCAGAAGAATCAGACATACGACTTGGTGAAACTTCCTCCCGGAAAGAAGGCCTTGAAAAATAAATGGGTTTTCAAACTGAAGAAAGATGGCAACGGAAATATTGCAAAGTATAAGGCGAGACTCGTGGTCAAAGGTTTCCAACAGAAGCAGGGAATTGACTTCGATGAGATTTTTTCGCCGGTTGTGAAGATGATGTCGATCCGTGTTGTACTCGGATTGGTTGCCAGTCTTGATCTTGAACTTGAGCAGATGGACGTGAAAACAGCTTTTCTTCATGGAGATTTGAAAGAAGAAATATACATGGAGCAACCTGATGGTTTTCAAGTCCCGAAGAAAGAGCATCTTGTTTGCAAATTGAAGAAGAGTCTCTACGGCCTAAAACAAGCCCCGAGGCAATGGTACAAAAAGTTTGACTCGTTCATGGTAAAACATCAGTACAAAAGGACGACTGCAGATCATTGTGTGTATCTGAAGAAGTTCCCAGATGGAAAATTTGTCATCCTTTTGCTCTATGTGGATGATATGCTGATAGTAGGCCAAGATGCCACCATGATCAAGAACTTGAAGAATGATTTGTCTAAGTTCTTTGATATGAAAGACTTAGGCCAGGCACAACAAATTTTGGGCATGAAAATTGTTCGTGATAGAAAGGCGCGGAAATTGTTCCTGTCACAAGAAGAGTATGTTGAACGTGTGATCAAAAGGTTCAACATGGAAAATGCCAAGCCCGTAGGCACTCCACTATCAAATCACTTCAAGTTGAGTAAGAGAAATTGTCCTACATCAGAGAAAGAGAAGGAAAAGATGGAGGCAGTACCCTACTCTTCAGCAGTAGGAAGTCTGATGTATGCAATGGTGTGTACAAGACCTGATATTGCTCACGCTGTCGGTGTTGTGAGTAGATATTTATCAAATCCAGGAAAAGAACATTGGGAAGCTGTCAAGTGGATATTGCGATACTTGAAGGGTACTTCCAAACTATGTTTGTGCTACGGGGGAGCAAAACCAATCTTGGAAGGTTATACAGATTCTGATATGGCTGGAGATATTGATAGTAGGAAATCTACTTCCAGTTACATTTTCACTCTAGCAGGGGGAGCTATATCGTGGCAATCCAAGCTACAAAAGTGTGTAGCATTGTCGACGACAGAAGCCGAATACATAGCCGCAGTTGAAGCTGGGAAAGAGCTTATATGGCTAAAACATTTTCTACGAGAATTAGGTTTTCCGCAACAAGAGTACATCATTCATTGCGATAGTCAGAGTGCTATGGACCTGAGCAAGAACTCGATGTACCATTCTCGCACGAAACATATTGATGTTCGCTATCATTGGCTTAGAGAAGCAATTGAGGAAGAAGAACTGAAGCTGTCAAAGATCGACACAAAAGACAATCCTGCAGACATGCTGACTAAGGTGGTGACACTAGAGAAGCATAAACTATGTACTGACATAGTTGGGCTAAGAATAGCTCAACGGAGACTGGAGGGGGAGATTTGTTGAATTCCAGCCTCCATTCTAGAAGCCAGCCATTCTAGAAGTTCAAGCCCCCATTGTTGAAGCCTCTTTTGTTGAAAAAAGGAGGAAGCCATGGAAAAGCTCATATGAACACATTACATGCATACACACCACTGTATGAATTACGGCCATATGTTTAGCTATAAAAGGAGGTGAAAACATCAGTTGTAAACACACCAGAAAATCATAGAATACACCATAGAAAGATAGTGTAAGAGAGGGTTGGTTTTTTGTAATTAGTTGAGTGAGAATTGCTCCTCCTATTGTAATTCTATTTGAGTGTTAATAGAAGAGTTTTCCAACCCCCAACACATGTCTGGACTCCAAAATCCTATTGAGGATACGGGGGACAGAAAGAAAAAAGAAAAACTGCTTGATGTGATGAATAGGTCCAAATGTCCAATTGAACAGCATATTCAAAGACTTCATTGCACTTTTGGTCACATGTGCTTTATGTGCTTATCTTCATACTGATCGTTGAGAAAGGATAAGGATTTGTTCCCATTGTAAAAGGTGCAACACACACACACATACACGTTCAAACAAATTAATAAGGACATATATCAGACTTTAAATGGTTGTTTCTAGTGGAGAACCATAAATTTTAACAAGGGGATTTTTACACTACAATAAGAGCATTCCTTATGTGAAAATGAAGATTCAAATATATATAGAGAAAAAATATCCCTGCCTGATTTTTCAAAGAAGCGGATTCAATTGAATACCATTCATTGCTCGGCTGTTGTTTCCACAATTTCAAAAGATATAGGAGTACTATATAGGAATCCGACTCTATAAAGCTGGCAAAAAAAAAAAAAAAGTAAAGGAAAATAAAAGGAGATCAAAGCCAAACAACCAGCACTAGTAGCTATCAATATGTTTTCCAAAGGAAAAAGACTTTGTAGATAACTATAAATTGTATAAACCTAACATTTTCATGAAGTCAATGGATTTCACATTCTCTCAAACTCTTTTAGTAACATCAGAAGAGAAGATAACTTAGGTTAGCACCAAATAAATATTTCCTTCATGTCATGTGGTGAAACAAAAGGCCTGTTCATCCTTCTTGTTGAGCGTCTCTTAAAATCCATAAAGAAATGCTTTTAATCCACCAACCTCCATATTCTGTGACTACTAATTTGCCTATAAATTCTGTTAGGTCATATTTATATGTGTAAGCAGTGTCTAAAGGCAGTCCACAATTTGAATACAGATACTCCGTTAACAAAGGTAGATATATGTCTTATGGTAATGGTTGGGCCTTCAAGAGGCACATTAGTGAATTGGGCTCATTAACCAACCAACCTACTCAAGAATCTGTCCTATGACAGGGTCAAGTCGAAACCAACTCAATATGTGAGCCCCACGATATATTGGATGCAGACAGACCAACAAAGGGGGCCTCAGCCACTTCATCTTATAATTTTTGTTTTATGGTAAATCTTATGAGAGATCTTTGAACATAACAGATAATTGTATGTTCAATTTCTTTCATTCAAATTGTAAAAGGATTAATTGAATCATTTATAGCTACTACATATAATATCTGTTGCGATTACTACAAAATAATATTACAAAAAATAGAAATATTGAATTTGTGAAGAGAAAAATATACTTCCTCCATCTCAATTTATGTGGTCGTGTTCAACTTTACAAATAAAGATTGAATTTGTGAATTTTCAAGTTTTGTAACTTTTAAAGTAGGTAGGGTCCAACAAAATTAAAATAGGGACGATGCATTAAATAATTGTTAGTAAAAGACTTTTTTTTTGGATAGATTAAAAAGAAAATAGTGATACATAAATGGGATAGAGGGCGTATATTAACCATGAGATAGACCAGAAACATGGTAAAAAGATTCGCGAATCTTATTTAGGCGTTTAGGAGAAAAAACATTATGTCTTGAACTTAGTGCTACTTCTTTCAACATTAGACAAATAACTGAGAACAAAATAACATTAATGTGATTTCACATAATTAGATAACAAGATCGTAATCAAGATGGTAAAAATTTATATAATTTACACCAAACCAATAAATGCATATCATTTGTATGCATGTCTTTCCTCATATAATTATAATTAATTAATTAATATAAAACTTCACGTCATCAAGTCACTAAATTATACTAGTAGATGGTATAGTTTGGTGTAAAATATTCTGTAGGGGATAAATATAAATCAAATATCGCTAGAATTCAGATGATTATAGTATAAAGTTTGTCATACTCTATCTGAGTTTTATCTATCTTGTGTAATCAATTATAAGGTTAAACAATTGAAACATTCTTGCCTACTATTTAACTCCTCTAATTCACGAAAAGACATTTCTTTTATATTAAATATACCAAATTAATGTATATCATCTAAGAGCTAGTATTGAATACTAGTACTACTACTAGTTATTCCATCTACATTAGCTTGGTTTAAGTATCAAAAACTTCAATTAAAGCAATGAGATCTTCATAAAGGATGTCCCCTCACAAATTGACATAGTACACCCCCCCCCCCCTCCCCCACTCCAACCCTCTTGTTCAACAATTCAACCCTATTCAGATAATCTTTTTCTATTGTAATTTTTTTTTCCTTTTTCATTTTCTTTGGTTTCTTATATATTGTACCGTACTCACTTAATCGAAAGAGTGTTCCACTTTCAAGGTAAAATGTTCTTTAGAAAAAATAATTTCATTTTCAGAATTCAAACTCGAGATTTTTGTATTTTACCATCCCATCGTAAATTTGCAACATTGAGTGATTTTCTTTTCAACTCTCAATTCCTACACCCTTTCTTAATAATACAACAACATATAATTGTACTGTACGTATACATTATTCCTAACTTGTATAAGGTAGAGATACTATTTTCGACAGACGCTTTCGTTATAATATACCCTAATTTCCCAAACAACCCATTGAGATAAATAAAATATCTTTTGAACAAGTTCTACTATACTACTACTGTCCCTTTTTTCTTTCTTCTCTCACTTCTTTCATCTTTCAGAGTCTTCTTTGGCTTTGTCCCTTCCTTAGCTTATATTGCCATTATTCATCTCTCAAAACTCCAACTCACATAAACATTTCATATTGATCTGTTCCTTTTTCCAATCCTTCTGACCATTTTTTTAATCTTTATTTCATCACTAAAAAAAAATAACTTTTTAGCTTCCAAGTTCCAACCTTTATTACAAAAATAACCCATCTGAATATTGAGATTTCTTGGGTTTTTTAATGGTTATATGAGATTTTGGGAACTGGTTTTTTTGTTAAAGATGCAAATGGTGGCTGATTCTTGAAAAATCCGCTTCTTTTGGTATGTTTCTCTAAGTTTCAATTCTAAAATCATCATAAACAATAGCTTAATGTTAGATTCTTTCTTGGGTTTATGTAAAGATTCAATCTTTATGATTTAGTGTTCTGAAAAGTTCCTTTAATATTTGTCTTGTTATCTGAGTTTGAATGTAAAGCTTTCATAAACTAATAGCTTAATGATAGATTCTTTGTGGGGTTTATATAAAGATTCAATCTTTGTAAAGTCTCCATATATCTCACCCTTCTCGGACCCTACTTGTGGGATAGCTGGTTATATTGTTTTTGTTGTTATGTAAAGATTCAATCTTTATGATTTAGTGTTTTGAAAAAGTTCCATCAATATTTTCTTCTAGCTAACTTGTGTTGTTGATGTTCTGGATTTGCTTTTCTTGGATATGGATTCAAGTTTGTGTTCTTTTGCTGTTTGATGAATGTTGGATATATATATATATGAAAAGGTTGTCTTTTGAACTTCTCTTCAAAGAATCTTTTTTTGTTAGTTCACAATTTTATTATCCATTGGATTTAGTTTGTTCAAGCTCTTGTCTTTGTATAAGTTATTTTGTGTTTTGTTGGATCATGTTTTGTGTTTCTTGTCCTGATTTCAACTATGTGCTAGTGGCAAGACACAGTTTTGTTTGTTTTTTAAAAAAGAAAAGTTCTTGGTAGTTTGTTTTTAGTTTTTCGGATTCAGTTTGAGTTGTTAGGATATACTTCCATCATAGATTAAGTTTTCATCTTTGCTTTTCAGTTTTCATGTTGCTGTATGATATCCAGAGAATTCTCTTCTGCAGAACTGTTTTCATAAGTTCAAATATATCATCATCATATGCTTGGTCCTTTAAAATAGTGTGGTTCTTCTAATCTATTAGTGTAAATCATTGGATTTTCAGTTTATTGTCGGAGTGTTACATGCTATTGTAAGGCATCTGAGCTTCAAGTTTATTGAAGAAGTCTCCACCAGCAGGATTTCTAGCTTTGAACAATGGGCAAAGGAAAAGCAAAGGCAAGGAAGCAATCCGTTCGTGAGGATCTTGGAAGTGGCGAAGAAGAGAAGATACCAGTGAGGAGAAGGGGAAGACCACTGAAACCAGTAAAGGATGAAATAGAGGAAGAAGAAGAAGTGGAGAAAGTAGAAGAAGATGAAGAAGACAGTGAGAATACAAAGGGTTCCGTCTTCAATAAAGATATCAAGAATCAAGCTGCTGTGAATGGAAAGAAGAGGAAGAGAACTTCACAAGTCAAGGAAGCAGATTCAGTGAAAGTAGAAAATGGTACTGGGGCTAAAACTAACTCTAATGACTTACTAAAGTCCGTTGGATTTAGACCAAACGGAAGTAGAAGGAAAAACAAGCCTAGGCGAGCTGCTGAAGTTGGTGTAGAGTGCAGATAAACAGTTCTCTTTGCTATGGAGTACTGATTATATGCTGATTTACATGTGCTTTGCTATTTTGTCCCTTGTTATATTTCTAGTTTTTGGAAATTCTGTTAAGATTTTCTGAACATTGAATTTTGTGCGACTTTCCGCAGAAATATTAGTATTCTTCAATGTACTACTGCTGCTAGATCTCTGGACATGTTCCTCATTTTGCATATCTCATGGAAAAAGCTAGACCATATTTGCCCACTTACTGTAATTTTTGTTACTTTATTTAATATGTGCGATGAAATCTCTATAATGTTTTATTTGAGATGTACTACCTTACATGCAAATACTGAAGAAGCAAGACCTAGCTCTCGGTTACTAACTGTAATGTCAAAGAAGTCTCCTACAGACTGACTGAAAATGAGTGAAGCTGGAGGAAGGCCCGATACTGAAGAAGCTTGCTGTGCCGAATAGAGGAAACATGCTTGTTGGAGGTTAGAGTTATTATGATACTTCCTTGGCCTTGTTTTGACTGATTTAATCCCTTGATGGGATAATGCTTTTCACTACTCATTTAAAACTGGGAATGTTTTTCCATAAAGATTCTATCCAATCTGTTGTTTTACACCTATCAAAGTCTATACACTTCTCTGGTTTTTTGCCTACTAAACATGAAGGAGTAATAAGATACTCTGCCAGTGAAAAGGTTATGTGAAATGTGGATGTTGCTTCTACTTTTACAATCTGATGATTAAGGAAGTGCTTGAACTTGTGGGTTTAGGTTTATTCTCAATTATGTACACTTAGAATTAAAGGAACAAATATTCCTGGGACAACTCATATTCTTTGCCAAAACATAGATTTGATGTCATGCAAATCTATACGTTTCACATCTTGCCTCCTTTAGTATTTATATCCCTTATCCTTGTTTCTCAGCCCTTCATTGGAGATGACATGTTGAATAGTAAGATGTTATTTCTGTCATGTTTTTTTGGTGATGTATAATTGGAAGAAACTAATGTGAGGTTGGAATGTACAGGGAATGCTTCAGATCTAAATTTCAGTAGACGGAGTAACTTACAAGTTCGCTGTAGTATACTAGCTATATTATTGTGATTTTCTCCTGAAAAAAAAAAAAGAAAAGGGATTCCTGAAGGATGCTGTCCTTATTTCAATGCTTTGCACCAGCAAGACGGAGGAGTTCATGATCCGTGATAGGGAACTTGGGTTTCATGGAATTGAAGTAACTCACTGGTATCAACCATCAAGTATCAGCTGTCACCATCTGAACTTGGTGTGTTTTGTTCTTGCCTCTTGGAGCCTGAGTTGGAAACAAATACAAATGTATTTGGGGAAAGATGGTATATAGAACATACTTTGAAGTACGACATAATCGTTCTTATTGGCAGAGTTCTTTTTATTCCACACAAACTTTGCTACCGGATTGATGACAAATATCCAAGATACAAAGAAGCTCTCTGTTGTTAGCACTTAGCAATACCTAAGAATTATTGTAAACTCGCCAACAAAGTCACCAATGCATGAATGTTCACGTCTTAATTATGGTTTGCCTTTATTAGATGCAACCTTCCATTAAATAAGTCTTTTTTTTTTTTCGACTGACAGTTTCATCAAAGGATATAATATTTCAAAAAGGCATACTACCAAATACCAAGTACCAAGTACCAACTATGGAATAAGTAGTTTGGTAAGTTCCATTAACTAGCCGTCACCAAAACTTAACTTACCGTGGAATCTGCTAACTACCAAGTCATAAGCATGTAATGCAAAGAAGTTGAGGATTGTACCTCATTATATATTCAAATTTAACTTATCTATAATAAGCAAAATAATTTTAAACTTAGGGGACGACACTGAAGCTTTGGGACCTAAACCCAGATTTACTTTTCTCGAACTATATTACAATCTTTTAAGTGGAAGAACCAGATAGAAGCAAGTTTCCAAGCCCCTCTCCCCTGCCACACACCAAATCAAGCATATTTCAAAAAAGTTCTACAAACCATTCTTTTTATTTTCCGCAACGATGCAGACAACTTTTGAGAAAAAAACTTTAGCATAACCATTGCATTTAGCAGTTAGATGCATGACAAAACCAATAACCAGTTCTACAAAATGCTGATTTCTCTTCAGCATACATTAAACAGGAGAACCATTCTCTAATCTTCTCCCACATGATCGTTTGCATCTCTTATTTGTGTATACAGGAACCCAAACAAATAATTAATAAAAAGATCGATCCTCGCCTAAAGTTCAGAACCTAGTAAAACCAGTAAATGAAAAGGGGGAATTGGAACCTAAAAATGTTGACTTCCATATTAGTACAAGAAAGTGCATCTTTCTGAAGAAAAAAAAAAAAGTAACACCGTTTATGAGGCGTTCTGGTTATAAACTGCACGACAGTGCTAGAGCGTGACTTGATTGCAGTTGCGTAGGCAATATTGCAATGCATCAAATGCTCGGCTGCCTTAATCACCTAGTAAAATGGCCAGGGAGGAAGGACGAACTTGCAGTAGATGTATCTTAACTCTACAATGGAAGAGTTACCGATACCATCCTTGATGAACTGCTCAAACATCAAATCTAATCCCCTTGAATACAGTATAGTTGCCGTATATTTCCTGAAGCTGTCAAATATGGTAGCAAAAGAGGGGTGAGAACAAAAGGTTCAAACTAATTTGTCGCACAGGAACATCAAGCAATGACATATAAACTGCCATCCATTACCGTATAACCAGTCTTTAAAGCACACGTGAAGAGCAGTTGCTACTTCCCGCTTCCGGCTCTCATCAAGCTCGGTATCCTTCAAAATATGCTTAATCTCCTCCAAGTTCTTGTACTGAAAGGATCAAGAAGTATGAATTATGGGTTTCCAAAAGTTTGACAATTCAACTCAATATTAGGATGTGTATTGAGCTATGCTCCATAAATGAAAAACCAATAATCATATTGTGTTCACAAATGTGATGCAAGATGATCATCGACAGTCTAAGTTGGCAATTTTACGTACCTTTCTCTGCTGGGATGCCAAATATGCATCAGGTAAAGGGAATGGATTATCTTTTGTCGACCCAGATTGTTGCCCTTCAAACCAGTTGGGAATCTGTCAACATTCGAGAGACACGTTTATAAGAAATCCAGTGAGGAAAAAGAACCATTTTACCAACAGACAGAGCTCAGCACAGACACTAACCAGAGTTGAAGACATTTGGAAAAAGAAAGGACGATTAGTTAATTGACAAACAAAACTCTAAAGTTGACTTTTGCAGACATACCAAAAAGTTAGTGAACTGATCAGGGTCTACAGGGCTAGCAGACTCAGTTTGAACATCGGACACGCCAGCAGGATGTGATAGTGAATCATGTGGATCAACGACGCCAAGAGCTACAGGTTGATCCCATCTATTGATGGTTGGGTCAACACCAACTTGATTCAGGTGTTCCTCCAGTAGTGAGTAAAAAGTATTGTATGGAGCCACCTGATAAAATCATCCAAAAGAAAATGGGAGGGAAGTCAAAGATTCCTCGAATAGTAAGTCGAGGGAACAATATACTGTCACAATCAGCATGATAGCATTGAGAAAATGCAATTAAATAAAACCCATAATGAGAAAATGCAGAACTCCTTCAAATATCTGACTAATGGATTAACAAGCCCTAGTCAATTTCAAAGAACGATCAGTTCATGGTTAACACTAGATAGGGGGGCATGGAGGTCGAGCATGAGGTAGAAGGTTAGGTTGTAGTCGAATATATTTTCTCTTATTAGTAGTACTATGCTTATATAGATGATTTCCATTTTAATCTTCTGCTTTATATATACTGTTATTATCTGTTTGTTTATATGCTTTAGTTTTAACATTCTGCAAAGCATGATATTACTGGCTTGATTTTCGAAGGTGTTTTCTAATATGTTTCTTTTCCTAGCCGAGGGTCTATCGGAAACAGACTCTCCACCTCGGTGGGGTTAAGGTCTGCGTACATCTGACCCTCCCCAGACCCCACTTGTGGGATATACTGGGAAGGGCTTCACATCGAACGAGTTAACTAAGACTTCAAAATAGACGTGACTAATGCAATAAGTAGACAAATAGCGCCCCGTGTAGATGGTTGTTTTCTTTTCGAAAGCATGAACACATAGTCACGATTTCCGTCCCCGCTAAAGCAATTGTGTCTGGTCTCCATTCATAAAGAACATTTTTGCATATTCGCAGGACTAGTTCGACTGACTCTACACATGCCTGAGGATCAGAGGGAGGTGTACCATCCAAAGCTGAAAGTTTAGAATTGTTGTTGTTGTTGTTGTTGTTGTAATCAGTTCATGGTTAACAAACGGTTCTTGAAGAAAACAAAAGCCACCAAGTGGCTAGCAAGCTTGACACGATTGACTCTAGTACAAAGAAGTCGCAACGAAAAGGTCTGCTTAGACTTCTTTATCTTTACAACGTGTTCATGACTTAGCCAATATACCAGTCCAGTAATCGATATAAAAGCAGACTACGACAACAATCCGGTGTATCACCCAAAAAAAGAAAAACAAAGAGTAAATCAAGAATTCCGAAACCCAAATTATACATATCTAGCACTCGGACATATTGAAGTATACCGCAAATAAGGTTTAGTATTTCAAACTTCTTCATCCTGTAAACTTAGCATACCCTCATCTTCATCACGTATATGAAGGGATTTAAAAAGATAACAATGTTGGCCTATAGAACATACCCAACTTGGTCAGTTCAACATGAATTAGCGCATGATTAGAGAAGCTTCACTTGCAAGGTTTTTCATGCTTCCCACTTGATAACAAACCCAGATTACTATAAAAGTAATGCAGGGCAGCAGGGCTCACTAAGAATCTTCCACAGATATGTATTTGACATGTGATTCATGCTTTTCACTTAGATAGTGAACTCCAATGACTCAACAAAGTAATTTATAGTAGTTCATTAAGAAGCTTCCACTTTGATGTCCCTTATTTGCAATAATATACTTCTCTTGCATTTAGCCAGAAGATAAACTGCCTCGATACTCACAACTGGTTTTAATTGCATTCCACTTGCCGTACAATGCAAAATACAAGTGGCAGGGTAAGAAAAATGAAGACAAAAGAAAAGGCTAAAAGCTGAGGGAATAATTTCACTTTTAAAGCTATAGGAGTATGCAACGACAATTGATGCATAGAGGTGGAAACCATGCAGGTAT
Organism: Petunia x hybrida; assembly: GCA_037355625.1. Taxonomy (NCBI): domain Eukaryota; kingdom Viridiplantae; phylum Streptophyta; class Magnoliopsida; order Solanales; family Solanaceae; genus Petunia; species Petunia x hybrida. The sequence continues at coordinate 318,954 of JBBBVM010000669.1, forward strand.
CAGTTAAATACGGACTCTGAAGAACCAAGGAGTATGCAGAACTTTTAAGCAGCAAATAAAAGTTACACAAACCTGTAATTTATGGTTATCACCAACAAGAAGGGGTGTTTGGTTTACTCCCAAGAAGAACACGCATTCCCGACAGTTGGCAATACAAATGCGTTTTGTTGCTGCAATCACGTGCACGCGTTCACAGTGCTCAACTCTAACAGCCTGTACAGACATTACACTATTAAAGGTCAAATAGAAGTAAATCATTTATAGAACCAAATACACAATAGTAAACCATATGCAAAATGGATTAATTAACATAAAATCTAGAGGAAACCTGTTGGTCATGTGTTGTGTTAGACCCGGATGAAATCAAACAATTGCCCAAATAATCATTAGTTGTTGAAATAATGGAGTCTTTTCAGTGGCCGTAAGAAGCAGCAAACATCAGTTTGAAAAAGCATGAATTTTCTTCCTTTTTCATCTTCGTATTGGTGACTTTTTGTGTACAACATTTAGGTCATTACTACAGAAGAATAACAATATCACTCAACACCCGCAAGGGTAGTTGAGTTGGTTCAGCAAGTGGTTTCCCGCATGTGAGACTTGGGTTCAAACCCCCTTACAACAGCCTTCTCAGTTTGAGCTTGTCGCACCGAGCTTGCCTAGTGCAGGTTACCAGGAGCAGGGTTTACCCAGAGCGCACCCAAAGGGTAGCGGCTGTGAGTTCCCTTGTCATTTTAAAAAAAAAAAAAAAATCACACATCCTACCAACTATGCCACAACCCCAGCTAGCGGAATATATGAATCCTATTTACACATTCAGCTCTATCCGAGTCCACATCATTCAAATACTACGTAATTCGTCTTTAGTATGCCAAGTAACTTGAAGAACTGTACAGCTTCAACTGGATCAGATCATAAATAAAACCAAATCTCAGTTAAGAATAAGCTCAAATCTCAGATAAGGATAAGCTCAAACTTTAACAATACATACTTCCCTATAAATGATATTGTTTTTTCGTCTCTTGAGTCTTGACTAGACGATTTCAAGTTCAAAACAAAATATGCATACAAAACTAAAAGCCTGCATAACTTTGCCACCAAGTACATGAGAAAATGACAAATGCTAGATTATATACTCCTTCGCAGATGGCACTGGTCAAATAAGTACACTTTAACTAGATATAAAAATAAATAAAAAATCAATTTTAAAAAAAACCCAAACTGCAGTATAGTGCAGGCTGATTTTGAGAGGAAAACAAATAAGCAGATTTCGTTCATATATAGTACATGACATATTTACAATAAGTTACAGGTAAACAGAATAAATTTACACCTGGCCACAATTTTATGATTTCACTACTAAACAAACCTTGAGAACAAACAAGCAAAATCTTCGTAAAGGTAAATTCCTACCTTGCCAACAGCTCCTAGGACAATAGTTGCATCAGAGCATCCATATATTGTTGCATATTTTAAAGGAGCTAAAATATAAATGACTGATTCATGGCAATTGACGACCTGCCAAAACAGAAAAGGATTCAATACCAAGAATCTTCTACAGAAAAAGCTAAAACTTCTAACAGCGCAAAACAATAAAATGCATAATCAAAAAATCTCAGCGACCAACTTTAAGGGCTTGAGAAGGTTTTGAAGTTGAGACTATTACAATATTCAACGACGTACACACTCATCACGCTACCAAAAGGTGCACACAACATATAGTTGACCTTACCTTTACCGAGGAGCCTTTAAGATCATTTGGTTGCCTCACATATGATGATTTAGAAATTCCTTCAATGAAACTTGGTCCTCTAGGACTTGAAGAAATCTTCACTGAACTTGCAGACACATCAGCCATTGGCACATCCTGATCGGAGGCACTGGTTGGTCCATTTTCTTTCGCTAAACTCCTCTCAGTAATTCGTTCCAAAGCAGACGCTATACATTCTAGAAGCCATTCATGTACTTGAGCTGCTGGAACAGGAACAGCAGGCATCTCTGGATCTGAATTGGCAAAAAATGGGGCATTCTGACTCAATGGGATTCTCTCAGATCCTTTTTCACCAAAATAAATAAGGAAGCCAAGATGCTCCAATTTATCCATAGACAAAACCTGTGGAGTTAAGTACATAGCCACATAGGTTAGCTTTTCAACTTACCTTTAAGTCAATACTATATGAAAACAAACAAGGCACAAAGTGACTGCATATGGAGGTGAACTGAACAAAGCAGCAAAGTTCTGGCATTAGCCATCATCAAGCAACAATTTTCCTGCATTAGACATTTCAGTTTCTGTGCACCTGCAGTGTTTCTATCTCAAATTTCCCATCAAATTAAATGACAAAGTATCCTTTCACTATGGCATCCGATAATATTGCTCCGCGAGAAGACTCACTATCCCTACTAGTTCAATGGTAAAAGCTCATGACAATGACTATTAACCAATGTCATGAAAACCATCTCTTCCTCCGTTAGAGTGATAAAGTGATGCAAAACCAAGGATCATCGCTTTGTGGGCAACGCCATGCGCTTCAAATTCTTTGAATCTCAACGTTGAGAAGTTGAATTAATATCAGCATTATTTTATATTTGCGCTTGAAATTAGTTTTTTGGAATTTTGCAATCTGATATATAGTATCAATTTCATGTATGTATGACTTTAACACTTAGCATGCCTTGAGAGACAAGTTCCTTGGAATCAGCTTCAGTCAAGTCTGATGGACAACTATCCCAAGCATATAAAAAGACAATAAAATGGTATTTTGCTGAGCGGTGACAATAAAACGGTAGTACTATAATTTGTAAGAAAGTATATAATTCACAAACCAGTGATTCTTCACCATCCCCTTCCACCGACTCTGCCAAAAGAGACAGAATGTTCCCCAAGTGTTTCTGTATATAGGATAACTGATGAGCCTCTTCATCAGCCTGTGATGGCATAAACCGACGACTATTGCTGCGTACAAGCTGCAAATTTCAAAACAAAGCTTTTGGTTAATACTTTACCAAAGAACACCTGGAAATAAAAAATTAAATTATATACATAAAACAGCAAGAAACAACGCATGCTCAGTGAAATTGTTATATCTCCAAGTAATTGTCAGCCATTAAGAATTCGCAGAATACCAACATATCTGCTTTACCTTGGTTTCAACAGAACATGACCAGTGAAAATGAACTATTAAAACCACAACTTTTATGATCAATCAGAATTTAATTTTAAAAAACTTAAAAAAATAAAATACAAATAAAACGGTGTCAAAAAGTAAGTAAAAAATGTGTATGTGACTAAATCCAAGTCATCCACAATCTTCTATCAAGCTTGTTCAGCTAACAACAGAACAAGGCATCCTTTTCATACACCAAAAAGATAAACGATGGATCGTTGTTCTCGTTATGTTTAAACAATCACCTATTTCTTTCCTCCACCATAACAAAAAATTCAGAGTCTTCCAACTTCCATTTGCATTGAATCTTAATGGTAGACCCCAGTTTGACACCTGCCCAAGCAGGCTCGGGGGAAAGGGAATGTACACACATTTACTTCCTCATTGGTGAGGCTGGTCTCAGGTTCGCAATCTGGCCACTCGCAGCAATGCAGGAGGCTTTTCCATTGCCCCAAGGCCTGCCTTCATGCATTTGACTCTTACTACTTGGTTATAATTTTTTTTTATTAAGGAAATTATTTATAATCATGGAACTCCAAGAAAAGAAACTATTAAATCCTAGAAGTATTACTTACCAAATACTATTAGATTTACAGACGCCATGTTAACAGTATCTGATAATTGAGTTACAACAAACAATTAATACAACATCTTCCTTTACAGACATCCTTCATCAAATGCTAAGAATCAAAAGAATGCAAACTTATGCAACTAAGATAAAAACATCATTCACAAATTCTAACTCAACCAGGTGAAAACTTCAATTTCCAGCTTCTTTACAAGTTTAAAACCTACTGAAGAGAGCATCTTTATGAACTGAAAAGTATCCACACTAATCAAAATGCAAAGGGAAAGAAAAAAACAAAAGGTAACAAGCAAGCTCACCATACAGTTCATACTGTAATTCAATAGCATTTACAAACTATTAACAACAATTTCACCTAAATACCTAAACAGACAAACACTAAAATACAAGAAATAACACCGCAGACCAATAAATTCCTTCACCTTACACACATTCCAAGAATGTCAACTTTCCAATTTCATTATGCACATACAACATAATTGAAATCACACAGAGTGCAAACGTTATATACACTATCAGTACAAATTAATTTTGACACTATCAGGTCGCCCTAACTATATCTACAAGTAAGCCTCCGTATAATGTGGGATTTCTAATCTTAAAAATAAGACAAATTACCTACTACAACAGGTTAAAGTGACCTGATGACATAAGAAATTCTTTACATTGACAGTATACATAACTTTTAGAACTCATTCAAAGTACAAATAGAATCACAAAGAGTTTAAGTTATATACACCGTCAGTTTAGACTAATGTTTACTCTATTAGGTCATCATAAGTATATCTACTGGTAAGCCTCCATAAATATGGGATTTGTAATCTTGAAAATAAGGTAAGTTACCTACTACAACAGATAAAAGGACGTAATGGTGTGAAAATTCTATACACTATCAGGTCGCCCGAAGTATATCTACAGCTAAACCTTCCTAAAATGTGAGATTTATAATATTACAAATACGGCAAGTCACCTGCTACAACCAGGTAAAGGCAACATAATGTGTAAAATTAAATTCTTTACACTAACGTTGTATATAATGTAAAACTCATTAATGTAAATAAATAATCTTTACACTATCAGATCACCCAAAGGATATCTAGTGGTGCTACCCTAAGACGAAGAATTAAAAATAAGGCAAGTTAACTGCTACAACAGGTAAATATAGCCTAATTCTGTTACGATGTATATAACTTAAACTCTGACCTGCAAAGGCGAAAGAGCGGATAAAAACCCGTCAAACGCAGAAGTAGAAGGCCAAACATCAGCAACAGCAGCAGAATCCTTATGTCCTTTAGGAAGCAACCTTTTATAACTCTGAATATACAAAAACAACATCAAATCAAACACATTTACGCCAACGGAACCGATATCCGATGCCTTAGATTTAACTAACGGATCAGAATCGGAGTATAAAACCGATGAAATTGTTTCGAGCACGAGGCGAGCATGTTCAATTGAGATCTGAAACGATTCGGAAATTGCTTCGGCATTAATTCGATCGGAGGATTTTAATAAGAGCTTGTCGCGGATTGGAATTAGGGTTTGGGTTCCGTCGGTGAAGATTAGTTTAGGGATTGGGAGAAGGCCGTGTTCGAATGGTTCGCGCCGTGGATGGATGTAGATTGGGGCGGTGGTGGTTGTGGTGGTGGTTGACGGTGTTGATGGCGGTGGTTGTTCGTCGGGTTCCGCCATGGATTTTTTTGTGAGAGAAAATGGAGGAGCTTAGAGAGTGGAAATATGGAAAGTGATCAAATCGAAAGGAACAGGAATAATTTTGCGCGAATGGTTGAAAGCCCGGTTGGATTCACTTGCGGGGCCCAGCCCAGCCCGATTAGTATTTGTAAGTTAAATGTTTCACTTGGAAAAATAAACAAGCTTGAAATCCAAGGAATCTGTTTTCAAACTTTAGATAGTCTACGTCAAGTTTACTGTCGAGACAATAGATCAAATTGTAAACTATATGATTATTTAGATTAAAATCTAGAGATATTTTGATGCGATCCGGATGAGTACTCAAAGCAGTGAGGATTCACGCTGAACATCCGGAGCATGGAATGCTTCAAAAGGGCTTGGAAACCAAGAATCAAGCCAAGGGACTGGCCAGACAAGCAAATGAGAGCTCACTGGAATCTGTGTCTACGCGATCGCGAGGCAACATGCGCGACCGCGCAGAAGAAATCCACTCCAGTGCGCGATCGCGAGACACTCCACGCGATCGTGCAGAAGCTTCATCTCACAAGGCGCGATCGCGACACCCAAGGCACGATCGCGATGAAGGACGTCTGGGCAGCTTGGCAGAATCAGCAAATAGGGACTTTTTATTCCATTCCTTCATTGTATTTAGTAACTATTATAAGTAGGCTAATTGAGAGGTTATTCATTAGTTAGTTTTTGGATGACAATGAGTATTGTGAGATTATTGGCTAAGCATGTTCTTGAGCACTTTCTTTCCTTGGTTTGCAATTGGATTAGATCCAATTGAGGACTAATTAGTATAGGTTCTTTTTTATTGTTGTTTTAAGGGGGTGATTAGACATCACCTCCTAATTTGTTTCCTTAATTCCAAATCAATTCAAATTGGGTCTTGCTTTTATCATTTTATTTTCTTGTTATTTTCTTAATCCTAGTTAGGATCATATCATTTGGTATCAGAGCCAGATTAGTGTTTGTTCTTACAATCATTAACCCAAATTTGTTTATCAAATCTGAAAAATTACAAAAAAAAAAAAAAAAAAAAAAAAAAGAGGTTTAGGTTTCCTTTGGATGAAATCTTAGTTACCAATTGTTGCTTGGTGATTTTAGAAGGTCATTCTCGAAGGAATTGAACAACAAACAAAATTTAGGATGTTAATTTGAAGAATCAAAGTCTAGGGTTCTTCAACAAAGATTTGGGGCTTTTGCATTTTTGGTGTTGTTCTTGAAGAATTGATCATTGGGGTTTGTTCACAGACATATAAGGAGCTTATATCTCAAATTTGGAGCAAAAACAAGTTGATTTGTGAAGATTCAAGTGAATAAAATTTCCAGAAATTCGGGCTTCAAGTTCTGCATCAGACCCAAATTTGCTCTTCACGATCGTGCGAGAACTGTCGTGATCGCGCAGGCTATTTATTTATTGCTTTTTGCGATCGTGAAGCGACAGTGCAGAGTTATTGATTCCTCTTCGCGATCGCGCGCCTTCTGTCGCGACAGCGCTGAACAAAAATATTCCTCTTCGCGATAGCGCCCGTTCTCACGCGACAGCGCTAAACAAAATTTTAGTCACTTCACAGATTGCTCGGAACAGCCCCTCAACAGTTTCAGATCACCCAAACCCCTATCATATCATCAAATACATTGAGTTTTTAGATCGTAAACAAAATTTCATCCAAATCCGAATCCGTTTCGTGCCAATTCGATTCGAGCCTTTCTTTCTTCATTTTCTTGACTTTTTCTAATTCCGTCCGATTAGCTTTCACTGTCCGTTCTTTGCCACATCAACTCCATTCCATCCCGAATTGGATTGAGTTCGATTGTCAAATCGGAATTAAGTGCGAAAAGCAACTTGACTTTGCCAACGAGAGGTAAGAGGCTTGAGTGGTGAGAACATTAGAGTGTGGTCACAAAAGCCATTGACCTTGAGTTTATACACGAGTGGAAAGAAAATTGAGTGATCATATATCGAGTGATACACGTGAGGGAGTGAATTTGTGAGGTCCTTTTGTTATTATTGTTGCAAATATGTCCTCAGATGATGATTGTGGAGGTTATGACTCCTATGGAGATGATAGGGATTGCTACGATGATTGTGGAGACTATGATTCCTATGATGATGGTGGGAGTTACTATGATGATTCCGGGAACTATGGCTCTTATGGAGACGAAGCGAGTCACTATGGTGATCATGAAGCTCGTGGAGACTATGAGGCTTATGATGATGAATGCGACGATGAAAACTCCTATGCTTCTAGTCTTAGAGATGATGATAGTGACGCTTCAAGATATAATGTTCCTACTTACTCTTCTTGTGATAAACTTGAAAATGTAGATAGTGACATAGAGAGAATTGATGATGAAGCTTATTATAGAGATTGTTCATTTGCATCCACTCTTTATGTGCCTAAAAATAAACAAGAGAGTAGTAGTGGTCTTACTATTGGTTTGAGAAGAAGTGGTAATTACTCCATGAGAAAAAAAGAGTCTACATTTTTTAATTGTGCTAAAAAGTTTAATGTCTCTAATTCTTATGTGAAAGGCAACTTGAGGCCTAGAGTGAGAAAAGGTGCTACATGTACTACAAGTGATCTGTCTTGGACTAACAATGCTTTGAGAACTATGTTTAAACAGAATCATTTTGTAGACAACCATGAGTGTGATGAAGTTTGTGTGGAGCAATTTTTGGAAGAAAGAAAGAACTTCTTCCACATAATTTGTAGAGTTGGAGAGCGCATTTGTGCTATGATCATTGATTATGAGAGTCATACTAATGTTGCAAGTGTTTCTTTGGTTGAGCAATTAAAGTTGGAAATTTGTAGTCATCCCTTACCCTATAGGTGGCCTTGGTTGAATGGAGATGGGTTTGTGGTCATTACACAACAAGTGTGGGTAAAGTTCAAAATTAGAAATTATCATGATAAAGTACTATATGATGTGATGTCCATAAAAGGTTGTCACTTGTTGTTGGAAAACCATGAAAGCTTGCTAGGAATAGTACAGTGAGAAGTTGGGAAAACATGCTCTCACTTTATGGGACCAAAAGTTTATTCTTAACGTCACCCCTCCAATGAAAGTCAAAGAATTTTATTTGGGAATGCTAGAAATGGCAAGAAAGACAAAGGCAAAAGGGGTGAGGCAAATGTTGGATGAAGGTTCTCAACGAGAAAAATTGAAAGATGAGGTCAAAAGTACCCCTACTCCTTCCAAAGAGATTCTTGGCACATGTCCTAATCCAAATAAACTTGAGAGAGAAAAGATTGGGAGGAGTAAGGAAGTGACAAGTGACAACTCAAGAGAGGAAAAATGAGAGCTTGAAGTGAGTGAAGTGAGCGGGTTGTCACAAGAAAAGAGAGAAGAGCTTGAAAATGAAATGAGAGAAAAGAAATAGGGAAAACAAAAGAGCGACGGTGGGGATTTTCCTTATTCTAACCATCATAACCTTTCTTCGTTCTCTAGTTGTCTTGTGCATTTTGAAGGTACCTTTAGATATGCTAAAGTGGAGAATCCTTCCTTGGAAGTGGTTCCATACCTTGAAGAAAAAGAGGAGATCAAGGTCAAGTCTCCAAATGAACAAGTGAGCTTAAATTTGAAAAGCTAAGGTAAAGAAGAATCCTTAGGTGTGCTACAAGGTAACAAAGCTAATCTTAACTCTTGTACTTCTTTGGGTGATCTTGATAGAGACTTGAGTATGGTTGATAGCTTTACTTTTGTGAAATTAATGATTCTTTATCTTGCATTGCTAATAGTCAAAGTGAAAGTTGTGAGCATGCACTAGTTGGGCACACTTGTGAAAAGATAATGTGTTATAACACACCATCGTTGTTTGAAAAATGTGGCATTTGATAGCACTCTTGATTGTGGTGGTGGTGGTTTGTGTCAAGGTTTTAAACTATTTGAAAATCCATTGTTTGTTGAAAATGAGCAAGATGAAGTGTTGGAAGGTGATTTTAGTATTAACAATCCATTATTTGCTCAAAATAATTCTTGTGACTTGCTTGAGAGTGATAATTGTGTGGGTGTTAGCAAGCTAACTTCCAAGATGTTTGTTGAAAGCTTGTCCAATATTTGGAAGTCCTCCAAAGGTGAAGAGTGCTCCTTAAAGAATGAGGGAGGCACTAGTGATTGTAGTGGTAAAGTAATACATGCTAGTTTTAGTGCCAATTTCTTTACTTTCTCTATTCCTAGTCTTGAGCATACATTTAAAGCGGATCTTGCTAGAGCCTCCAATGTTAAGAGTGATAAATTGTCAATGGAGGCTTGGCATGAGAATGAGTCTAAAAATGAAGATTGTTTTGTAAATGAGCTTGCTTGTTGTTGCTTTTATAGCCAAGTTTTTTATGTTGGAATTGGAAAAATGTTCTTTATGGTTGATGTTGTAACCTAGGCACCTCCTAAGGACGCTAGAAGGGGAGGAGGGGTTGAATAGTGTCTACCGATTTTTCTTTTTAAGAACCAGATTCTCCTAAGTCAAGATCCTTGTTCTTGCCTTAACAGTTTGCACTTCAACACCACAACTCACACAATCAGCAGGCACACAGAATACGATGTTTTTACGTGGAAAACTCCTTGCTCGAGAGAGAAAAACCACGACCCACGCTCTGGGATTTTTGAACCAATCCACTAACACAAAGAGCAAGTTTTAGATTACAAAACTTTGTAACCAAGGGGCTACACTATAGACCCTAATCACTCAACAAAGCTAACCTCTAGCTTTACAAAGTAATCTCTCAAAAGTTCACCTAACACAATCGCTTCTAAGGTAAGCAGATAGGTAATGACAATGATAGCATAAAACAAGACAACTTACAAACCAAGAACCTAGACAGAATATCTAGACTCCACCTACTTAACTCCACCAGTTGTCTTCTTCAGTTATCTCACGTTTAAAGTTGTTAATCGCCTGTGTATGCTCTCAACTCTCCTTTTGTGAATAACTATCTTTTCGGCTGCATCAACTACTTGTATTTATATGGGAATCAAAATCCTAGTTGAGTTTCACAAGGAAACCTTGTACTTATGGCAAGACAAGATTTCCTGTGACTCTTTCCTTGTTTAAGTCCAACTCGTATTCGTACTTCGAAGACATAGCCACGGCACAACCTCTTTTAGTCTGACTAGGATGCATACTCATACACAATCTTTTTGATCAGTCGTGCCCTTCTATACAAGGACCAGGTTCACCTCCAGAACTACTGGGTCCTTCCCGTTTGTCATTCTTCAAAATATTTCCTCAACAAATTCCCCCATTTTGATAATGACAAACAAATGTTGCCAAAGAACCTGAATAGACAAAATTTTCAAAAACACAAAAACAAAAATACAATTTGAAAATTTAAAACAGATGAGTTAGGTCATAAACAGCTCAACATTTCCTTCTTCCCCCTTTTGGCATCATCGAAAAGATTCAAAATCCTGCAGGAACAAGTTAGTACCATCCAGTCTAGAGCACAAGGCAATCATGTCAACTGAAAATAAACATACAGGAATAAGGCTAAGGGCCCAAGCAGAACCATATATATTATAGAACAGACCCAATTCAAGCAAAAGAAATTTAAAACCAGTTATCTAGGGCATGACAACCACACAGCCCTATTAAGTACACAACATGAAGAGATTGTCTTAAAGTCACAAATCAAGGAAGGACACAGAGAGATAAGGAAGGGTTTTATCAAGGACATGGAGGAAGAAAAGTAGGACTCAGGTCTTCAAGTTGAAGTGCTTGACAAGTGCCTCAAGGTTCTTCGTATTCTTGGCCCTTTCCATCACCAGCTAGGCCTCATACTTGTGGCACTCAATTTTCAAGTGATCAATTTCTTGATCCTTCTACTCCAGCTTCTTCTGCAACTCAGCAATTTCTTCATTCACTTCAAGAACATGCTGCTCCAGCTCTTTTACTGCTGCAATTGCTTCCTCTGGTCCATAGTCCTCACTTTCTTCAGACTGCTCCTGCTTGACCTGCACTGGTCTCTTGGAAGCTCTCTTCTCTTTGAAGAAAGCACAATTTTTCAGCACATTCAGCCCAAACATTTGATGAATGGTTGGCTTTTTCCCAGCTTCCAAAGGTACCCCAAAGTACTCAAGAACCTGTTGTAGGATGTAGGAATGCACCAAAGAGTGTGGCTTCTGAGCAGTATCTGCAATCCTTTTTATGTGTCTGATTATCAGACCAGGTAGATTGATCCTCACTCCTCTGTCCAGCAGGTCCATGTATGTCAAGTCAAGAGCACTAGCCTCACTGTTCCTTTCTCCCATTGGCAGTAGAAACCTATGAACAAACTCAAAAAGTAACTGATGAGCCGGCTCCATTTCTTTCTTGTCAACCTTCCTCTCTTTTCTGAGTTTGGTTTTTCCTGAGAATTTTTCACCACACTCAGATGAGTCACTCCATCAATCCTTTATGGCCACTTCAGCTTGACATACCTGCAATAATCCTCAGCAGGAACATCAAGCATAACTCCCAGCTCTGTCCTTCCAAACTCAATCTCTACACCCTTGACAACTGAAAACACTCTCCTAGCAGCCACTCTGCAGTTTGAGTAAAATTCCCTGACCTCATCAGAATACAGAAACCTGTCTTTCTTGGCAATGAGGTTTAACCAGCCTTGGTCCTCCACCTTCCTTAGTAGAGGTTTCATATTATGCTCCTCAAGGTCACTCAAGATGCTTCCAGCCAGTACTTGGTGCCTTGCAAAGAAGGCTACTCTGTCAACCTCCTCATCAGTGTCTTTCCTCTTCTTGCTTTCTAACTCACTGTCTGTATCTGAATCACTGGGCTCAACATAACTTCCTGCTTCATCACTTTCCTCCTTGACCTCAACAACCTTCTTCTTATTTTTCTTCTCCTCTTGTCTTTCACTACTCACTTTCTTGACCTTCTTTTCAAGCTTCTCCACCTTCTCTAACTGCTGCTTCAGGGCAGACCTGGTAGCCACCCTTCTAGGTGCTGGCTGAGCAGTAGTTCTATCCTCAGTTACAGTCTTCTCATCCTGAGAGTCCTCACTACTCTCATCCACCAACCTGCTTTTGGGTACAGACCTTCCCCCTTTCAACAGTCTCCTCCTCTTATCAGTTTCAATCTTTGTCTCACTTACAAACACAACTTTCTTTTCTTCACCCTCTTCCAATAACTTCTCATCTTCCTCCCCAAACTTTCTTTTTACACTCTTCTTTTTCTTTTTCTCAATTTTCTCTACAACTTTCTCACTTTCACCATCACCCTCCAGAATTTTCTCATCTTTTTCCTCCTCAGAATCAGTCCAATTTAGTTCTGCATCCTCAGTCACAATAGGATCTGAGCGAGAACCAGGTTCTTCACTCAAGTCTTTTGCAGCCTCAACAGAATTTGGCCCTCCAACAACAGGATCTTCTAACACAGACATCTCATGAACTTCCTCAACAGGAACAGCCTCCGAACTAGGTTCGTTGGCTGTGCCCTTTTGGGACTCAGCAGAGTCCTCTTCTCTCAGTCTCACCAACAGATTTTCAACCACATTAACCTTCACTACCTTATCAGTAACTAAGGGAACATGAAAACTAATCTCAGGCACAAATTTCTCCTGATCAACCTGCAAGTTCTGCATTCCCCCTATCAGAGATACCATAAGGCTCTACTTTTTCTACGATTTCATCAAGTCCTTTAACCAATGTTTCAGTACTCAATTTTCCAGGACTTTTTACAGAGTCTAAAGCAGTAGAATCAGATAGAGTAGAGTCATGTTTTACCTCAACCAGGTTTTCGTTAGAGACTGGCTCTGCCTGCATAGGAAGTGAGGGTCTGACAACCGTCTTCTTAACACCTTTCTTTCCTGCTCTTTTGAGGAATTTTACCCTAGCTTTGACGATTCTCTCCGCGAGAGTAGACGGAGGGGGTTTGGGAGTTGATTTTTTGGACGTTTGGGTCTCTGAGGTCTTAGTGGGAGAAGAAGATGAGGATTGTGCTTGAGACATGGCGAATTTTTGGTTAGGGTTTCTGAAGGAGAATGAAGGGAATATTTTGCTTCAATTTTTAGAGAGAGAGGACAGAGTAAGGAAAGATTTTGAAAATTTTCTTCCTATCAATTTGTGAGATGAGAATAAGTAATGAGGGTAGGGGGTTTCTCTAGGAAAAAGGTACTAATTATGGCTAAAAAGAGAAAAGCAGCTTTTTGAAGTTTTGAAAACCGGGAAAAGGTATTGATTTGACAGTTACATAGACTTACCCAAATAAGGCCTTTTTAAATGAGTGGGGTCTGGTAAAGTCTAGTAGAAATCTAACCACAAAAGGAATTATTCCTATAATCAAGGACGGTTACACGAACATGGCGAGCCTTCCTTGACACACGTATATTTGACAATCAATTTCAGTTATGACACTTAACATAAAAAGCTGTGTAGCTGTACCTGGACATGGTTCCTCATGCTTGCCTTGGTTCCTTCTACGTACCCTGTAGGTTCTTTCATGGGAACACATTAGCCCAACCTGGTGCTACTCAGCTGAACAAGTATACTTAATAAAGTACAAAATTTAGACTAGACAACAACAACAATAGTTACAAACAGGTTGCTGAACACTTAACTAACCAATCATTGGGGAATAGATGCTGAGTCATCCGTGTATTTTGGTCATCCCTAACTCCTACCTGTTCCTCTCAAATTGAACTTTTTTCAGTGCTTTAGTAAATATGTCAGCAATTTGGTCCTCAGTCCTGCAAGAATTCATAGTAATCGGACCCTTTTCTACATTATCTCTAAGAAAATGGTGTCTAATATCAATGTGCTTTGTTCTTTTATGTTGGACTGGGTTCTTGGCAATGTTCACTGCACTTGTGTTATCACAGAAAATGGGCACAGCTCCATATTTAATTCCAAAGTCGTCCAACTGCTGTTTGATCCATAGCAATTGTGAGCAGCAGTAGATAAGGCTACTGAGTTCTGCTTCTTTGTTGCCCAAGAAACTAAGCAGGGACCAAGAAAATGTGTCATTCCTGAAGTGCTCTTCCTGTCCACCAAGTGACCTGCATAATCAGCATCAGCAAAACCAATTAGTTCAAAAGTACCTCCTCTTGGGTACCATAGACATAGATCCTGAGTTCCCTTCAAGTATCTCAAGATTCTCTTCACAGCTGTCAAATGTGATTCCTTAGGTTTGGACTGAAATCTAGCACACAGTCCCACACTGTATACAATATCAGGTCTACTGGCTGTTAGATAGAGGAGTGAACCTATGATTCCTCTATAATTTGTCTCATTTGTAGAAGGACCTAGTTCATCCATATCCAGCTTGGTTCTAGGAGCAATAGGGGTAGTCATTTCTTTTGCTCCTTCCATGTCAAATTTCTTCAGAAGTTCCTTGACATATTTCTGTTGATGAATCATGGTTCCTTCAGGAGTCTGTTTGGCCTGCAATCCTAGGAAGAAATTGATTTCTCCCATCATGCTCATTTCGAATTCACTGCCCATCAATTCAGCAAATCCCTTGCATAACTCCTCATCAGTGGCTCCAAAAATGATGTCATCAACATATACCTGAACCACCAATAGATCCTTTCCTTTCTTCTTTAAGAATAGTGTGTTATCAATCTTCCCTCTTGTAAAACCATTCTTTAGCAAGAACCCTGATAGTCTTTCATACCAGGCTCTTGGAGCTTGCTTCAATCCATAGAGTGCCTTATCAAGTTTGTAAACGTGATCAGGAAATTCACTGTTCATGAAACCTGGTGGCTGTATTACATAGACTTCTTCATTTAGGTAACTATTCAAGAAGGCACTCTTCACATCCATATGATACAATGTGAATCCATGTAAGTAGCAAAGGCAATCAACATTCTTATAGCTTCTATCCTAGCTACTGGTGCAAAGGTCTCATCATAGTTGATTCCTTCCTCTTGACTGTATCCTTGAACTACTAATCTAGCCTTGATTCTTGTTACTATACCATGCTCATCCGGTTTGTTTCTGAACACCCACTTAGTTCCAATGATTGATCTGTCCTTTGGCTTAGGAACCAGATGCCAAACTTTGCTTCTTTCAAACTGATGTAATTCATCTTGCATGGCTAGAACCCAGTCTGGATCTTCTAAGGCTTCTTTTACATTCTTTGGTTCCATAAATGATAGGAAGGCAAAGAAAGCATATAAGTTCTTCAAGGCGGATCTAGTCATAATTCCAGTGTCCAATTCAGAAAGCACATTCTCCAAAGGATGAGAAATTTGGTGCTGCCATGGCCTGGGTTGGATATGACGAGAAGAACCTTCAGCATCACTTTGGGTAGGTTCTTCTTGATTTGTTGAGTCATCAACTTCATCTGATGTTCCCCCTGTCATGTTGACTCCTTGTTCTCTTGAAGTTGAATCCTCACATGATTCCTCCTTTTCTTCTGGATCTTCAAAGTTAGCTGCACCATCTTCTCGAGTAAGGCCAATAGCTTGATCATCTGCTTCATTTTCATCAATTGCCTTATCAGATTCATCAAATACCACGTGCATACTTTTCTCCACTGTTTGTGTTCTTTTATTAAACACTTTGTATGCTTTGCTTTGAGTAGAATAACCAAGGAATATTGCCTCATCACTTCTTGCATCAAATTTCCCCAATGGTTCCTCACCATTGTTGTGGACAAAACATTTACAACTAAAGGGTCTCAGATGTGCAATATTCGGTTTCCTTCCTCTGAGAAGCTCATATGAGGTCTTGTCAAGAATGACTCTTATGGAGCATCTGTTCAGCAAATAACATGCAGTGTTTATTGCTTCAGCCCAGAAGTTTCTTGCAAGACCACTTGACAGCAGCATAGTCCTTGCCATATCCTCCAGAGACCCGTTCTTTCTTTCAACTACTCCATTCTGCTGTGGAGTTCTTGGTGCAGAGAAATTATGATCAATGCTGTGTTTTACACAATACTCAGAAAATTTTGAGTTTTCAAACTCGGTTCCATGGTCAGATCTAATGCTGATAAGTTCCAGGCTCAACCTTTTTTTGCACAATACCAGCCAAATCTTTGAAGCTATCAAAGGCTTCATCTTTGGATGCCAAGAACAGGGTCCATGTATACCTTGAGTAGTCATCAACAATTATGAACACGAACCTCTTTCCTCCTCTGCTCCTGACTCTCATAGGTCCACACAGATCCATATGTATCAATTCCAATGGTTTGATGTGCTCGCCACCTTCTTTGATTTAAAGGATGATCTCACATGTTTTCCTTTAACACAGGCATCACACATTTTTATGTTTTCAAATTTCTTACTCGGCAGTCCACGAACCAGCTCCTTTGATACCAGCTTGTTGAGCTGTGACAGACTGGTATGTCCCATTCTTTTGTGCCACAGTTGAGAATCACTTTCTTGAACATTCAGGCATGTTAGGTTGTTTTCAGGCAGTGATCTCAGTGATGCTTTGTATACATTGTTCGCCCTTTTTCCTTCCATAACAATTTCTCCACTCTGTAGGTTCTTCACAATACACCCTACAGATGAGAAACTCACTTCATTCCCTCTATCACACAGTTGAGAGATACTCAGCAAGTTATGTCTGAGACCATCAACACAGTATACATTTTCAATGGCATGATCCAGAGTTCTCCCAACTTTTCCAATTCCTACAATCTGACCACTTTTTCCTCCACCGAAGACTACACTGCCTCCTTGAAATGCTGCGAGTGAGAGAAAGTTTCTTCTAT
The DNA here is from genome assembly GCA_037355625.1 of Petunia x hybrida. Classification (NCBI taxonomy): domain Eukaryota; kingdom Viridiplantae; phylum Streptophyta; class Magnoliopsida; order Solanales; family Solanaceae; genus Petunia; species Petunia x hybrida. The sequence goes on from JBBBVM010000669.1 coordinate 336,055, forward strand.
CTCCTGTCATGTGCCTTGAACAACCACTGTCAAGAATCCATCTTGGGTTGTTCTCCCTCACTCCAGCCTGCAAAACAAATAAAGGGTTAGCTTTAGGAACCCAGACAAGGTTGGGTTCCTTCTTATGAGAAAATGGATAAATTAAATCTTTCTTAGCCTATTGAGGTAGAACACTTCTTTTATTTTTGGTCTTTTCCTTGCTTGCATTCATGCACCTTTGTATGTAATGCCCAGTTTCACCACAAAAGGTACACAACATGTTGCAAGGCAAACCCACATATTTGCTTTTAGGATTATATGGAGGCAGTGGTTTTTTGAATCCTAGCCCTTGTTTTCCTTTGTTCTGATTTTCAAGGACCCAATTCATTGCCTCAGAGGACTTATTCCATTTTGTTAACCTGGTAAGCTCATAGTCAGATTTTTCAACTTTCTGATTCAGAATCTTGTTTTTCTCAGTTTCCTGGTACAAGATCTCATTTGTTCTTTTAAGTTCATTTTCAAGAAAGGTTTGAACTTCACTTATTACTTGCTTACCATTAACACTCTCCTTTAACTGATTTAATTCCAATTCCAGTTCTGTGATCTTAGAGTTTGACACAAAAGTCTGCCCTTTCAAAATGGCATTGATTTCTTCCAGCTCAATGTTTTGTTCCTGAAGACTCTTGTGTTTAGTTCTAAGATCACTTATATCTTCAATTAATTTATCTTTCTCAATTTTTTCCTTTTCATAACCCTCAATTAAAGTGGCAGTAATTAAAATCAGATTTTCAGTAGAGTATGTGTGCAGATTTTCTTTAAGCTCAGAAAGACTTACCTCTGTTGAATGAGCAGCTTCTTCTCCATCAGTTGCCATAAGGGTTGAGTCCTTCTTTTGGTCATCTTCTGTGTACATCTCTTTCAGCTTCTCCCAAACTTCTTTGGCAGACTTGTATTCAAGTACCCTTGCTAACACATCAGTAGTCAGCCCCTTTCTCAAGTACAATTCAGCTTTGGCATTTGCCTGCAGCTAGTCTAGGTCTTGAGGATCAAGTTCTTCTGCCAATTTTGGAACTAGAACCCCGTTTGTTGCTCTCTTGATAGGAACATGAGGTCCTCTTTTCACAATCAACCAGAGACTGTAATCCATTGCTTGAAGGAAGTTTTTCATATGTTTCTTCCAATACTTGTAGTTTGTCCCATTAAACACAGGTGGTTTTGAAGGGTCTCTTCCTTCTCTGAACTCCCGAGGATCCTCCTCGTCTGAACTAACATTCGAAAACCCCATCAGTGCTAGTGGAGAATCATCTTCAGATTCCTTTTCTTGATCAGATTCACTGTCAGTAGGTCTCCATGTAGCAAAGAAAGCTTTCTTTCTTTTTCTTCTTTCTGCTCTGAAGTTTGGAGGTCGTCTCACCTTCTTCTTGTCTTTGTCATTCTCTTTTGATGCTTCCCTTTCCTTTTCCTTTGTTGCTCTATTCTTCATCCATTCAACTTCCCACATTGGACAATCCACGACAACATGGTCCTTCTTGAAACACTTGAAGTATCAAGAGTAATCTGGATTGTCAACTATATTCTTTCTTCCAGAACTCTCCTTGTTATTTCTTTTGAATCCTTTGAACTTTCCCAAGTTGAACTTTTGTCTCAGAGCACTAACCATTACAGCTTCAACTGATTTCAAATCAACATAATCCTTAGTTTCATCAGTTGCTTCGAGTGCAAGGGTCTTGTCCTTCTTGAGTGCTGGTTTAGTTTTCGAATCCTTCATTATCTCATGTGTTTTCAAACTTCCGACTAGTTCCTCAAGTTTGATGGATCTGAGAGGTTTGGACTCAATGATAGCAGTCATCTTGGGTTCCCAAGCCTCAGGTAGTACATTCAGAACCTTGTCCACCATCTCTACTTCAGGCAACTCCATATCCAGGGATCATCTCCTTAGTGATAATGGTCAACCTGGTCATCAAATCCTGGATTGATTCCTTCTCTCCCATAGTGAACAACTCAAATTGTCTTTTCAGCATTCTCTTCTTGGAGTCCTTCAATTCAGTGGTTCCTTCATGTGCAACTTTCAGGGTATCCCAGATTTCTTTAGCAGGCTTATAAAATGATACTCTATTAAACTCCTCAGGACCAAGACCACAAATTACCAAATGTTTGGCTTTGTGGGTTTTTTTTAATCATCTTATAGTCAGCTTCATTGAACTCCTCTTTTGATTTAGGCTCTTGTCGAGCAGCAGCTCCTTCTCCAACTATTTTGGTAGGGATTAAGTTCCTTTCAGATACTATAAGCCAGAGTTGGTAGTCCTCAGCACAAATATAGTTCTCCATTATGTTCTTCCACCAAGCATAGTACTGCCCATTGAACTATGGGGGCCTTAGAACTGACCGTCCTTCAGTGATGGTAGGTGGTGCACTCATGATTCTGATCCTTCTCAAGGTGTTAACCTAGCACGAGAAGACCTACTCTGATACCACTTGTTGTAACCTAGGCACCTCCTAAGGACATTAGAACGGGGGGAGGATGAATAGTGTCTACCGATTTTTCTTTTTAAGAACCAGATTCTCCTAAGTAAAGAACCTTGTTCTTGCCTTAACAGTTTTCACTTCAACACCACAACTCACACAATCAGCAGGCACACAGAACACAATGTTTTTACGTGGAAAACTCCTTGCTCAAGGGAGAAAAACCACGACCCACACTCTGGGATTTTCGAACCAATCCACTAACACAAAGAGCAAGTTTTAGATTACAAAACTCTGTAACCAAGGGGCTACACTCTAGACCCTAATCACTCAACAAAGCTAACCTCTAGCTTTACAAAGTAATCTCTCAAAATTTTACCTAACACAATCGCTTCTAAGATAAGCAGATAGGTAATGACAATGATAGCATAAAACAAGACAACTTACAAACCAAGTACCTAGACAGAATATCTAGACTCCACTTACTTAACTCCACCAGTTGTCTTCTTCAGTTATCTCACGTTGAAAGTTGCTGAATCGCCTGTGTATGCTCTCAACTCTCTTTTTGTGAATAACTATCTTTCGGCATCATCAACTACTTGTATTTATATGGGAATCAAAACCCTAGTTGAGTTTCACGAGGAAACCTTGTAATTATGGAACGACAAGATTTCCTGTGACTCTTTCCTTGTTTAAGTCCAACTCGTATTCGTACTTCGAAGACACAGCCACGGCACAACCTCTTTTAGTCTGACTAGGATGCATACTCGTACACGCGCCACTTCTCCTAGTACTGCAGGGATTTACAACCCTCAATCTTTTCGATCAGTCGTGACCTTCTATACAAGGACCAGGTTCACCTTCAGAACCACTGGGTCCTTCCCGTTTGTCATTCTTCAAAACATTTCCTCAACAGTTGATTTTGATTCTTGGCTATATCATAAGAGTGTACATTTTGAGCATGAGTGTGTGAGTTTTGTTCCATACTCTTTGTTGTGTAGTGCTTGGAAAGTTATTGAGTTGGTACTTATTCGCGTCTTTGTTTTGCAAGGTACAAATTCGAGGACGAATTCCTTTAAAGAAGGAGGAAATGATGCGATCCGGATGAGTACTCAAAGCCAGGGAGGGTTCACGTTGAACATCCAGAGCTTGGAATGCTTCAAAAGGCTTGGAAACCAAGAATCAAGACAAGGGACTGGCCAAACAAGCAAATGAGAGCTCACTGGAATCTGTGTCTACGCGATCGCGAGGCAACAGGTGCGACCGCAAAGAAGAAATCCATTCCAGTGCGCGATCGCGAGACACTCCACGTGATCACGCAGAAGCTTCATCTCACAAGGCGCGATCGCGACACCCAAGGCGCGATCGTGATGAAGGAGGTCTGGGCAGCTTGGCAGAATCAGCAAATAGGGGCTTTTTAGTCAATTCCTTCATTGTATTTAGTAACTACTATAAATAGGCTAATTGAGGGGTTATTCATTAGTTAATTTTTGGATGACAATGAGTATTGTGAGATTATTGGCTAAGCATGTTGCTTGAGCACTTTCTTTCCTTGGTTTGCAATTGGATTAGATCCAATTGAGGACTAATTAGTATAGGTTCTTTTTTATTGTTGTTTTAAGGGGGTGATTATGCCTCACCTCCTAATTTGTTTCCTTAATTCCAAATCAATTCAAATTGGGTCTTGCTTTTATCATTTTATTTTCTTGTTATTTTCCTAATCCTAGTTAGGATCATATCATATTTGAAGTAGAAATCAAAGTCAAATGACAAATTTCTTTAAACCTTTGGAATTGAAGACTTTTTTTTAATTGTTTTACGATAGAGTGAGGCCATAAAAATAATCTTTAATAGTATTTCTCATTTTATTTTACTGTCATCGTCCATGTTTATCGTGATTGGAGAGTTCAACTTAAACTAAAAGAAAGATTATGTTATTACATACACCGATATACACTTTTTTATATCTTTCACATTATAGATCTATGTCTTTATCCCAGATTTTTTATGATAAATTTTATTTCTTCCCAATGCATTCGTCGTACAACAAGTATAGAGTTGAAAAACACCGAGCAAAAGAAAGATGAATAAAAAATGTATTTCATTAATTACTTACGAATATTAAGTTTAGATTGCAACGATCACCTCTAAAAAAACATATGCCATCAACATGTGAAAATCGCAAAGAAAAAAAAAGTTATACTAGCAAGACTCCAAAGTATCCAAAATTCTCCAAAATACCCTACTAATCTATTCCTTCAAAGACATGCAACTACAAAATGATTTCAATAATATCCTTAAAATTGAGGAGGACTTTTGCAAAATGAAATCTCGCATCAATTGGTTGACTGATAGGGATGCTAATACAAATTTATTTCACAATAGTACCCTAAATAGACGTAAGACCAATCGTATTGCTTTCATTAAAAATAGTGAGGAAAATCTTCTATTTAATCAATCAGAAATAGAATCTCACATTGTCATTTATTTTCAAAATCTTTTTAGTACTGATCATATGTTCTCTTATCAAATTCGTGGAAATTCTAATGATAATTCTTTAACTGCACATGATATAGCCAAAATAGGTACTCCTATTAAGGTCAAAGAGATCATCAATGCCCTTATATCTTTCAAACCCTTTAAATCACCAGGTCTTTATGGACTACATCCTTTTTTCTTTACAAAATACTTGAACATAGTTGGCCCTTATTTTATTAAACAATGTCATGTCATATTTGATTCCTGCCACATGCCAAATTTCCTAAATGAAATATATTTTTGCTTGATTCCAAAATTTAACAATGCAAATGATATTAAGAATTTTAGACATATTGGCTTATGCAACACAATTTACAGAACTATCACCAAAATCATTGCAAACTGCATCAAGCCTTATCTGAACACTATCATTAGCCTTTGTCAAAGCAGTTTTTTACAAAAATAGGAGAACGTCTGATAGTGCAATCATCATCTAGGAAATTATTAAATTATTTAAAAAGAAAAAAGGTACCATTGCAACATGATTCTCAAAATTGATCTTGAGAAAGTATTTGACATACTTGAACAGTCCTTTATACATAAAACCCTAAAAAATTTCAAATTCCCTGGTAAAATCATTTCTCTAATCATGTCCTATATTTCCACATCCTCTATATCAATTCTAATCAATAAAAAAAATTATTTCTTTAATTCCTCAAGAGGCATTAGACATGGTGATCCTCTATCTCCCTACATATTTATTTTTTGCCTAGAAATGCTTTCCAGGAACATCAATAGTGAAGTCTCTGCAGGTAACTGGATACCATTAAAATTTTAAAAAATGGTCCTCATCTTTCTCACCTATTTTTTTTTGATGACCTTACCCTCTTTTTTGTAGAGAAAATAGTAAAAACTGTGAAGTTATTAAACATACTTGCCCTCCTTCTGCAAACAATCTGGACAAAAATTAATCATACAAAATTAAAAATTATTTTCTCTAACTATTGTGATCCTACTGTTAGAGATATTCTAGCACATAGCCTAAAATTCAAACAAAGCCCTACTTTTGGAAAGTACCTTGGATTCCCAATATTTGACAAAAATCTAAAAGCAAGAGATTTTCAATACATTATAGATTCCATGACTAATATATTGGCTAGTTGGAAAAAAAGCATCTATTTTGCTGGTCGTACTACTCTTTCTAAAGCAACTTTAAATACCATCCCAAATTATGTGATGCAATATCGCAAATAGCCTAAAAATGTTTGCAATATTATTGACAAAACACAAAGAGACCTTATATGGGGCTCTACTCCAAAAAGAGAAAAAGTCATCTTCTGAATTGGGATATTCTGAATCTACCAGAAAAGAAGGAGGACTAGGTATTATTAGAGCTAAAACCAAGAACCTGGCTCGTCTCACTAATTTAACTTGGTGACTTACTACCAACACTTCAATTCTTTGGGCCAAAACACTTATATCCAGATATTTTTTTTTAAACTCTGACACTGCATAACTCACACAAAATCCTCATACAATGGAGCCTAGAAAACATCCTAACAGGATTTGAATATTTCAAGAAAGGGTCCTACTGGACCATGGGTAATGGTCATAACATCAAATTCTGGGATACATAATGGATTCTCAACCTCATCATTAGAAACTATATCCATGGACCCCTTTATAAAGATGAGGATCAAATAAATTTAGCAATCCTAAATGATAGACGCAAATGGAAGTTTGATAAACTATCATTTAGCTTCCCTAAAAATAATAAGATTATTTCAACTCATCTTCCTCTCTACCCTTATGGTAAAGATATACCACGATGGAAATACACTAAAAATGGCTTATTTACCACCCAAACTGCTAGGAAATTAACTGAAGGCAACCAAAGTTACCATAGTAGAGATTTCACTTGGATCTGGAAACTCAAAACCTTAAACAAAATAAGATATTTTCCTTGGCTTTGCTACCATGACCGTCTACCGACAAGGGCATATCTACCATATTGGCCTTAACATAAACCCTAAATGCCCTTCTTACCCTATGGAAGATGAAACCATTCCTCACATTTTTTTATATATCACCCGTGTCAACAAAATATAGCAAGAAATTCAAATAAACATTGTCTCTTCTCCTCAATCAAATTACCACTGGCTTGATAAAATTCGAAATACTACGTGTAACCTAAAGCATAATTACTATTATTGGAATGATTTATTTCCTTTTCTCCTATGGAACATATGGATCAATCGTAACAATAACCATAACAACAATCTAACCGATGATCCTTCCCTCTATTTAATTCACAAGCGCATAATGGAGTACACATTGCTAGCTAAGAACCAATCTGTAATTGGCCAAACCTTAAAATTACAGCTCAAATGGCATCCTCCTCCTCCAAAATGCTATAAACTCAACGTGGATGGTGCTGATAAATCAAGCAAATGAGGCATATGAGGAGTTATTCAGAAACCATAAGGGAGATTGGATCCTAGGTTACTCATGTGCCATCTACGGATCAAATTAATGTTGAGCTCTTAGACTTTTGGCATGGGCTTCTCATAATAAAGAAAAATGGTTTGCTTTCAATTAGGATGGAAACTGACTCCATAGATACAATTGCACAATTATCAGACTCCAATGCTCATGATTATGCTTTACTAAATGATTGCAGAAAGTTGATGGAGGAGTTGGGTCAGCTGGAGCTTAACCATCGCTTTAGAGAACAAAATAAGGTGGTTGATTATTAGCTAAGGAAGGATTATCATGTAGTAATAGTTCTACTATGTTTAAGTTTGCACAACCTCCTACTAGTAGTATTCTATCTACTCGTTTCTTTGATGCAAATGGGTGTATATACCCAAGATATATCTCTATTGATTGTTGTAATGTACTTGCCAACTATGGCAATTTTGATGCACAACGGATTTTCGTACCCGTTGTAGACATGCTCTAATATTTATAATAGTCGCAGTATTACCAAAAAAATAAAATCCCAAAGGCACTCATGTGGGCTTAAAGTCTTATTGCATATGTCTTTTCTCAAACGAAGTCATTGTCCCACCTGCTTTAATCTCAAATAAGGCGCAGGTTGAGGTGAACATCCTGTTTTTAATTTGACATACACGAAGTTTAATAATGTAAAGAATATAATATTGAGTTTTAAACTAAGAGTTTAACTAATATGCACCGACGGTGTAAATTTTTTTTTACACTGTCGACTAATTAAAAATCTATTACAATAAATTTTCAAGTTTTCTTATTTTTTATTATATGTAAACTTTAATAATGCCAATGATTTGGCCAGGTCAAGTTTGTATTCTCGCTTTATTGCTCAAGATACCAACTATATGCTAGTTTTTGCACTTATGATTCTTGAAGGTCAATTCTTCTATCGTGACCCAACCATTTGGCAATTTTTTAAGCTAGATTAGCTATTTAAAAGAAGTATTAGGCTTGAGAATATAATACAAGAAAGAACACTTAAAAATTTAATCGTAATTGTCAAAGTTTGAAATGTTTATTGCAACACGTACAAAGGGAGAGAACCAAGTTGCTCCAGATGCCCAAGTTGAAATAGTAATTTTGGATAATATAAGTTTATCTCTCTCCTTTGTAAGATAGAGAGATAGAACTCTAGCAGTTTTGGATTAAAAAGAAACTTATAGCGGAGAAAGATAAAGATTTCTTCATTCTCAATTTTTCTTTTGGTAAATTTTACAGTTAGAACCTCTGAATCGTCAAACATCTGAGGAAACAGAGGAGGATGCATTCATGGCAATATGTGGAAAGGAGCAGCCCGGTCGAGTTCGATGCTATGGTAGATCGGTGACATCAAGTTATCTAAAAGAAGATGAGGAAATCACCAAACTCAAAGAAAAGCATGCTAATGAAGTCAATCTATATGAAGGAAAAAATGCAAGACATGAAGGAAGATGTGCAAGAATTGAGAACATTGCAAGAAATGAAGGAAGAAACACATGAAAAATAATGGCGACATTTTATAAAAATATTGGTGCAAAACAACACTGGTTTGAACATTCCAGATGTATGGGTTCTAACCTACCTTCTTCGGGTGATGCAAGTAGTGGACGGACTCTGAATTTTCAAAATTGTCAACATTTCTCTGGATCAACTCATAGTCCAATTTTTGAAAAGGTAATATCTGGTTTTTTTTATTCCTTTTAAATCAAAATTATTGATTCTATATGACTTTTTCTTTTGCTTTGTCTATTGACATGTCCCCATTAAGGGTAGAGGTCACAAATACCCTAGTCGAAGTAGGGATCGAACACATGGACTTGCACGAGACTCAATATAGTTGGACTTGCTTGAGTTCAATTGTTTTAGTAGGTTAATCCTAAAATTTAAGTGTAGTTGTAGCTATTGCTAAGTAAAGGTAAATTAATGCTAAGTTTGACAATTAAAGAAGAACTAGGATACTAACCTCCCTCTAGCCCTCTAACCAAATGGATGTAGTTCGAAGCTTCTTCACACCAAAGTCACCCAATGGACCTTGCTCGCATATACCCAACTCACCCCTCTCGGTGATGAGTCGAGACTACCAACTCTTGCCCTCTCGGTGCTAAAAGTTTATGCCTTGAGCGCTAGCAACTAGTCCCAAATAAAGTATCCCCCTTTCAGTGTTCAACCTGTTAACCTGGGGTAAATGTAACACACCTACCCTCGGTACCCCATCACTACACTTCCCATATCTAGATTTACCGAAACCCCGGTACCCCATCACTATACTTCCCATTCCTAGATTAACCCTTTCGATGTAAATCTAGTACGATTGGGCTCAACTTGAGTCGTACACCTCAAATTGTTGCAATAAAATCAGAAGTAGTGAAATGGGGGTATTCCTAGGTGCTTAGAAGCTTATTATGCTATACCCATTCGATTATTGGACTAGGGTTTGGTTAGCACCGTAGTTTATGATTTAGCTACTCATACTAAGTAATGATTCAAGACTTGAAAGTAATTATATGTGTATTAAATTAGTGAGGTAGAAATGATTCTTACAAATAATGATGTTGTTCTTCACAATACAAGATGGCTTGACCAAGAGGTAATGATATTTTGTCTCTATCTTGCCTTTCAAGTAATGTAAAGTGTAAGATACTCTAAAAAACGTACTTCTAGCTATATATAGTGTTTGCTAAAATTAATCACAAAATTTTCATTCGCAGGTTGGGTTGGAGCCTTTTTCCCAAAAGGTTGAGTTCTGGAGGTGAATCAAGCGAAAGGGCTAGCGCCTCTTGGACATAGGCTAGAACCCTTTTCTGGGTTTGTATAAGAGGGCGGCCGTCCTTAATTGGGCGACCGCCTTTTCTTCTTTTCCATGAAAGGGCTGCGCAACCATGCATCATGTGGTCGCATCCTCTTCACATCAGTTTTTCCTTGCAAAGTGTAATGAGCGCCCGCTCTATGCATGGGTTGTCGAATTTGTAACGACCCAATAAATTGTACTTATGGTCTAATTATCTAGCAAATTATTAAGCGTAAAAAAGTAAATATGCGTGATGAAAAATTATTAGAGAAATAACTAGTTAGCTATTAGACCAAGTGACATTTCATAAGTTAGTGGGCTGCCCATATTCCCTTGCTAGTCCACATATTATGATCTATATAAGACCATTTTTTAACTTTTAGGGTATCAAAAGGAAGAGATAGCTTGGGGAAATTAGAACTTGGGGGCGACAGTGAGTGAGCAATGAGCTCTTGATTCAACAATCAGGTATGTATTATTATAATTCCTCACAAGTGTAGCTTACATGGTAGTTTTCTCAATTATTTGTTAGAAATGATAAGTTGTGGGAATTCAAAATAAAAATCCAATGATGGAGTTATGATGGGGTTAAATAATTAAGCAATTACGAGGGGTTGGTGAAGTGCTATTGGAAGTAGGGATTTAATGGTGTGAACCTGTTTACTTGTACAATAGTACAAAATTAGTTCCTGTAATTGGTTTTTTTGTTATATTCGATCATGATACTGCTTGGTGTCATTTATTTACTCTTACTACTTGGTTGTAGGCGAGTAGTTTCATTCAGAGTAGGAGATTAGCTTGGGATCTTACTTATAAGTAATTTCATATTGAGTATGTCATTTATATATTGATGTTAAGTTATATTATGGTATTAGAATAGGTTTCAACATTTAATTATTGAACTTAAATGAGAAGCTGTTGTGCGTTGCTTAGCTCTGTTTTTGAGGTTCTCTTTCGGTCCAAATTGTACTGCTTTGGGAATTGAAACTTTGCTTATTTAATGATTATTATTGTAAGGAACTAATTAATGATATCATTAGCATAACTTAGTAATTATTGAGTACATTGAAGTGCATTCTTATGTTTAAAAGTATGGTATTTGAGAAGTAGAAAATGGTATTTGACTCTAAGTTATCTATTTAGTAAAAATTGAGATTTGATATCCCAATTCCAATGAAGATCGAGACTTGATTACATATTTAGATTCTTGTCTTTGTGGGTATCACGATTGTGAGTTCGATTTTGAGGTTTGACCATATGAACTCGGGGTTGCCTTTTAAGTTGATTTCTTAACCCCTTTAGCTTAAGGTTTGTATTGTTTAACCATTAGCCTTGGTATTGATTGTATTACGTTCCTTTAATAGAGAAAGAACGTTTGGAGGAGATTCGAAAAGAAAAAACCATTGTTGAGTAGCTAGTGGGCTTCGGACGAGGTAAGTGTATTTCTCTTTCTTGGTGGACTTGCTCCACACCCTATGTATGATATATGCTTCTATACAAATAATTGTGGCACGATGTAGTTCCGTGCATATTATTGTGGTACGATGTAGTTCCGTACATATTATCTAGCACGATGTAGTTCCGTGCATATTATTGTGGTACGATGTAGTTCCGTACATATTATCTAGCACAATGTAGTTCCGTGCATATTATTGGGGTACGATGTAGTTTCGTACATATTATCATCGTATGATGCAATCCTGTGCATATCATTGTAGTGTGACGTGGTTATGTATTTATCCCCGAGTTATATTGAAGGTGTTGTGGTACTTTGATGACGGAGTACAAATTTTACTTGACAGTTAATTAAATGGTTTCTGTTACTTCCATTACATTTGAGTTATTTTGCTTTGCATATATGAGTAACTTGCTATTTTACTTGGAGCCCCGTCCCCGCTTATTGAGTCACTCGACTCACCCCTTTTCCTCTTTCCTTGTTGGTTTATGTTATGTCTTACAGATTCGACACCATCTAATAGTGGGCATCGAGGTTGACTGAGTTAGAGCATCTTTTTATTAGCGGTGAGCCGACCCTTTGTCCATGGTGGCCACCTAAATAGTTTATTTTTTTTCCTTTAATGTATTTCCGAAATTTCGGAATTGTATAACTTATTCGACACTCTTAGATGTTCATGATTCGGGGAGTACTTAGACATTCTATTGTTGGGATTTGCTTCTACTTTATTCTATCGTATTGAGATATTTTTATATTTCTTTGAGAAGTTTATAGTATTCATTCGTAATCAAGTGGGTTCGCCCGACATGGTCAGTTGGGTGCCCTCACGACCTATTCGAATTTTTGGGTCGTGACAAATTGGTATGAGAGCCATAGGTTTAGAGTCTTCACGAATCATGAACAATGTCTAATAGAGTCTCGTTGATCGGGCAGAGACGTCCGTACCTATCTACGAGAGGCTATGGTGACATTTAGGGAACTTCCCTTCTTTCTTTCCTTATCGTGCATAGTATTTCCATAACAAGACCAATCTCTTCCTTATCCAAGTAGAGCTTGTGTATCCCGGTGTACTGTATCTTTTTGGGGGCGTGAGATCATAGTTGATTTATTGATTTTAGACATGGTGGATTTTGATATTATTATCGGTATGGATTGGTTGGCCTCATGTTATGCTACTCTCGATTGCCAGGCCAAGACTATTTGACTTGCTTTTCCTGGCTCAGTACCGGTAGTGTGGCAGGGTTCATATTTGCCACCTGCGGGACGTATTATCTCATTCTTAAAAAGCAAGGCGGACAGTAAGTAAGGGGTGTTCTGCTTATCTTCCCATGATTCGGGATGCCAGTATGGAAGTTTCGCGTCTTGATTGTGTTCCCGTTGTGAGGGAGTTCATTGATGTGTTTCCTGATGATTTGCCTGGACTTCCTCCGAATAGGGATATTGAGTTCGACATTGATGTTGTGCCCGAAACTCAGCCTATATCTATCCCTTCGTATCGTATGGCTCCAGTTGAATTGAAGGAGTTGAAGGAGCAGTTGCAAGACTTGTTGGATAAGGGTTTCATTCGACCTAGTGCGTTGCCTTGGGGAGCTCCAGAGTTGTTTGTTAAGAAGAAAGATGGCTTTATGCGTATGTGCATTGATTATGGGTAGTTGAATAAGGTTACAATCAAGAACAAGTATCTGTTGCCTCACACAGATGACTTGTTTGATCAGTTGCAGGGAGCCAAGTTCTTTTCTAAGATTGATTTGAGGTCTCGGTATCATCAATTGAAGATTTCGGAGTTAGATATCCCAAAGACAACATTCAGGACCCGTTATGGTCATTATGAGTTCTTGGTTATTTTTTTGGGTTTACAAACGCTCCAGCAGCTTTTATGGATATGATGAATCGTGCGTTCAAGCCCTATCTAGACTCATTTGTTGTTGTCTTTATTGATGACATCTTAGTCTATTCGCATAATCGTGAGGAGCATGAGCATCACTTGAGATTGGTTCTTCAGACACTTCGAGAACATAAGCTTTATGCTTCTCAAAGTGTGACTTCTAGTAGGACTTTGTGGCTTTCTTGGGACATGTTGTGTCCAGTGAGGGTATTAAAGTTGATCCTGAGAAGATTGAGGCCGTTCAAAATTGGCCACGACCTACTTCTCCGACAGAGATCCGTAGTTTCCCTGGCCTGGCTGGATATTATAGGCGATTTATGGAGAAGTTTTCATCTATTGCTGCTCCATTGACCCGCTTGACTCAGAAAACGGTTCAATTTTATTGGTCAAAAGAGTGTGAGGCGAGTTTTCAAAAGCTAAAGTCATTGTTGACTAGCGCTCCAGTATTATCTCTTCCTTCTGGAGCTGGAGGGTTTGTAATGTATTAAGATGCTTCTCGGGTTGGGATGTGTCTTGATGCAGCATGGCAAAGTCATTGCCTATGCTTCTAGGTAATTGAAAGTGAATGAAAAATACTATCCGACCCACGATTTGGAGTTAGCGGCTATGGTATTTGCTTTAAGGATTTGGAGACATTACCTTTATGGCGAGCCTTGTGAGATCTTCACCGATAACAAGAGCTTGCAGTACTTGCTTACTCAGAAGGACTTGAATGGCAGGCAGCATAGATGGCTCGAGCTGATCAAAGATTATGATCTTACTATTCATTATCATCCGGGGAAAGCCAATGTGGTGGCTGATGCATTGAGTGGAAGTCTATGGGTAGTCTTGCATTTCTTGATATTGAGATGAGACCTTTAGCACGAGATTTACAGACTCTATATGATTCGAGGATGAGATTTGATAGTTCAGACCCTAGTCGGGTATTTGCTTGTATGGTGGCTTAGTCTTCCCTAGTTAGCCAGATTAAAGAAAAAAAATAGTTCGAGGATCCTTATTTTCTTGAGTTGCGTGGGCGTATTCAAAGTGGAGGAGCCTTTCCTTTTGAGTTGGATAGTGATGGTATTCTTCGGGTTGGTGGTCGTCTTTGTGTTCCTAATGTTGGTGATTTGAGGCGGTTGTTGCTTAATGAGGCCCACAATTCGCGATATTTCATTCATCCCGGTATTACCAAGATGTACCAGGACCTTCAGGAGTTGTATTGGTGAAAGGGAATGAAGAAAGATGTCTTTGATCATGTATCTTGGTGCTTGAACTGTCAGCAAGTCAAGTACGAGCATAAGAGACCTGCAGGTTTAGCTCAGGCACTACCCATTCTCGAGTGGAAGTGGGAGAAAATTACCATGGATTTTGTAGTTGGCTTGCCGAAGACATTGAGACATCATGATTCAGTTTGGGTCATTGTTGACAGACTCACCAAGTCGGGCCACTTCATTCCGGTTAAGTCAACTGGTACAAGAAAGAAGTTAGACTTTTCAGCGAGAGTTGGGTACTCAGCTCCAGCTTAGTACCATATTTCATCCGCAGACTGATGGACAGTCATAGCGGACTATTCAGATCTTAGAAAATATGTTGAGAGCATGTGCCTTGGATTTTGGCGGTCATTGGGATGATCATTTGTCTCTCGCAGAGTTTGCTTATAATAACAGTTATAAGTCTTCCATTCAGATGGCACCGTTTGAGGCATTATATGGTCGTCGTTGTGGATCTCCTGTTGGTTGGTTCAAGTCTCGAGATATAAAGGTGTTAGGTCCGGATATGGTACGACAGACTTTGGATACTGTTAGAATTATTCAGGATCGTCTTCGGACCGCTCAGAGTAGGCAGATATCATACTCGAACAAGAGGAGTCGAAAGTTGGAATTTAAGGAGGGTGACATGGTTTTCTTGAAGGTGTCACCAATGCGATGAGTGATGAGATTTGGGAAGAAGGGCAAGTTGAGTCCTAGGTTCATTGGTCCTTTTAAGATTGTGAAGCGTATTGGTAGGGTTGCTTATCGATTTGCATTGCCAGAGACTATGCCCGTTCATCCCGTTTTTCATGTTTCTATGCTTTGGAAGTATGTTCGAGATCCCACTCATATTATAGAGGTGGACCCAGTTCAATTAGATGTCAACTTAGCCTATGAAGAGGTTCCAATTGCTAATGTAGGAAGAGACACTCGGAAGTTGAGATACAAGGAGATTCTATTAGTAAAAGTGTGTTGGCACAACCATCCGCATGACGAGGATACTTGGGAGCTCTTGTCGAGCATACGGGATAAATATCCCCACTTGTTTGAGGCATCAGGTAAGTGAATTTTATAGTCCTTGCACTCAAATTTCTCTTATTAATTATGAGTTATAGCATGTTTACCTCCTTGTCGGAGTATATTTGATTCATTAAAGTAATTTAGCTCCTTGTTAGAGTATATTTGATTCGTTAAAGTGATTTAGCTCCTTCCCAGAGTATATTTTATTTGTTAGAGTGTTTTAGCTCCTTGTCGGAGTATGGTTGATCGTTATTGATATTTACCTCCTTGTCGGAGTGGTATTGACTATTTTGAGTTATATTTGGTGCCTATGAATAGCTTGTTATATTGTATATCGAGGTTGTTAATATTTGAGACAGAGATTATTTTTGGATAGTCCAATTTACAAAGGAAACTCATGCGAAATTTTTGTAAATTTTGGGACCTAGCCAAATTTTGAGTTTTATGAAGTTTGGTTGTGAGTGGTAACAGGTTTGTTGTTGGATGCATGTGTATAGAGTGGTTGTTGGTATTGGATGGAACAAGTTCGTCCACGAACTTGTGTTTAAGTGGAGGAGAATGTAACAACCCAATAAATTATACTTATGGTCTAATTATCTAGCAAATTATTAAGGGTAAAAAAGTAAATATGCGTGACTAAAAATTATTAGAGAAATAACTAGTTGGCTATTAGACCAAGTGACATTTCATAAGTTAGTGGGCTGCCCATATTTCCTTGCTAGTCCACATATTATGATCTATATAAGACCATTTTTTAACTTTTAGGGTATCAAAAGGAAGAGATAGCTTGGGGAAATTAGAACTTGGGGGCGGCAGTGAGTGAGCAATGAGCTCTTGATTCAACAATCAGGTATGTATTATTATAATTCCTCACAAGTGTAGCTTACATGGTAGTATTCTCAATTATTTGTTAGAAATGATAAGTTGTGGGAATTCAAAATGAAAACGCAACGATGGAGTTATGATGGGGTTAAATAATTACGAAATGATTAAGTAATTACGAGGGGTTGGTGAAGTACTATTGGAAGTGGGGATTTAATGGTGTGAACATGTTTACTAGTACAATAGTACAAAATTAGTTCCTTTAATTGGTTTTTTTTTTTGTTATATTCGATCATGATACTGCTTGGTGTCATTTATTTACTCTTACTACTTGATTGTAGGGGAGTAGTTTCATTCAGAGTAGGAGATTAGCTTGGGATCTTACTTATAAGTAATTTCATATTGAGTATGTCATTTATATATTGATGTTAAGTTATATTGTGGTATTAGAATAGGTTTCAACATTTAATTATTGAACTTAAATGAGAAGCCATTGTACGTTGCTTAGCTCTGTTTCTGAGGTTCTCTTTCGGTCCAAATTATACTGCTTTGTGGAATTGAAACTTTGCTTATTTTATGATTATTATTGTAAAAGACTAATTAATGATATCATTAGCATAACTTAGTAATTATTGAGTACATTGAAGTGCATTCTTATGTTTAAAAGTATGGTATTTGAGAAGTAGAAAATGGTATTTGACCCTAAGTTATCTATTTAGTAAAAATTGAGATTTGATATCCCAATTCCTATGAAGATCGAGACTTGATTACATATTTAGATTCTTGTCTTTGTGGGTATCACGATTGTGAGTTCGATTTTGAGGTTTGACCATGTGAACTCGGGGTTGACTTTTAAGTTGATTTCTTAACTCCTTTAGCTTAAGGTTTGTATTGTTTAACTATTAGCCTTGGTATTGATTGTATTACGTTCCTTTAATAGAGAAAGAACGTTTGGAGGAGATTCGAAAAGAAAAAATCATTGTTGAGTAGCTAGTGGGCTTCAGATCGAGGTAAGTGTATTTCTCTTTCTTGGTGGGCTTGCTCCACACCCTATGTATGATATATGCTTCTATACAAATAGTTGTGGCACGATGTAGTTCCGTGCATATTATTGTGGTACGATGTAGTTCCATACATATTATCTAGCACAATGTATTTCCGTGCATATTATTGGGATACGGTGTAGTTCCGTACATATTATCATCGCACGATGCAATCTTGTGCATATCATTGTAGTGTGATATGGTTATGTATTTAATCCCGAGTTACATTGAAGGTGTTGTGGTACTTTGATGACGGAGTACAAATTTTACTTGACAGTTAATTAAATGGTTTCTGTTACTTCCATTACATTTGAGTTATTTTGCTTTGCATATATGAGCAACTTGCTATTTTACTTGGAGCCCCGTCCCCGCTTATTGAGTCACTCGACTCACCCCTTTTCCTCTTTCCTTGTTGGTTTATGTTATGTCTTACAGATTCGACACCATCTACTAGTGGGCATCAAGGTTGACCGAGTTAGAGCATCTTTTTATTAGCGGTGAGCCGACCCTTCGTCCATGGTGGCCACCTAAATAGTTTTTTTTTCCTTTAATGTATTCCCGAAATTTTGGAATTGTATAACTTATTCGACACTCTTAGATGTTCATGATTCGGGGAGTACTTAGACCTTCTATTGTTGGGATTTGCTTCTACTTTATTCGATCGTATTGAGATATTTTTATATTTCTTTGAGAAGTTTATAGTATTCATTCGTAATCAAGTGGGTTCGCCCGACATGGTCAGTTGGGTGCCCTCACGACCTATTCGAATTTTTGGGTCGTGACAAATTGGTCACAAGTCTTCCAGTTCTTCAACTTCCTTGCAAAGGGCTGGGGCCTCTTTAGTCGCCAAGTTGGATACTCAGCATGTCTTCACATCCAAGGAAGGGGTGGTCGCCTCTAGCGTGGGCAGCCGCCACTTTATTGTTTCTGCAGCTTTCTTGAACTTGATCACTTTCCTTGGATATTCTTGCTCTTTTGGTTTCTTCCTTATCCTGTAGGATCTAACACCTAAAACCAAGATCAATCTTCCCTATGGATTGGTCACTTTTGGATTCAAAAAAAAAAGTTTAAGCGAGTTAAAGTAAGCAAAATTCTCACGCATCAACTCCCCCCAACTTGAGTCTTTTCTTGTCCTCAAGCAAACCGATCTCTACCCAAGAGTAATGAAGCACTTTCAAGACTAGCATACAATGAAGCCAAGTTCCACTTTTCAAAATCTTTTGACCTCATTTGGTACCAACACACATTCACACTTATATATACTAGACAAGTCACTTTGTGAACCACTTCACAAGTTTCACAATGGTCTAAGGATAACATAGATCTTCAAGCGTGGATTTGGTTTATCAACCAACTTCACTTAGTTTTAAACCTCATCTCAAGCCAAGCTCTCACCTCTCATATTACCATTTGCAATCCTCACCTCAAAAGGATGGTAATCATCTCACAATCAAGTTCAAACTAAGGACTTCAAACAATTAAGCACTCACTCTCCGAGGAATGTTCACGAGTTGAGTCAAAGTACCATAGGATTGCCCATACTATGACTCTCCACTAATGGAAAAACACCAAACATTAGATCAACTAGGACTTGATTAGGCTTGTAATGAAGGCTCAGGGCTAGGTGTGATAATTTGGAACATAGTGACTACCAACCACCTTACCAACACATAAACATTTCATTCCATCCTTCTTTCACCTCCTTTCACTCTCTTTCTCTATTCCCTTTTCTTTATTTTCTTACTTCTTTTTGTAATTTTCTAAGTCTAGGAAGCCTAATGCTTTTTATTCTCCTAGTCCACTCTCAATATTTACAAAAGCTAGGTGGACTAGTTCTATCCTTCCATTTTGTTTCTCTTTTTGGATTTTTCACAAGCTTTTCTCTTCTTTCTCATTTTTTTTTTTAAAAATTAGAACCTCACTAGGCTTCCTAGTATATGATATATCTAATGCATTTCCCCAAACTTAGGCTTTTGCCTCACTGTGAATATTTACTTGAAAATGGAATTTACAATCACTCAACCACCAATGGTTACTCACATAGTGGGTTACCAAATGAAAGGCTTATACGCTCAAAAGGGACAACTAGTGATATTTTTTAGAGTAAGGGTATATGAAGAGGCTCAAAAAGGGTTCCAAAGAAAGCCTAAGATCATTTCCAAGTTTGGTACAACTTAAATTTTGCCTTGAGCACAAGCCGGGCAAGTTCTAGACCTCAACTCAAATATGTGAACCCACCATCTATCCTCACACATATGTAAGTGGATCTATAAAGATAAAAATTCAACTCTCAACAAGGCTCACAACTTGTAAAGTCTTAATGATCCACTAGGAACCATGTCAATGACTCTAAAGCAACACATGAACCTAGAGTCATCGACCAAGACCACATACTCGCAAAGTGGACACTCCACAACTTGTCTCATACCATAAGATTCAAATGATATGTTGGTACTTCATGAGACTTCCAAACTATAACCAAGGCAATTTCATAAAACTACTATGTGCACTACTTGGTTCAAAAAACTACTTCTGAAAAGAACCAAGCAAAGAAAATCGAAAGCTTATTTAAAATTAAAAAAATATTGAAACTTAACTAAATATGATAAAAATAAAAGTAACACTCACTATATACAATAAAAAAGAGAGGTTAATTATGCAACCAAGTCAAAAAGGTACCAAAGTAGCAATAGTATTAAGGTACATCACAAATGAATTTGAACCCACTCCCCCAAACAAAACTCTAGCATCGTCCCTGAATGCTAAGTAAACACAAAAATAAGCATAAAAGAGGGGCTCAGAGGGGACTCCCTGATCATCCTCAAGCTATTTTCTTGCCTTTACCTTCAACCTCAGGTTGTGGAGTTTGTACTGGTGTTGCTTCTCTCTCAGCTTGTTCCTTAGCAGCAGTCTCCAGGGATCTCTCAGTGGCAATATGAACCTCAACATCCTCTGGCATATGTTTGGAAGGACAAGTGTGCATAGGAATGTCAGCAGACTCCTGGCCATCATCAACAACTCCAGCTAGCATGGCCTGTGTGCGCAAGTGTGCGTCCTCTGTTGTAAGCCCATCAATAGGCTCTGGTGTGTTCTCTCTTTAGCTCTCTCATTCCTTCTTCTCTTCCTACCGCTCTCAGGCTTTTCAGAATGAGTCACGGGAGCAGTTTCAATGAAGTCATACGTCTTCTTTTTCAGCTCAACCTGATCATCTTCTATTGCCTTCACTCTAGAATCCAAGCTCTTCAAAGTCTCCCCTTGATTCTGCATTTTCTCTAACATCTTCTTCAGAGTTTCACTCATTGTCTTCATCTCTTCAGAAGAGATAGTTGGCTGGGGTGGTGAAGTGGAAGCTTTTGAGGGCTTGTGGCCCATTTCAAACCAAAACTTTATCTGTCCTAGCTTTATATCCACATATTTTACCCATATGTGAGTGTCAATAACCTCTTCTGGGGTCAATGTGACTGGAGGGCAAGGAGGTACAGCAGTGGAGAGAGAAGGGTCAGAAACACCTTCGGAGGTAGATGGAATGGAAGTTGGAGGTACTGTCTGTGAAGTGCTTTCCCCTTTACTTGGAGCCCTTGCAATAGGCTTCTTTGGGTTGTTTGGGCCTTGCACATCATACAAACTCCATGTCCGGATGAGGTCAATTAAGTTATCTTTTTCATATTCAGTGATCTTCAATGACCGAAAGTAAGCAGTCAATGTATTAGGGAAAGGAAAATTTGTGGAATTTCTCTTTGCGGCTGTCCAAATGCTATCATTCATGACCATGCGTACATTTACCGTCTTCCCAAGCGTAATGGTAGAAATCAACACTCCTCGATCCAGTGTGCACTTTTGGTCTTTCGTGGATGGAATTAGCCTTGAGCATATGATTGTTTGCCACCCTCTTGCCTCAAACTTCAAAGTGCAGCAATATTGTTTCCAAAAAGGGGCTTGAGCTCTTGTTCACCCTTATTTTTCATTCCAATAAGAAAGTGGGAGTCATGTGAGGCAGCTCTAGGAATTCACTGAGGCTTTTGGACTGAAATCTACTTGTTGTCCTCTAAGCAGCACCTCAAACTGATTTGGTGTAGTTCTTCCCACATTAGCATAGAACTCCCTGATCAATGTCTCATCGCCTGTTTGAATGTCATCAGTCAACCACTTCATCCAACCCCTGTTTTAAATCTGTGTTTAGAAACCCTATTGTATGTAGCCATGTCAGATGTGGTGATGTCCCTTTCTGCAATGCGTGATCTTTCTTTTCTCCCTTGGAAGTAGTCATAGAATGCTTGCTTTGTCACAAAGTTCTCCTCCCAATCTAGTGGCAAGGGTGGCCTGCCTTTTACCACAGTCATTGGTCTATTGGATGGTAGAGGCGGCAATGGCTGCTCCTCTTGAATCTCTTCTTCTCCTTCAAGCTGGTTTCCATCATCATCTTCATTGCCTTCATTATTCTCAGATATACTCTTTCCACCCTCTGAATGGAGGAAGATGAAGAAGAAGAAGCCACCTGATTCTCAGGGTCAGATTCCGGGTTCTCCTCTCTTTCTGTAGTTTGGTCATGCCTTTGTTTTGCCCTCACCTCCCTAGTTCTTTTCCTTTGAACTAAGGGAATATCATCTGAATCCACAGAGTTGGAAGCAATGGGTGAGGCGGAGTTACCAGTGCTCCTGCTCCTCTTCCCACTTTAACTCTACCTTGCTTTGGCAAAGGTTTTCTAACTCCTCTCTCTAAGTTAGGAGGTTTATTTGTGGATCCTCTTCCTTTTCCTTGTGAATTTGCACCTCGAGATCTCACCATTTAATCATGTTTAAGCAATGAGGAAACATGTTAGAAGTAGCCCAAAGTGATTGGCATTGGTTGGAAATGTAACCCCAAACATGTTTTAGAAAATAGGTATAAAGGGCGGGGGCATGACCAAACGGCGGTCGCCTCTTGATCCAACACTTAGAAAAAAATTCCAGTGTTGTGACAAAGGGCGGCCATCACTGTAAGGGCGTTGATAAAGGGCACCCTAACTTTAGAGAGTGGGTATTTGCCAGATTTAGAATATTTTTCGGACTTTCAGAAAGGGCCGCCGCCCAAACAAGGGGTGACCTCCTTTTACCAAAGGACGACGAACTCTGCAAAGGCGGCCTTAAAGGGCGCCCAAAGTCCAGAGGGGTTGCATTTTCATACTTAGCCAAATTTTTGGCAAGTTAAGAAGGGCGGCTGCCCAAGAAAGGGGCGGCCTCCAAATGCAACACCATTCAGTTCATGAACAAAAGAGGCGGCCAACTCTGCATGGGCGCCTAAACTTCAGAGAGATGCCAATTCAACACTCAGAAAAAATTTTGAGTTTAGAAAAAAGAGCAGTCGCCTACAGAAGGGGCGCCCGCCTGTTCTAAGGCGAGCTCTTTCTTGAGAGGTGATCAGGTGAGATAATTTGGGCGGTTGCACAAACAAGGTGCACCTCCATTTCACCACCATCATGAATCGTGGAACCTTATGATTGGGCGGTCGCCTAACAGAGGAGCGACCGTACTTTCTTGAACCTTCAGTAGTTCATGACATAAACTAGGAAGAGAGGGCATTTACCCAATAAAGGGCGATAACCCTTTCTTCATCAGTGACAGATGTAAGGGCGCGATTCCCTAAATTTTAATACTAAAGCACAAACAAAGTTCACAACTACCCACTTTATTTCTCTCTCATGGCCAAAATACTCTCAATCTTTCAAGAATAAGGGTCAACAATCAGGTTCGTACACCCTTCCCCCAACCATCTCAATCTTTCAAGAATAAGGGTCAACAATCAGGTTCGTACACCCTTCCCCCAACCATCCTAAGTCATGATTTTGCATTTTTTCAAGTTTAGCATCTATTCTAAATCCTACTCCTAAAATTTTAAATCTATTCTAAGAATTTAAAAACAAGAATGAAATGAAATGGCTTACTAGATGAGTTATGCAGTTAGGATGATGAAGTGGTGTTTTTTTGAGTGAGTGGGGGTGATAGTTTCCGTTGATCAGAATTAATGGAGGTAGTCGGCGGTTAGGATTTTAGAAGTCGGAATATTAGAAGATGGAAAGAGCAATTGGCTCACTATATTAGCACAACTACCCGAATCAACAATTAAAGAGCACACTTTCCCCCGCACTCTACATCTAGCGTGAAATAAATTCTCTCGCTGCACATTCTCTTCCTCCTCAATGGTCATAGCACTCAAATTCCTACGCACCACTAGAAACATGTTCACATCCTCATCCTCCGCTACCTCTTCCTCACACTCAACTAAATCAGCCCCCTCATCTCCCTCAATCTCCTCATCACTCTCCATCTCTCGGACAGTACCATCATTAAGAATAAGCATAGTTTTTCGCGTAGGATAATCCTTCGCAAAATGCCCATAGCCTTTACATTTATGACATTTAAAAGAGGAAGCACTAAAAGTATTAAGCTGAGTTTTAGAAGTACCTCCCTACCCCTTAGGATCACTTTTTGGCGTCACTTTGTCCGCTGGTTTCTTCACATCACGGCCCACACTTGCTCCCCCGGTACTTGGTATCCTCCACTCCTTGTTTCGGCTCATAGGAGTAGGAGTAGAACTACCTCTATAGTGGGCTGCCTTCTCCTCTTTAATCATCTTCTCGGCTTCAATGGCAGCTAGCAATGCATCATAAAGATTCGAGAAAGTGTGTAGCCTTAACTGATTAGATATGTCACGATTCAGCCCATTCTTGAACCGTATGATAGCCTCGTCCTCTTCTTCTTCTTCTTCCATGCAAGTGATAGCCGAATCTTCTCAAATTCATCATGATATTCTTCAATAGATTTCAGCCCTTGTTTCAACTCATATAACCTTCGAAGTTGCTCTTGTTTGTGCTTTGGATTGACATACTTTCGGGTCATTACTTGATTCAATTCTCTCCAAGTTATGCGCGGGGCTGATTATGTCTTGTTCTAGATCGTTTCTCGGCCTCCCACCAAGTAGAAGCATAGGACTCAAAGGCTGCAATGGCATAGGTAGCTTTCTTCTCCTCAGTCATGTCATTAATCTCAAGAATCCTCTCAACTTGACGCCTCCACTCTAAGAACTTGTCAGGATCACTAGTTCCCTTGAAAGCAGGAATGGTAACCTTGACACTATTTAGACCACTCTCACGAGCACCACGGGCTGGTTCGGGATACCCCTCATAATAATCAGCATACTCATCAAAGTCAGGCTCCAAATTCCTTCCACCTAAGCCCCCCCAAGCCCCCTCTAGGACCTCGACCAAAGCCATGGCATCTCACATTACCACGGCCCCCATATGCTTGTCTTACCCTTTGTTCTTGCTGCCCAATATCATCATCGTCATATTCCCCTAAGTCGGGGTGATCATCCTCATGGGCTGCTCTTATTTGCCCCGCGGGTACTATGTTTCTCCGGGCTGGCATCAATGGTGGTATATTTCTCTAGGGAATGCCCAAGGTTCTCACATTACAAGCATATCTTTCTCTCAACTCTTGTTGACGAGCTATCTCAGCAAATTTTTCAGGCTTTACAGTCGAACAATCACTAATTCCTTCCCCAACATTTTTCTGAGTACTAGCTGAATTTTCAATATTCTCAAATCTTGTGCTCATTGCCCTTATTTCATCCAACAGATTGGCTAAAGTAATCTCGGGCACAGCCTTGTCTCCTTCAGTAGCCATGTACAAAACAAAGACTTGAGAACGTGTTAAGGTTAGTAAAATACCTCACCAGCTCCCTCACTTTTGAATGACACTCGGGTTCACTCAAATTTTAAGGTAGGATCTCACAACTCGTTCCAAATGGCTTCCTCAGAATTGATCACATTTCTCAATGACCTTTAAGTTCACAAGTTCTCTTCGGGAAGAGTGAATTAATGTGACTCTATAGGTGGATAGCTTTTAAAGTGAGCACGGGAAGCCAAAGAATTAACTACGAAAGTTGTAAATTCTTAGTTTTAGCACGAAGTCCTACAAGCTCAAGGATTAGTAATTAACTTAAGTAGAAGAATTACCAAAAATTACTAATTAGAAGTGATGTTCACAAAAGAAATAAGGAAATCCTACGAAAATCTGATTTTCTACCCTTAAATAGGCGCCTAGAACAAGCCCCTTTTGAGTAGGATAAGTTTTCCCTCTTTTCCCTTGCTTTCCAACTCTAATTTGGAGAACTTTTACCACTTTTTCTATACTCCAAGGCCGAAATTCCCACTCCCTTTCCCCCTAGGATCAACAACCCAAACACTCTCACAAAGCCAAAGGAAAACTAATTCCCTTACTTGGAAAGTGGGTAAACTTTTCCTCTTTTGAATTAAGATTTATTTCCCTCTTGAATTAGGCTTAGGTTTTCCTTCTTCTTTCCCTTATGTGCAGCCCTCTAAGCTTCTTAAACACAAAAAAAGTTCAGCAATCAATCTCACTAATCCAACATGCAAAGGCTAAGAATTTCAAGATCAATTCAAGTTATTTTTCTTCCTATTCAAGAGCAACAAGTTGTTGATCAAGAACTACTAATTCCTAGCCAAGAATCACGTTTCAAAGCTCAAGAATAATCAAGAAAAACACTGCACCTCTATTCTTTCAAGCCCCCAACGTTTTTCCTTCAAGAACTCAACTACGTTTCAAGAATTTAATCAAGATCGCTTCAAGAATCTTACTACACGTTTATTCCACTTTGTTTTCAACGTGTCTTTAGTACTTTTGTCAAGAACTCAATCAAGAACTTCCTAAATTGTTCAAGAACAATTCAAGAACTCAAGAATATTAGTTCTACAAATCCAAGAACGCAGCACCTATTCAAGATTCCAGGAAACAAGGCCAAGTTCTTCAAGAAACAAGCCAAGATTCAACTAAAACTTCAAGATTTCAAACCCTAAGAATGCAATATCATCAACAAACAACTAAACAAGGTTGAATATATTTCTTTTTCACGTTTTTCTTTTTTTTCTTTTTTTTTAATTCAAAAACAAAAATCTAAAGAACCTAAACTAAGAACCTAAAACTAGGGCACAAAGAACAGGATTGGGGTTGTAGAAACAAACCCTTTCCAAGCTCTGATACCAACTGATGCAATCTAAATTATGAAAGCAAGAAAGAATGATAAAATCAAGACACGGATTGAAATTCAACAAAGGATTTAGTAGGAACTAGTCTACTCACCCCCTTTGCTAGGATTCAAACGGTACCTAGACTATACGAACTATCCTCTAGACGAACCTGTGACTTGATAACAATTCGATCAATGGTAGAAAATCATTCAATTCTGATTTCACTCAAAAGAAACGGTTTTCCAAGTTTTTGTAGGAAAAGCTCAAAAGCTGTGTTTGTTTTTGATGTCTAGGAACAGATGAAATAAGACTAAGTGTTAGGCTTTTATAATGGAGCCTTACACGCCTAAAAAGTGAAAAAATAGCCACCAATTGGGCTAAATGTCAATAGCCACACAGGGCTAAATAAGTAGCATCAAAATAAATAAGTCTAGCTATGCAAAAGCATGAAAAAGTCATAAAAATTTGGGAAATTTTCAAAAATAGGCAGCCCACTACCCAAAATTACAAACAGGAAGCCATATTTTTTTTTCATGCATAGCACACACCCCTAAAATTACAAATTTTAGCACTCCTTCATAAAAAACACCCTAGCTATCAAATTTTCCCCTCCACAGCCACTAAGCCACCGGCAAACACCTTCCCCCGCCAATGGTGTCATTACTTTTTTGTATTTTACTGAATTTATGTTGTTTATTGCGTCTAAATCATTGCTTTGGACAAGTTTATACACACAAATCTCCCTCTAAAAATTAAATTATACATGAATATACATATATAAATATGTAGCAATGAGAGAAATAAAAAAATATACACAAAAAAAGTAAAAAATCATATAAACATCCTTAATATACAGATTTATTCACTCCCATATACACACTTATACAAATTTATACAATTTTATACATTGTATAAATTTGTATAAAATTGTATAAACTTGTATAAACTTGCGGCGACTGCTATCTCGGGAAAAGGGTGACAGCTCGGGTAAGATTCGAAAATATGGGCCATTTTTGGTAATTTTCGTCTTTTGCTTGTCTTTTAGTGTAATTATCCCTAAAAATTTCAGCGCATTAAGGCCAATAAACGAGCCCACCACATGGCTGAATTGTCTAGGAAACATAGTCCGTGTGCCACGCGAGTACCACGCGCCAAGCATTCTTCTAGAACGCCCCTTCTTCAGTGCTAATCAATGAATCCCAAGGCTCTTCTAACATACGCGCTCTTTTCTCAATACTTGCACAATCATGGCTCTTCATCACCATCAAGTGAACATCATGAAGCTCCTTAGCGGCTCCTCGTGAATGGTCTTGAAGGTACGAACATAGCTTGATCAGGCTGGACTGCATCAGATATAGAGAGAATTGATGATGAGGTTGATTATACGAATTGTTCATTTTCATCTTCTCTTGGTGTTGCTAATGGTATGCAAGGGAGTAGTAGAGGTCCTTCCATTAGTTTGGGAGGAGGTGGTGGTTGTTCCATGGGTAAGAGGAAGCTTGCCTATCCTACTTGTGGTAAACGGCTTAATGCTTCTAACTCCCATGTGAAGGGTGACTTGAGAAGTGGTGTTGATCTTGCTACAAAAGGGCTGAATTGTGCTATCAATGTCGTGAGGGTATGGGTAGTAGTAGTAGGAGTGCTGCTATGGGCTATGGAACCAAGACGAGAGGATCTTATGGGTTCCATGGTGAGACTCCTTCCTCGACTTTCAACAACATTTCAAATATTGGAAGAGTGACGGGAAGTGGAAGTTATCCTAGTAGTGGTGCTAGGAGAGGAGGGATAAGGGAGACTCGAGTTGATGGTGATACTATTCTTGGACTTCCAAGTTCTTTCTTGGATGATCCTATACGAAACTTGGGTCTAAGAAGGTTCGTTGTTGAGGTGGATGGTAATGGAGGATACTTTCTCAAGATTGGTGACACCGATACCAATTGCATTAGCCCCTCGTTGGTTGATGAGCTAAGGCTACCATGCTATGCTCTAGAGAATCCTTATCAGTACAATGGAGTGCGAGTTTCCAAGAAAGCTTGGGTGTACATATCTCATAGGAATTACAAGAGTTATGTTTGGTGTGATGTGTATCCCATGCAATATTTTGATATGTGGTTAGGTGAGCCATGGTTACAAGACAAGAGGGTGCAATAGAGTATTGTGAGGGATAAGTATCATGTAAGCAAGGGTCAAAGGACTTATGACTTTGAACCTTGTCGGGCAAGAGACAAGTTGCTTACTAGTGCACCTTCCTTAGCAATGCAAAGAAGAAAGGAGCGGGAACTTCATTCCATGGTTAAAATTGAGCAATCAAGAAGTCCTACAAATACAAGAAATGGTGGGACTAGTGCAAGAAAAGAGTTGACAAGTGTCAGCAATGTGAACCTGAAGCCACAAGCTCCAAAGCCAAGTGGTTCACCAACAAAGGAGAAGGAGACCTTAAGTGATGAGTCTCCAAGTCCTAGATTCCGGGTTCATGTTAAGAGTCGACCTACTCCAGCTATGGGTATTCTTGGGGCTCGTCCCAACTCACCCGAATATGAGAGACAAAAGATTGAGAGAAGTAAGGGAGTGATCGGTGACATTCCTCGAGTGGAAAAAGGAGAGGATGTGTTGAGTGATGTGAGTGAGATGTCACCACCCGAATCTACACCCGACCTTGAAAAGAAAATGAGGGAGAAACGAGAGGGAAAAAGAATCATTGAGAGTGAGGGCACCCCTTATTCTAACACTTACTCTTTATCTTCTTCTTCTACTTGTGTGAGTACTTGTGCAGGTATTCTTGGAGGCAAACTAATGGAGCCTCAATCATGTTCCAAGAAGGATGGAAAAGGTGAAGGAGATCTTCAATGTGAGCTTCAAAGTGGAGAAACTAGCCATGATACTTCAAGTGCATTGAGTGAGCAAGATGGCCACTCAAAGGTATGTGTTAGTTCTCCTTCCCATAAGCATGTTACTTCTTTGTCTTGTGATAGTGTTTGTGATAACTCTATGCTAGTTGATGATATGTGTGAATACAATGTGATTGCAACTAGTGTAGAGTCGGTTGGTCAACTTGTGTGTGATTGTGAACCACTAGCTGAGAGGATTGATAAGCCACATCATGATGTGAGCTCGATTTTTATTGAACCTCTCTTTAGTGAAGATGGTGCAGTTGACCTTGCTTGTGACCCTTGTTACGACACCCCACCTATATTTGATAAAGGGGAAGATGAGTTGAATGAATATCCTATTTTTTCTCTTGACGATTTGCTTGATAATGGTGGACCTAGGTGTTGTACTGAGGATGGTAGTGACCTTGAGGAGTTCCTAGTGGATGAGATGGATAAAATTGTATTCAATGACTCCTCAAGTGTGGATGATGACTCTAGTTTGGATGCCTCACATAGTGGACTTGTTTTCACTAACCCTTTGTTTGAAGGGGATTTTAAAAGAGGTGATGATGTATATTAGACTAGAGAAGAGTTTGGATTTAAACCTCCATAGTTTGGAAAGTTTGACTCTATAGACAATCCATTATTTGGAACTCCAAGTGAGATGAGTGGTCTTGGTATTGGTTATGTTGGACCATCTTCTAGTAGCCCTAATCTTCATTGTATGGACTATAATGATGAAGAACCTATTTTGAAGACCTTCTTTGGGAGTTTGTTTATTGAGGAAGATTGTCTTAGGGGTGGATTTGGAGATGAGGAAGTCACTCTTGGTGTGTGTAAGAGTGCTTCCAAGAAGGGGAGTGGAGTATTTGATGTTAATTGTCAAGTGAATCATTTTGCTTACTCCATTCCTTATGTTGATCACACCTTGAGTGTTGAGCATACCAAAGCCAATGAGTCACATTGTGATAGTAATGCATTGAAGGCTTGGTGTGTTGGTTATGAGCTTAGAGATAATAGGTTCCTTGATTATTTAATCTTGCATGTTCCATGTCCTATTAATCTCTTTGCTTGTTATAATTGTGAGCACTTGTCCTTGTTGAGCCAAGAACTTATTGTTTCCTTTGGAGACCTATACTTTTTTATTGGTATTGATACTTGGCTCTATCACAAGAGTGCGTTTTCCACATCACTTGCACTCACTCTTGTTGAGCTTACCTACTCTTGTAGTGGGAAGTTTTGGTGTATTATTATTGGACTTAGGGATCATAGAAATTCTGATGGGTTGATCTTACATATTCCATACCCTATTGATCTCTTTAATGATTTTTGTGTTGGGTACACCCCTTTGGGAAACCGAGTACTTGTTGTTTTCTTTGGAAACATGCGCTTTATCATTGTTATTGATACTTGGTTATACCATAAGGGGTCGTTTGGTATGCGGTATAGTATTAGCTAATCCATGTATAAGAGTTTGGATAAGTTAATCCATTGTTTGGTTGGCTGTATAAGAGTTTGTACTAATAGTACATTGTTTGGTTTGACTAGTAGAAACTGGTATTAAACTAAGTACAAACAATACATTGTTTGGTTACATTTTGTCATTTCCGTATTAACAATACTGGTATAAGTTATACATCAATCTATGTATTATTTTATGTGGGTTAGAGGGTGGAATAAGAATACATGTATTAACAATACATGGATTAAAATAAAAAATGACAAAAATACCCTTATCCATTTCTTCAAAACTCTATTTTAGTAAATGTCCTATTTTATTCTCTTAAAAAAATAAATTGTGGATTAGAGTATAACTTTTAATTCAACTAACCAAACATCCAACTAGAAATAATTTCTACATTGTAATCCATGTATTATAATCCCTTCATAACTTATCCCTGCATTGTTAATCCCTGCATAACTAATCTCTGTATTGTTAATCCCTGCATAACTTATCCCTGCATTGTTAATCCCTGCATAACTAATTCCTACATTGTTAATCCCTGCATAACTTGTCTTCCAACCAAACGACCCGTAAGAGTGTGTTTTCCACACTACTTGTACTAATCTACTCATGTGGTTACTAGACTGCACTGTCTTTTGAAAAAACTCGTGTCACATGTTAATCGTTTATATACAAGCGGAATTCTAGGCATCTTCCTCCCTTTTTTCTCATTCCTTCACCTTTTCCTAAAGATCATGGCCACTAAAAAATTCGACATGGTCACTGAAATCTCTCAGTTACTCAAAGATTGGTGGGAAAACCTAAGCGTAGATCAACAAAATCAAGTCAAAATAGTGTTGGGGAATCTGATTTCACTAATGGAGCATACAACAATGAAAGGGATAGTAGAAGCATCGATACACTATTGGGATGCAGACTGAGTGGTTTTTGATTTTGAAGTGTAGAGTTGACACCATGCTGGAAAAAATAGGCGGATTAATTCAAGTTCCATTTGGAAGTGATGACATATTGATGCCTAAGAACATTACACCTGAGGAATTCTTTGAAATGGTGGGACTCAAGCCTGAATTCTGCACAGATAGCATAAGACAGTCAGGAATTTCTTTAACTTCCCTCTATGTTAAGTTCTTGTATGGAGAAGCATTTCAAGAATTCCAATATACTTTCAGCAAGGCAGATTGGCAAGAGCGGAGAGTACTCGATTTTGTCACTGGCTTTTTTGGGACTGTTGTGTTTTCAAAACACAAAAGATGGGTTGATGTTTGCGTGATATCGATCGCCGATTCTTTACTCAAGAACTTTGATAGGAAATACACTTCGATACCTATGATTGTTGCAGAAATGTATCGAGCTTTAGAAAACTGCAAGAAGGGCGCTAGCTTTTTCGAAGGTTGCAATTTGTTTTTACAAATTTGGCTGATGGAGCATTTGCAAAAGATGAATAGCACAGAGCAAGCTTTCCATTCCATACCAAGAGAAAACTATATCTTGACTCATACCGCTCGCACGGACAGTGCTCTTGAGAAGTAGGACCGGCTAACAACTACCAAAGGTTGGCACCACATATTTTCTCAGTTGACTTTTAAAAATATACAATAAATGTTTGACTACTTTCCCAGTTCTACAGTGATCACACGATCCGAAGGAGCTTCATTTCTTATCTTGGTTGAGTTTAGAGGAGTTCACCCATACACTCCTTCAAGGGCACTTAGACAAGAAGGGAGAAAGCAGATTGTACCCCAAATTGCAGACATTAGAAGTTTTAAAGCAGATATTTTCGGAGAAATGATACCATTTGAAGACAAAGTATTATAACTTTGGAAAGCAAGGCACTAAATGGAATTCGAAACTATTGGACGAGACAAGTTTGATGCAGGCTATGATGAAGATTACCCGGACTGGCTCAGGAAAGACATAGAAAGGATAGTTCAACCAAGAGTAACAACAAAAAGGATAAAAATACTGATGAGTTAGAATTCTAGTGCAAGAGGCTACACAAACAACTGGCAAAGGGACGAGAGAAAGTAGCAGAAAAGCAAAGTTTGGTTAAAGTAAAAAGCAAAAAAAAAAAACAAATGGCGCAATAAGGCAGAACTCCTGAGAAAATTCATAGAGTCTATAGGTGTATGGGCTAGCGAAGGAATGAACTCAGCGGCTGACAAAGGAATGGAGGAGAAGGGAAAGAAGGCTTAGGAAATATTAAAGAATCGCATATTTGACATATCCAACTCTTAACGAATGCAGACAATATCATTTTTCAAGAAAACTCATCACAAGCAAGATCGTCCGAGGGAGACTCGTCCAAAGAAGAGGAAGAATCGTCAAGGGATGGATCAGCATGAAGAATGTTCATTCGACCATGATCTAATTTTCTAGAAATATTTAGCCTTTCTTTTG
The DNA here is from genome assembly GCA_037355625.1 of Petunia x hybrida. NCBI lineage: Eukaryota > Viridiplantae > Streptophyta > Magnoliopsida > Solanales > Solanaceae > Petunia > Petunia x hybrida. The sequence continues at coordinate 369,468 of JBBBVM010000669.1, forward strand.
TTTCAATATCTTCTAATGTAAGAAAGGCCAATGTTCCATAAATGTAATGTTTCTTTTAGGCTCCACATTTTGTTAACAAACGAAATGATACATGTGGCACAAAGCACTTTTCAAATCATCGTGTATAAAGCGGTCCTTCTCATTATAGGGTGCATTTCTTATTTGCTATGTGTGCAATACGTGCATTTTTCTATTGCTTTAGGTCTCTTTCTACTTAAATGGAATACCTTTCCAAATCCAATCTTCAACCGAGGCACCTCCTCTCCTAATTCCATGCCAAAATTCATATATCTGAAATCTTTCGCATGTCCTAATTTTTCCCTATCCCCTACCAATTCAAAAACCTACATCCAAAAGGTTGGCTCTAGTTGAATACCAAAGCAGAAGATATGGTTAAGAAAAGTGCATTTGTCATCGATTTGTCAAAACAAAAAAAGTTTGTTACAACAAGCATCATACACACAGAGCAGAAAATTGACAAAGGTAGCAGATATGTTGGTCAAACTCAAAGGTGCTCCTGACTTACCACAAGACCTTTTGAAACCAATGTCCGAGGATCATTTTGTTGCTCCAGTCTACACTGTAATACACTGAATATGATCCAAAGTATTTTTCAAATTAGCACCTATCCATGGTTAAAAAGGCGTTCAAAGGGTTATCATAAGGCAATAAGAAAGTGAGAAATAAGGGGAACCTGCTTGACGATGTTACAAAGGTTTATGCACAACAACCAAATTAGCAGGCTGATTCAAATTGGAAAATAATGCAAAGGTGCAGTGACAAAAGCTCCCATTACATGTCGGAACCTAAAACTCCGTGGGTATTTAGAAGCATATCTTGACCACTAAACTAAAACAAGAAGATGAACTCAAGATGAAGTTATTTGAGACACTTACAAGACCAAGCATTGATTTGATACAAAGACACGGGCAGATAGACTTCTTGGAGCGATTTTGGTCGAAAGCTTGATTGGAGTGATATGAACTCTCATGACAACAGCTACACGGAACTGTAAAAATACAATATGACCAACCTCTAAAATGGTCTTGACTGAAGCAGCAATCTAAGAATATACATGATACGTAGGCAGCCTACATCAGGTTTGGTCTCTTCGCAATAAAATCTTACCCAACAAGGAAAGTTGGTGCAAAGATTGAATTGCAGCAGTTGGTTGACAAGTATGAAAGATATTGAGTATCTTTTTCAAAGATACACATGCATCATGACAGACAAATTAGCAAGGAAATATGATAAATGCACAAGGTCTTGGTGTTCGATAAAATCTGACCTCATTTTGCACGGGACAACACAACATATTCCTTATACAATATCTTTATCACTTTTCATTGACATTCAACTGCTCATCTCCTGCTTAAAAAAGCATCGGTCGTTTGACCAAAATCTTTGCCTTGACTGCAACATAAAGCACTCAGGCAATCTTTTGTGATATCTATGCATTCTATCATAGTCTCCAACCCTAGGGTTAATCTATCATCCGCAGTCTAGTCATACTCTTAAGCTCTATGTGTTAATTTTGCTTCAAACCCTCGCTAATGCGCTAACTCTATCTGTTATTACGGTTGCTTTGCATTTGAACAACGTAATTGGTCAAGAATCTGCATTAAGCCAAAATGGAAAGCCGAGTTGAAAATATTTACTTCTGGGACAAAGTCTTTCAAACCAGTAGCATATGACACTGAGAGAATTTAAACAATCCCAATTCTGTTGTCATACAACTTTTAGTATGGACGAACAAAATCAGCGAGCAATATACCCATACAAGAGTCGCAAGAACGAAATCCAATCATTATACAATGGGAACCAGCAAAACTTACAACCTCACACCGCACCCAACTTACACAATAAACAACCTCTCCTCTGTCAATACTTTCAACCACAACCTTATCAGGCTCCACACAATCGAGGACAAACAAAATGCCAAAACCTCACACCTATACTCCTTTAGCTCAATAAAAAGATATTGTAACCAACAAACGAATGACTCCCTAGATACCCATTCCGAATTTTGATACAATAAAGATCTACACCCATCACTCAAACATTCAAGACCAAGACAACGCAAAATACCCAGCACTGAAATAAAATTCTGAGTCTGATTGACCTAGGAAAGAGTACAACAAGAACCAACAAATGGAGGCTGCAACTCTCAAGCCACAAATACATTTTCTATACAGACCAATCCATCAAAGTTAGTTGCAAGACATTTGAAAAGAAAGCGCGAAATATGAAGACAACCCATCACAATCTAAAACAAGAACAATTTCGGACAAACTCCAAATTCATCAAATCAAATACCAGACCTCAATATGAGAATACAAGTATCCACATAATCAGAATCATCAATACCCAACCATCATACCAAAGGACAAATGCATACTCAAGCCAATACTTTGGTGTTCAATGCAATGCAACTACTTTGTTTCAACTGACAAATCTTTCCTTGAGAGCAGATCCTTCAGCACAAAAACACAAAACTCACAGGCAATCACAAAGGACACGATAACACTCTAGCCTCGACAGACTTAAAATATGACGACCAGCCTCGTCAGGCTTAAAATATGACGACTAGCCCCATCAGGCTTAAAATATGACGGCTAGCCACATCAGACTTAAAATATGACGGCTAGCCTCATCAAGCTTAAAATATGACGACTAGCCGATCAGCCTCGTCAGGCTTAAAATAGGACGGCCAGCCTTGTTAGGCTTATAATATGACGACCAGCCACATCAAGCTTAAAATATGACGGCCATCCACGTCAGACTTAAAATATGACGGCTAGCCTCGTCAGGCTTATAATATGACGTCCAGCCTCGTCAGGCTTATAATATGACGACCAGCCTCGTCAGGCTTAAAATATGATGACTAGCTACGTCAGGCTTATAATATGACGACCAACCTCGTCAGGCTTAGCATATGACGATTAGCCTCGTCAGACTTATAATATGAGGACTATCCCCGTCAGGCTTAGAATATGACAATTAGATCCGTCCGCCTTAGAATTGAGCATACTAATTTATTATGTTTTGCAGGCACTACTATAATAGGCACGTCCGCCTTAGAATTGGATATACATATATATTTTATTTTATTTTGCAGGCACTACTCTAATAGGCCCATCCACTTTAGAATTGGACATACACATATATTTTGTTTTATTTTGCAGGTGTTACTATAATAAGCCCGTCCGTCTTAGAATTGGACATACACATATATTTTGTTTTGCAGGCACTACTAAAATAGGGTGATCGATCATACACACAAACTGGGACAGAAATTTTTGAGTATTCCCTCAAAAATTCCAAAAGACGCACCTCAAAATTCATGAAAGGCCTGAAGAGGCAATAAATATGACAATCAGCGTGACAATGTTTCAGTCAATCCTATATGCACGGTAACATCATTCTAGTTTTTTTAGCACTTCACTTTACTTGTTGTACGTAGCCCGACGCGACAGGCAAACATCTCCTAATGAGAGGCACTAGTAGCTAATGACGAGCATAAAACTATCTCCTGATGAGAGGCACTAAGTAGCTCCTGACAAGTAGAAAACATCTCCTGATGAGAGGCACTAAGTAGCTCCTGACGAGCAGAAAACATCTCCTGACGAGAGGCACTAGTAGCTCCTGACGAGCAGAAAACTATCTCTTGACGAGAGGCACTAAAGTTTCTGACGAGCAGGCAATTATCTCCTGACGAGAGGCACTAATAGCTTAACACGAGCAAATAAATATCTCTCGAGGAGACACACATATTTTCTAGCACTAAAAGCACTTGAAAGCAGACAAGACCACTACTTGACAAAGGAGAGATTAGCTCAATTGGGAAGTTTACTTTATCTTTATCTTTATCTCTATTTGCACTTATCTTGATTTTACTGCAGGGCACTCTCTGATCCCCTGATAAACCCCCGATCCATTTCCCATACTCTCATACTTGCTCCCGAAAAATTACTACCCCACAAGAAAATCATGCAATCACGAAAACATCAAATACATACCAGGTATCATCTCAAAACCCAATTCAAGAAGCCTAACCCTATAGACAATGCCTTTGCTACACCTGCAAACTATCTATTTTGCCGAGTTCCAAAAGCTCAAATATGAATTTCCATACTCGCACCAGTAATCTACCTAATCTTTCATTCAAGATTGGATGTCAGTTTATATTCCTTCCTATTCATACTCATCTATGCCAATCATGTGTGTTTTCATGCCTAATCGTGCCCATCTGTTTGAATCATTCGTATTTATTGTGCTTTACTCCTCAGCATTCCCCGGCTTAGTGAAGACAATATCTAAGGCAAGATGACTCATTTATCGAGATGTAGTGGAGACTATATCCGTGTAAACTCCTCTTTATGGGTGTGTAATGCTCCACATTTTCATAACTAGGATGATTACAAGTCTCTTTTCCCACGCTCGATCCTTTGACGTTATCTGATCTTTGATTGTGTCTTTGCTATATGCACCAATAATTTATCTTGACAACTAGAAGCACACTCAAATCTAAACTTTGCATACTTGGACAAGTTTAATTTACTCTTGACACCCAAATCGTGCGTCATAAACATCTCACACAGGCAACATGCCATTCTAGAACTACATACGGCCTGATTCTTGTAAAACTCGAGATATATATGCAACTCAGAGATCGGGGTTTGGCCGAAATACCTCAAAACTCTCACTTTCCTTTTCGACATTTTGTCTGCCCATCCTGACAAAATTAGCTGCTCTGTCAACTATCTTTGCCCGAAGATTCTTGCATCATCCCCGGGCAAAGAAGGGCAGCTGTTGACACCCAATTTTGTCCCTTTTTTTTTTATTTATAATTGGCTATATTTAATCTAAAGGTGCAATACTAACTATTTGAGTGAAATTTACATTGCAAGGCATGTATTTACATGTGTTATCACTTATTTATACATTATATATGTAATTGCGGTCATACTATGCAATCTCATCATTTTAGGCTATATATTTAAATACGTGTCAAACTATGTTAATTTGTGCAAATTACTGTATGTACAATGTCTAGTAATTATATGTAGCTATTTATACATAATTTATTTAATTTGGCCCCATTTTTCGCTATGTGTGCATTTTTCCTTCCTTTTTTATATAATATCTATTACTTATATTTTTATTTACTCAACACCTTTAGTTAAATATTAGTTCAATTAACATACATAGTCTAATTTAATTCGTAATTCTTTGAAATTCAAATTCTTTCTCTTGTTGGACCTAGATAAACAGGGGTCCAAATGCACTTTATGTTTGAGTTCTCACGAAAATATCGAAACAAATACACTCTATTTATTTTAAATTTGGAAAAAAATACTTTTCAAAATCTTTTTTTGACTTTGTTATCTTTTCCATTCTCAGAACCCCTCCCCAACATCCTTGACCAAATCACCCTCAATCTGCCTCCAATGTTCACAGAATCAAAAAGGGATCCCTAATCCCTCTTCTAAAAATGGCATCCAATCTCCCAACGGCTATATCCTTCAAGTCTTTCTTATATAACTCTCTATTACTCACACTCTAGGGACACCATTACATACAGTAGAAACCCATCAGTACAAACGCACCAAGACCACCCATGAGATACAAATATACACCATTACACACACCTACACAGAAAAGAGCACAGAAAATGGGGGTGAAAATTACACCAGAACTTGGAACATAGTACAAAACGGAGGACACCCCTCTCTGACCGGAATTCTTAGTCAGAAATTAAACATCGGAAGCGTCTGTTTTCTCTAACCTGCGACTAAAATTGGGAAAGTAAAAGGGTCGGGGTAGCAGCGGCGCCGTTGACAAGCGGATCGGCGTCGCTCCTCCGTTCCTATTGATTATTGTTCCATTCGTTCACAGCTGTCATTGTTTATTTCATCAGCCGAAATCCGATTGGGTCTTCTTTATTGGTGTTTTCTTCCATTGTTTATTTAGCCTGTGGGCTATCAATTGTCATGTTGGTTCTGTGTCATTGTTATGGTGATTCTGTGTTATTATTTGGCTATGGATTTGGTGCAATCATCTCCTTTATCTATTTTGGGTCACTTGAATGCTTATTGTGCTACTATTATGCGTTTTGTTACTCTGGTCTAATTTGATCTGTGTGCAGCTATGTCAATATTGGAGGTTGCCTCATATCTCTTCATTTGCCACGATGGCTGCTATGTTTATGGAATTTGGAAAAGATTTTTTTCCAGACATTTCGTCATAGCCTATGGAAAATATTCAATTTTGAGGCTACAGTTTGATTTGAACGGATACTACACCGTTAGGCCAATGACATTTTGGAGGGCAATACAAGTCACATCTCGTATATGTCCCTTATGTGTCCTGATAAAACAAAAAGAAAGGTAATGACGATACGTATTACTTTACAAAGTAAGCTGTGGTGGAGTATTGGATTGGTGGTTCTTGGCAAGGCAACCGGCCGGCCACTGTATTTGCAGTCGTACCGACATCCCTAACCTCTACTTGATGCACTACAAAAATCTGAGCCTAAACTTTTACAAAATTCATTTTTCCTTTATTGTTATCATTGTTATTATTATTATTATTACTTTATTTTACTTTTATGTTTGCTTCATTTTATTAATTATAATACTAATTTATTTTTTATATTTTTTTTGAGGTGTATTTGGATGAATATCTTCAAAGACGACGCTCTAGAAATGCTTCTAATACAATTTACTATTGCGTTCTTTCAATTTTTATTTTATTATTATTAATTTATTTTTTGGTATACTAACTAATTGATTTTATTTTGCTAGGTCGACTTGGTTGAAGTTCGCTAAGGAAGAACTCAATTAGAGAAAACGAACCTTTTATTTATTCTTAAATACAGTTTTTGTATCTAACTTGTGTATCATAGTGAAAATTCATTTTATTTATTTAGTTTATTTATTTTGAATCTCAATTATATAGTCCGGCCGGGAACCACACTTGGTGGAATCTGAGAAGTGCCTAACACCTTCCTGTTGGGTTAATTTGAACCCTCACTCAGAATTTCCGGTTTCGTAGATCAAGTTTCGAATTTAACGTTAAAATTGACTAGAAATAAATAGGTTCCCTAATACGCTTAGGTAAAAAATATGGTAGGTGGTGACTCTAAGTCTTACCCATGAGTTCTAACAAGTCGAATCTAATTTCGAACTTTAACCAGTTCGGGAAAAAAAGGGTGTCGACACCACCGCCTTGAGTTTATAAGCCCATAGCCTTATTAGACTTGTATTTTACCATAATTAGGTATGGGTAAATCTCTACTATAAATACCCTCCTTATATTGTATTGTACATGAAGCGATTCACACCGAATCCAGCTATTCTCAAGGAATAATATTACTTACTTTCTTGTTCATCAATTTTCTCTCTATTTACTTGCTTTTTCTGGCATATTTACTGTATTGTTTGTGACCCTCTTATAAATTTAATTATTTAACCTCGACGTCCAATTTAGGCATAAACTTTTTGGCGCCCACCGTTGGGCCCAGGCAATTATAGTTATCTTACGAAGAAAAAGACGCAATCATGTCAGACAACAACGGTAACATCCCAAAGAACACTACCGACGCAGTAGACAAGTCCCCATAGGATCCTAGCGATCCTAGTGTACAGCCAAAGGATCCTGTTAAGGAATCTATCCATGTAGCCAGCAACGACGAAGACGATCAACCACGTGGAGGTAATTCTGAACTTCAAAATTTCCTTATTGATCTCCTCAAGACTCTATCAGAACGAGCAGAACAAAACTCAGTCAACATGGTTGAGGGTATGACCTAGAAGTTAGGAGCAATGTTTGCCGGATCGTCTCGGAGGCCAGCATCCCCGCGAGGATCAGCGCCCGCAAACGAGTCACCGGCATCCATCCCTAATCGAAGGCTCAACATGGATGCTGCCCCTGGAAGTTCTACTACAGGCAACAATCAAGACCTCAAAGGAACACCTGTCATCCAAGACATCCTAAAGGAGATGAAGGCTATCCACGTTAGGATCGGTAACGTGCCTGGTGCTCCACCTCAGGTTACCACCGAAGATGAGCAAAAGTTTTACAAACATGCATACAAAGCAAACACTGCGCTAATCCTCATACCAAAGCACTTCCGACTGCCGGATAACATAAAGTACGATGGGACAACGGATCTAGACGAGCACATTGCCACATACTATACATCTGTCAAAAGAAACGAAATATCTGAGGAAGAAATTCAATCTGCTTTGGTGAAGAGGTTCGACTTGACCTTGACTAAGGGAGCCCTCGCTTGGTACACTCAGCTGCCGATGGGTTCCATCGAGTTATTTACCCAAATGCAGGATTTATTCAAGAAAGCGCATTCTGGCGCCCGCAAGCGAGAGAAACACATGGAGGATGTCTTCGAGATTCGACAGCGCGACGACGAGTTACTGAAGTATTACCTAGAAAGATTTTAGAAGGAACACATGGAGCTCCCTCCAGTTCCCGATAACATTATTGTAGTAGCTTTGGGCAAAAGTCTAAATTCCATAGGATTGTTGGCCGCTAGGGAGTTGCAGTGGAGTTTAACTCAACACTCCATGTCAACATGTAGTTCCCTGAATCAAAGGTACACTGAAAAGCTCAGCCTGGAGCCGGAGCGCTCCCAGAACCCCTAAGATGAAGGAAGGAAATGAGTAGGAAGTCCATCCCTGAGGGAGAAGGAGATAGAAGAAGAGTAAAAGGAAAGACTCAAATCCAAGCAAGAATGGGAAAGCAGGGCATTACTCGGGGGCCCGGTTCCCAGGAGAAATGTATTGAGCCCCAAAGTTTTAGAGATTTTGGTTTGTGAGACAACACCGTGGATCTGGTTGCCAATCACTTTAGAAAACTAGGCCTAAAAGTACGGTGGCCACACACCGTAAAAGGAGCAATCGGAAGGAATTCAACGGCCTGCTGTGACTTCCAACGAAGCAATGGCCATGCCCCAGTCAATTGCAAGGACCTGATGTTAGAAATTGAGCATCTGCTGAAGGAGGGGTATGTGAAGGATTTGATTAAAGAAAGAGCAAGGCTGCTGAGAGCACCGGGCTTTGAGGACAAGCGGAGCATCAATGCGATCTTTGCAACCCCGAGACCAATTACAACCTGGGGAGCTGAAATGCCAGGGTCATTTGTTAGTTATATTATGTTCAACCCGGAAGAAGATAGAAAGCACCAGGGCGCTCTCGTCATCCCCATAAGGGTGTCCAACCTTCAGGTCGGGTGAACTTTTGTTGACCTAGGGAGTGATGCAAATATTATCCGGAGGGAGGTATTGCAGAAGATAGACCATCAAGATCAGATGATTCCGATCCCTCGTATGATCATTGGCTTCAGCGACCTTCGCAAGGAGTCTATTGGAGAACTAGCTCTGCCGGTTCATATTCCAGCCGTGACGAGCATAACCCCTTTTCAGGTACTAACTTGCAATCTTTCATATAATGTCATCCTGGGTTGGATACACAGCATAAAAGGAGTGCCCTCAATACTCCATTAAGTCTTCAGATACCCGACCTTGCATGGGGTTAGCGACTTACGGAGTGAGCGACCTTCTCCTGGAAACTATCTTGTGTTCGACAGAAGACACGACAAAGGGCTGATAGCCGAGCTAAATATGGTCGACGAGGAATCCTTTTGGTATGCGCTATGGAGCGTAGGGCCAGAATAGAGATCGGCGAGCTGAGGGAACGACTGTCTGAGATGAGACATTAATTCCAAGGCAGCACAATTATGGTACCAACTCTCCGAGGAACTGGTAAAATACGAAGAACCCTTGTGACTGATACATCGCAACCTGGTATTGGCCCGAGTAAAGGTGAAACTCTTACAGCTTCCGACGATAACCGAGCCAGTCCAGAGGGAGCACATGTTGCCGTATGTCTCAATCTAAGAACTAGCATGGAATGCAGTGCTCGCACGAGAAGAAGATGGGAGAGAGTTTCCCGTAAAGTATGCAAGCAAAGGACTCTATTGTATAGATAGGCTTTTGCCTATTCCTGTTCAGTTTGTTACAGTCGTGATCATGGCGACTCAGGATTCGCATTCATATTTTCTCAGTCATACAATCAGTGTGGTCTCTTCTGTGCCGATACAGACCATTTTGTCCAGACATGGGCTCTCAAAAGCGCTGGAAGAATGGGCTGAAGAACTGGGGGAATATGATATCATTTATGAACCACGAACCGGCGTCAGGTCACATGCTCTAGAAGGTTTCACCTCAGATTTTGTGGAGGAAATAACATTGGAGTCAATCAAGAGTGCAGAGACGATCGAGCCCGAGCGCTGGGAAATCCATACGGACGTGGATCTCGAAGGGAAAGAAGCCAACCTTGATTTTTGGGTCGAAACACATATCGGGAAGGTCTTCTACAAGGCCGCGAAAGGTCCAAGCATTGAAGTAGAATATGAAGCCATAATTCAAGCTCGTGACTTAGCCAACATATTGGGGGCCAAGGAGGTCAACCTCTACAGTAGCTCCCAATTGGTGGTCAATCAACCAAATGAGGTTTTTACCATAGAGGACATCTGTGCGCCAAATCTGCAAGGAAAACTCAAAACACGTCTGAAAACTTTCACAAGTGGGAGTTTGTCTATTGGGATGAAGGCTCAAATGAAGACAAAGCGCCCGAGGATTTACACACTAATCCAGGCGATCAGCAGGTAGTGATTAAGTTGACCCCTGCAGACCTGATGAACCTTGAAGTTCCAAATATGGGATCCACTTCAGAACAGCGCCATGCGCTGGTTAACTACATGGACAAGGGAATACTCCTCGAAGACAAGTCCAAAAGAAGGCAGCTACGGAAGCAGGCATTTCATCATTGTTTGATCAACAGGGATTTATACCATCGGGTGGTTAGTGGCCCACAGGTCACATCTCGAGGCTCAGCACCCTTCGACGAGGGAGCCCTGACAGATGCCTCCAGGCCTCCTGAAGATACGGAAGAATTAACCATCGTTTGATGTTGAAAGTACAATCCTTTTCAGTATTTGCTTTAACTAAGTCTCTAGTTTGCTTTTTAAATTTTCGTTACAGTATTTTCATACTTTTCAGTTATGTTACGGGTTCTCACCGACAACGGTTCAGGTTTTGCGCCCTTATTCAACAATAAAACTATTATTTTAGTTAGTCAGTTTGCAATTCAGATCCATCTTCGATCCAAATATTTATAGCCTCGGCTAGACCTAAGTTGAAGTAATACACCCAGTTTTCGCAACAAAAAGTAGGGTAAACTACTCGCTTAGAGATAGATCACGTCTAGCTCAACTACCAGACATTATTCGTAAGTTGAATTCGTCAATGCAATTTTCTACATGCCGATGGGGACGCCCGCCCATATAGTGTCTGAAAGTCTTAAAATACTCGAGTATACAAGCGCAGATGTTCTAGTTGGAAAGCAAAAATGCCCCGTAACGTACACGGGCTAAAGACGTCCCATGGTGGGTGCAATACAAGCCGTCACTTACTGGCGCAATACAAGCTGTCACTTAAAGACGTCCTATGGTGGGCGCAAATGAAGCACCCCTCAGTGCACACGCCCATCTTTTAAAGACACTAGCCCAGAAAGGCACAAAAAATATGCTGCTTAACTGCACAAGTACGCATAAAAATATTAATTGAACGATCGTTTTATTAATAACAAACAGCCCATAGGCTCATAATATACAATTAAGTACTTTCGAATACAACACAATTCATTACAGATATTTTAAAAAAACTAAAAAGGCTAAACTATAAACTACTCGAAATCTGCACGGCTGAAGATTCTTTATCTGGATATTAGCTACAAGTCGCTAAGCAGTTCGAAGTTCTTCCCAGCATCAGGGGATATGCCAACCCGAGCATTCTTCGGCTCACAACCATTGATATAACCAAGGCCCAGATACCTTGATCAAAGCAAGGGACCTCGGAAGCGTCTGAGCACGGACATAACCTTCCTCCATCTCGTCCGTTGAAATTGAAGAGAAACTAGAATATTTGCTTCAACCTTTACTAGTCAAACGAGAGTGCACAACTCCGGAGATCTTCAAGCACAGTCGGGAGCTCACTAAGGATGGAAGGGCTTGAGTTGGGAATCTACCACAAGGGAGCCTCTTCCCTCGGGTATCCCATAGCCAGCAGCCGATGAGGCGTTGTAACAGAAATCTAGCCTAACTAGACGAACAAGGTGAAAGCAATGAATCACGAAGAGATTTAGAACCTGGAGACACCCTAAGCAGCTGATGACACGAAGCTATATCCTCTTGCCAGCCAAGGAACGGAGCCAGACACGGGAGTTTCAACCCTACACCGTCAAAGAAGCTACCTGAATGCCAAACATCCTGGCGGAGAAGCCCCATGGCAGCTGAAAGGGCCAAGTTTTCTGACCCCACATGACAAGAGGAATATCACAGCAACTGCCGTGTTAGAAATTGAACGCACCATAATCAGGCTACATTGAAGACATTCTGAAAAACATCATTAGAATCCAGATCAAACTTTATGACTCGGGGAATTCCGTTCATCCATTCATAGATAGAGAAAAAGAGGAAGAAAACTGGGGATAGTCTTTTGTCTATAGTTTTCCCATGAACTATTTATTCTGAACAAAAAAGTATTTCTGGGAGTACCAGACCAAGATCAAAGGAAAATATTTTTTAAGATAGAAGAGTTATACTTTCATAAGGAAACTTTGAAGAGATGAAGCATTTTTCTGAAGAAGATTTGTGATTCCACCACTATCGCGAAGCCCCTATTTATAGGATGAAGAAGATAAGGTTGGAGCATGAAACGGTCAAGCGTAATTATGACTTGAGATATGAAATGATTCGGCGTAGAAAAAGCATTTTTGGAAAGGTACATAGAATCAACATCAACCAATTAGAGAAGGCACACAGAGTTCTTGAAGAAAACAACATCATTCTTGGTCAAAAAGACTGCGAGTTTCAAGGAGTCAATGATATATCTATTCACATCCGTCTTGTATACCGCTTTTACTTCCTGACTGCTTACATCAGCACTCAACAAGTGGGGGGACTGATTGTGTGGGCAAAAATACGCCACCTAGTATTACAGAGATACGAGTCCAACTGACGAGACTAGGCTTATCTTACAAGTCACCGGGCACAAAGGATATACACCTTCTCCTCGAGTTACGACCGTTCGGGCGGTACGGGCATAGGACGCAAGGCATACGTCCCGCTGTCTAAGGGTTTACATTCTCCTAGTTAGGGTTTCGTATATACCACTGCCTTGAGTTTATAGGCCCATAACCTTATTAGTCTTTATATTTTACCATAATTAGGACTGGGTAAATCTCTATTATAAATACCCCTTCTTATATTGTATTGTACATCAAGCGATTCACACCCAATACGGCTATTCTCGAAGAATAATATTTCTTACTTTCTTGTTCATTACTTTTCTCTCTATTTACTTGCTTTTTCCGGCGTATTCACTGTATTGCTTGTGACCCTCTTATAAATTTAATTATTTAACCTAGACGTCCAATTTTAGGCATAAACAACTATGATGAGAGTTAATAAGCAGCTGCAAGACCAAGTGCCAGCGTATAATACTGCAATATAGACAAAGTTCGGACAACTGTCCCTAGTTTTACATAATAGACCTTAAGGTGCTTTGCCGAGTGACACTGTAGTGAATTCTAAAGATCCAAATCCTTATCAATTGATGGCAGTTACTTTGAGGAATGGAAGAGACTTGGACAAGGAGCAAGAATTAGCTAAAAGGGCGCTACCCAATGTGCCAGACATTGAATTTATTGATGCCTCTGCCAAGTTGGCTGACAATGACCTGATGTGAAAGAGACCAAGCCTAAACCTATTCTTGGTACTGAGAAGGAAATTTCCAAAGAACCGTTTAAAGAAGCCAAGAACATGGTTGAACAAGCTAAAGTGTCAAGGGAGCAGAATTCCTAGGCGAAAACACCACCACCTACTTATCCTCAAAGGTTGGCAAAGCAACAAAAATGTTTGAAATTTAATAAGCTTTTTGATTTGTTGAAATAATTGAAGCTTAATATGCCTTTCGTGGAGGTTATGCGAGAGGTACATGGATATGCTAAGCTACTAAAAGATCTTCTATCTAAGAAGATTGACTTTAATGAGGTAGAGATGGTCGAGTTGAATAAGGTGTGTAGTGTTGTCATTACAAAGCATGTAGCTAAAAAAAAGCAAGATCCTGGTAGTTTCACAGTCCCGTGCTCTAGTGGTAATCTCACAATTGGTAAGGCCTTATGTAATTCTGGTGCAAGCATTAATTTGAAGCTGGTGGAACTATATAATAAGCTGGGTTTGACTGGCATAAGAGAGACTTTAATGCGAATCCAGTTGGCGGATGGAAGGAAAAAACACCTTGTTGGAATAGTAAAGGATGTACTAGTGTATGTGGGTTCATGTTTCCAGTAGATTTTGTAGTTCGTGACTGCCCCATTGATAAAGATGTGCCAATTATCTTGGTCCGTCCATTCTTGGCTACTGGCAGAGCAGTGATTGATATTGACAAAGGAAAGATGATCTTGAAGTTGTATGATGAAGAGATAATGGTTGACATTGGCAAATTACTGAAGGGACATTATGATGATATGCTAGTTGTTCGTGTGTGCATATATGCGAGCCTAGATGAGCCATGAGTAGAGTTAAGTGAAGTCATTCCACGATGATAGCTAAGGCACTTCTCAGGAGGCAACCCGTGATTATAATTGTATTTAAAAAGAAAAAAATGGAAGATACAAAATAAAAAGATGTTATTTGTTGAAAGATATTACTTGGTGAGTTTCTTTATTTTATAGGATTCGACTGGTTTGGAGTCTAAGTGTGGGGTGTTGGGAAACCATCATGCTTGAAGATGAAGTTCTGCTTGGGGAAAGTCTGAGTACCTCGTGCACTAAGGAAGCTCATATGGATGTTCTTAAGGCTTAGAGCCCCAGGGAGTTCTCTATCACCTTTTGATTTTATTTTAATACATTGAGGGCAATGCATGATTTTAAGTGTGGGGTGGGAGTCATCCTGTTTGTTCTAATAATCCGTTTTATTTTTTTTTGTGTACCAGTTCTTTTCCAAATGAAGTAGTTTGAACCGGGTATAGGTAATTTTTTTATAGGATTAGAGTGTAGTAGATGTTTGAAGCCCATGATCATGATTTTGACTCTAGATTTGCTTTGAAGTTTTCTTGTGTTTGTCTTGTTTGAGAGCATGAATTAAGCTGTTTCGAGTAGATTTTGTGCCATGTGTAAGTGAGGATTTTTATTTCTCCATGTTTAATACTTGATTTCTAGTACTTGTCCGGTGTCTGTGCAAAGCGAAATGAGAAGTTTAGTCGGCTAGGAAGTGATATAGGCTTTCCTTTCATAGCCAATTTATTTGAAGCCTCAGATTAGATATTTATAAGTGAAATTTTAACCTTAGCTAACCCTTTTGAGCATATAGCCTTTTCTTTGATAGCAATTGATTTTTCTGTTTCTTGTGCTAATTATCGGTGAGTTTTGCTTGTGGTATTATGAGCCTAAAAAAATAGTGAATGAAGTGAAAAATTTGTGGTTGTTGGCGGAAGACAAAATGTGCTTTAGGAGGAGGGTATTGGAGGAAATTACTAGAATAAGAAAAAAAATAAATGAAAGCTTGAAATATTGTGAAAAAAAATTAAATATGTATGAAAAAATAGTTGTGTTTGAAAGATAGAATGAATGAAAAAAGAGTAGTCTCTATCATTAGCTCCTACGATTGCTTAAAGAAGAAGGTTGGTGATAGTTGTATATGTGATGGTAAAAGAAAGTGTGGTTCAAAGGAAAAGCTTGAATGAAATGTGATGTATTAAATTGTTTGGGGTAGTTAGTTAATTACCTAACTATATCTTACCAGTCTCATTGCCTACATTACAATTAAAAGAAGTCCTAATTGATCTTAGCCGAGTAGATGAACATTAGTAGAGTAATACACTAAGGGAAAGTCTATGGTACATCTAGTGGTGCATGTGAGTTCGTTTTTTAGAGTTAGTGCTTCATTATATGTGAATATTTTTGTTCATTTTCATTCTATTGTGTGAATTCCTTCTCTAAAAGTTGATTTGATTGTGAGGGCACATGATTTGCAAGAAGCGAGCTCTTGTATTAGTCTGTCGAATATGGTGAGTACTTTTGGATCCGCTTTCAGATTGGGAGGTTGATTTGATGCAGTTGGTAGTTTTAAATATTCTTGGCATGAATTTGTGTAAATATAATATGGTTAGTTCATATGCAACTTGTTAAATGTCTGTATAAACCCAAATCATTGATGTGAGTTGCTTTGGTGAGTCTTGAGTTCAATGTATAAATTGCTCGACGACAAGCAAAAGTTTAAGTATGGGGTGTTGATACGAGGCTAGATGATGTAATACTTCACTTACTTTCTCCCCCCGTATTCATGCTTCTACTTGTGTTATCTTGTCATACTTTGAACGAAATTTTTCTAGTTTCGTGTGTTTTATGTAGTAGGGATTATATTAATGATATGAGGCGCTCTTGAGGCATAATTGATGGAAATTAAGGGTTTTGAGGTGTGAGTAGAAGCTCGAGGGTCGAGCGAACGAAGGCTGGATGAAGTAGGAAGGAAACCGCAGGAAAATAGGAGGAGCACGTCGTGCTACACTATGTGTATTAGTGTAGCACACGCATAGGCACGTCATGTGGCCTATAGTATGGAATCCTGCAGCTTGTTTTTGTTGTCAGTAAATCAGACACGAAGGGATGGCGTGCTGCACGTTGGGCTGCATGTTGGGCTGCACGCATGCGCGACCAAAAAATTGCTTGGCCAAGTTAAAAATGGATTTTAGAAGGGCAGTTTCGTCCTATATCAATTCCTAAACAATAAATACATTATTGAAACCAATTAGATGGATCTTTTGGCTGATTTTACACTCAACTTAGGCAAGGAAGAGAGAAAATCAAGATTCAATATTCCTACTTCATCCATCTATCCATATTCTTGTGGTTTTGTAAGCTTATAGTTATTTCATTGCTTTGAACATGACTATAAGTGGCTAAATCACCTATTCTAGGGTTGATTGAACCACTCCAATACTTATGTGTTACAAATTATTGCTTTAATGAATGAACTATTTTAATCTTCCTATCTAAGTGTTTATGGTTTGTATGTTGTTGATTGGTAGAGCTCCCAATTGAATGTGCCTTTTATCCTTATGCGTCTAGGGATAGATTCATAAGTTAGAGTTAAACACTTAACAATATTTCAATCTAAAATAATAGCATTACTTAGGTTGTTCAAAAGGTGAATGTGACCATTGATCCCTATTGTGAACCATATTTGTAGTCCTACCTATCTTCATTAATTAGTTAGTGAAAGTTGCAATTATTGTACAGAAGTAAGTAATTGTGAATTTGGAGCAATTGTTCAATAGGAAGAAACAAGTTGAAGTTGTCAATGCATAGTTCTAATACATGAGTAGTAGTTGGGTAGATCAATCCTAGGCTTTTAAATCCTTGAATTAATCTTATTCTTTACTATTTTGGTATTTAATTTCTTGTTAATTAGTTATCAAATAAAACCATCATAAAGATACAACCGTTAGAATATTGAATAGATAATTTAGTTAGATTAGCAACTCCACCTCGGAGTTTTAAATGCCGAGCTATATTTTCAACGACCACTTAATCCCATTTATAAGGCGTAGTTAAGCGTAATCAATGCTCACACATACCTCTCACTCTGGTGAGCTTAATTGACGAGAATTTCATTATTTAGGTGCTAGCAAGTTCCTTATATAAAGTCGTGTAATGTTCATCAATAGCCTTCAGTTATGCTTTGATATTATTATACTATTCCATAGAATAACAAATACCAGCAGAATTTTGGTCTTTATGAACAAAACACTTAAGCGGTTAGACCGCTCCAGCTGATCATGAAGAGAAATTTCAGCTTAAGTATTGGCTTCAATAAGAAGTGATTTGTCTTTCCTTAAAGTATGATCAATATCTATGCACCCTAAGTAAAGGAGAATTCTCTCCTTTCAAATCTTGCAATTCTTACCATTAAATTCGAGTACATCACAGGTTCCATAAAATTTCACTTGTTGCATACCTGCAAAAATAAATATACATACATGCTTAACATAAATTTGAGGTAGATAAACATATATCATGATTCACTAATGCAAATCATGTAAAATTGAATCTACTGACATAAAAAATGTTTGTGGGATAAACTTTTAATTCAATTAGATTCAAATGATAGAATTATCAATTTGTCAGTAGAATGATATTTCATCTTTATGACAAAACTATCAAACTCTAAGGGCATGTTTGGAAGGCATGGTGAAATTACTAGGGTAGTAATTACATAGCCTAGTAACTGCACAGTAATAATTCTAATGACCTGTTTGTTTTCAGAATGTAATTATAGTATAATTTCATGTATCATGTTTGATTACACAAGTGTAATTACTTCTATTTATATATCACAATATCCATAGCTCAAAGGTATTGAAATCCCAAGGGAACAAATCTTCCAACGTCGCCGCCAACAAATAAAGAAAGAAAGCAAAAGCGAAGAAATTTTCTGATATAAAAGTTAAATCAATAGTAAAGGAACTTGGCATAAATTAAGTACATGATATTATACAATAACAAAACTTTAACTTAAAAAGGAAGGATGCTTATCTTATTCACAACAAAATTTTGTAATTAAAAGAAGTACAAGCAAATTGGGAGGAAGTAAGCAATAAGAAACATTTAAAAAAAAAAAGAAGAAGATTAGCAACTATATAGTTGAAGAGAAAAGGTTTTGATTTTTTAATACATGGGTAAAAGGGAAAAGAAAGAATTTGACAAGTTGGTCGGTAATTATATCCAAATTTAATTACAAAGTTGCTTTCCAGAAAAGCCCTAAAGCATTATCCTTGTAGGTAATAATGAAAAGCATTCAATATTTTATCCTAATTAATTGAGAAAAAAATATTATAAAGGTTATCAAGTTATACTATGGTGCATAATCAATCACAATCTAAATGAATTATTTTTGTGTGATCCTAACCCTTAATTTTATTTGATCAAAAATGTTGTGACTAATCTTTAATCAACAAAATTATAAATCACTTAGACATTAAACTTTGATCTCATTGCTTATATGATCCTCTTCATAATATATAATTTTATGTAATCAAGGTGGTTGTGGCTAAACATCCTTCAAATGAAATTATATGGATAACTAAACATTAATTTACAATATTATACAAATTTTATTGCTAAGTTCATTACCATAACTTTCTGTCATCTCTTAGAACTTTGTAGAATATGGCAAAACTTTAGATGATGGCAGCCACCCATAAAATGCCAAAACTTTAACATCTATGATGAATTTCTATATAAAATAATATCATAAAATCCTTTCAATTAGGAAACTGCTGTGAGTAATTAGTATGTGACCAAATTTTTAAATGATTTATGTCAGCCATAGGTACAAAAGGTGAATAGAAGGAGTTACGTTTGAACTTTTCACATGTGACAGCGAGTTTCTCCATAACTGAATTGCACCTTGTATTTTTATTCTTAGTTTTAAAGAAAATTAGAAGTCCAAAACCTGCAAGTCTTTTAAATTCACTGTTCAACTTCGTATACAACCTCTAGCGAGTCCCTTGACCCCATTCCAACCCACTTAAAAATTCAGTTCAAATTCACCCTTACGGACACCAAAATAAGTTTGAAACCACACAGATGTTACCAAATCAATTTCTGTATGCTATATATCCAAAAAAACAATCCAGATCAGTATTACTCCCTCCGTCCCATTTTAGTTGTCGCCTTCAGTTTTTTCACGTCTATTAAGAAAATTATTAAATATGGTGTTTATTTTACTATCTTATCCCTATTTAATGTTTCACCATTAACTCTTTTTGAGATTTTTTTTAATTATTAGGGGTATAGTTGGAAAGAACTAATCAATTTAGCCTTGAAATCCTAAAATGACAACTAATTTGGGACAAACAAATTTTGCTAAAGTGACAACTAATTTGGGACGGAGGGAGTACCTTTTTTTAGTTAAATTTTAGAGACCAACAAACAACAAGGAAGAGGTAATAAGTTGTTCTGATATCAATGTAAGACATTTTACCATGTCTAGACACAAAAGAGAAAAATTAAATGTTGGAGAATCGAAGGGATCAAGTTACCTTCAGCTATTGTCAATCGGCTTTGTTGTCGGATTCACCTTTTATAATGTTCTTCTACCAAGAATATAGTTCAACTGTTACTAATGGCATGCATTTGTTTCTGAATATTTGAGCATTTATAACAATTGAATGAGGGAGTTTCAACAGGTCAAGATCAGGGGAACCACACATCTGAATTTTTGAGAAGTTCAAATACAGCGTTACTAACCCTTGAAAGGTTTAAAGGTACAAGTCATATCAATTGCTAGCTTCATTTATAGCCACTTGGAGTTGAAGAGTTGAAACTAGAACCTCAAGCTAGCAAATGCAATTCTTTATCCTATGTAGGATTATCTTAATTAGCTCAAATTTTCTTGACACCTGGATCGTTTGTAATCTAATACTCCTTACCCTCGATGGAGTAGTCAAGGTTGAATTAGTTGTACTTCAAATCTTGTTTTTAAGGTGTTTCAAATGTACACGACAAATTATGAGTAGGGAGAGTATTTGTAGACAGTTAAATTTTATTGAATTTAATAAATAATTTGTCTATATAAGAAATTCAAGACATATTAGTCCAAATAAATATTGTATGTGAATATAGAATTTTTACATAAAAGTACAACTTTTAGAAGTTATTTATCAAACATAGCAAAATTTTAGTAAAATTACCCAATATAGAGGAAAGGAAAAGTTAATTACAAAACATAATAAAAACATAGCAATATTTTCTCATAACATTATGGGTGTCAAACGGGTATACGGGTTCAGTTTCGGGTTATAAAATCGTAAACCCTGCAGGTTAGGGATGCGGGTCCGGGTTTCGGGTAAGAAAAAATTACCCATATGGGTCCGGGTCTTAGCAGGTACCGGTACGGGTCTTAACAAATCGGGTCTGGGTTCGGATTTTAATTTTATTTTTTAATAATATTAGTTTAAATACTTAAAACAAATAAAAAAGAAAAGATGAATGATAGAAAAAGCTCAAAGACATACTATTATTAAGATACGTGAACTATTAAAGTTTTGAACATAAAATTTCCAAATTTAAAAGGTGCAACATCAAAATTAGATAATGCAAATTCAAATTTCAAACTTAAATATGCCTAATTTTTTGTGTAATTTCTTCTATATCATTTTCCTCGTGCTTCGGTGTAAGTCTCATTGATGGTGCTTGACTGTACTCACTTAATAGAATTTCTTCAAGATTATCATCTTGTTCTAGTGAATCTTTAATTCCTTGATTTCTTCGCTCCGATATAATCCAGTCTCGTAAACAAATTAGAACATCCAAAGCATTACTACCCAAAGAATGGCGGGTATCACCAAGTCTTTCCAACGTCTCAAAAAGTTGGCTGATCGTTTGCTAACGGTCTGATTTCTAATATCTCTATTTTTTCTTTGTTTTTTTTTTTAATTTTAATGGGTACGGATATGGGTACGGGTACGGGTATATCCGTTTGTTGCTCCCAAACGCACACGCAAGTATACGCGGTCGCCAAGTAATAAAGTGACAAAGTCGAGTATCGTTCTCACGAGGACTGTGCAGACTAATACTTAGTAAACAATTTCTAACAACTATCCAGGGGTCTTGTTCTTTGATGGTGAGAGTTTTGTAACCAAAAAGCAGTAAATAAAGTGCAAGATGTGTAGTCAAGTAATGGTGCAATACTTTGGGTGTTAACAATATTAAGAGGACGGTCCAGGGTCAGAGTTACGAACAATCCAGTTGATGTATCCAATTGATTCCACTTCTTAAATCCCGGGTTACTAACTGACAGAGTAAATGTAATTATGAAAACCTTTCAGTTATTCACAATCTATGCAAGCTACTTCAATCCCTATATGTCTATGGGTTAAATCACATGCACGCATTAACGATCCTGTAATGAGTTAAACTAGGCAAGCAAGTATATGTCTATCCTACTCGTAAATTGGTTCCCCGATGCCCGGGTTCACAAACTAGTTCTATTCTTTCTTATTACGTAATTAGATTCTCTCTTTCGAGTTCAACCAAAAAACCATAGATGATGCATAATTATTGAGCTCTAATAATTAAGCAAGTGAAATCAAGAAAGAATAAGTAACCCGTTATGGGATTCAATCAATGGGAATCAATCTTCAACAATCAACTTTCATGTAATATTCTAACCCTAGAACGTAATAAAATTAGCCACACATATTCATAATCACAAGGCAAAGATTTGATGTAATAATGAAGTAATTGATGTAATAGATGAAAGATTAGGAATCACCCTTGTTCAATGAAGTATGTAGCTCTCAATATTGCTCCAAAGTCAAGAACTCCTTACAAAAACTAAGTAAAGAACTATTTATAATGTTTCCAAACCCTTAGTAATAAGTTAGACCCAATGCTAGAAGGAATAGGGAGTAAAAACGCGCACAAGGGGCACTATAACGGGCGCCCCGCGCCTCGGAAAGCGCCCAAACAAGCAGACCCCGTCACAAACTCCACGCTTTGGCCACGCGGCGCATGGGAAACCGCACCTAGACACTGTGCGCGGTAGAGGGTGCGGCGCGTGGCCCATAGCGCCAGGCAAAACTGCTCTTTCCTTGCTCCGAAACTCACCTCGTGTCGTGCCTTTGTGTGCTCAATCCAATCTTCAATCAACATCCAATCAATTCTTGCTCCATCAAGCTCCTAAAAGCTCCAACTGTACTGCGTAACAACCTACACACGCACGACATAAAATCAGTGTAAAACCACAGTCACAAGCTATAAAACGAGCTAATAACAAGCTCAAACGTGCGGTAATATTAAGGAAACCTTGGCATAAAATGCCAAACATCACCACCCCACACTTGAACCTTTGCTCGCCCTCGAGCAAGTCACATCTCACTTCCCAACCTAGGTAAAACAGGTCTGCCCATGACTATGGTTGATACCGACCATTGAACCAATGCACACATGACTACTATGGATCCACAACATGCCAACAATTTACCAAAACCAAAAACATGCGAACAACCACCCCAAAATAGCTCAAGTACACAAACTCAACTTAATGCAACCATGCTCCCACAAAATCACACCTATCTACTCAACCAAGAGCCATCAACTTTACCTACTTCATGCAAACCACGTGCCCTCACCAATATGAAAGAGAGTGCCCCCCCAAAGATCACACACAACAACAAATATCATGAATAGAACGGGGGCAATAACAAATGAATTCACTCACTCTCATGAAAGGCTCACATGTCGCACACAACGTACCATAGGCTTGCCCGTAGTGTAGGACTCCACTAATGTAGACTCACTCCAATCGGGATTAACTAGGACTTTAGAAAGGTCGTAATGTAGGCTAAGGTGCGGGTAGGATACATATGGTAATAGTGACTACCTCCCTAAGCACTTTAATACATCACATTTATTTCAAATACAATTCTCAATAAGCCACCCAATCAACAACTTTCACACATACACCTTCTCAACAAGTAGCATATTTTCTTTTTAAGCACACACTAGCAAGGAAGGGATATCTTTCTCTCTTTTTTTTTTCTTTTCTTCACATTTTTTCTTTTCAACTTTGCTATTTTTTTTCTTTTCTCATCATTTCATTTTTTCAATTTCATTAACTTCCAACCTTGCCAATGCTTTTCACTACTTCACAATTTTCACAAGTATTCCCCTTCATTAGGTCCACTCAAGAACCTCCCAATATCCAACCACAACTCCAAAGTAACAACACAATATTAACTAAAGTGCTTAAGGAGTAAAAGGCCAAAAGAGACAATTTAGAACAAATGGGTAGGCTCGGGGTGTGGGTGCCAATAAAAAGGGTCAAAGAAATCACAACAACAATTTTTTTTTCAAGGTATATATGTAAGGGTAGGCAAATCAAAGAAGGCCTTGTATCATTTCCCGACTAGAGCAAACCTAGGATTTTGCTTTGCACACACACGGGGCAAGTTCTAGACATTAATATGCAACATGGAGCAAATCAAAAATATGCCTCACACACACACTGCACATTATCCACACAAAAAGGTTCCATCAACAACTCTCAACCAAGCTTCTAGAATGCAACTTGTGGAAATTTAAGCACTAATGCACAAAAGTTCACAATCAAGTCAAGCAAGTGGACTCAAGCATCTCAAGGAGGTTGTTCCATTTTTTTTCCTAGGCATGCATCAAATTAAAACCAAGGACACCACAAATAGCACATGCACTCAATTCAAGTCCACCGGTATCAAACAAATCAAAGGCACCTAGCATTCTACCTAGTTCCTCCGCCTAGGGTCATCTACAACTAACTATCCTAATCCTAAAAATAAAAACTACCCGGTTCAAAGGTCACCCCGTGGAAAAGAACCGTGGCCATAAGAAAAACCACGGGGCAGATGACATGTACCACTAATAAAAGCTAAAAGGAAAATCTTTTTGGAATTTTTCATTGGTTTTCTAATTTTTTTTTTTCATTTTTGCATATATTAAAGCAAGAAATAAATCAAAACAAAGTCAAGTGACAAAAGAAAAAGTCCTAAGGTACATGCATCCTAAACCTCAAAAATAGATAAAGGGCAGTACCCCACCCCACACTTAAACTAAGCAATGTCCCAGTGCGACAAAGAAGTAAGTGCAAAAGTAAAAGTACAAGAAAACTGCCCTGAAATCCGGGTGGTGCGCAGGAGTGTGGACCTAGGCCTCCTCCTCATCAGAGCCACCGCCCTCAACATCAGTCGCCTCAACCTCACTGTCCGGATCATTAGCAACAACATCTGAATCCGTGTTCTCATCCTCCGCCGGAGGCACCACTAATGCCGGAATCATGCCAACCAAACACTTTGACGTCTCCAGTAGAGGGACAGTGCGGTCAATAGCTCCAAAATCCACGCCCGACCACCGGGCCATCTGCTCAATCATCAAGTACTGACGCGCAGACAAGTTGGCGTCTGCCTCCCGCCACTCGTCTGTCGTCAGCTTCACCGGTGCCGTGGTGGTCACACCCTTGACCGAAGCAATGTCAAAAGGCTTTCCTATGTCAGGGACAATGCGATCCCCAATCTCATCTACGGGGACGCCAGACTGCTCCATGTAGCGGGTCAAGATGTTCGCAAAGTATAAGCGACTACACGAATCTAACTTCCGTTGCTCCTTCATCACCCGCAACATGTAGTAGCCTATGTTCACCGGCCTCCCAGTCATAAAGAAGTAAACCATGCACGCCCGAGTCTTGGTGACCTCGGAATAGTGGGAAGATGGTAGTATACGTGCATTGATAAACCTCATCCACACACGAGCCGGCTTGAGAAACTGTGAGAAATGCATAAACTTGTGTCTCCGGGCCGCACTGCGCCCCCACTTATGAGTGGAGTCCTCGCCACATAGGGTATCCCACAGAGCCTTGTAATCAGGCTTTTTGATGTACTCCCTCAGATCATCATAGTCGGGGTCCGCGACCCCCAAAAAGGCATTCAATGCCGTAGGATCCAACTTCACTTTCACTC
The DNA here is from genome assembly GCA_037355625.1 of Petunia x hybrida. Classification (NCBI taxonomy): domain Eukaryota; kingdom Viridiplantae; phylum Streptophyta; class Magnoliopsida; order Solanales; family Solanaceae; genus Petunia; species Petunia x hybrida. The sequence goes on from JBBBVM010000669.1 coordinate 395,104, forward strand.
CCCGCACTGTCACCATATCATCCTCTTTCCATGCTTCCTCCGGCTCCCGGTTGGCATACAATTCTTGCACCATATCCAAGTTGGCGTGCCCCGGACTCTCAAACATCGAGTCCCACTTTAGGGAAATGATCGCCTCGGCCACACTTCTAAATTTTTGCATCACCCGTCTTTTATCAATGGCTTGCTCGGGTATGTACCCCGCAAGCCGCACACTCTTATACCATGTTTGACATCCACCCTTCTTTACAAAAGGGATGTCATAACGGGTCTTTCCTCCGGGACGTGGTATCGGCATCGCGTCCTTAGGCATCTTTGCTTTAGCCTTTGCCTTTGCCTTGGGCTTGGCCGGTGCCTTGCCCTTTTGTGTTGATGAAGAAGCCCCGGCTTGGAGTGCTCTTTTCGGGGCCGAGGCAGATGAAGAACCGGCTTTGTGGGGTGTAGTCACCATGGTACCTACACAACAATAGATCAATGTGAGATGAATAGCTAATCACCAAAAATACAAATCAAGCTCAATTGGTAGGGTACCACCCCACACTTATCACACACTCTATGTGTAAAAAACTCAATTCAATGGCACTAGCAACCCCACACTTGAACACAACTAGCTTCGGACAAAGTATGCCACATTTTTTATTTTTCAAGATTAAGCTAGTGTGGGTGCATTATGAGCAATTCTTATGTGTGTGCATGTCACGACCCAGATCTAGGGCCGTGACCGGCGCTTAGGAACTAAGTCCCTAAACAAGCCTTATCAAAATTCTACAGAAAATCGGGCAGAGTTTCCCCTATTTTAGGCCTATCCAAAATTTTACCTGCTTTAAAACAAACAGAAAAACCAGCCAACACCCAATACCATTACGCAACAATAATAAAATACCACGTTTATCTCCAAATACTACGAGAACAATCTAACAGGGTTGTAGTAAGTTCATAGACACCAAATACTCGCAAGAGTAACTTATTAATGAACAATCCAACTGGTTACCCAACTGACTAAACGAATGACTAACAAATGACTAGATAAATGACTAAATGGAGCGACTCTAAGAGTTTCAAAGAAAGACAATAATGAATAAATAAAGCTCTTGCCCACGCGAACTAATGCGGGGCTCACCAGGATTGTCAACTCGCGACTCTAAGAATGAAGATCCTCGTCTACGGCACCTGCTGTATCTGGAAGGAAAAATATAGCGAGGAGTGAGTCGCAACTCAGTGAGTAATAACGCTTAACCACAACCGTTTTAAGTGGGGGACAAGTCAAAACATGCCAGTATATCTTATGCAGAAATATACATATAATTTAATTGTCACTTTCAGAATAACAAACAGAAATCAGTCTTTCCAAGTACTTCTTGTAAACCGTAATCAATATAAAATCAGTAGTACATTCAGTAATCACTATATTATATCAAGTATATAGGTTAGGGAGATTTCCAAGAACAAACCATGTAATCAGTATAAATTCCTCTCTGAGGAAATCAGTAACGGTAAGCTAGTTCTACCTTCCCACTAGCAAGGACTGTAACGGTAATCCGGAGTATACAAGGTGCACCAGGTCTAACGTACCCGTCGTTAGCTACGGGGTCTGTCAAGGCTCATCCCAAAATATATATTTTCTATACAAAGTAAAGGGGCATTTCAAGTAACAGTACAATATTCCAAATAGCGGTAAAACATGTCAAGTAGCGGTAAAAATCAGATCTTGTAACGGTAAAATAATTCAAATAATTATTTCGGTACATATCTTGTAAAAGGACTTGTCCCATGCAATTTAAATCATTCAGTAATATATTTTACTTCAAAATCAAGTAGAAACCATGCAGGTTATGGAAATACAAATTGCGGTAAGGTCATCACTCACAGTACAAACACGCGTAGCTTAAGCGTATCTTCTACGAGCACTCCAACACCTCGTCCAATCAATCTATAATCACATTGTAGGGATTGCAATCAATTCCAAACTAATATCATTGTATCTTTATTTAGGCTAGCTCTTACTCCATTAACAATACTGACACTTTGGTTTCATGGTATACCCTTAATTCGACTAATTAGAAGATATTGTGATCTAAATCACTTTTGAAAAAAATCTAATATTTGTTTAAGTTAAAACTTATTCACTGTCGCTATGAACTAAGTTTCACTACCATGGATTCCTAGTTCAAATACAAACTTGTACCTTCTTGACCTCTCTGTAGTAATTAAAGAATCCAAGAGTTTACTTATATTTACCAGGAAAACAATTCATGAATTGTCTACAAGATTCCTTAAAAAAAAAAGAATCATACCTCGGTTAGAGCCTTATAGTGTTGCAAATAATAAAAGGAAACTCTTCTCTTATTTCTTTAATATCACGTTGATCAAAGCTCTTCTTTGCTTTGTTTTGGCCCTAACGTGTTCTCTGTTTTTGCCAAGCTCTACACTCTTTGTTTCTGTATGTTTTGGGTTTAGGCAGACAAGCCAACATGGGCTTTAGGTTACTCACGTTTTTCCCCCTTTTTTTTTTTATTTTTTTTTCCTTTTAAAATGACTTATTTGTCCTTTATTTAATAAAGTATTACAATCTCTCCCGCTTAAGAAATTCGGTCCCCGAATTTAAACCAAGAGTATACCTGTAGGGTGAAATAACTGAGGATACTTTGCTCGCATATCATCTTCCATTTCCCAAGTAGCTTCCCTTGCTGTATGGTTTTTCCATAAAACTTTCACGAACACAATTTCTTTTCTCCATAACTTTCTTATTTGGCTCTCAACTATGGCTATTGGTTCCTCCTCGTACGATAATTTCTCATTAAGCTGTATAGTCGGTGCCTCTAGCACATGAGAATCGTCCGGTACATACTTTCGTAGCATAGACACATGAAACACAGGATGAATAAAAGATAACTCTGGAGGAAGAGCCAAACTGTAAGCAACGGCTCCAACTCGATCAAGTATCTCATAGGGTCCTGTGAATCGCGGGCTCAACTTCCCTCTTTTCCCAAATCGTGTCACGCCTTTCATCGGGGAAACTCGTAAGAACACACGATCCCCAACTGCAACTCTAAGTCCCTTTTTCTTTTATCTGCATAAGACTTTTGCCTGCTTTGAGCTGTGAGCAATCTCTACCTAATCAACTGGACCTTATCAATAGCTTCCTGTATCAGGTCTGGTCCTAAAACCTTAACTTCAACGGCTTCCAACCATCCAATTGGAGAACGACAACGCCTACCATATAAAGCCTCGTAAGGAGCCATCTGAATGCTTGCCTGATAGCTGTTGTTATAAGCAAACTCAGCTAAAGGCAAGTAAGCATCCTAACTACCACCAAAATCAATCATGCAAGCTCTCAACATGTCCTCCAATATCTGTATAGTACGTTCAGATTGACCGTCAGTCTGAGGATGAAATGCGGTGCTAAGATCTACTCTAGTACCCAATTCTCTTTGAAAGGACCTCCAAAAGTGAGAGGTGAACTGTGATCCTCTATCAGAGATAATGGACAATGGAACCCCATGAAGTCGGACAATTTCATTCATGTATAACTGTGCATATCTCGCACCACTGTAAGTAGTTTTAACCGGCAAAAAGTGTGCTGACTTTGTAAGCCGATCAACAATCACCCATACTGAATCATAACCTTTAAGTGTACGAGGTAGCCCAGTCACAAAATCCATGGTAACTCTTTCCCACTTCCACTCTGGAATCTCAAGCCGCTGTAGTAGTCCTGCGGGTCGCTGGTGCTCAGCTTTAACCTGTTGACAAGTCAAACAACTAGCAACAAAGTTAGCAATATCTTTCTTCATACCTTCCCACCAATACAATTGCTTCAGGTCACGGTACATCTTAGTGGATCCAGGATGTATAGTGTATCTAGAATGGTGAGCTTCCTCGAGAATAACTCGCCTTAGCCCATCAATTTCTGGTACACATAACCGGTTACCTAGTCGGAGAACCCCATTATCATCAACAATCATATTCTTGCTCTTACCAGCTAGGACTTCATCCCGATATTTGCACAATCGTTCATCCTCGTACTGAGTGGCTTTAACACGTTCTACCAGTGAAGACTTGGCTGGAACATAAGCCAATAACACACTAGAATTAGTCACGCTGAACCTGATACCTGTACCTTCGAGCCTGTGAATATCCCTGGCCAACTGTCTCTTTACAGGAGCTATATGTGCCAGACTACCCATGGACTTTCTGCTCAATGCATCAGCCACAACATTGGCCTTCCCTGGATGATATAGAATAGTGCAATCATAGTCCTTGAGAAGTTCCATCCAGCGACGCTGCCGAATGTTCAGATCTCTCTGTTGAAAAATATACTTTAGGCTCTTGTGATAGGTATAAATTTCACATGTTTCTCCATACAGGTAGTGCCTCCAAATTTTCAGTGCAAATACCACTGCAGCCATCTCCAGATCATGAGTGGGATAATTCTGTTCATTCTTTTTCAACTGTCTCGAAGCATAAGCTATCACACGACCATTTTGCATGAGAACACACCCTAATCCCACTCTCGAAGCATCACAAAATACCGTGAATCCTCCCGAACCGGATGGTAAGGCTAGAACTGGCGCGGTGGTCAAACATGTCTTGAGCTTCTGAAAACTCTGCTCACATTCATCTGTCCACTGAAACTTTACATTTTTCTGTGTTAGCTTGGTCAATGGTACTGCTATTCTGGAAAAATCCTGCACAAAACGCCTGTAGTAACCTGCTAAGCCCAGAAAGCTGCGAATCTCTGTAGGAGTAGTGGGTCTGGGCCATTTCTGCACTGCTTCCATCTTTCTAGGATCTACCAGTATTCCATCCTTGGATACAACATGTCCAAGGAATGCTACAGAGTCTAGCCAAAATTCACACTTAGAGAACTTAGCATAAAGCTTATGTTCCCGCAATGTTTGCAGTACAACTCTCAGATGAGCCTCGTGTTCTTCTTGACTGCGAGAATACACCAAGATATCGTCAATAAATACAATGACAAATCTGTCCAGAAACGGCTTGAACACCCTATTCATTAAATCCATGAATGCAGCTGGAGCATTAGTCAACCCGAAAGGCATCACAAGGAATTCATAATGCCCGTATCGAGTTCTGAAAGCTGTCTTAGGAACATCTTTGTCACTAACTCTGAGCTGATGATAACCAGATCGAAGATCAATCTTTGAGAAATGGGCAGCTCCTTGCAACTGATCAAACAGATCATCAATACGAGGTAAAGGGTATTTATTACGTACCGTTACCTTGTTCAGCTGTCTATAGTTAATGCACATTCTTAGGGACCCATCTTTCTTCTTCACAAATAGCACTGGTGCACCCCAGGGGGATACACTTGGTCTGATAAATCCCTTGTTCAATAACTCCTGCAATTGTTCTTTTAGCTCCCTCAACTCCGCTGGTGCCATACGATATGGAGGAATCGATATGGGTTGCGTGTCAGGTGCTACATCGATGCTGAAATCTATATCCCGCACTGGAGGTAGTCCCGGTAAATCCTCAGGAAATACATCAGTGAACTCTTGCACCACTGGAACCATTTCCAAGCTAGGAGTCACATCACTTGTGTCTCTCACCATAGCTAAGAATGCCCAACAACCTTTCTTCACTAACTGGTGAGCTTTTACAAATGATATGACATTACACATCTCTGGAATTTGATCCCCTTTCAGAATAAAACTAGGTTCATTAGGCATCTCGAACCTAACTACCTTCGCATGACAATCGAGGGTAGCGTGGCAAGAAGATAGCCAATCCATACCCATCAGTACGTCAAAATCAACCATATCAAGTACAATTAGATTAGCTAAGGTGTCTCTACCCTCAACTCGAATCTGACAAGCACGATACACATATTCAACAAGTAAAGAATCTCCCACCGGATTAGCAACTAGAAAAGGATCATGCAATATTTCTGGCTGTCTATCAAACCTCAAAGCAAAGAATGAGGACACATAGGAGTGGGTAGATCCTGGATCAAACAATGCAAGTGCATCAAGTGAGCAAACAGAAAGAATACCTGTAACCACAGCATTTGAGGCCTGAGCATCTTGCCTAGTAAGTGCAAAAACTCTCGACTGGCCTCTACCAGCAGTCCCCTGTCCTCGATTACCCATGGCACGATCTCCGGTACCTCTGCCTCTGTTACCTCTACCAGCAGTACCTGTATTATTACGAGCAGTCTGCGTAGATGCCACTGCCTGCACAGAGGCCTGGCTAAACTCTCTCTGAGGATGAGGGCAATCCTGTATGTGATGTACCAACTTGCCACACCGGAAGCACCCTCCAGTCAGAACACGACACGGACCCCAATGTGATCTACCACAAATCTGACATACTGAATCAGTAGCATATATCTGTCCAGAGCTATGATGTCCAGATGATAATGGTAGCCCTTTAGCATTATCTTTGTGAGGAGGTGCTCTAACGGATGGCTGGGAAACCAAGTTTGTCCCTGTCTGAAAACCCTGTCGCTGTACCTGATTCCCTGCTCTGCGGTCTGTGCTAACTCCCTCAGTGAAAGATCCCCCAGTCTTAGCCTTCTTATAGGAATCTTTAGCTGCCCGTGATTCACGACCCCTGTTTTCAATCTTTCTGGCAAGGTCGAGTGCATCAGAGTAATTCAGATTCTTCATCTGCGAAGCAACGGCATTGAATAAACGATCAACCAACCCATCAACAAACCTCTGAACCCGAGATGTTTCATTAGGCACTAAGTTAGGTGCATATCTAGCCAGCTTAGTAAACTTAGTGTTATATGTCGATACATCCATATCTGGAGTCTGAACTAATCTCTCAAACTGCCTAGCGTACTCCTTCCTCAGACTTTCAGGGAGAAAGCGATCCATGAACAACTTAGTAAACTCATCCCATGTCAATCGTGCTGCTTCCGTGGGCCTTTCTAAAAGTACAGTTTCATACCAAGTATTAGCTGTATCCTCCAACTTGTATGCTGCAAGTTCCACGGATCTCTCACTAGAACATCCAAGAGCACGCAACGCCTTAAGTGTACCATCCAAGAAACTCTGAGGATCCTCTGTAGTGTCAGAACCCGTGAACCTTGGTGGTTTCAGTTTCAAGAACTCTGGTAAGGACACTTCTCTGTTACCAAAAATCTGAGTCTGTCTCTGAGCCTGAGCCTGAGTCTGTGGCTGAGCCTGAGACTGTGGCTGAGCCTGAGTCTGTGTCTGTGCCTGAGCCTGAGTCTGTGTCTGTGCCTGAGTCTATGCCTGAATCTGTGTCCGAGTCTGAGCCTGTGTAGGTGCCTGAGGTTGCGTTGGAGCAACATTCTGTTGACTAGCCCTTTCCTGTCTATCCATTCTGGCATTCAAGAGTTCAATGGACCTTTGCATAGCATTAAGTGCCTCAATAGTAGCATTCTCATATGACGGTGGAGGTGGAATATCCTCAATTTCTGGAGTAGGCTCTCTGGTAGCTCTTGTAGTAACACCAGCCCTCGTAGCAGTAGCTTGGCCTCGTCCCTGAGTATTACCTCCTTTTCTAGCCGAGGTAGATGACGGCCCAGCAGTGGAGGAATTCGGAGCAGCTCGGGCCGCCTTTTTAGATCTTGTCTTACCAGCCATCTAAGTAATAGAATAACTAACGTTAGATTCATCTATTTAGCAGTAGTCGTCTCACACGTACGGAAGGAACAAGAAAGAAAGAAAGACACGAAACATCCTATCACGCCCTCGCAGAATAACGATTATGGGAATGGCCGGCAACATAACCATAATAGAGATTCTACTACTGACGTGTGCTCCATTAGTCACAGGGATAACCTAGGGCTCTGATACCAACTTTGTCACGACCCAGATCTAGGGCCGTGACCGGCGCTTAGGAACTAAGTCCCTAAACAAGCCTTATCAAAATTCTACAGAAAATCGGGCAGAGTTTCCCCTATTTTAGGCCTATCCAAAATTTTACCTGCTTTAAAACAAACAGAAAAACCAGCCAACACCCAATACCATTACGCAACAATAATAAAATACCACGTTTATCTCCAAATACTACGAGAACAATCTAACAGGGTTGTAGTAAGTTCATAGACACCAAATACTCGCAAGAGTAACTTATTAATGAACAATCCAACTGGTTACCCAACTGACTAAACGAATGACTAACAAATGACTAGATAAATGACTAAATGGAGCGACTCTAAGAGTTTCAAAGAAAGACAATAATGAATAAATAAAGCTCTTGCCCACGCGAACTAATGCGGGGCTCACCAGGATTGTCAACTCGCGACTCTAAGAATGAAGATCCTCGTCTACGGCACCTGCTGTATCTGGAAGGAAAAATATAGCGAGGAGTGAGTCGCAACTCAGTGAGTAATAACGCTTAACCACAACCGTTTTAAGTGGGGGACAAGTCAAAACATGCCAGTATATCTTATGCAGAAATATACATATAATTTAATTGTCACTTTCAGAATAACAAACAGAAATCAGTCTTTCCAAGTACTTCTTGTAAACCGTAATCAATATAAAATCAGTAGTACATTCAGTAATCACTATATTATATCAAGTATATAGGTTAGGGAGATTTCCAAGAACAAACCATGTAATCAGTATAAATTCCTCTCTGAGGAAATCAGTAACGGTAAGCTAGTTCTACCTTCCCACTAGCAAGGACTGTAACGGTAATCCGGAGTATACAAGGTGCACCAGGTCTAACGTACCCGTCGTTAGCTACGGGGTCTGTCAAGGCTCATCCCAAAATATATATTTTCTATACAAAGTAAAGGGGCATTTCAAGTAACAGTACAATATTCCAAATAGCGGTAAAACATGTCAAGTAGCGGTAAAAATCAGATCTTGTAACGGTAAAATAATTCAAATAATTATTTCGGTACATATCTTGTAAAAGGACTTGTCCCATGCAATTTAAATCATTCAGTAATATATTTTACTTCAAAATCAAGTAGAAACCATGCAGGTTATGGAAATACAAATTGCGGTAAGGTCATCACTCACAGTACAAACACGCGTAGCTTAAGCGTATCTTCCACGAGCACTCCAACACCTCGTCCAATCAATCTATAATCACATTGTAGGGATTCCAATCAATTCCAAACTAATATCATTGTATCTTTATTTAGGCTAGCTCTTACTCCATTAACAATACTGATACTTTGGTTTCATGGTATACCCTTAATTCGACTAATTAGAAGATATTGTGATCTAAATCACTTTTGAAAAAAAATCTAATATTTGTTTAAGTTAAAACTTATTCACTGTCGCTATGAACTAAGTTTCACTACCATGGATTCCTAGTTCAAATACAAACTTGTACCTTCTTGACCTCTCTGTAGTAATTAAAGAATCCAAGAGTTTACTTATATTTACCAGGAAAACAATTCATGAATTGTCTACAAGATTCCTTAAAAAAAAAGAATCATACCTCGGTTAGAGCCTTATAGTGTTGCAAATAATAAAAGGAAACTCTTCTCTTATTTCTTTAATATCACGTTGATCAAAGCTCTTCTTTGCTTTGTTTTGGCCCTAACGTGTTCTCTGTTTTTGCCAAGCTCTACACTCTTTGTTTCTGTATGTTTTGGGTTTAGGCAGACAAGCCAACATGGGCTTTAGGTTACTCACGTTTTTCCCCTTTTTTTTTTTTATTTTTTTTTTCTTTTAAAATGACTTATTTGTCCTTTATTTAATAAAGTATTACAGTGCAACACCTAGTGTCCATATTTAGCCTAAGGAATGCATTGCTACTCAAGAATTCACAATGTTATTGAATTTGTATCATTGAGGCTTTTTCACAAACATCTAGTGTGCACAACTTGGAACTAACAATTTCAATGAGTTTTGGATTGTGCCAACCCTCCCAATTGGTTGGGAGATCTCTTTTTACGAGTCACAAGTCATCTATCTATCACCATTAGCAATTTAACCATCACAAGAATGAATTTTATGAGTAAACTTGTAACTAGCTAAGAAATCACCCATGAGCAATAATAAGTGCAACTTACATTTTAATGAAGAGAAGAGAAGAAGAATTTACTTACTTGAATGTTTTAGAATGGATTGCACAAGATTTGGGATGAGTCCAAGTGTTAGAGAGGAATTAGGGTGTGTTTAGAGAGTGATTGTAGTGAAAATAGTGAAGAAAAGGGTGTTAGAATCGGGGAATAAGGGCATGGGGGGAAAACTTACAAAACTTTGGCCTTCCGCGTTGGCCTCCGTGGCGCATGCCAAACGCGGACCATTTTTTGAACCTTCTGCCAAGCATAGCGCGGTGGGAGGTGCGGGGCGCTCCCAACCGCGCCAAGCTTCTTTTGCTCAGCTTTTATTTTGCGCTTTGGGAGGCGCGGGGCACTCCCGAACGCGCCCGAGCACGTTTTTTCGCACCGATTTTCGAAACCCAAGAGTGGGACATGTCTCGAGACGTCCCATACCCCTCAATGCATTAATTACACCATGTTTAGCTCACCCGATTCCTGCAAAAACGACACACAAAAACGACAAACTATGTGACACTATAAAATGAAAAATACTAAACTATTACAAGTACAAACTCGGGTTGCCTCCCGAGAAGCGCCTTATTTAACGTCGTGGCACGACGGGTATAAATCAAGGGTCCCTCAAAGTACTGGACGTTCGGTGATTCACCGTACCACCCCAATAACGTTTCACCCTTTGACCATTAACCAAGAATGTGTTCTCAGACTCCGGGGCTTTCAATTCAACCGCTCCATGCGCTGTAACACGAACAACTTCAAAAGGCCCCGACCATCTCGACTTCAACTTGCCCGAAAATAATTTCAACCTCGAGTTGAACAACAATACAAGCTGCCCGGGCTCAAAAGAACGACGCTCAATGTGCTTATCATGCCATTTCTTTGTCCGTTCCTTATATAGTTTCGCATTTTCATACGCATGGAAACGGAACTCTTCAAGTTCATGCAATTGGAGCATCCTCTTCTCACCCGCCAAAGCCATATCAAGGTTGAGCTTTTGAATTGCCCAATACGCCTTATGCTCTAATTCAACCGGCAAGTGACAGGCCTTACCATAAACAAGCCTATATGGAGAGGTTCCAATAGGTGTTTTGAATGCAGTTCGATAGGCCCAGAGAGCATCATCTAACTTCATAGCCCAATCCTTCCTCGAGGCATTCACAGTCTTCTCAAGGATTTGCTTGATCTCTCTGTTAGACACTTCCACTTGGCCACTAGTTTGGGGATGATAAGCAGTAGCCACCTTATGGCGAACCCCATACTTAGCCAATAACTTATTGAACAACCGGCTACAAAAATGCATACCTTCATCACTGATTATAGCCCGCGGTGTCCCAAAACGAGTGAAAATATTCTTCTTCACGAACTGCACCACCACACTCGCATCATTTGTTGGAAGTGCAATAGCCTCCACCCATTTCGATACATAATCAACTGCTACGAGGATGTATTTCTTGTACATAGAAGGTGGGAATGGACCCATAAAATCAATACCCCAACAATCAAACAGCTCAATCTCCAAGATATTGTTCAAAGGCATCTCGTGACGCCTAGTAATAGACCCGTTCTTTGGCAACGATCACATTGCTTCACTAATGCATGAGCATCTTTAAATAAAGTAGGCCAAAAGAAACCAGATTGAAGTACCTTTGCAGCTGTTCGATCTCCACCAAGGTGGCCACCATAAGGAGAGGAATGGCAGCTCTGTAGAATCGGCTCTACTTCTTCCCTTAAAATGCATCTCCTAGCTAGTTGATCCACTCCTATCTTGTACAAGTAGGGCTCATCCCACACATAAAATCTGCTCTCATGAAGGAGTTTACGCTTTGCTCAGCAGTAGCCCCAGGGGGATACACATCACTCACAAGAAAATTCACCATGTCAGCATACCATGGTGCTTCAGCTTCATCTAGAGCAAAAAGTTGCTCATCAGGAAATACCTCTTTAATCTCAGGCCCCTCATCTACATGATCTCTATTCTCCAGCCTTGACAAATGATCAGCTACTTGATTCTTAGTCCCCTTGCAATCTCGAATTTCAACATCAAACTCTTGCAATAGGAGAACCCATCTAATGAGTCTAGGCTTGGAGTCCTTCTTTTCAAACAAATACCGGATTGCGGCATGATCAGTGTAGACAACAACACGAGTGCCAACCAAATAAGATCTGATTTTATCAAAAGCATAAAACACGGCTAGCAACTCCTTCTCAGTGGTGGTATAATTAGACTGGGCTGCATCAAGCGTCTTGCTTGCATAATAGATGGAGTGAAAAATTCTTCCAATTCTTTGGCCTAGAACAGCCCCAATAGCATTATCACTCGCATCACACATCAATTCAAACGGCAAAGACCAGTCAGGAGCAATGATGATTGGTGCGGTCACCAACCTTTTCTTCAACTCTTCAAATGCCTTGAGACAAGCATCATCAAACACAAATTTCACATCCTTCTCTAACAATTTGCACAAGGGAGTGGAAATTTTGGAGAAGTCCTTTATGAAACGTCTGTAGAACCCTGCATGTCCCAAGAAACTACGCACCCCCTTAACAGAGATAGGTGGTGGTAATTTCTCAATAGCCTCAATCTTCGCTTTGTCAACCTCAATCCCTTGCTTTGACACCTTGTGCCCAAGTACTATGCCTTCTTGAACCATAAAGTGACATTTTTCCCAATTCAGCACCAGATTTGTTTCTTCACAACGGCTCAGCACAACATCAAGATTTTTCAAACATTCATCAAAGGAGTCACCAACCACTGAGAAATCATCCATAAATACCTCCACAAATTTTTCCACCATATCAGTGAAAATAGCCATCATGCACCGCCGAAAAGTCCCCGGGGCATTACACAACCCAAATGGCATCCTCCTAAATGCATAGGTGCCATATGGACAAGTGAAAGTAGTCTTCTCTTGGTCTTTAGGGGCTATCACAATTTGATTGTAGCCCGAATACCCATCCAAGAAACAGTAATACTCATGGCCTGCAAGTCTGTCTAGCATCTGATCAATAAAAGGGAGTGGGAAGTAATCTTTCCTGGTGGCCTTATTCAGCTTCCTATAATCAATGCAAATTCGCCACCCTGTAACTGTTCTTGTAGGAATCAACTCATTATGCTCATTCTTCACCACTGTCATGCCCCCCTTCTTAGGAACACATTGCACTGGACTCACCCACTTGCTGTCAGAGATAGGAAAAATAATACCAGCATCCAGCCACTTGATAACTTCTTTCTTCACCACCTCCTTCATGATTGGATTTAGCCTCCTCTGCTGCTCTATGGATGGCTTATGATCTTCCTCCAAGAGAATTTTATGCATGCAGAAAGAAGGACTAATCCCTCTAATATCAGCAATAGTCCAGCCAATAGCTCTCTTGCGCTCTCCCAATACCCGCAACACCTTCTCAACCTGCACATCAGACAACAAAGAAGAAAGGATCACGGGCAAATTATTACCTTCACCCAAATAAGCATAACGTAAATGTGCGGGTAAAGGTTTGAGCTCAAGATTAGGAGCTCTCTCAATAGACGGTTTAGCAGGAGTTAAGGTCAACGGTCTATCAAGCTCCTCAAATTTCTTCCACCCTGGGATGAATCTATTTTGCATATTGAGAACCTCCACATATTCTTCAGTATCGTCATCCTTCAGGATATCATCATCATCACATAAGAGTGCCCTTTCCAAAGAATCAACATTAGAAGCCAAAAATGACCTCTCATCAGCAGTCAACTCATCATCTATCACTTTTACCATGGACAACTCTTCATAATGAGAAGGAAGCTGGGTAGCTCTGAACACATTAAACACAGCTTCTTCCCCGTTTACCTTCATGATCATCTTAGCAGCTCTGACTCTAATAACAGCATCAGCAGTAGCCAAAAATCCTCTTCCCAAGATGAGAGGAACCTCAGGATCAGCTTCATAATCAAGAATAATAAAATCCATAGGTAATATAAACTGACCCACTTGTACAAGCACATCCTCAATAATCCCCTCGGGGCATGTCAATGATCTATCAGCTAGCTGCAAAGTCACAGTAGTGGGTCGTGGCTCACCCAGGCCTAGCTTCCTGAAAACTGAAGAAGGCATTAAATTCACACTAGCACCCAAATCACATAAAGCACGACCAACCTCATGTTCCCCAATTTTCAAGGGAATGGTAAAGCTGCCAGGATCCTTCAATTTCTGAGGAAGCTTGCTTCTAACTCTGGAACTACACTCCTCAGTGAGTGCAACTGTCTCAAACTCAGTCAGTCTTCTCTTGTTAGCAACAATGTCCTTGATTTATTTAGCATATTTGGGAACATCCCGCAAAAGCTCCACCAAAGGAATATTTACCTGAATTTGACTCAAGATCTCCAAGAATTTCTTGCATGCTGCATCAACTTTCTGCTTCTGAAGTCTCTGAGGGAAAGGTGGTGGTGGTCTCACAATAGCAGACTCGGGCTGCTTTGCTATCACTTTCTCTGCTTCTTTCTCCACTTCCCTATCAGCATTTGGCTCTAACTCACCAACAGGCTTCTTTGGCTTTGGGGGAACTTCTTCCAGAGCTCTTCCATTCCTCAAAGTAACTGCTTGCACAAATTCTCTAGGATTCTTCTCTATATCACTCGGTAAAGCACCCCGAGGTCTATTATTTTGTGCTTCAGCTAGCTGCCCCAATTGCCTCTCAAGATCTTTCTGCGCATTGCTCAAATCTTTAATTGTTTGTGCCTGAGATGCTGAATCATCCATGAGCTTTTGCTGCCCTGCAAGAATTTTCTTAAGCATATCCTCAACTGAACTAGACTGCTGTGGCTGACTCTGCGACTGTGACCCCTGCTGTGGTGCATTTTGGGATCTCCATGGCTGCTTACGATTATCCCTCTAAGAAAAATTTGGGTGACTACGCCAACACGTGTTATAGCTGTTACCATATTGATTGCGATTCTGGCCCTGTGATCTGTTCTGATTACCCACATAGTATACTGACTCTCGATTAGATGGACAGACGTCAGTAGCATGATCCTCTCCATAAACCTCACAAAAGACTTGAAGTTGTTGCACTGGAGCTGCTGGTTGTTGAGCCTGCGGCAGAGTTAGCTTGCTGATTTGGTTGGAAATAGCATCCATTTTCGCCCTCAGCTCTGAAACTGCATCCAATTGAAGTATCCCAGCAGATTTCTGCGTAGTAGCTCTACCAACACCCTGCCAATCAGGATTGCTCTGCGAAAACTTGTCAAGTAAATCATAAATTTGATCAAAATTTAAAGCCAGTACTTGACCTCCAGCAGCAGCATCTACCACAATCTTCGTGTGTGCATTCAACCCCTCAACAAAAGTGTGTGCAATAACCTCATTGGATTGGTTGTGGTGTGGACAATCCCTCAATAGAGCCTTAAATCTCTCCCAGTCTGAGTACAAAGATTCTCGGTCTAACTGTCTGAATGACATGATTTCACTCCTCAGCCGGGCTGTCTTGGCAGACGGATAAAATTTAGCCAAGAATTTCTTAGCCAAGTCCTCCAAAGTAGTGATAGACCCAGGCTTTTCAGCCTTTAACCACTTCCTTGCTGTCCCAATCAGTGAAAACGGGAACAGAGTCAAACGAACATAATCAGTAGGCACACCCGAGGGTGTATAAGTATCACTGATCTCCAGAAAGTTCTGAATGTGTTGCTGCGGATCCTCATGAAGTAATCCAGCATATTGCCCCGTCACATGCAGCAACTGAATCATGTCGGGCTTGATCTCAAAGTGCCCGGTAATAGCGGGCTTAACAATACTTGACGCTACTCCCACCAGGCTGGGAAGAGCAACATCTCGCACTGCTATAGCTTGTTCTTCGGCCATTTCAACAGGTAGAGAGGCAAGTACGATTGCTAGTGCTTCTCGATCTCTCGCTTCTCTTTTCGCCCTTCTCAAGGTTCTTTCAGGCTCGGGATCAAAAGGTGCGAGTGATTCGTCCTTTTTATTCCTTTGCATTCAAAACCTATTGCCTGAAACAGCACAAGAAACTCAACAAAAAAATTAAACCTGAATAGGAATTAAGTAATCGTTCAAAAAGAAATTAGTCAGTAATAGTCCTCGGCAGCGGCGCCAAAAACTTGTTGCTCCCAAACGCACACGCAAGTATACGCGGTCGCCAAGTAATAAAGTGACAAAGTCGAGTATCGTTCCCACGAGGACTGTGCAGACTAATACTTAGTAAACAATTTCTAACAACTATCCAGGGGTCTTGTTCTTTGATGGTGAGAGTTTTGTAACCAAAAAGCAGTAAATAAAGTGCTAGATGTGTAGTCAAACAATGGTGCAATACTTTGGGTGTTAACAATATTAAGAGAACGGTCTAGGGTCAGAGTTACGAACAATCCAGTTGATGTATCCAATTGATTCCACTTCTTAAATCCCGGGTTACTAACTGACAGAGTAAATGTAATTATGAAAACCTTTCAGTTATTCACAATCTATGCAAGCTACTTCAATCCCTATATGTCTATGGGTTAAATCACATGCACGCATTAACGATCCTGTAATAAGTTAAACTAGGCAAGCAAGTATATGTCTATCCTACTCGGAAATTGGTTCCCCGATGCCCGGGTTCACAAACTAGTTCTATTCTTTCTTATTGCGTAATTAGATTCTCTCTTTCGAGTTCAACCCAAAAACCATAGATGATGCATAATTATCAAGCTCTAATAATTAAGCAAGTGAAATCAAGAAAGAATAAGTAACCCGTTATGGGATTCAATCAATGGGAATCAATCTTCAACAATCAACTTTCATGTAATACTCTAACCCTAGAACGTAATGATATTAGCCACACATATTCATAATCACAAGGCAATGATTTGATGTAATAATGAAGTAATTGATGTAATAGATGAAAGATTAGGAATCACCCTTGTTCAATGAAGTATGTAGCTCTCAATATTGCTCCAAAGTCAAGAACTCCTTACAAAAACTAAGTAAAGAACTATTTATAATGTTTCCAAACCCTTAGTAATAAGTTAGACCCAATGCCAGAAGAAATAGGGAGTAAAAACGCGCACAAGGGGCGCTATAACGGGCGCCCCGCGCCTCGGAAAGCGCCCAAACAAGCAGACCCCGTCACAAACTCCATGCTTTGGCCACGCGGTGCAAGGGAAACCGCGCCTAGCCACTGCGCGCGGTAGAGGGCGCGACGCGTGGCCCATTGCGCCAGGCAAAACTGCTCTTTCCTTGCTCCGAAACTCGCCTCGTGTCGTGCCTTTGTGTGCTCAATCCAATCTTCAATCAACATCCAATCAATTCTTGCTCCATCAAGCTCCTAAAAGCTCCAACTGTACTGCGTAACAACCTACACACGCACGACATAAAATCAGTGTAAAACCACAGTCACAAGCTATAAAACGAGCGAATAACAAGCTCAAACGTGCGGTAATATTAAGGAAACCTTGGCATAAAATGCCAAACATCACCGTTAATACCCGCTAAATTTTTCGGGTCTTAACAGGTACGGGTATTCGTTAAGAAAAAAATACCCGTACGGGTAGGGGTATTTTATGGGGTTTACGGGTTCGGGTACGGGTTTTTGATGGTCCGGATGGGGTCGGGTTTTACTGGGTCCGGGTCGGATTTTAATGGGTAGACCCCTACCCGTTTGACGCCCATACATAACATAGTAAGTCCTTACATTCTTCCTCCCATTTCTCTCAATTTCACTTTTGCTCCCACCATTTCCTCCAATTTCACTGTTATTCCTCACATTTCCCCAATTTCACTTTTTCTCCTCTCATCCTCTACCACCTCATATCTCGTTGTATCTTACTGTATCTCGATGTTTCTCAACTACCAACCACATCATATCTCGATGTTTAGCACTGTATCTCAATTGTTTCTTCACCATTTCAGGTTATTTCAGCAATGTATCTAACTGTTTCTGCACTATTTCAGGTTATTTTGCACTGTATCTAGCTATTTCTAAACTATTTCAACATTGTATCATCCCGTTTGTGCGTTGTTTTTCACTGTTTCTAAGCTATTTTCACCTTATTTGCGTTGTTTCACATTATTTTTTACATTTTGTTTCAGACCTTTTCACTAGTTGTTTCAGACTGTTTCAACGCTATATCTGCACTATTTTTGCTCCATATCGAACTGTATCTATTTGTTTCTGTACCATTTCAGGTTGTGTTAAGTATTGTATCTAACTGTTTTTGCATTGTTTCAGGTTGTTTCAATATTGTATCTAACTGTTTCTGCACCGTTTCAGGTTGTTTTGCACCGTATCTTACTATTTCAAAACTGTTTCAGCATTGTTTCATCCCGTTTGTGCGTTGTTTCTCACTGTTTCTAAGCTATTTTCACCTTATTTACGTTGTTTCATATTATTTTTTACATTGTGTTTAAGACTTTTTCACGAGCTGATTTAGACTATTTTAGTATTGTATTTGCACTATTTTTGCTCTGTATCTAACTGTTTTTGCACCGTTTTAGGTTGTGTTCAGCACTGTATCTAACTATTTCTGCACCATTTCAGGTTGTTTCAGCACTGTATCTAACTGTTCTTGCACTATTTCAGGATGTGTTCAGCATTGTATCTAACTGTTTCTGCACCGTTTTAGGTGAATAGATTTTGCGGGCATGAAGACGGAACCAAAATCCCAAACAAATGCTTTCTTATTTGAAAACATATGAAGACCAGAAGCAGCTCAAGCAAAACATCTAGCAATTATACTAGCTGATACATACTAAAAAGTTAAAAGCAACACGTAAAGAAAATATAATTAAAGAAACAGTAATATCACTTTAACATCTCTGTAGTGGTTCCATCCGATTCTGGCCGCTCTACTGAGCTGCGTTCTTCAATTTTCAGTCATTCCGAAACCGTTTCTCAATATTTCACTGTCCGTACAATTTTTTCCCATCATGGAGATAAAAATCCGTGAATACAAAAGGAAAAGAAAAATGATGGATAACCAAAATAAACAAATGAAATCAATCTGATATATCTGATGGGACCTGAATGATCAACTTGTCTTTTATTCTTTTCATCTTCTACTTATTAACTCTAAATTCTAATTAAATCACCATCATAAACACACAATGATCCAACTGAACCAACCATGTAAAGGAGGTTGTGAACCCACTCCCCTACTTACCCCTTCTTCCCACCCCACCCCCACCCAGCCCTTCACAACTACTTGTCTATAAACAATGAATTAACAACTGCATCATACAAATAAATTATTTAGGACAATTCTGTGTAGATTAATAACGGTTGAATGAATTAATAACGCCGTGGGGGTGATGGCGCTGGGGGTGGGGGTGATGGCGGCGTCGAGGTAGGGTTGTATGTTTAAATCTAAGAGAACCAATGTGGGTGACGGGTGGTTTGGTTGGGAAAGTGGAAAAAATATTTTAGAATTTTTAGGAGAGTGGGTGTAAGTGTAATTATTAAAAATGAAATGTCTTGATTATTGTAAAAATATTTTAGAAAAATAATGCTATGTATTGTAATTTGAAAAATGTTGCTATTTTTTTTTGTAATATAGGGGTGTATGTTTGTATATATGTATAGAAGACCCTTAATATAATTGGATTAGTTGTAAATGCATTGGGCTGCAAATGATGAGCCCACATTATTAGTTCAAGTCCAAGTGGCTATAAGTCCGTCTTAGAGCCCAAGCCCATGCCTTGAGCCTGTTTGGGAAAGCTTATAACCTCTCTATTCTATTTTATCTAATAACTTTAATTATTCTAAAAATACCTTTTAAACACTAGCCCTAAACTTAGATTAATTATTTTATCAAATTATTCTCAGTTTTAGCACTTTTATCCAAACACATATTTCTCAGTTTTAGCTACTTTAAATAAGCTACTTATCAGCTACTTTAAATAAGCTGCTTATCAGCTACTTTTTATCAGCTGACTCAAACGGGCTCCTTGTGTCAAAGGGCGGCGTGGCAATCCAAGTCAAACAAATGAGCCAATCAAATTATGTCATGTGTCAAGAATGGGTGACATGTCAAGCCAATTCAAACGGCTAATAGTATTTTGCCAAGAGTTACCAATCAAATTATACTTCAACTGCCTCCCACTCTATAAATAAAGAATTCATTAGTTCAAAAAAGAACGAGAAGTTTGCAACAAGTAGCAAAAAGGAGCTAGTGGATCAAATTCTACAAAATCTCCACAAGCCGCCAACATTCAAGCAAGTTCTTATAACTTTCAAATCTTCAAAGTTCAAGAACAAAATAAGTTCAAGATTCAAAGTACGTTCAAGCTAAAGTTAATTCGTTTGTAGTGAAGAATCCAAATTTTTTGTTCATCACAACAACACAAGTTACTATGGTGAATAATTCAAATCCAAGTTCGAGAGCTAGATTCAAGAATAATCTTTTCAAGCCCTTGAATCAAATCAAATTCAAGTCCAAATATAGTTAACATTTTATTTGCGAAGGATTAAAGAAGATCATAGAGATTGTAACTTTGTTTCATATTGAAATCAAACATTCATTGTGACAATACTTTTCTTGTCTTGGTTAATTTTCAAGAACGAAATTTTATTGGTCACACCCACTTATTACATTTAGGTAATTACACCTATTACAAGTCATAACAATCTGGAAACTGCATCTTACTAAATACTCATAAAGTAATTGGAAAATATTTATTATGATCGAAAGCAGAGTTGCTTAAGAACTCTAACAATTCAGATACCACAAAAAGCCTTGAAAGCCTTAGTACGAGTTGTCCTGCCAGGTCCAAACGCCATGTACTCATACAACTCTAGAAAGTTGTAGGGCTTGAAAAGTAACGGATGTTGTTCATCCACAAGTTCTTTAGGAGCTTTTATAGTGTAACCTGGTTTTGGTAGTGCAAATAATGGAATGGAGAACCTTTCACTATCTCTGATCAATGTTACCTTGTGGGTAGGAGAATGCAGTCGACCGTTTGTCCATGCCTATAAAAGTTTCAAAAAATTTCTTTTAGTACAAGTATATTTGGTATTATGACAACGTAGTTCCCGCCCGAATTCATGATTTACCCGATGTAAGACCCCTTTTATTATGTCGTCATGATTCAGCTGTCGGGCATAGATGTGTAAGTGTAGTTGAGTTGCCACATTGGTTGTGGATTGAACTGTTTTGTCTCTTTAAATGGTCTTGTGAAATTATGACCTTGGCTTTTTGAAGTTCAATTAGAACCAATGTCCATTTTCTTATCAACATTGGAAGAGTATGTGAGCCTTTAATCTTTTTTTTTTTTTCCTTTTTATTGTTGCTTCCCACGAGACAGACATAATATTTGAACAAAGAATACTATAGCATCCATTTGGATTAATAAAATTAGGAATCTACCTCCGATTTGCCAAGAACTTTTAGAGTAAATTACTCAACTATTATTTCATTACTTCAACATCACTTTTATTTATTTTGTTACGCAAAAATCACTCATCTTATATCTTCGATATACACTAAAGTCACTATGATCGATTTTACTAAAAATTAGCCGGAAAAATGACGTAGCAACTTTATTTATCATAACTTATCTTAATTATGAGTTAATGTAATAACCCAATTTCTTAACCCATTGCACAAGTCCTACCCAACCCATAATCTTTTCAATCATTCACCCATTTCCTTATGAAGCTTTTGCACGAAATAGACATTTCTGGCGGCGCTGCTACAATTCTGACCCCTATAAGAAAAGTCTCATATAATGGCTCGGTGAAACAAAGTTGTTGGAGACCGCCAGTGGGAAGCTCCTTATGATCGCCAGGTCTTTGGTAAAACAAAGATTTGGCGATAGCCGGAAACTTTCTTACTGGGCTATATTTGCACGACATACCTTATGAGGGTCAAGTCTCTGACGGCGAGCCAGAAAGTATCCTATTTCTGTAAATCTCTCTGTTCTTACTATTTCATTTAAAGGAAAAATTAATGTGAAATTAATGTTCAAAATAGAAACTAATAATAATTTCTCGAACATAACACTCTATTCGATGTGCTTAATTCTTTGTTAAACTTTATTAATAGTTTATATTACCTTTGTTTTGGACTGATATCTCATCTGGCTACGCTAATTACTATTAACTTGTTTTGGAGAAGAACATTGCAAACTAAAAATATAAAGAAAACGTGTACATTATTTATGCCTAAAATTTATCGCCTAGGTTAAACAATTAATTTAGAATGAGGTTACAAGCAATACAGTAAATACGATGGAAAAGTAAATAAGTAAAAGAGAGAAATAATGAGAAGGAAAAATAAAGTAGTCTTATTCCTTGAGAATAGCCGGATTCTGTGGTGAATCGCTATGTTGTACAATACAATGTAAGGAAGGGTATTTGTAGTAGTGGATACCCTATCCTAATTAAGGTAAAATACACAGACTAATAAGGCTATGGTCCTATAACTCAAGGCGGTGGTATATACGAAACTCTAACTAGGGGACTGTAACCCTAAGGCGGCAGGATGTATGCCCTTCATCCTACGCCTGTACCGCCTGAACGATCATAACTCGTAGAACAGACATGTATCCTTTGTGCCCAGTGACTTATAAGATAAGCCTAATCTTGCCAGCTGGACTCGTATCCCCGTAATAGTAGGTGGCGTATTTTTGCCCAAACATACATATATATAAGTTATAAAATGAAGCAATAAGAAAATTGTTCAAGTATTGAAATGGGTCTTGGTCGGGTAGGATTTGTGTAACGAATTAAAGAATTGATTTATTACATTAACTGATAATTAAGATAAATTTTGGTAATTAATGATCTCACATTATTTTTCGGCTAGTTTTTAGTAACAAAAACGGCCATAGTGACTTTAGAATATAAATAAGATGAGTAATATTTGGGTAACAAATAAACAAAAGTAAATTTGAGGTAATGACACAATAGTTGAGTCACCATCTATAAAATTTACTTGAAGTTTAATCATATAAGGTTTAGTTGCAAAATTTACCTTTACTTTTCTATATAAGTAAACTTACTAATTGTTGTATGGGCCTAAATCAGTTTTAGGACTACAAATCGAATTTGGATTCGAATATAAGCAATTCTTTGTATCAAAGTCGAGTAAATACACGAAAACGATGTAAATACGGAAAAATAACTGGATTTCAATATATGAATGTTGAGTACAAATTTGGGCAGAGTTTCAGTATGTATTTCTGGATGCCAGTTATATAAAATGAACTACTATTTATAGGCCTAAGAGCCTTGCCCACGATCTCCACTATCAGTTGCTATGTCATCCCACGATCTTGGCGTGAAGTGGAGGAGTTATTGGGGTAAAGTAGTGGGCTGCAAAGCCGCAAGAACCGGGGGAATTCACCGAGGCGCGAATAAACGACCTCGGTGATTACGTCCCGATGTTTGACCGGGGTGGCCGCTGCCGAAGCTCAGCTTTCGGCTCATCTTCTTTAGCGACTTCGGTGTCATGGCCTCGGCGATTTGTTTAGTCACTTCGGCGTTTGTCTTGTTGGTACGTGTTCGGTCGTTAAGACTTGTGTGACCGAGGCGAATCATCACGGGTCGATTTTTACCCAATACAGATAGTCCCCCCACTCCTCGGTTGCCTACCGGGGTAACCGAGGAGTGGAGTGAAGTTTAGCGGGAAAATGACGTGGCTTGATCTTATCCAAGTATTTCAAAACTTGTCAACGGTTCGCATCCCATCAGGTCACTTCCCTTGGACACGTGGCGTCCATCCGCTGGTTGTCCGAACGGTCACGCCGTAATTTTTGTTTCTCCCAACGTTACAATGATGAGCCCTTGCCACTTGCTTTTTCCAAACCTATAAATACTTCCCCATTAGATGCTTCTTCTCACTTTCAACTTCTTGTAAGCAACAGTGTTAAAGAGGAAAACAACCTTCAAGCTTCCTTCAATCTTAATATCTTCAGGAAAGTTTTAATCTTACACCACCACCATGTCTACCACTCAATCTAGGCAGGATTCAAGTGATTCGGGCGAGAGGGTACGAACTTCGTATTTGGTCGCTGCCACTGCCAGTGGTGGCGTCGCCGCCGCTGTACCGGCGGTCCTTACGACTGCGGTGGAGGGCAGAGAAGTGTCATCTGGTGTTGGTGGCCTTAAACGTCGCAAGGCCAGAGCCAGGCGTGACTTGGCAGCAGAAGAGGAGGAAGAAGCTGACGTCAGGGGGGATGACGTCATGTTTGATGATGTTTTGATTGGGAGCCATAGTGGCGTCATCCCCAAAAGTGACGACGATGGAGGGGATTGTGAAGGTGATGATGTCGAAGGCGATGACGCCGTGGACGAAGCCGAGGGCGGTAATGTCGCCGAGGGGGGATCCGCGGGACCATCAATTCCCCTAGAGCAAGAGCTCGAGCCCCATCAGATTATTCCCTCCCACTTCGACAACGGCAAGGACTTGAAATTGCAAGCTCAAACAGCCGACCAGGAGGAGAAAAACAGGAATATCCCTGTGAATACCACCCCGACCCGCATAACTCAAGCTCATATTGAGCGGGTTCGGAGGGAGTGTCAATTCGCGCCCGAGGTGAAGGTGATCATACCTGATCCCACAAGCCGGGTGTGCCACAACATCGAGGGGTTTTCTTTCGCTTACACTTATCCTTTCACCCTCGGCTTCTCCCTCCCGGTCCATAGGGTGATTGACGACTTTTGCCGGGCCTACAACTTATGTTTGGCTCAACTTGGCCCCGGTGTCTGGAGAGTTGTCCAATGCATGGATTGGTTGAGCACAAAGGCTGGGGTAGACTTCACTTTTCAACACCTCACCTCACTTTACTACCCCTACTTTCACAAGGCCGGGGTCGTGGCGCTGAATAACCGGGGTAAGTTCGCTCTTCTTCACAAGAGTGAGGATCACGGGGACCGGGGCTGGAGTGATCTGTACATCTTGTTGGAGACAAAAGTGTTATCCACCGAGCCTAATTTCCCCGAACGGTGGAATAACACACGTAAGTATTCTTCCTTTCATATCTCACTCCTCGGTGGTTTGTCCATGTTAATTGACTTCATTTCTTTGTTGTTCCTTCAGCCAACAAGGTAGACATCGTGCCCCCGGTAGGTTTGATTGGATGGGTCAAAGCGATGACCGGGGCTCGCGAACGCCCCGAGAGGACATGGATGAAAATGGCCGCCGAATTTGGCTGGCAATGCAAGAGGCATGGTAAGTTTTTTTTTTTTTTGGGTAGTATGTCGTTTGGTAGGTTGTTTTGAGATTCTGATTTCGCTTCATCAATTTTCCTTCCCTCGGGACTAGGTTTCCCAAACCGTGCCATCAATACCAAAAAAAGCAAGAAGAAGAAGAGGAACGAAGAGAAGAAGACGAAGGATGGGGAGGAGACCGAGTCAGATGATGATCTGGCTGCGGTGGCTGGAGAATATAAAGGGTTGAAGGCTTCCAAGTCTTCAAAAGTTTCGAAGGGATCTTCCGATCAAGGGACCTCCAAAGGTAACATTCGTCCTCGGTTGGCGTCATCAAACGTCATTCCTTCTTTGTTTTCTCATTCTAATTTCTTCCCTTGTTGCAGGCGTGAAGAGGAAGAGGGCCACTTCAAAGATATCTTCCCGTTCGGTGGTTCCTCGCACCGAGACGGAGGTCCCTCCTCAACCCGAGGCGGTGGTGGAGAGGCGCCGAAGATTAATTGATGAGCCCGATGAAGCAACTGCTGAAGCTTTGGCTCGAAGGGATGTTGGTGTTATTGACCTCGAGAATCAGGAACTTGAATCCGAGGTAGCTGCAGCAAAAGCTAAGGGTAAGGCTAAAGTGGCGGAGGCTGGCACTGCTGCACTTGAAGAAGGGGCTGGCACCGGGGCGGTTAGGGCACATTCCGAACCCGCGAGGATATCATCCCCGGTGGGGTCTTATCGGAGACTTGACGTGCCAGTTTCCTCAAATTTGCTAGCCTGCGGCCCAGAGGAGCTCTTAAGCCTCACGCCCTTGTTGGGGCCAACCGAGGAGAAGGTTGTGCAGGAGTTTACTTCTGGCCAACTATACAGCACCATGGCCTCCAATGCCGTCAGGGTAAGTTTTACCATATTTAAGTTAAAAACTTCAGCATATTTAAGCTAAAAACTTCATCTTTACCTTCGGTTTGTAGCTGACCTCGATTATTTGATCTTTGCTCAGAGTTTCATCCTATCACTGAAGGCCATCGAAGTTGAGTCTTCGAGGACTGCCGAGGTTCGGCGCGTGGCTCGCTTATGGGATCAGCAAAGGGACAAACTCAACGCCCAAATAACTTAGCTGAAGGCTGACTTAGCCAAGTCCCAGTCCGATCTGCGCGAAGCTGAGGCGAACTCTGAGGCTAAGATCAAAATCCTCGGTGATGATTTCCAGGCCGAGCGCTCGAGGCTGGAAGACGAAGTTGTGAGGCTGGGTGGTGAGCTGTCTCGAACAAAGGCCGAGGCTGTGAACATGGCTAAAAAGCATCACGAGCAGCTGAAGAACCATCTGCTCCATATCAAGAAGCTAGAGAGTGAGAACTCCAAGCTTTCAGCTAAGGATGCTCAGATTGCAGCCCTTCAAGATGAGATCGCTGATCGAAAAAGTAGGGCTGCACTCAAGGTCAAGAGGGCCGAGCTGGACAAGCGATGGGCCATTATCAAGTCTCGGCTAAGGTTGCTCAAGCGATGCCGCGCCGGGGAGATTGACTTAGATGAGGAGATTGCTAAAGCCGAAGTGAAATCGGCGAAAGCCCAAGCGATCATTGATGAACTCCCATCAAGTGAAGCTTCGAGTGGCGATGAAGATGAAGAAGAGGATGAAGATGCCGAGGGGGGCTCCGAGGACGGAGGTGACTCTCCCGAGGCATAGACTTCTTGTGGTGTTGTTTTGTAAGCCTTCGGGCTTTTATGCTTGTATTTTGGACCTTCGGGCCATTTTTTTTTAAATGTAAATATTCTCAGTCTTCGGGCTTTTTAATGAAAGGCTATTTGTATCTTTGCTTCGTGTGTTGGTTTTTTACATATACCGAACACTTTGAAAATAAATGATATGCTTGCAAGACTTAACTGAATTTAATCGATGCAAACTTAGGACGACGTCTCGCCCTCGAGTCGATGCATTGTGCAGCTTCGGAGTGCAAAGTTCACATAGATAAAATGAATGAAACCAAAGTCACTTTATTGATATCAACGAGCCAAAAATTGGCTATGTACATAAGACCAAGTCGAAACGGACCTTGGGTGAAAAATAAATTTTCAATAAAAGCAAATTGACAGCATGCCGCTAGCAAGCTAATTTACAATGTACTAAATCTAATCCTCGGGCGTAAGTCCCCGGTTGTCGGATAGATAAACTTTGGTTGGGAGGCTCGATGTCGACCTCGATATCAAACCCTCTCACTCCCCCCCAGTGTTCGGTTTTGAATCTTGATGAAGATCCGAGCACTGAAGACGGTTCGGTTCGCTTCCTGAAAAGGTCAAGCAAAAAGATGGAACGAGGAGTAAGTTAGTACATTCTCTATCAATGCCATGGGAGCGTTGTTCGGCTCGGGGATGTTTAATTTAGAAAGATTGAAAAGTATTTACCTCGACTAGAAGTAGTATCGCTTACGATTGGAGATATTCCAATTCAGAGGTTCGGGTTCTCCTTGCAGACTCTCAATTTGATAAGAGCCTTTTACAATAATTGCCTTGACTCTATAGGGTCCTTCCCAATTTGCAATGAGCTTCCCTCCGTTATCTTCCTTTGTTGATTGATTCACAGTTTTTAGCACATAATCTCCAACCTTGAAGTCCCTAAGTTTGGCTTTTCTGTTGAGATACGCCTCGATCTGCCTCTTTTGAGCAACTAACCGAACCAAGGCTAACTCTCTTTTCTCCTCGAGTAGATCTAACTCTATGCGCATTGCCTCTTGATTTGCATCCTCGGTAGTGTGAGCGTACCGAAGGCTTGGTTCGCCCACTTCTACGGGGATGAGGGAGTCCATGCCATAAGCAAGTGAGAAGGGAGTCTCACCGGTGCTGTTCTTCTCAGTTGTTCGCATGGCCCACAGAACCCCGGGCAGCTCCTCGGGCCATGGCCCTTTTTTCTCGTCGAGTCTCTTTTTGAGATTCTCAATGATGATTCTATTCGAAGACTCAGCTTGGCCATTGGCACTTGGGTAATAAGGAGTCGAGGCTATTCTTTTGATCCCCCACTGCTTGAAGAAACCAGTGATAGCTGGCCCCATGAATTGTTTACCGTTGTCACAGGCAATTTCTCTCGGGACGCCGAAACTGTAGATGATGTTCTTTTTGATGAAGTCGATTACTTGCTTTTGCTTCACCTCAGTGAGAGCCGCTGCTTCTACCCATTTTGTGAAGTAATCGGTTAACACTAAGATAAAACGAACACCACCCTTTCCCTTGGGCAGTGGTCCAACAACGTCCATCCCCCATTTCATGAAGGGCCATGGTGATACCATTGAATGTAGAGGCTCGGCCTGCTGGTGGATCAGCCGCCCATGGCGTTGGCACTTATCACATTTCTACACGAAGGCCTTCACATCGGCACTGATTGTGGGCCAATAGTACCCAGCTCTTAATAACTTACGCACCAAGGACTTTCCCCCCGAGTGGTTGCCACACTCGCCTTCATGCACTTCAGCCATCACTTACCTTTCCTCATCAGGACCCAAATATTTGGCCATCGGGCCGCAATATAACCTCTTGTATAGATTACCCTCGATCATGTGATACGAGGCTGCTTGGGTCCTTAGCTTCTTTGCTTCTTTTTTATCTTGGGGGACAGTCCCCGAGTCAAAGTAGGAGATGAACTTACTTCGCCAATCCCATCGGTTGTCCACCGAATTGACTTGCAACTTCATCTCTCTCATTTGCGCGGACAACAGCCGAACCACCGAGTCAGTCCCCGAGTGAGCTTCGTCGATCGCCGAACCAAGATTAGCCAAAGCATCAGCCTCGGTATTTTCCTCCCGAGGCACTTGTTTAACTTGCCATTCTTGGAATTGGGCCAAGATTCTTTGTGCCCGGTCCAAGTATAATTGCATTCTGGGCTCGCGAGCCGTATAATCACCGAGGACCTGGTTCACCACCAACTGTGAGTCACACCTCAATTCGATTCTTTCAACCCCCATTTCCTTAGCCAGCTCCAAACCTGCTAAAGCTGCCTCATATTCTGCCTCATTGTTGGTTACTTTCTTGAACCGAACCGAGTGCCTGATTTTCTCCCCGGTGGGTGCTCTCAAGACTATGCCTAATCCCGAACCTTTGGAGTTTGTTGCCCCATCGGTGTAAAGTATCATAGTCCCGGGGTGGCTCCCTTTGCCATGGAGTTTTCCTTTTCAGCCTCGGGCAAAATTCCAATACTAAAATCGGCCACGAAGTCTGCCAAGACTTGAGACTTAATAGCAGTCCGAGGTTGATAGGTGATGTCATACGCGCTTAACTCTACCGCCTATTTTGATAGCCTCCCCGATAACTCCGGTTTATGCAATATATTTCTTAAAGGGAAGGTTGAAACTACTGCTATTGGATGATATTGAAAATAGGGTCGTAGTTTCCGAGCAGTAACAAGTAAAGCAAGTGCTAATTTTTCCAAATGCGGATACCTGGTTTCAGCGTCGAGGAGTGTCTTGCTCACATAGTAGATGGGCTGTTGTTTTCCATCTTCTTCCCGAACCAGCACAGCGCTGACTGACACCTCGGACACTGCCAAGTAGACTAGCAATGTTTCACCTTCTTTTGGCTTGGCAAGCAACGGTGCGTTAGCCAAGTATTATTTCAAGTCTTTCAGCGCTTGTTTGCACTCCGGTGTCCATTCGAAGTGATTGTTTTTTCTCAAAATGGAGAAGAACTTGTGGCATCGCTCCGAGGACCTTGAGATGAATCGACTCAAGGCGGCGACTCGGCCAGTCAAGCGTTGAACTTCTTTCACCCCGGTTAGCCCCTCGGGGATCTCTTCAATAGCTCTGATTTTGTCAGGAATAGCTTCGATGCCTCGTTCAGAGACAATGAATCCCAAGAATTTGCCTGATCCAACTCCGAAGACGCACTTCTCAGGATTCAACTTCATGCCATATTGTCTCAACACAGTAAAGGCCTCCCTCAGATGATTCAAATGATCCTCCATTCGGATCGATTTGATGAGCATATCGTCTATGTAGACCTCCATAGACTTTCCAATATATTCTTTAAACATGCGACATACCAGCCTTTGGTAGGTCGCCCCGGCGTTCTTCAACCCGAAGGGCATCACTTTGTAACAAAAGGTACCTCGGTCAGTGATGAACGAGGTCTTTTCTTCGTTCTTCGGGTCCATGAGGATCTGATTATAGCCCGAATATGCATCCAAGAAGGTTAATAGTTTGTGTCCAGCCGTGGAGTCTATTAACCTGTCAATTTGTGGCAATGGATAAGAATCTTTGGGGCAAGCTTTGTTCAAGTCAGTGTAGTCTACACACATTCTCCACTTGCCATTCTTCTTCGGTACGACCACAACATTGGCTAGCCAATCGGGGTATTTCACCTCCCTTATGAAACCATTTTTTTGTAGCTTGGCGGTTTCATCCTCGATCGCCTTCTTTTTTACCCCGGCATGAGGTCTTTTCTTCTGTTTTACCGGGGTGAATTTTGGCTCCAGATCCTCAATTGTGGAGTCCTCGGCCTTTTGCTTCCGAGGCTCTTGAACGCATGCCGGGATCTTTTCTATCTCACTTTGGAGGATCGCCTCGCTTGACCCCGGTTGCGTTGGTTGCTATTTCTTTGGCCCGCTCGGGGCGACTCCACTCTTCAGTGCAACTGAGTAGCACTCCCTTGCTACTCATTGTTCCCCTTTGATTGATCGAACTACCCAAGGCGTTGGGAATTTAATCACTTGATGCAATGTGGAGGGAACAGTTTCCATGGAGTGGATCCATGGCCTTCCGAGGATCACATTGTAGGCTAGATCCTCGGGCATGACTTGGAACAGTGTTTCTTTGGTGACCCCCTCGGCGAATGTTTTGAGTGTGATTTCACCCAACGTCTTCTCCGTGGAGTTGTTGAAGCCAACTAACACTGTTGATTTGGGAACGGCTTCCCCTTTTAGCCACATTTTCTTAACAGCCCCGTAGCTGATTATATTTACTGAGCTACCGGGGTTGGTCAAGACTTTTTTGATGTCAGAGTCGTTGATTCTTAACATGATGACTAGAGCGTCGTGATGGGGGAACATCATCCCATCACAGTCATCCTTGTCAAACACAATGTCTTTACCCGAGCCTCCAACTCGGGTTCTCTTCTCCATGGTGATGGAGAGCTTTGCGAATTTCTTGGCCGCGGCAAAGTTTACGCCGTTTACCTCTGACTCCCCGGTAATGACATTCACTACTCTCTCCGGGGGTGGAGCCCGAGGCGGTTGCCCATCACCCCGGTTCTTGGAGAAATTGTCTTTCCCCTTGTCAGTGAGGAACTCGGCCAAGACTCCTTTCTTTAGCAGGTGAGCTACCTCGAGGCGCAAAGCTTTGCAATCCTCGGTCCTATGGCCATAATCTGCGTGGAATTCGCCGTGCAGATTGTGGTCTCTCTTATCTGCCGGGGTTCTCATATCCTTGGGAACCCTTACCCCGGCAGTCCCCTTGACTACATTGACCAGCTCTGAGGTCGATATGTTGAAATTGTAGTCTTGGATACGAGGCAGATCGTTTTTTGGGGCCGAAGCGGAGCTCGAGGGAGTTCTTTGGTTCGTATTGGGCTGAACCTTCCCTCCGAGCCTTTGGCTTATGTTTGAACTTGGGTATGTGCCACCGAAGGTGTTCCCTAGCCTTTGGCTAACATGCTGTCTCGTCGAGGTGTATGGCTCATACCTCCCCTTTGGGTTACTTTGTGGCGCCTCGGCGCGATTCGAAGTTTTGCCTCGGTTTCGTTGATGATAACCTCGGCTCTTGAATTCAGCGTCCTCCAACCTGATTTTGGAATAAGTGCGCCTATGCAGATCCTCCCATGTTAGGATCTGGTATTGTTGGAGTTCTTTTCGCAATTCAGCGGCGGCGTCAGAATTACGAGTATTGATACCTTTTTCAAATGCCATGATGGCCAAGGTATCGTCCATCCGAGGCAACTCCATGCGTTCGGCGTGGAATCGCTCAAGAAATTCTTTAAGGGGCTCACCGGGCTTTTGCTTCACTTCACATATATCCTCCTTCCTTTGGAGGATCTTTTGAGCCCCGGTATGCGCCTTGACAAAGGCGCTTGACATTTCCTTAAACGAGGAAATCGACCCAGCTGGCAAACACATGTACCAACGTAGGGCCCCCTTCTCTAATGACTCCCCGAATTTCTTCAAGAACATCGACTCGAGCTGTATAGCCGTTAAGTCGTTGCGCTTCACCATTGCCATGTATTCTCTTATGTGCTCCTTGGGATCGGTGGTCCCATCGTACTTCTTCCGGAATATGAGTTTGAAGCCCTTGGGAGTTGGGGCTGGAGCCGCTTCGGGCTTGAAAGGTAGCTCCCTGTATTGATCAATATCGAGGTCGTCCTCCTCCTTTGTTATCCCCGGCACTCCCTCGAGGCGCTTTTCCACTCGCGCCTCGATGCGAGCTTCGATCTCCCTGCTCATTTGTTCAACGTCAACCGAGGACGTTGTCTCAGCCACTGAGGGAAACGTCCCGAAGTGTGGCGTGGTAGTTGGATTGTTCCCCGAGACCCAGACGTGGCCCCGTTGGGAGGTCCCCCTGTTGTCGCGCCCGGAGGAACGAAGGGCGGGATGCCTCCACCAGGAGCCGAAGGCTGGGTGTTGTTCGGGGCTGCACTGTTTCTCGCCTCTAATGGGGCTCGAAACTCAGCGTTAATGCTGGCTTGCTCATCCTGCCTAGCTTGGAGAGCTCTTAACGTGGTGACAACATAGATCTGGAACTCTTCAGTTGTCATGGGTGAGATGGGCTGTTGGTTCAACGGAACGCCAGTCCTCTAATTGTTGTTATCGCTATTGTCAGCCATAACGTTGTAGAATCGTAAGCTTTGCTGAAAAACGGACGTGAAACTTTGGAACAAAGCGCTGCTGCTTATATCCCCACGGACGACGCCAATTTGTATGGGCCCAAATCAGTTTTAGGACTACAAATCGAATTTGGATTCGAATATAAGCAATTCTTTGTATCAAAGTCGAGTAAATACACGAAAACAATGTAAATACGGAAAAATCTGGATTCCCGTTATACAAAATAAACTACTATTTATAGGCCTAAGAGCCTTGCCCACGATCTCCACTATCAGCTGCTATGTCATCCCACGATCTTGGCGTGAAGTGGAGGAGTTAGTGGGGTAAAGTAGTGGGCTGCAAAGCCGCAAGAACCGGGGGGATTCACCGAGGCGCGAATAAACGACCTCGGTGATTACGTCCCGATGTTTGACCGGGGTGGCCGCTGCCGAAGCTCAGCTTTCGGCTCATCTTCGGTAGCGACTTCGGTGTCATGGCCTCGGCGATTTGTTTAGTCACTTCGGTGTTTGTCTTGTTGGTACGTGTTCGGTCGTTAAGACTTGTGTGACCAAGGCGAATCATCGCTGGTCGATTTTTACCCAATACAATTGTGAATAGAAAAAATAACTCAAATTTCTCTTGGAATAACAAGATGATTGTAAATTAAGAATACAATAGGACAGTTCGGTGAACAAAACATCTCGCATTCATATAGAATCCGGAAAAGGACCGCACCCTAAAAGATATGATATAAACTATAACGACTATAACTTAATTACACTATAATAACTATATTTATTAGGGAAGTTCATTTGAATATGCAAATGTAATGGTGATACATGACTTCTAAAAATTAAACGTCACCGAAGAAGGAGTTCAATAGAAAACTTGAAAACGTGGAAACCTGCTTTATTAGAGTCCGTTTGGCCAGACTTCTAAAAATTACTTATTTTTAAAAATGTATTTTTTTCAATAGTACTTTTTATAAATAGTAATCTTGGAGAGCAGGAATTTATGTTTGACAAACTCATTCGATAAGCACTTCTGTAAATAGTTAAATAACAATTTGTGCTTGGCCAAACTTGTCAAAAAGTATCTTTGAGTGTTGAATTATGAGTATGAATAACTAAAAAAAATATACTCCACTATTTATAGTTGATAATCATTATTTAAATAAACATGGTGATTTAGTATATAAATATTTTTTATAATGATATTTTTGTCATGAAATAAATTAAAAACAACTTCTACTTTATTTTTAGGGAGAAACTACATTTTTTTAGCTTCTTGCTCAAAGCAGAAAAATAATTTTGCTGCCATTCAAAGACACTTAATCCTAAAAGCTTGGCCAAACACCTTAATTTTCTAAAATAAGCACATTTTGAAAATATTAAGAACTATTGGCTTCCTAGAATGGCCAAACAGGTTCTAGTCCCTTAGCTGCGCCCCTACTTTCAACAACAATAAAGTAGTACAATACTATAAAAAATATATTTTTTAAAAAAATAATACAATACTTACCATGAAGGAATCCCCTGACAAAACGATAAATGAATTTGGTGCATTATTGCTGACTTCAATCCATTCTCCATTTTTCTTGAGAACTACTTGCAATGCATTTACTTGATTTTGCGATATTATGGTTAAGAAGCCACTATCTGTATGGGCATTCAAACCACGTTTTTCCCCCTCTTCGACCTTAACCGCATTGTAATGCGTAAATTTGATATTGTAAAAGCAAGAATCCAAGAATTCATCGATATACCTTTTTAGCCCCAAGCTCTCCAAAATCATCCGTTTCACCATTTGATCCAATACCACAACTGACTTTGAGTAGGAATTCAGCACATTGCTGCCAAATTAAGGTAGATGCTAAAATTAAAATTATGTAAAACTTGTAGAAATAGCAATACAATGTGATAATATCAGTAAAATATTTATAATTTAGATAGGCTTTTCAATGTCAATGATAGCCATGACAAGGAATAAGTAGTATTACTATAATAATTATTATGACAAAAAGGTTTTTTCTGTTGGATTCTAGAGAGAGAATTATTGAGAGAGGAAGTTTGGGAATTTCTTAAATGTATTAAACTAAAATGGAAATGTTACAATGATGAGATATTTATAGAAGGAAGCTGACTCACCCTCTAACTGCCTAACTAACCGACATAGCTAATCTCCAACTAACTACAATAATTAATCTCATTAACTAACTGATTAACTAAGCTAGCTGTTAACTACTACTAACTTCAATATCTTCAATACTCACCCTCAAGCTGGAGGTATTGAAAATGTTCAATACTCCAAGCTTGGAAATAGAAACTCATGTTGTGTTCTTCCCAGTGTCTTTGTCAGTATATCTGCCTGTTGGTCTTTAGTGTTGATGTACACAGTTTTGTCAAACCCTTTTGCACCTTCTCTCAGATAAAGTAACAATCTATTTCAATGTACTTAGTTCTTTCATGATAAACTGGATTAGCTGCTATTTGAATAACTGCTTTACTGTCACAGTTAACCACAATAGATTCTTCCTGCTTCACTCCTAACTCCCTAAGCAGATTCATAATCCATATTACTTCACAAGTTATTGATGCCAGACTCTTGTACTCTGCCTCTGTAGAGCTTCTTGAAACAGTATCTTGCTTCTTTGATCTCCATGAAATCAATGAATTTCTCAGCTTTAACAAATATTCAGTTACAGATCTCCTAGTATTTGGACATGCAGCCCAGTCTGCATAACAATATCCTATGAGCTTCCTATCCTTATCTGATGACATTAGGATTCAGCCCAGTCTGCATCACAATATCCTATGAGCTTCCTATCCTTATCTGATGACATTAGGATTCCTAGACCTGGTTCATTCTTGATGTACCTGACCACCCTGAGTGCTGCATTCCAATGAGATATCTTTGGATTTTGCAGAAACTGACTCAGTGTTTGAACTGTGAAAGATATATCAAGCCTGGTAATAGTAAGATATAACAACTTGCCAATAAATCTCTGATATTTTGCAGCATCACTCAACATCACATCCTCTCTATTGGTGGCTTTCCCATACCTGTCATATTTTGAAGTGGTCAGCTTCATGTTGCACTCCAAAGGTGTTATTGTTGGTCTTGCACCAGCCAAACCTGCCTCAAAGATCAACTCCATGACATACTTCCTTTGGTTCATCAGGATGCCAGCTTTGGTCCTACTGAACTCAATGCCTAAGAAGTATCTTAGTTCACCAAGATCCTTTATCTTGAAATTATCATGAAGCACTTCTTTTGTTTTTTTAATCAACTCTGCATCATTGCCAGTGATAAGCAAAAAATCTACATATACTAATATAATCACCAAACCAGCATTCCTCCTTTTAGTAAATAAGGAGTAGTCTAGATGACTCTGATTGTATCATGACTGTAACAAGGCTTTAGTTAATTTTGAGTTCCACTGTCTGGAAGTCTGCTTAAGCCCATAAAGTGACTTAACAAGCTTGCAAACAGAGTGCTCCCCCTTGCTGGTGACTCCCTTAGGCAGCTCCATATACACTTCTTCCAGCAAGTCACCCTGCAGGAAGGCATTAAAAACATCCATTTGAAAAATATTCCAGTTTTCTGATGCTGCTAGAGCTATGACTGTTCTGACAGTCACCATCTTCACCACTGGTGAAAATGTCTCATGATAATCAATCCCTTCAGTCAGACTGTATCCTTTTGCCACAAGCCTTGCCTTGAATCTCTCCACCTCACCATCAGCTTTGTACTTGATTTTAAAAACCACTTGCAACCAATTGCTCTCTTGCCTTTAGGAAAATCAACTAATTTCCATGTCTTGTTGTGTTCAAGTGCTTTGATTTCCTGGTTCATGGCTTCCACCCATCTTGGGTCCTTCCTGGCTTTCTCATAGCTCCTATGTTTAGTTTCTGCTGCAAACTTCCCAAGGTAAGCCTGGTACTTGGTTGAGAGGCTGTCATATGATACATAGTCTGCCAATGAGTATGGTGTTGACTGTTTCTTTTTTGGGAGTGTAACCACATAATCCTTGTGCAAGATATGTGGATTGTTGACCCTTGCAGGTCTCTTGTTAGGAGCAATATTTCCAATACATGCTGGCACTTATGATAAGAGATGTACAAGTGTATCTTCATCATGATCAGAAAAATGATGTTCTTCTTTAGGATAGTTATCATTCTGCTCATACACAGATGATTCTTGCACAGGTGAGTCTTGCATTTCTTTTGCAGTTTCTCTATTATCTGGTGAAAGCTCAACAACTTCTACCACCTCTGGTATGTTGTTGACATCTTCTGGCAAGGACTCTAGTACTGACTAGATGCATGAATCATCATAAAGATCATGATTGATGGGATCACCAGCAACACAATGATCAATGAATAAAGGAATGTTGCCTCCGTTGATGACCTTAAAAGGAAGCACTGTTTCCCTGAAGATTACATCTCTACTCACAATTAACCTTTTTCAGTCAAGTAATACAGATGATAGCCTTTCTGGTGTGCTGAATATTCCAATAACACACAAGGACTGGCACGACTAGAGAATTTATCCTACTTGACCAACTTGGTGGCATAACACAAACAACCTATTATCCTTAGACGATCCAGTTTAGGCTTATGCTTATGAAAAACTTCATATGGTGATTTATCCTTCAAAATGACATTAGGTAGTCTATTTATCAAATACACAGCTGTTAAGATGCATTCACCCCAGAATCTAATGGGAATATTTTCTTGAAATCTAAGTGTGCTTGCTACCTCTAAGATATGTCTATGCTTCCTCTTCACAACTCCATTTTGTTGTGCAGTGTGAGGACAGCTGCTTTGATGCAAAATTCATAGTGACTCAAGCAAGCATTTACATTCTCTATTGAAGAATTCTCCTTCATTATCTGATCTCACAATTTTAACATAACAATGAAATTGAGTTTTCACCATAACAAAGCAATTCTTCAACACTGTATATGCATCACTTTTCAACTTTATCAAGTACACCCAAATCATTCAGGAGTGATCATCAACAATAGTCAAGAAAAACCTAAAACCATTATAAGTAGCATGTCTATATAGACCCCACACATCCATATGTACAAGATCAAACACTGCAGTACTTTTGCTAACACTTACAGGAAAAGCCAACCTAACTTGCTTAGCCAAGGGACAGACTGTACATATTCAAATTCATAAGACCTGCATTATTCTACTTGTTAAGGACAACTACTTCAAGACTCTCACTGAAGGATGCCCCAACCTCTTATGCCATAGTAACTCATCAACCTGTTGCACATGAGTTGTCATCAAACCTGCAATTTTATTTTGTGTTTCTATGGATACTTGTTGTGGTAGGTAGTAGAGACCCCCTCTCTTTTTACCACTCATCTTCACCTGCCCAGTTGACAGATCCTGGAAGAGACAAAACTCAGGGAAAAAAGTCACTGAGCATTGCAGCTATCTTGTAACTTGAGATATTGATAGCAAGTCAAACTTAAAAGCTGGGACTACCAGTACATTTGATAGCTTATCCTTATCAGTGATCTTACAACTTCAAATATGTATGATACTAGTATTGTTTCCATTTGGCAAATTTACTCTTTTATCTTATGTAGTTAGTGATTCAATATTTTCAAGTAACTCTAAATGATAGGTCATATGTGGATGCACCTGAATCTATTATCCACTGATGTCTGGCACTATGAATAGAAAATGAATCAGCCACATTAGTAATACCTACCATATTGGTTGTCACATCATAGGAATTCTCTTTGCTGAGCATCCTGAGAATCTGGCGATACTGTTCAGGAGTAAAAACAGGTTGTGTCTGTGCCTGATTAGTCATATGGTAACTAGCTTGCTGGATGTGTTAACCTCCATCTGTGCGGACTACAGGAGAAAAAGGATCTTCTCCATACACTTGATTTGCATTATGCCTTTCAGCACCACCTCCTGCCTTATATTTTCCTTTTTGAAGAGGATGATTAGAAGGATCCTATTATCTTCCAGCATCCTTCTTTAGTGTGTCCTTTCATTTGAAAGTTATCACACGGGAGATTATTTCTGCTTTGCCTAAAGTTAGATTGTTGACCTCCCCTAGAATTACCACGGCCAGCAAACAGGGCAGACTCTATACTCTCTGTAGTACTAGCTATGTATGTGCCTGCTGTGACCTTTTGACTTTCATCAGACAACACACCAGAGTAGGCCGTATTTACAGTGGGCAAGGGATTCATCATAAGTATTTTACCACGAGCCTGGCTATACGACTCATTCAGGCCCATTAGAAATGAAAATAAATGCTGATATTGCATATGATTAACATACAGTTTGGACTTCTCACAATCACAGAAGGAGGTGGGACTAAAGCATCAAATTCATCCCAAAAAATACGCATTCGCGAGTAGTATGAAGAAATTGATGAAGTACCTTGATGAGTAGTGCAAATTTCTCTATGAATTTGATAGATCCTTGCACCATCAACCTTATCAAAACGTTCCTTAAGATCTTCCCAAACAATAGCTGCATTTTCTGCATATACTATTTCACTAAGTAATTCCTTAGACAATGTATTCATTATCCATGCTAACACAAATGCATTGCAGTTCTCCCATTGTTCACCCAGATGCTCTTCAAAATCACTTCTTTTGTGAGTTCCTAAAACAAACTCTAGCTTGCTCTTAGCTCGAAGATTAATCAACATCGATCTGCTCCACACCGAGTAGTTTTCTGCACCGGTGAGTTGAACGGAGGTCAAAATCGAGCCTGGTGTATCAGAAGAATGAAGATACAGCGGGTGATTGTTAGCCAGAACTATGGTTTCCTAATTTTTCTTCTCTTGTGCAGGCACTGTATTCGCCACTGCTACAACTTGAGCTTAGAGGAAACTTCTAGAAGCTTCTGGAATTGAAAACTGGAGGAGCGATAGAGATGAGGCGATGAGAGACTCACAGCTCTGATACCATGTTGGATTCTAGAGAGAGAATTATTGAGAGAGAAAGTTTGGGAATTTCTCAAATGTATTAAACTAAAATGAAAATGTTACAATAATGAGATATTTATAGAAGGAAACTGTCTCCACCTCTAATTACCTAACCAACAGACCTAATTAATCTCCAACTAACTACAATAATTAATCTCATTGACTAACTGATTAACTAAGCTAGCTCTTAACTACTACTAACTGCAATATCTTCAATACTTCCTTGAAGCTGATGAATTCATTAAAAATTGTTCTTCAACCCCATCCAAAAAAAAAAAAATCCACCAAATTATCCTTTAAAAAAAAAGTAAGCTGGATCTTCTATCCCATTAAAATGTGTGTGTATGTTTTAAAGCAAGTGATATATTAAACGAAATGTAATATAGTCGTGAGAAAGAAATGACTTATGTTCATAAGTGAGGAAAGTACAGAAATGGAATTTCCAACAAAAGGAAATTAAATGAAAATCTTAGTAAAAGAAGTAGACATGCATATTACCAAAAATTAAGGTCTCCATCAGGCCAGAAGATATTGACAAGGGATTCAACACTTTGAGGTTTGAACACGTCATCAATAGCCAGACATTCGTAGCTTGGCATGTCTGGATATGTCAAGTAGCCATGCCTGGGTATTGTTGACTTGTATTTTAGCTTGGTCTCCAATGGAAATTCAAAGATTTCTTTTGTAGTATCTATCATGGCTTCTCGAGGAACCTTATCATATATTGCTTCGAAACATCCATACTCTTGCAAAGCTTGGAAAACTCGAGTCTTTGTGGACTCCCATTGTGAAGTACCTGGTTTTAGGTCTTGCTTGCAGAAATCTATGGTGGGAATCTAGAATAGCAAATGTAGAAGTAGTCAACAGTACGCCTTAAGAAGAAACTAATTCACAGAGTATAAAAAGAGGTATCAATTCTATGCAACTGTACATATATATACGTACTTTATATAAATACAAGCCACTATTTACAGTATTTTGTTTTTTGCATTGTGATTGGACGTAACTATATATATTCCATGTTGAAATCAATGGTGGTAATTACCTTCATTTCACTGGACGCCATCGATGACTTAATGTTGTTGTTGAAGAA
This sequence comes from Petunia x hybrida, assembly GCA_037355625.1. NCBI lineage: Eukaryota > Viridiplantae > Streptophyta > Magnoliopsida > Solanales > Solanaceae > Petunia > Petunia x hybrida. The sequence goes on from JBBBVM010000669.1 coordinate 436,000, forward strand.
GAGGAAGAAGGAGGAGGAGGAGGCCTTTACACTGTAATAACCTATGTTTTTGTTTATATTTTTGTTTTGGTTTTTGTTTATATAGAAGAACCTAACACCTGTTTTACACGCCATTTGCTGGAAGGATGGCATGTGGTCTAGAAAAAGACGTATTAGTCATGATATATGGACAACAGGACAAGAGTAAATAATTGAAGGAGCCAAATACTTTCGAAGGTGACTGGTGCTTTGTCATTATCAATAATTAAATATCCAAGCAGGGCTAGGCCCCGCATTTGTGAAGGCTCCATTTTTTTTGTTACACATAATACGTTATACTACCTCCATTTTTTTATTCAGTGTTCATTTTTCTTTTTTTTTTTTGTTAAAGTGTCACTTTAGAAAATCAATACAAATTTTATTACTCTTTTCTAATCTTACCTATGTAATTAAAGATGTACGAAATGAATAGTTGTATTTAAGTTTGGTATTTGAGATTAGTAAATCAGGGCAATGTGGTAATATCTACATACTCCATCCATTTTAATTTATATGAACTTGTCTGATATGACACAATGTTTAATAAAGAAAATGAAGAATTCTGAAACTTGTGGTCTAAACGAAGTCATTGGTATTTGTGAATATAAACTATTTCGGTACTGAGTGGTAAATTTGTGGTTAAGTAGTTTCCAAGTTGAGAAATAAGTCATTCTTTTTTTAATGGACTAAAAAGAATATAAATTCACATAAACTGAAACGGATGGAGTAGTATTTAATATTTTCTTAATGGACGTAGAAAAAAAACGTAAAATGGACACTTTATAATAGGACTGAGGTAGTAAGTTAAAAAACGTCATCTGAAGTGAAAAAGTAATTAAGATACGTGGGAAGTTACAAAAAATCGATCAAATTTTATCTAAAAATCTAATATCAACAATGTCTCAAGAGAGATTAAATGGATTAACTGTATTATCAATTTAGAAAGACTAATTAGAAGAAATTAATTATAAAAAATTTATTAATAACTTTACATCTTAAAAAGCTAAAACTATAGGCTTCAAATTTTTGTATATTAGTTTTTAATATATATATATATATATATATATATAAAATTGAGGCCCCTAATTAAAATTTGGCTTTAGGCCACACTATTCATCGGGCCGCCTCTGTATCCAAGGACAAGCTTTTAGCATAAAGTATGCAAAAGACATTGCTGAACTTTTAATTGAAAAATGAGGAGAGTGTAAATGAAACTAATGACTTTAGGCAAACAGACACCATAAGCAGCTCTACTGTACAGTTTCTGCGTAGTAATACCTTGAAATAATAGTAACAATATGCAGGTATGAAAACCTCTAAAGATTATATGATTAACGGGTATACTGGCACAACTGTAAATACTTAACATATACTCCCTCCGTTCCACTTTAGATGAACCCATTTGACTTTGCACGGAGTTTAATAAAGAGAGAAGACTTTTGAAACTTGTGGTCTAAAATAAGTTATAGATATTTGTGTGGCTACAAATCATCTAGGGATGAGTAAAAGTGAATATTTCTTTCCAAATTTAGAAAGAGGTCATTTTTTTTTGAAACAGACTAAAAAGGAAATAGGTTCATCCTTTTTTAAACGGAGGGAGTAGATAGTAGTGCTTTTAGGGATATACTTTTAATTAGCTAGCTAGATTTTATTTTATGTTATTGGGCCAAGCCAATTAGCTACGTGGTGACAAAGTTAGGTTGTTTGTTACACTTGTATATATATACCTTTATTAAATAAAAATGGTGAGAAGTTCTCACCCCAAATTTGTGTGTTGTTGTTTCTAGTTTTACATGGTACCAGAGCCACTGTGCTATTGATCGAAAAGTGAAAGAAAATTTATCCTTGAAGCTGTGAAGAAATGGCTGCTCCACTAAGCTAATGTTGTTGCCGCAATTGAACGAGTGGTTGCCATTGACGGCACTGTCGAATGGAAGAAGATATTTCCGTACGACATAACGACAACAAACATTCCAGGATAGATAATCAATCAGGTCCAGTTGACTGGTGAAAAATATGATGGATGGGCAAGATCCGTGCACACGACCTTGCATGCTCGGAAGAAATTCGGATTTGTTGAGGGATCTATCGTGAAACCTGATGAGGGTTGGATAGATTTGGATTATTGGTGGACGATAAATTCATTGCTAGTGTCATGGATTTAAAATTTAATTGAATCTAACCTCTGAACCACAATATCACATATGGAGGTGACTAAGAATTTGTGGAATAGTATACTGGAACAATTGTCGATCGAAAACGGACCAAGAATACAAGAGTTGAAAGCTGCACTTTCCAAAGTAAGCAAAAAGGCTTGTCCATTGCAAGTTATTACGTAAAGTGAACAATGATGTGGGATGAACTCGAAAACTATTAACAGTTACCAACATGTTTGTGTGGAAACTGTACTTTTGATCTTTTGGTTGCATTGGAGAAAAAGAAAGAAGAAGAGAAGATGCATCTTTTTCTTATGGGTTTGGATGAAAGTCTCTGTGGAACAGTTCAATCAAACTTGCCGGCACAAGATCTGTCGCCAACTAAAAATTGGTACACGATGAACGTGTGAAAAGAGTGGCTCGAGGACATAAAAAATGAAGAGAGGAAATGGTATTTGCTGCTCAACGAACAGTTGCCCCTCGAAAAAATTTTGATAAAAGAGAATTTCATATGTGTGACCCGTGGTGGACATACTCTAGATTTGTACGATGAGGTTATAAGGTATCTTGCTTGGTGGACTTTTCCATTGGAGCAAGGGAACATGTCTGGTGGGCGAGGTAGAGGAATGAATGAAAATGTTGTGGCCGGCTGTGGTCGTGGACAACAGCCACCGAAGCAAAATTGGTCGTACATTGGCCGAGGACGCGGTGGTACTCGAGCTAATGTGGCGCAGGATGAATCTGAAATTGGTATGGAATCCGTACACTCTAATGTACCCCGACAATATAGTGTCCCTAATCTGAGCCATGAGCAATGACAGATGTTGATTAGACTGCTGAATAAGGAGAAGACGGGTTCGAGCGAGCCAGCCATTGGTAAGCCAATTCGCTCTTTGTGGATAATAGACATGGGAGCATCGAATCATAACCATAATGATGAATATTTTTTGAGACCTACGGGGCTGTTATAAAATTGAATTGTAGGGTCCTTATAGAATTGAATGTGACCTACGAGGTTCTTATATAATTGAATTGTAGGATCCTTATAGGATTCAATGTGATTTGTGAGGTCCTTATAAAATTGAATCTTCATATGGTGCTTAGTATTTTTCAGTTATTATTGATGATTGCTCACGGGCAGTATGGGTATTTTTGTTGGCTGATAAGAAAGAGGTTGGCCGAATATCGAATAATTTATTTTCCATAGTAGACTGTCAATCTAATAAATGAATTAAGTGTGTCCGAAGCGATAATAGACAGAATTTATAAATTTGAGAATATATTTTCTTGAACAAGGCATCTACTTTCAAACATCGTGTGTTAGAGCACCACAATGATAGGGATGAACTGAAACATAGACATATTGATGTAGCACGAGTACTTAGATTTCAAGCCAATCTACCAATTAAATTTTAGGGGGACTATGTCATGACAGTGTATTACTTGATAAATCGGACACCGTCTCCGATTTTGAGTGGAACGACTCTGTATGATGTTCTGATGGGTCCAACACCAAATTATGACCACTTAAGAGTAATCAAATGCTTGTGTCATGCCCATAATCAAGCACAAATAAGTGATAAGTTTGAGAGTAAAATTTATCGATGTGTATTCTTATGTTATCCAAATAGGAAAAAAAATGTGGAAGTTGTATGATTAAGATACTAGGAACTTTTTGCTATCACGTGATATTACATTCTTTGAGTATGAGTTTTCGTTCGCACCAAGGTCGGTGTGAAAGAGACTCCAAGCCATGAAACCGTACCAGTGGACGGAATTGTTGATGAAAAGGACAATATCGGAGTGAGGGGAGCGTAGAGAATACAATGGTGCATGCTAAGGATGAACTTCATGCAGAAGTGAAGATGAGTTCGATGAATGAGGGAGCGGATCATAATGATCCAAACCTAGATTCCATTCCCGAACACTTGGAATCGGAAGTGATGGAGCAAGATTGGGTCGAAGAAAATGAACGAAGAAGGAGACTGTTCTTTTCTGAGATTTTGTTACTAATACAGTTCGGAAACAGGGTCGCGGGGTATCCATCCACATGTATCCAAAAATTAAATTTCTCACTTGAGCCTCAACATTCCTCCGGTAAGCTCTATCATCTAGCACATTATGTAAGTTGGGATAATTTGTCTCCAAAATATGTCATCTTTCTTGCAGGTATAACAGAGGGGCATGAGCCGACCTCTTTCTCGGAGGCTGTAAAAGATGAGACATGGAGATTAGCTATGCAACAGGAGTTGGAGGCTTTGGAAATAAATAACACTTGGGTTATTGTATGCTTGCCTCCGGATAAGAAGGCGCTCGTGTGCAAATGCGTATACAAGATCAAATATAATTTAGATGGTACCATTGAATGGTACAATACGAGACTTATGATTTTTAGAAATCAGAATAGATTGATTACACTGATACTATTGCATCGGTAGCTAAGATGGTGATCGTTCGAGTCTTCTTGGCCGTGACAAAACACTGGGAATTGCATCAGATGGATGTGCACAATGCATTTTTGCATGGAAATCTTCGTAAAGAAAAATATATAAAATTGCCACTAGGCCAGCGGTATCATGAAACTGGGAACGTGTGTCGTCTCCGGAAGTCTTTGTACGGATTAAACAAGCTCCCCGATGTTGGTTTACGAAGTTATCAGCTGCTCTGAAAAACTATGAGTTTTGGCAGTTATATTCTTACTACTCTCTGTTTATAATGAAAAAGGGAAATGTGCAACTGAGTGTCCTTGTCTATGTGGATGATTTGCTTATCTCTTCGAATGAACCAAGAGTTATTCAAGTCATCAAGCTGTAACTCTCCAGTTGTTTTCATATGAAGGATCTTGGAATTTTGAAGTATTTTCTGGGTGTTGAAGTGGCAAGGGTCCTAAAGGGATCTTCTTATGCCAGAGAAATATGCATTGTAATTATCTCGAAGGCCGGTTTATTAGGTGCGAAATCGACCAGTACTCTGATAGAACAGAATCATCGTTTGGCTTTGGTGAATGGTCGGTTTATTGATGATCCGGAACAGTATAAGAGATTAGTTGGACGTCTGATTTATTTGTGTTTTACGCGGTGAGATTTGTCTTACAGTGTTCGTGTTTTGTCTCAGTTATGCAAGGTCCTCGTGGTGAGCATTTGGAGGTAGCTCTTCGAGTGATACGTTATTTGAAGGGTTGCCCGGGTCAGGGTATTGTAATGAGGTGTTGTTGTGATCTCCATTCGCACAGATGGTGTAATTATGATTGGGCAGGATGCCCATTGACAAGGCGATCTTTGACCGGTTGGTATGTTTCATTGGGGGACTCACCAATTTCGTGGAGAACTAAGAAGCAATAAATTGTCTCTTGATCCACGGCTGAAGCTGAATATTGGTCGATAGCAATGACTGTATATGAGTTGAAATGGCTCAAAGAAATATTGTGTAATCTTGGAATCCGGTGTTCATGAGCGGACCAAGCATATTGAGGTTGACTTTCACTTCGTCCGAATGAAATTATCTGAGGAACAATACGTCCCGGATACGTGCCTACGGACCCTCAACTAGCAAACATCTTTACAAGGTACTGGGACGTGCACAATTCAATTATTTCCTTGATAAGTTAGGTATAAGAAATTCTCATGCTCCAACTTGAGGGGAGGGGGCGTAATAGCACATATGTAAATACTTAACATGTAGATTGTGGTAGTTTTAGGGATATAGTTGTAATTAGTTAGGTAGGTTTTATTTTTTGTTATTGGATCAAGCCCATTAACTACTTGGTGACCAAGTTAATTAGGTTAGTTTGTCATACTTGTATAAATACCTTCTCACTAAATGAAGATGGTGAGAAATTTTCACCCTAAATTTGTGTGTTTCTAATTTTACGGAGTTAGTTAAGAAATATTACTAAGCACTATAGTAAATTGTTAAATTGGTACTTGTTTTGTTTAGTAGTAGGAGTATTTATTTTGTTGTTGTTGTTCACCGGAAATAAACTTATTGTTAAGCTCAACTCTGCGTGCATTGTTTCATCAACTAGCCATTAGAAGATACCTATATGAACAAGTTGAACAATCTTTATTGTAACACCAACCAATTCATACAACATAATTGGAAAAAAAACACCAACGAGTCTGTTTTATTCATACTAGAATATGCTTCTATGGCTAAACAAGAAATGCCATCAACCTATTAATCCCTTTAAATAAAAGTGAAGATAACCCACTTATTGAATTTAGGTGATTACACTTATTACAAGTCATAACAAATAGAAAACTAAATCTTATTAAATAGCCATAAAGTTATGAAAAATATCTATTAATATAGAAAGCTTAGTTGCTTAAGAACTCCAATAATTCAGATACCACAAAAAGCCTGAAAAGCTCTAGTACGAGTTGTTCTTCCAGGTCCGAATGCCGTGTACTCATACAGCTCTAGAAAATTGTAGGGCTTAAAAAGTAAAGGATGTTGTTCATCCACAAGTTGTTCAGGAGCCTCTATAGTGTAATCTTGTTTTGGTAGTACAAATAACGGAATGGAGAACCTCTCACTATCTCTCGTCAATGTTACCTTATGAATAGGAGAATGGAGTCGACCATTTGTCCACGCCTGTAAAATTTAAAATACAAAACTTTCTTTTAGTATGAGTATATTTTTGGTCGTATGACGCCTAGTTCTCACCCCAATTCATGATTTACCTAATGTTAGATATATTATGTTGTTCATGCTCTAATTGTCGGGCTTGGACGTTTGTGAATTGAGTTGTTTGGTGTGTTTATACGGTTGTTATAAGCTTAGCTTTGATCAATGTCTATTTTCTTATGGAAGAGTCGGTGAGCATTTTTTTTTTTTTTGCTGCTTCCTACGTGGCAGACATATATAATATTTGTGAACAACGAAATCAATAGTATCCAATTGGATTAATAATTTATAAAACGACATCTGACCTATCAAGAAGGTTAATCATATAGAGTTTAGTTATTTGGCGCTGCAAAATTTACCTTTACTTTTCTATATAACTAATACACCATCTGTGAATAGAAAAAATAACTTAATTTTCTCCTAGAATAACTAATGACACTATAAATCAAGGAAACAATATAATGCCAATCTTAAATAAAGTATAATGACTATATTTATTTTATTTAATAGGGAAGTTCATTTGAATATGCTAATGTAAGTAATAATACATGAGAAGAGAACAAGTGATAAGCATATAAACTAGATAAATCAAACGACATCTAAAAGGAGTTTTATAGAAAACGTGAAAACCCGTTTTATCCACTTAATTAGCTTAGCCCCCACTTTCTACAACAAATTAAAGTAGTACAACGCTTACCATGAAGGAATCCCCTGACAAAACGATGAACGAATTTGGTGCACTATTGCTTACTTCAATCCATTCTCCATTTTTCTTGAGAACTACTTGCAATGCGTTTACTTGATTTTGTGATATTACGGTTAAGAAGCCACTATCTGTATGGGCATTCAATCCACGTTTTTTCCCCTCTTCGATTTTAACCGCATTGTAATGCGTAAATTTGATATTGTAAAAGCATGAATTCAAGAATTCATCGATATACTTTTTCAGCCCCAAACTCTCCAAAACCATCATTTTCACCATTTGATCCAATACCACAATTGACTTTGAGTAGGAATTCAGAACATTGCTGCCAAATTAAAGTAGATGCTAAAATTAAACTTATGTAAAACTTGTAGAAATAGCAATATAATGTGATAATATGTACTCCCTCCGTTTCAAAAAGGATGAACCTATTACTATTTGAAGGGTCAAACAAGATTATGTTTGACCACATATCTTACAAATATTTTCTAACTATTTTGAATTGTTAACTATTGTGACTTATAGTATTTTTCATGTAGTTTCTAAATATGTGAATTTTATTGAAAAACATTTAAAAATTCGATGTGCAAATTCCCGGTCAAAATTAGTCAATTTGACCCTTGTACTCCGCAAAAGTTCATCCAAAGTGGAACGGAGATAGTACTATATATTGTATGGGCCTAAACCGTTTTTAGGTACACAAATAAATTTCGGATTCGGATACAAGCAATACTTCGTATCAAAGTCACAATAATGCGGAAAAGATATATAAAATGCAAGAACGTAAAAGGTATTTCAATATATGAGTAGTGAGTACAAATTTGGGCAGAGTTTCGGTATATATTTCTGGATGCCTATTACATGAAATGAACTGCTATTTATAGACATAAGGCTCGCCCATGATCTCCACCATCAGCTGCCATGTTGTCCCACGATCTAGATGTTTAGTGGTTGAGTTAGTGGGGTGAAGTAGTGGGCTGCAAAGCCGGACGAACCGAGGGGGATCCGCCGAGGTGAGAGTTTTCGACCTCGGTGGCTTGGCCCTGCTGCTTTGACCGAGGTGATGGTTCCCGAAGCTCAGCTCACGGCTCGCCTTCGGTGACGCATCCTCGGTGCTAAAACCTCGGCGATGTGCTCAATCGCCTCGGCGATCAATTAGTCGGGACGTGTTCGGTCGTTGAAATTTACATGACCGGGGCGAATCATCGCGAGTCGATTTTTACCCAATACAGATAGTCCCCCCACTTCTCGGTTAACTACCGAGGTGGCCGAGGAGTGGAATGAAGTTTTAGCGGGAAGACGACGTGGCTTGATCCTATCCAAGTATTTCAAAATTTGTCAACGGTTCGCGTCCCATCAGGTCATTTCTTGCGGACACGTGGCATTCATCCCGCGGTCGTTCAAACTGCCGCGCCGTCATTTTTGCTTCTCCCAACGTTACAATGATGACGCCGACGTCATCATCTCCTCGCCTTCCACGCCTATAAAATGGACACCCAGTCGAACATTTTCATCACTTTTCCTTGAGCGATCAACAGTGCTAAAAAAGAAAGCTTCATACTCTTTCCAAATTTCTGATTATCAGTGATAACTTAGATCTTATCTCCGTCACCATGTCTACAACAATTTCCCGACAAGATTCAAGCGATTCAGGCGATAGGGCCAAGGCCGATCAATTTGCTAACATTATTTCTAGCGGTGAGTTCATCACCGCCGTGCCGCCGCTTCAGATGGTGGAGGCAGAGGGTGGCGAAGAGGTGAATTCCGACGTCGATGTCTCTGGGCGACGGAGGAGGAGAGCCAGGCACGACGTCACCATTGAAAGTGAAGACGTCGGCTTGGAAGAGGAAGAAGCTGTTCCTGGGGAAGAAGGCGCCGAGGGCGACGATGCCGAGGGCGGACCTGAAACCACCGAGGGTGACCAGAGTACCGAGGCGGGGCCGTCGGGCCCGGCGATCCCCCTCGAGCAGGAATTGGAACCTCACCATGTCATCCCTTCCCATTTTGACAACACCAAAGACCTCAAGCTGCAACTACAATCAGCTGATCAAGAGGGAAAGAAGAGAAATATCCCCGTGAACACCACACCGACTCTCATAACTCAAGCCCACGTCGACCGGGTTCGAAGGGAGTGCAAGTTCGCCGCCGAGGTGAAGGTGGTGGTTCCCGACCCGACGAGCAGGGTTTGCCAACACGTGGAGGGGCTTTCCTTCGCTTACACTTACCCCTTCATCCTTGGCTTCTCTTTGCCACTGCACGGGGTCGTTGATGACTTCTGCCGAGCATACAATCTTTGCTTGGCTCAGCTTGGCCCCGGTGTGTGGAGGATAGTTCAATGCTTGGATAAACTGAGCACGGAGGCCGGGGTGGATTTCACACTACAGCACCTGATTTCCCTCTATTATCCGTATTTTCACAAAGCCGGTGTTGTGGCTTTGAACAACCGAGGTAAGTATGGGCTTCTTCACAAAAGCGAGGATCATGGGGATCGAGGCTGGAGTGAAAGATACATCCTTTTGGAGACAAGCATTCTATCTACCAAGCCTAACTTCCCCGAGAGGTGGAATAACACACGTAAGTGTCCTCGTTCAAATTTCTCTTCGATTGCTTGTGCATACCTTGTTAAGCTTCCTTTTCGTTCTTTCCTTCAGCTAACAAAGTTGCCATCGTCCCCCCCGAGGAGCTGACCGAGTGGGTGAAATTAGTGATGGGGGCCCGGAAACGTCCCATTCGAACGTGGATGAAAATGGCTGCTGACTTCGGTTGGCAGTGCAAGAGGCATGGTAAAGAATTTTTGTCTTTTGGTAGTTTCATTTGGCTTCTTGTTTTTGGAGTTTGTCTTGACTACTAGCATTTCTTCCTTGATTCCAGGTTTTCCCAACCGCGCCACCGGCGCAAAGAAAAGTAAGAAGAAGAAGAAGGAAGAGAGGAAAGATGACGAAGAAACCGAGTCAGACGATGATCTGGCTGCGGTAGCCGGGGAGTATAAGGGCTTGAAGGCTTCCAAGTCTTCAAAATCTTCAAAGGGAGCCCCTGATCAGGGGACTTCAAAAGGTAGCGTTTCTCCTCGGCCCACAATTCGAATTACCCTTTCTTCTCCATTTCAATAATTTCAACTTCTCCTTCGGTTGTAGGTGTGAAGCGGAAGAGGGCGACCTCGAAGAAGCCATCCCGCTCGGTGACTCCTCGCACCGAGGTGGAAGCTCCTTCCCAGCCCGAAGCGGTGGTCGAAAGACGCCGAGGCTTGGTGGATGAGCCCGAGGATCAAGCAGCTGCCGAGGCTTGGGCTCGAGGAGGTGCAGATATCATTGATCTTGAAGGTCAAGAGCTCGGGCCTGATGCAGCCGTGGAGAGAGCCAAGGGCAAAGCCAAAGTTGTCGAGGCTGAAGCTGCTGCATCTACTGGGGAGGCTGGCACCGGGCCAATGAGAGCGCACTCCGAACCCGCGAGGATTTCCTCCTCGGTGGGGCCTTATCGGAGGCTTGAGGTGCCCACCTCCTCGAATTTGCTAGCTTGTGGCCCCGAGGAACTTTTAAGCCTCACACCCCTATTGGGGCCAACCGAGGATAAGCTCATGCAAGAGTTCACCTCCGGTCAGCTGTACAGCACATTGGCTTCTAACGCCGTAAGGGTGAGTCTTATCAAGCTTTGAGTTTAAAAATTTCCAATGTTTACCTTCGGTTCGCTGCTGACCTTGGTTCTTCAAACTTTGTTCAGGGTTTCATCCTTTCGCTCAAGGCCATCGAGGTCGAATCTACGAGGACGGCCGAGGTAAAGCGTGTGTCTCGCCTATGGGACCAGCAGAGGGACAGGTTCAAAGCCCAGATAGCCTTGCTGAAAGCTGATTTGGCCAAGTCCCAGGCCGATCTTCGTGAAGCTGAAGCAAACTCCGAGGCCAAGGTTAAAATCCTCAGTGACGATTTCGAGGCTGAACGCTCGAGGCTGGGAGAAGAAGTCGCGAGGTTGAGCGGTGAACTGTCGCGAACCAAAACCGAGGCGGTTAATATGGCCAAAAAGCATCAAGAGCAGCTGAAAGATCACCTGCTTCATATCAAGAGGCTCGAGGGCGAGACTTCCAAGCTTTCAGCCAAGGATGATCAGATCGCTGCCCTGAAAGATGAAATTGCGGCCCGAAAAGATAAAGCTGCGCTTAAGGTGAAAAGGGCCGAGCTTGACAAGCGGTGGGCCATCATCAAATCTCGCTTAAGGCTGCTCAAGCGTTGTCGCGCCGGGGAGCTTAACCTTGATGAAGAGATCGATAAGGCCGAGGTCAAAGCGACCGAAGCTCAAGCTATCATCGACGATCTTCCTTCAAGTGACCCCTCGAGCGGCGATGATGAGGAAGAAGAAGATGAAGAGGCCGAAGGGGGCTCCGAGGATGGAGGAAATTCTCCTGAGGCATGAGCTGTTGTAGCATTTCTTTTGTAAGCCTTCGGGCTTTTGACTTTGTGTTTTGGACCTTCGGGTCTTCGTGAATGTATATATTCAGCCTTCGGGCTTTCAATGAAAAATACTTGCATCTTTATTTTGTGTAATGGCCTTTTAAGTATACCGAACACTTTGATGCAAACTTTAATTTAATCTTGCAAGATTTAAACAGAATTTGACCGATGCGAACCTAGGACGACGTCTCGCCCTCGGGCCGATGCATTGCGCGGTTTCAAAACATTATAAGTTTCACACAGGTAAAGTGGGTACAACCGAAGTCGTCTTTATTGATATCGACGAGCCAAAAGGCTATGTACATAAAACCAAGCCGAAGCGGGCCTTGGGGTAAAATTTCAAAACAAAAGCTAAATGACAATATGCCGCTATCGGGCTGATTTACAATGTACTAAGTCTAGTCCCCGGGTGCGAGTCCCCGGTTGTCGGATAGATAGGCTTAGGCTGGGAGGCTCGATGTCGACCTCGGTGCCAACTCCTCTCACTCCCCCCCAGTGTTCGGTTGTGAATCTTGATGAAGATCCGAGCACTGGAATCGGTTCGGTTCGCTTCCTGAAAAGGTCAAGCAAAAGGATGGAACCAGGAGCAAGTTAGTACATTGTTTATCAATAGCCATAGGAGCGTTGCTTGGCTCGGGGCTGTTTAATTGAACAAGAGTTAAAGGATGTTTACCTCGATTAAAAGTAGTATCGCTTCAGATGAGAGATGTTCCAGTTCAGAGGTTCGGGTTCGCCTTGAAGAGACTCGATTTGGTATGAGCCTTTTCCAACGATTGCTTTGACCCTGTAGGGTCCTTCCCAATTTGCAATAAGCTTCCCCCCGTTGTTCTCCTTCGTTGATTGATTCACCGTTTTCAACACATAATCTCCCACCTTGAAGTCTCTGAATTTAGCTTTTCTATTGAGGTAAGCCTCGATCTGTCTTTTTTGCGCAACGAGCCGAACCAAAGCTAATTCCCTCTTCTCTTCGAGCAGGTCTAACTCAATGCGCATCGCCTCTTGGTTGGCGTCCTCGGTCGTGTGGGCGTACCGAAGACTTGGTTCGCCCACCTCTACGGGGATTAGTGAGTCCATGCCATATGCCAATGAAAAGGGGGTCTCCCCGGTGCTGTTCTTTTCAGTTGTTCGCATGGCCCACAAGACCCCGTGCAACTCCTCGGGCCAAGGGCCTTTCTTCTCGTCGAGTCTTTTCTTGAGATTCTCAATTATGATCCTATTTGAAGACTCAGCTTGGCCATTGGCACTTGGATGATATGGAGTCGAAGCTATTCGTTTGATCCCCCACTGCCTGAAGAAGTTGGTGACAAGAGCTCCTATGAATTGCTTGCCGTTGTCGCAAACAATTTCTCTTGGAACGCCGAACCTATAGATGATGTTCTTTTTGATGCAATCGATTACTTGCCTTTGCTTGACCTCGGTGAGAGCCACTGCTTCCACCCACTTGGTGAAGTAATCAGTCAACACTAGGATGAAACGAACACCACCTTTCCCCTTGGGTAATGGCCCAACAACATCCATTCCCCATTTCATGAAGGGCCATGGCGATATCACCGAATGAAGAGGCTCGGCCTGTTGGTGGATCAGCCGCCCATGGCGTTGACACTTGTCACATTTTTGCACAAAGGCCCTCACATCGGCACTGATTGTGGGCCAATAATACCCAGCTCTCAATAACTTACGCACCAAGGACTTCGCTCCCGAGTGGTTGCCGCACTCGCCTTCATGCACTTCAGCCATCACGTATCTTGCCTCATCAGGACCCAAGCACTTGGCCATCGGGCCGCAGTACAGCCTTTTGTATAGATTGCCCTCGATCATGTGATATGAGGCTGCTTGGGTCCTTAGCTTTTTAGCCTCTTTTTTATCTTGGGGAACAGTCCCCGAGTCAAAGTAGGAGATGAACTTACTTCGCCAATCCCATCGGTTGTCGACCGAGTTGACTTGCAGCTTCATCTCTCTCATCTGTGCAGATAGCAGCCGAACCACCGAGTCAGTCCCCGAGTGTCACGACCCAAAATCCGGATAGGTCGTGAGGGCACCCAACTAACCTTGTCAGGCGAACCCACTTAATTATGAACGAATAATATAAACTTCTCAATGAAAAATATAAATATCTCAATACCATAGAATAAGGTAGAAATAATCCCAACAATAAAAGGTTTAAGTACTCCCCGAATCATGAACATCTAAGAGTGACGAATAAGTTATACAACTCCAAAATTTGTGAATACATCATAGGAAAGTATAAACCATATAGGTGGCCACCACGAACGAAGGGTTGGCTCACCGCTAATAGAAAGATACTCCGCCTCGGTCAACCACGATGCTCACTAGTAGATGGTGTCGAATCTGTAATACATAAATAAACCAACAACGAAAAGGAAAGGGGTGAGTCGAGTGACTCAATAAGCGGGGACGGGGCTCCAAGTAAAGTAGTAAGTTACTCATATATGGAAAGCAAGACAACTCAAAGATATGGGAAGTAAAGATAAACCATTAACAATCAAGTAATATTCATACTCCATCATCAAGTACCACGAACACTTTCATTGTAACTCGGGGGGTAAAATACACAACCACACCATACTACGATAATATGCACGGAACTACATCGTGCTATGATAATATGTACGGAACTACATCGTACCTCAACAATATGCACGGAACTACATCGTGCTAGATAATATGCACGGAACTACATCGTACCACAATAATATGCACGGAACTACATCGTGCTAGATAATATGTACGGAACTACATCGTACCACAATAATATGCACGGAACTACGTCGTGCCACAATCATTTGTATAGAAGCATATATCATACATAGGGTGTGGAGCAAGTCCACCAAGAAAGAGAAATACACTTACCTCGGTCCGAAGCTCATTAGCTACTCAACAATAGTTTTCCCTTTTCGAATCTCCTCCAAACGTTCTTTCTCTATTAAAGGAACGTCATACAATCAATACCAAGGCCAACAATTAGACATTACAAATCTTAAGCTAAAGGGGTTAAGAAATCAATTTAAAAGTAAACCCCGGGCCTACCTAGTCAAACATCTAACTTGAACTCGCAATCGAGCTACCCATAACCACACGAGTCTAACTAAATAATCAATTTTTGATCTTGATAGGATTTAGGGTGCCAACCCTCAATATTTACTAAATATATAATTTGGGGTTAAATACCACTTCCAACATCTCAAAAATTATACCAATACACTAAAATTCTATCAACTATATCCACTAGTATAGGAAGTCAAGAAACAGAGGTTTTACAATCTGGTTTAGTTCATGGAGTATGGATGAAAAAGCATTTACAAGTCCTATAAAGATGGTAACAGAATAAACTATGGAAAGGAAGCAATTTCGAGGTCATAACTAAAATCAAATGCCAACTAGAGCACCAAGCTAAATACTGGAACGGAAGCAAGAAAAGCTACCAATTGTTAAATGTATTGATTTAATTGCAATGACTACTCCACAAAGTTACAGCTTCATTTTCCAATAACTACCATCAATACTCACACCCCATCATAAACTAGACTCCAACTATTTTCATTCTTAAAAGAGTTACTAATAAAGGCAACAAAAGTTCATTAAAGAATTCATTAAAGCCATGGAGTATACCTGAGACTTGGAAATTTTTAAAAGCTTGGGCGCTAGATCCTACAGTGCCGCCATAAGGTTATGTAGAAGAACACTTTTTAATATTTTCTATCCAAAGAACAAAACATAACATAGTATATACCCTAAAGTATAGGGTAAGAACAAAAGATGTGGGCCTAGTCCAATAATAAAATACTCATTTAGTCCAATTGCCCACTAATCATTTTTATAGAGTTATTTTCTATCATACAAATTATAAAAATACGCTCCATAATAGCCTACAAAAATAATTAAAGTATAGATGATGATATAAATCCTTATAAAAATATCGGGTCATCACATTCTCCTCCACTTAAATACAAGTTCGTCCTCGAACTTCTTCCACCCAATACCAACAACCACTCTATACACATGCATCCAACACCAAGCCTTTTGTCACTTTCAACCAAACTTCATAAGAACTCGAAATTTGGCTAAGTCCCAAAATTTACAAAAATTTCACCAGAGTTTCCTTTGTAAATTGGACTATCCAAAAATAATCCCTGTCTCAAATACCAACAATCACCATATATAATATAATAAGCCATGCATAGGCACCAAACAAAGCTCAAGATAATCTCAACCGCTCCGACAAGGAGGTAAATCTCAATAATAAATCAAACACACTCCGGCAAGGAGCTAAATCACTCTAATAAATCAAATACTCCGGCAAAGAGATAAATTACTCTAAGGAATCGGAAAATTCCGACAAGGAGTAAACATGCTATAACTCACAATTAATAAGAGAAATTTAAATGCAAGGACTTTAAAATTTACTTACCTGATGCTTCAAACAAGTGGGGATATCTATCCCGCATGCTTGACTCAATCTCCCAAGTATCCTCATCATGCGGACGGTTATGCCATCGCACTTTTACTAACGGAATCTCTTTAGACCTCAACTTTCGGGTGTCCCTTCCTACAATAGCAATTGGAACTTCTTCATAAGCTAAGTTCACATCCAATTGAACTGGGTCCACCTCTATGACATGAGTGGGATCTCGAACACACTTCCGGAGCATAGAAACATGAAAAACGGGATGAACAGGCATAGACTCTGGTAATGCAAGTCGATAAGCAACCTCACCAATACGCTTCACAATCTTAAAAGGACCAATGAACCTAGGGCTCAACTTGCCCTTCTTCCCAAATCTCTTTACACCCCTCATTGGTGATACTTTCAAGAAAACCATATCACCTTCCTCAAACACCAACTCTCGGCTTCTCTTGTTCGAGTATGATATTTGCCTACTCTGAGCAGTTCGAAGACGATCCTGAATGATACGAACCGTATCCAAAGTCTGACGAACAATATCAGGACCCAACACCTCAACATCTCGAGACTCGAACCAACCAACTGGAGATCGACATCGGCGACCATATAATGCCTCGAATGGCGCCATCTGAATGGAAGACTAATAACTGTTATTATAAGCAAACTCTGCAAGATCCAAATGATCATCCCAATGACCGCCAAAATCCAAGGCACATGCTCTCAACATATCCTCCAAGATCTGAATAGTCCGCACAGACTGTCCATCAGTCTGCGGATGAAATGCGGTACTAAGCTGGACCTGAGTACCCAACTCTCGCTGAAAAGCCTGCAAAAACTGAGAAGTGAACTGAGAGCCTCGATCAGAGATAATAGACAATGAAGTACCATGCATCCGAATAATTTGCTCAATAAAGGTCCGAGCCAACTTCTTTGATGTATCAGTTGTCTTCACCGGAATGAAATGGGCCAACTTGGTAAGTCTATCAACAATGAACCAAACTGAATTATGATGCCTCAATGTCTTCGGCAAGCTTACTACAAAATCCATGGTAATCATCTCCCACTTCCACTCCGGAATGGGTAGTGCCTGGGCTAAACCTGCGGGTCTCCTATGCTCGTACCTGACTTGCTGACAGTTCAAGCACCGAGATACATGATCAAAGACATCTTTCTTCATCCCCTTCCACTAATACAACTCCCAAAGGTTCTGGTACATCTTGGTGATACCGGAATGAATGGAATACCGTGAACTATAAGCCTCATCAAGAATCAATCGCCTCAAATCACCAACATTAGGAACACAAAGACGACCACCAACCCGAAGAATACCATCACTATCCAACTCAAAAGGAGGGGCTCCTCCACTTTGAATGTGCCCTCGCAACTCAAGAAAGTAAGGATCCTCGAACTGTCTTTCCTTAATCTGGCTAACTAAGGAAGACTGAGCCACCATACAAGCAAATACCTGATTCGAGTCCGAACTATCAAATCTCACCCTCGAATTATATAGAGTCTGCAACTCTCGAGCTAAAGGTCTCATCTCAAAATCAAGAAATGCAAGACTACCCATAGACTTCCTACTCAATGCATCGACCACCACATTTGCTTTCCCCGGATGATAATGAATAGTAAGATCATAATCTTTGATCTGCTAAAGCCATCTACGTTGCCTACCATTCAAGTCCTTCTGAGTAAGCAAGTACTGAAAAATCTTGTGATCGGTGAAGACCTCACAAGGCTCGCCATACAGGTAATGTCTCCAAATCTTTAAAGCAAATACCACAGCTGCTAACTCCAAATCATGAGTCGGATAGTTCTTCTCATTCACATTCAACTGCCTAGAAGCATAGGCAATGACTTTACCATGTTGCATCAAGACACATCCCAACCCAACACGGGAAGCATCACAATAAACTACAAACCCTCCAGCTCCAGAAGGAAGAGATAACACTGGAGCGCTAGTCAACAAAGACTTGAGCTTCTGAAAGCTCGCCTCACACTCTTCTGACCAACGAAAGTGAACCGCTTTCTGAGTTAGGCGAGTCAATGAAGCAGAAATAGATGAAAACTTCTCCACAAATCGCTGAGAATATCCAGTCAGACCAAGAAAACTACGAATCTCTGTTGGAGAAGTAGGTCGTGGCAAATTCTGAACGACCTCAATCTTCTTAGGATCAACTTTGATACCCTCACTGGACACAACATGACCCAAGAAAGCCACAGAGTTTAACTAGAACTCATACTTTGGGAACTTAGCATAAAGTTTATGTCCTCGAAGTGTCTGAAGAACCAATCTCAAGTGATGCTCATGCTCCTCACGATTTATGCGAATAGACCACGATGTCATCAATAAAGACAATGACAAATGAATATAGATAAATCTTGAACACCCAATTAATCATATCCATAAAAGCTGCTGGAGCATTCGTAAGTCCAGATGACATAACCAAGAACTCATAGTGACCATAACGGGTCCTGGATGTTATCTTCAGGATAACTGACTCCCGAATCTTCAACGGATGATACCCAGACCTCAAATCAATCTTGAAAAAGAACTTGGCTCCCTGCAACTGATCAAACAAGTTATCTATGCGAGGCAAATGATACTTGTTCTTAATAGTGACCTTGTTCAGCTGCCTATAATCAATGCACATACGCATAGAGCATTCTTTCTTCTTAACAAACAACACTTGAGTTCCCCAAGACGACACACTAGGTCAAATGAGCCCCTTATCCATAAAGTCTTGCAACTGCTCCTTCAACTCCTTCAATTCGACTGGAGCCATACCATACAGATGGATAGATATAGGCTGAGTTTCGGCACCAAATCAATACCGAACTCAATATCCGGGAAACATGTCAGTGACTCCCTCACAATGGGAACAGAATCAAGAGACAAAGTCTCGAATCATGGCAAGTTATGCAAAACATCCCTTATTCACCATCCGCTTGCTTTTAGAATTGAGTTAATGTATCCCGTAGGTGGCAAGCATGAACCCTTCCACACTACCGGTACTGAGCCTGGAAAGCCGAATAGCCTTGGCATGACAACTGAGAGTAGCATAACGTGAGGCTAACCAATACATACTGATAATCACATCAAAATCTACCATGTCCAGAACCAATAAATCAACTGTGGTCTCACGCCTCCCAAAAGACACATGATAACCAGGATACACCTACTCTACCACAACAGATGCTCCAATAGAAGTAGAACACAAAAGGGATCACGAATATACATATAATCAACACTAAAACTTTTAACCACTACGTTGGATGCCACGACATCCTGTCTGGCTGGCAAAGCATAAAACTGTCTCTGAGGCTGAGCTGAACTGCTACTCTGATAACCTCCCCCTGAGGAAATTACCACCATGCCCATGGCCTTTGCCTGGTAGTGGTGCACTCCTAGCTGGCTGACTACACATATATCTGGGGTCAATGAAAAGAGTGACTACCTCCCTGCAGTAGTCTCAATCCTTCATATGATGACCAAGATCACGACAAAGATAGCACCCGATGTATATTTTGCGAGATGTGTGCTGCTGAGGAAGTGAAATAGATTGGTCTGAAAAAGAAAGCTGAGAGAATCGAGTCTCCTCATGATGAGTTACAAATGTGCTCCTCGAGCTGAAGAACGAAGTCTCACCATTTGCGCGTTAGACAGTGGAAAAAGATTAGTCTTGTTATTGAAATACTACGCACGATAAGGAGGAAAAGAAGGGAAGTTGCCTAAATGTCACCATAGCCTCTCGTAGATAGGTACGGACGTCTCCGCCCGATCAGCGAAACTCTATTAGACACTGTTCATGATTCGTAAGCACTCTAAACCAATGGCTCTGTTACCAATTTGTCACGACCCAAAATCCGGATAGGTCGTGAGGGCACCCAACTAACCTTGTCAGGCGAACCCACTTAATTATGAACGAATAATATAAACTTCTCAATGAAAAATATAAATATCTCAATACCATAGAATAAGGTAGAAATAATCCCAACAATAAAAGGTTTAAGTACTCCCCGAATCATGAACATCTAAGAGTGACGAATAAGTTATACAACTCCAAAATTTGTGAATACATCATAGGAAAGTATAAACCATATAGGTGGCCACCACGAACGAAGGGTTGGCTCACCGCTAATAGAAAGATACTCCGCCTCGGTCAACCACGATGCTCACTAGTAGATGGTGTCGAATCTGTAATACATAAATAAACCAACAACGAAAAGGAAAGGGGTGAGTCGAGTGACTCAATAAGCGGGGACGGGGCTCCAAGTAAAGTAGTAAGTTACTCATATATGGAAAGCAAGACAACTCAAAGATATGGGAAGTAAAGATAAACCATTAACAATCAAGTAATATTCATACTCCATCATCAAGTACCACGAACACTTTCATTGTAACTCGGGGGGTAAAATACACAACCACACCATACTACGATAATATGCACGGAACTACATCGTGCTATGATAATATGTACGGAACTACATCGTACCTCAACAATATGCACGGAACTACATCGTGCTAGATAATATGCACGGAACTACATCGTACCACAATAATATGCACGGAACTACATCGTGCTAGATAATATGTACGGAACTACATCGTACCACAATAATATGCACGGAACTACGTCGTGCCACAATCATTTGTATAGAAGCATATATCATACATAGGGTGTGGAGCAAGTCCACCAAGAAAGAGAAATACACTTACCTCGGTCCGAAGCTCATTAGCTACTCAACAATAGTTTTCCCTTTTCGAATCTCCTCCAAACGTTCTTTCTCTATTAAAGGAACGTCATACAATCAATACCAAGGCCAACAATTAGACATTACAAATCTTAAGCTAAAGGGGTTAAGAAATCAATTTAAAAGTAAACCCCGGGCCTACCTAGTCAAACATCTAACTTGAACTCGCAATCGAGCTACCCATAACCACACGAGTCTAACTAAATAATCAATTTTTGATCTTGATAGGATTTAGGGTGCCAACCCTCAATATTTACTAAATATATAATTTGGGGTTAAATACCACTTCCAACATCTCAAAAATTATACCAATACACTAAAATTCTATCAACTATATCCACTAGTATAGGAAGTCAAGAAACAGAGGTTTTACAATCTGGTTTAGTTCATGGAGTATGGATGAAAAAGCATTTACAAGTCCTATAAAGATGGTAACAGAATAAACTATGGAAAGGAAGCAATTTCGAGGTCATAACTAAAATCAAATGCCAACTAGAGCACCAAGCTAAATACTGGAACGGAAGCAAGAAAAGCTACCAATTGTTAAATGTATTGATTTAATTGCAATGACTACTCCACAAAGTTACAGCTTCATTTTCCAATAACTACCATCAATACTCACACCCCATCATAAACTAGACTCCAACTATTTTCATTCTTAAAAGAGTTACTAATAAAGGCAACAAAAGTTCATTAAAGAATTCATTAAAGCCATGGAGTATACCTGAGACTTGGAAATTTTTAAAAGCTTGGGCGCTAGATCCTACAGTGCCGCCATAAGGTTATGTAGAAGAACACTTTTTAATATTTTCTATCCAAAGAACAAAACATAACATAGTATATACCCTAAAGTATAGGGTAAGAACAAAAGATGTGGGCCTAGTCCAATAATAAAATACTCATTTAGTCCAATTGCCCACTAATCATTTTTATAGAGTTATTTTCTATCATACAAATTATAAAAATACGCTCCATAATAGCCTACAAAAATAATTAAAGTATAGATGATGATATAAATCCTTATAAAAATATCGGGTCATCACACCGAGTGGGCTTCATCAATGGCCGAACCCAAATTCGCCAAGGCATCAGCCTCGGTATTCTCCTCCCGAGGTACTTGTTTAACTTGCCATTCTTTGAATTGGGTTAAGACCCTTTGTGCCCGATCCAAGTATAGCTGCATTCTGGGCTCACGAGCCGTGTAGTCACCAAGGATCTGATTGACCACCAATTGAGAGTCACACCTTAATTCGATTCTTTCAACCCCCATTTCCTTGGCCAACTCTAGACCTGCTAAGGCCGCTTCATATTCAGCCTCGTTGTTGGTTACTTTTTTGAACCGAACCGAGTGCCTGACCTTCTCCCCTGTAGGTGCTTTTAAAACTATGCCTAACCCCGAACCTTTGGAGTTTGTCGCTCCATCGGTGCAAAGTATCCATAAGCCCGGGGTTGTCCCTTTAGCTTCGGCGTTCTCTTTTTCAGCCTCGGGTAAGATTCCCACACTAAAATCTGCCACGAAGTCTGCCAAGACTTGAGATTTAATGGCGGTCCGAGGCTGATAGGTGATGTCATATTCACTTAACTCTACTGCCCATTTTGATAGCCTCCCCGACAACTCTGGTTTATGCAAAATATTTCTCAAGGGGAAGGTTGAAACTACAGCTATTGGATGGCATTGAAAATAGGGCCGTAGTTTTCGAGCAGTAATGAGTAAAGCGAGAGCTAGTTTCTCCAGATGTGGATACCTGGTTTCAGCGTCGAGGAGTGTCTTGCTTACATAGTAAATTGGCTGCTGCTTGCCATCTTCTTCCCGAACCAGCACAGCACTCACCGACACCTCGGACACTGCCAAGTATACTAGCAATGTTTCACCTTCTTTTGGCTTGGCAAGCAACGGTGCGTTAGCCAAATATTGCTTCAGATCTTTCAACGCTTGTTTGCACTCCGGCGTCCATTCGAAGTGGTTGCTTTTTCTCAAAACGGAGAAGAATTTGTGGCATCGCTCCGAGGACCTTGAGATAAAGCGACTCAAGGCAGCGATTCGGCCAGTTAAGCGTTGAACTTCTTTTACCCCGGTAAGCTCCTCGGGGATTTCTTCTATGGCTCTGATTTTGTCTGGGTTGGCTTCGATTCCCCGCTCGGAGACAATGAAACCTAAGAATTTGCCTGATCCTACGCCGAAGGCGCACTTCTCAGGGTTCAATTTCATACCGTATTGTCTCAACACAGCAAAAGCTTCCCTCAGATGACTCAAATGATCCTCTATCTGGATCGATTTGATGAGCATGTCGTCTATGTAGACTTCCATAGACTTCCCGATGTATTCTTTGAACATGCGACATACCAACCTTTGGTAGGTCGCCCCAGCGTTCTTCAGCCCGAAGGGCATCACTTTGTAGCAAAATGTGCCTCGGTCAGTGATGAACGAGGTCTTTTCTTCGTCCTCGGGATCCATGAGGATCTGGTTGTAGCCCGAGTACGCATCCAAGAAAGTTAATAGTTTGTGTCCAGCCGTGGAGTCTATTAACCTGTCGATTTGCGGCAGTGGATAAGAATCTTTGGGGCAAGCTTTATTCAGATCGGTGTAGTCTACACACATTCTCCACTTGCCATTCTTCTTCGGCACAACTACCACATTTGCCAACCATTCGGGATATTTGACCTCTCTTATGAAACCATTTTCTTGCAACTTCGTGGTTTCATCCTCGATCGCCTTCTTTTTCACCCCGGCGTGAGGTCTCTTCTTTTGTTTCACCGGGGTGAACTTTGGGTCTACATTTAGTTTATGGGTCATGATCTCCGGATCGATACCCGTCATGTCTGAATGAGCCCATGCAAAGCAGTCGCTGTTGGACCTCAAAACTTCCATGATTGCCTCTTTCGACTTCGGGTCCAACTCCGAGCCGATATGCACTTTCCTCTCAGGGAACTCTCTCAACAGAGTGAAAGAGTCCAGCTCCTCAATGGTAGAGTCCTCGGCTTTTTGCTTCCGAGGCTCTTGTACGCATACCGGGATCTTTTCAATTTCACTTTGGAGGCCCGCCTCGCTTGATCCCGGTTGTGTTGGTTGCTATTTTTTGGGCCCGCTCGGGGGGGAGTGAGTTTGAAGCCCACAGGAGTTGGAGCCGGTGCTGCTTCGGGCTTATAGGGCTGCTCCCTATACTGCTCAATATCAAGATCATCTTCCTCCTTGCTTATCCCCGGTACGCGCTCGAGGCGCTTTTCGACGCGCGCCTCGATGCGAGCTTCAATTTCTCTACTCATTTTTTCAACGTCGACCGAGGACGTTGTTTCAGCCACGGTGGGAACCGTCCCGAAGTGTGGCGTTGAAGATGGGTTACTCCCCGAGCCCCCAGACGTGGCTCCATTGCGAGGTCCCCCTGTTGTCGCGCCCGTAGGAACGAAAGGCGGGGTGCCTCCACCAGGAGCCATGGGCTGGGTGCCGTTGGGCGCAGCACTATTTCTTGCCTCCAACGAGGCACGAAGCTCAGCGTTAATACTTGCTTGCTCATCCTGCTTGGTTTGGAGAGCTCTTAAAGTCGTGACAACATACATTTGGAACTCCTCTGTTGTCATCGGGGCAATGGGCTGTTGGTTCTGCGGAACGCCAGCCCGATCACCGTTATTACCACCGTTGTCGTTATCAGCCATGACGTCAATTTGGAAATTTTTGACAGAAAATGAAAGCGGAACTTTGGAACAAAGCGTAACTGCTTATATCCCCACAGACGGCGCCAATTTTGTATGGGCCTAAACTGTTTTTAGGTACACAAATAAATTTCGGATTCGGATACAAGCAATACTTCGTATCAAAGTCACAATAATGCGGAAAAGATATATAAAATGCAAGAACGTAAAAGGTATTTCAATATATGAGTAGTGAGTACAAATTTGGGCAGAGTTTCGGTATATATTTCTGGATGCCTATTACATGAAATGAACTGCTATTTATAGACATAAGGCTCGCCCATGATCTCCACCATCAGCTGCCATGTTGTCCCACGATCTGGATGTTTAGTGGTTGAGTTAGTGGGGTGAAGTAGTGGGCTGCAAAGCCGGACGAACCGAGGGGGATCCGCCGAGGTGAGAGTTTTCGACCTCGGTGGCTTGGCCCTGCTGCTTTGACCGAGGTGATGGTTCCCGAAGCTCAGCTCACGGCTCGCCTTCGGTGACGCATCCTCGGTGCTAAAACCTCGGCGATGTGCTCAATCGCCTCGGCGATCAATTAGTCGGGACGTGTTCGGTCGTTGAAATTTACATGACCGGGGCGAATCATCGCGAGTCGATTTTTACCCAATACATATATAAAACCTAGCTAGGCTGTTCAATGCCAATGATTGTCAAGGCAAGGAATACGTAGTATAAAAGTAATAATAATTATAACAAAACATTTATTTTTGAAGCTAATGAATTCATTAAAAAAAATTGTTAAACCCCTACAAAAAATAATTCTACCTATTTATCCTTAAAATGGAAAAAATTGACAAGTGAGGGTTGCTCAGATGGTAAGCACCCTCCACCTACATTCAAGAGGTTATGGATTCGAGTCACCATATATAGGAGCAAAAAGTGGGAGGGTCACAATTTGTTTCGAGAGAGGGGAAGGAGTGGGGTTTTTTTAAAAAAAAATGGAAAAAACTAAAGCTGGATCTTTTATGCATGTCCCGGATTTCCTGCCCAAAAAAAAAAAAAGCGCATATATATATATATATATGTGTGTGTGTGTGTGTGTGTGTGTGTGTGTGGCGGGGTTTGGGGGGGGGGGGAGGTTGAAGTAATTGATAAATTAAAGGAAATGGTAATAGACAGTGATGAGAAAAAAAATGACTTCTATCTGTAAGTGAGAAAAATTATTTTCTTTATTCAAATGGGTAGTCTTTTCCTCGAAACATATTATTGTAATAACTATACACGAAACGATGACTTCCCCATATATATAACAAAAAATAGGCAATTTCTATCGTACAAAAACTAAATTAGATGAAAATATTAGTAAAAGTAGTATACATGCATTACCGAAAATTAAGGTCTCCATTAGGCCAGAAGATGTTGACAAAGGATTCAACACTTTCAGATTTGAAAACGTCAGCAATAGCTAGACACTCATAGAATGGCAGCTCTGGATATGTCAAGTAGACATGCCTTGGTATGGTTGACTTGTATTTTAGTTTTGTCTCCAATGGAAATCCAAAGATTTCTTTTGTTGTATCTAGCATGGCTTCTCGAGGAACCTTATCATATATTGCTTCAAAACAACCATATTCTTGCAAAGCTTGGAAAACTTGAGTCTTTGTGGACTCCCATTGTGAAGTACCTGGTTTTAGATCTTGCTTGCTGAAATCTATGGTGGGAATCTGCAATTGATCATTTTGTTGGATGCGATTTAAATTGATGAATTTAGTTAATAAGAATAAATAAAGAGAGTTTAGAAGTAGTCGACAATTACGAATTAAGAAGAATAAGAAAAACTTCATAGTTTCAAAAGTGTAATCATGTATTCTGAAAATAAGCCATGAAAGCAAATACCCCACAAGAAAATCTTGTGTAGCAACGTAATACACTTTAAGAAGAAAAATTTATTCTAACCCTTTTTTGCAATTGTTCTAATTGACTTTGCGTTTGTTTATGCATGACATTTTGAAGCCGTCCAAGCTTCGATTTTTTTAATATATCCGCAGCTTTTGAAGAGCTTTCTCCGTTTAAATTATGCAATTCTTATTGTTTCCTTTATTACCCGATTGATTCAGTTCAGATAATGTACTTAAAAGATGAATAGGTTAGGGGACGAATTATAAGAGTAAGAGGACAATGTATACTGCCTCCGACTCAAATTATTTGTCATTCTTTCTAAAAATAGTCGTCTCAAAATATTTGTCCAATTAGGATTTCAAGGTAAAATTTCTAATTTTTTTCTCATTTTACCCATAGTAGTAAAAGTCTTGAAGACTACAAAAGTCTCACTTATTGGTTAATATTATAATTGTTCAAATACCCATGAAGATTAAATAAGGGTAAAATAGTCAATAACTCCCTCATTAATGATTTCTTAAGAAATGTGTAAAAGTGAAGAGGACAAATAATTTGAGATTGATGAAGTAATTCATAACATGACGTATGGGTGCAAAACGCAACCATCAATTAATTGAGTTTGAGCATTTGCTGTTATTCATATAAACCTTTACATATACTGTCTATAGATTGATTATCACTTAAGAAATAGCTACTCGGCCTAATTAGATACTCTATAATTATAGATAAGATGCAACAGTAAAAAAATTTTTGGCTCAGACGCTAGGATGTAAAATAATTAAGTTCTGAATCACTCAAAATTAAAGTGCACGAGAAATTAATTCCACTGTATAGAAAAAGTTTTAAGCTTTGGTATAAACAACGCTGTCAAACGAGAGTGACAACGTTGCCCGACTAGAAGTGATGATCAGTTAGTGACAGTGTGGAAGATATCAACATAGTGGTTATAGATTTATTTCTTTTTGCATTGTAATACTAGGACCTAGCAAAACTTTTGCATAAAAAAGTTCTTGGTTTGAATATCTACGTACCTTGCTGAAATCTATGGTGGGCATGACCTTCATTTCGCCGGATCCCATTGATGAATGTTAAAGAAAGAAGCAAGATTCACAATGTCAAAAGAGGAAATGGAGGTATATATCAATATTATGCAATTGTGTGTATATATAAGGTATCTTTACACACCATTTGCTAGAGAATGACATGGGGTCCACGCAACAAAATTTCATTTTTATAGTTCAATTTTTTTAGCATTTTACTATTTTATCCATTATAGATTTAAAATTGTCGGTAAAGTCATTGCATTAGGCCTCCCATTGTTAAGGGCCTCAAAATGACTATTGTGTACATATATATACTAGTCTATAAAATAATCATTCATTAAATGGTTATAATTAGTCTCAATTAGTCTCTGCTACAATTCAATTTCATCATTTATGTTCTATTTGTTCAAAAAAGAAAAGCACAATTTTCCTCATGAAATTTTTTGAAAAAGTTAATTAAATTTCCTATTTTATCCTCTATGAGAAACTTTTATTACTATACAAATGTTATAACATGTTTAAGACCATAAGTTTCAAAAGGTTTACAACCATCATGTCATATAGTGACAGAAGTTTCAGAAGTCTTCATTTCATTCCTAATCTCATTGCCCAGTTAAACTATTTTATATAAATTGAAAAGATTGGAGCATTACATAAATCCATTTTTTTTTTTTTTTAGCGATTTCGCTCTACAATTTTGACTTAGGTTTTTTGAATACTTTATTGCGTTGTCATGTTTAATTTAATCATACATAAATTAGAAAAATTAACTTTTTTATGTCTTGTCAGTATATGAAATTTATGTAACAAATCTAAAGCCTCTTAATATGATTTAACTTTTGACGATAAATTTTGTTCGACCGCCCCTGAACGACACAAGAGTAATTTTCACGGAACCTAAACTACTTCCACGTTTTCATCCTATTGAATCACTTTACTTTATTGTAATAATAGAAGTCGTACCCTTCTAGGTCCAAATAACTTTTTCCAATTTACTTTATTTGATATTTTAGCATATCTTGTTTTTTTTTTGTCAAAATAAATGTTATTTTCCAAAATTAAAAATGTCATTAATTTTTGTTTCCAAAGTTACTGGCACTACTACATGATCTAAATGTATTTCTAAACAGTTCTTTTTATTTTATGAGTAAATTTGAAACATATAAAAGTTGATATAATCAAATAGTCACGAGTGCCTCGTTGATTAATATTCAAAAGTTGATTTCTTAATACGTGTGTAAAATAAAGTGGAATGGAGGGAGTACAATACAGCAAATGGCGGTATTCTTCAAAATACCCCGACATTATTAGATGATATTTTACCAAAGATGACGATTGTTTTTCAAGCATACGTTACACGAATACACTATAGAATTTTTAATTGAAATGACCAAAGTGTCCTTTTTTTGGTGAATGACCAAAGTGCCTTTTTTTTTTTGTTGGGTGAATAACCAAACTGTCTTTATAATGAAATTAATGGCTTTAAATAAACAGTTCCCATATAGGAATTTTGATTCAAATGACAAAAGTGTCTTTAAGATGAAAGTGATTGCTTATAAGTAGTTATCAGAAGCAGCTCTACTGACATTTCTATATAATAACGTGCGCAAAAACATATAAAATCAAATAAAACTAATCGGGTGGTACAATGTAGCAGATCGATTGTATTCTCCAAAATACTCCTATATTATCGGTTGACATATTACCAAAGATGACGGTTATTTTTAAAGAGTACTGTACAAGAATACAATAAATAAATTTTAATTAAAATGACCACACTGTCTTAAAAATGAGACAATTGACATGAAATAAGCAGTTACCACACATGAACTTAAATTGAAATGACCAAAGTGTCTATAAAAGAAACTAATGGCTTTAAATAAACAGTTATCAGAAGCATCTTTACTGTCATTCCTATTGTAGTAGAGTTCCCTAAATCGTCATACAACATAAAAGTCTAGTAATTAATTCTACACGTTAACACGATATCCAACTATCTGATCTAACTTAAATTTAAAATTCTCCATCATAATTGCATGTTATCTAGTTGTATGATTTTAGTAAAATATACAATTCAAGAGTGAAATTCACTTCACGTCACTCTTGATCCAAAATTATTGTCTTATTTTACTTGCCACGAATTTCATAGAATAATTTTAATAAACTGAGGATTTATTGCATGCTCGTCTCAAAGTTGGTGTGCTCGGCCCACTTGGTCCAGTATTTGTCATTTTGATAATTAGCTGGAGTTCAAATAACAATGTATTGCATATGTGTATTAGCCAAAATTTGGCCGGACGCTTGGCAGTATTTATCTGATGAGGTGGCAAGCATAGCATGGATTTTGGAGACAAGTCGGCAAGGAGTTTACCATTGAGAGCTAACTGATGGCAGAGGCTCAAAGGGGTCGGTGGATTGAAGAATTGAACACAACTATTTCGGAGACGAGTATTTCGGTCACAAGCAAGAGATAAACCTTGTCCTCAACTGATTCCGCTTATTTCGGGAGGCCGATAGATATGGATAAAGCCACTATCTGTTGGTGAAGAGATGTGTGGAAAATGGGGTCTAGTTAGGGTTAGGAGTCTTGATCTATAAATAGGCCCCCATCCCCGCATTGTACAGTTTACACTGAAACAAGCATTCAACCTTACTGAGCAACAAGTAATTCATTAACTTATTTTCTCATAATCATCACAAATCGCCATTGTTACTCTTTCAATTTATACCATTGTATAGTTGCACTATTAAAATTCAATCTTTCTTTGCTTTGGAGGAGACGAAGTTCTTCTCTTTCACCGGAGCACGGGTGACGACAATATCAATAAGATTTACTGCTTATTTATTTTACTGTCATTGTTCAATTCCGTTTATTAGTTGCCATCATTTCATTTATCAATTACTATCTCTGCTTTATCCGATCAGTCTTAGCACTATTGTCAGTATATTGCTCCGTAATTTTAGCGTCATTAACAAATTTGTGCATCTGTTCATTGTTTAACTTGTTACCGTTAACTACGCAAACAACTTAGTTTGTAGACGTAAATTTTACAATTAACCTAAGAGTCTTGATACGAAAAGGTCGCATGTGGCTCAAATAAATATAAATTTAATTGTAAAATCTGAAAGTATACTAAAATACAATCTAGCGCCCACCGTGGGGCCCAGACAATCTATTTGCTTCGAGATTCATTGTTGAGTTTACTTTCATTTTATTTATTTATGTCCAATGGTAGATGATCAAGGCAACAACGTCGGCCGCCTGACGGTGTGTTGCCAGCTAACCATTCTGATTGGGGTCAATCTTCCAGCCGTCAAAGAAGCGACCGGTGAATCATCTCACCAAGAACTGGAAAGGTCTCCGAATCACACTCCGGCCCGTTCACAGTTGAACTCGCCCCATGGTCAGAGGCCCAGTGAGGAAGCCGCGACTGAAACATCGTCAAGTGATATGAATATGCTTTTGAGAGAATATCTTAAGAAACAGGATAGGCATTTTGAGAAGATAAGTGAGCAGTTGGCAGTTCTATCTTGCTCTACAAGTCAAAGAGCGCCCGCCTTCCCGAAAACACCCCCCACAGGCACTCCGATCTCTGTTCCTCAGGGCGCAGTAATAGGCGGACCTGAATTAGGAGTCAGATCTGGAGGGTCGGGTGCAGCTGTTGAGGCTGCGGAGCTCCGGCCGCTGTCATAATAGGAGCAAGGATGATCACTACATTGCAGACAATGTTGAACGATTCGGTGGACAAGAGGTTCAGAGAGATGAAATCATTTATGGAAAAACTACTAGGTGTTCTAAAGTTAACAGAGGATGTGACTATGAAATCATTTTCGAAGTGGCCATTCAAAGCGAGCGTCGCTCCACTACAGATTCCTAAAAAAATCAAGCTGCCCCAAAATTTGCGCTATGATGGAACCACTTGTACGGGAAAAAATACGCCACCTACTATTATGGGGATACGGCCAGTTGGCGAGACTAGACTTATCATACAAGTCATCGGGCGCAAAGGATACACGCCTGTTCTGCGAGTTACGATCGTTCATTCAGGTGATAGGGGCGTAGGACGAAGGGCATACATCCTAGTTAGTGGCCTTGAACTATAGGCCTATGCCTTAGTAGTCTTTATATTTCACCTTAATTAGGACAAAGTATCCACTATAATAAATACCCTCCTTATATTGTATTGTACAAAAGAGCGATTCACCACAGAATCCGGCTATTCTCAAGGAATAAGACTACTTTACTTTTCTTGCTCATTATTTCTCTCTTTTACTCATTTTTTTCTTATCGTATTTACTGTATTGCTTGTGACCTCATTATTAATTAATTGTTGAACCTAGGCGACCGATTTTAGTCATAAATAGTTTGGCACCCACCGTGGGGACCAAGCAATTGTAGGTATTCTACGAAGGAAAAGGCCCAATCATGTCTGATGATAGTAGCAACGTTCCGAAGAATACCACAGACGCAGTAGATAAATCTGTGAAGGATCACAGTGATCCCAGCATGCAGCCTAAGGATCCCGTTGAGGAACCGAAGGACCCTTCCCAAGAGCCAATCCATGTCGTCAGCGATAGGGAAGGAGACAAACCGCCGGAAAGTAATACTGGATTCTGAGGGTTTTTTGTTAATCTCCTCAACAATATGTCAGAGCAACAACAGCGGAACTCGAACAATGTGATCGAGGGAATATCCCAGAGAGTTAGGAACGATGTTTGCTGGATCGTCTCAGAGGCCAGCATCCCCACGAGGACCAGTACCCACGAACCATTCCCCAGCATCCGTCCCTAACTGCAGGCTAGACATGGATGGCACCCCTAAAGGATCATCAACAATCAAGAATCAAGACCGTAAGGGAGCGCCTGTCATCCAGGACCTCATAAAGGAGAAAAGGCCATCCATGACCGGATTGGTAATATGTCGGGTGCTCCATCCTAGGTTACCACGGTAGATGAGCAGAAGTTTTACAAGCATGCCTACAAAGCAAACGCTGCACCGGTCCGCATACCAAAGCACTTCCATCTGCTGGATAACTTGAAGTATGACGGAACAACAGATCAGGATGAGCATATTGCTGCGTATTACACGGCTGTAAAGAGCAACTATATCACCGAGGAAGAGATTTAGTCTGGTCTAGTGAAGAGGTTTGGCTCAACTCTGACCAAAGGCGCCCTTGCTTGGTACACCAAACTACCACTGGGCTCCATCGAGTCATTCACTCAGATGCAGGACCAATTCAAGAAAGTGCATTCTGGTGCCCACAAGCGGGAGAAATGCATGGAGTGTCATACCCAATTTTGGACTCAACTCGAGGCGAGTCGAGTTTCGGATTTGACTGGGTGAACTCGTTTGAGTTTAGATGTTGGAGTCGCCACCTAATATAATTTCTCAGGCGTATTAGGTCACCTAAGTGTCTAAATTCAAATTCAAAAGGTTAACTAGTCAATTCCAGAGATTCTATAAAGGTAAGAAGTCCAAATGACTCGGGGAAGAAGGTGTTAGGCACTCCCCCGAGTCCCACAAAAAGTGGTTACCGTCCGAGTCTAAGTTTTGGGATAAAAAGAGTATATACAGTTATGAATTACTAACTTGGGGAATTTAGTTCAACATTTTAACTAAAAGAGGTAATATATCTAGGCTATTTTAGAACACATATATATAGTTTTCATATTCGGCCTATACTTAAAGCATACTCGTATTCACGTCCTCTAATATCAAACGCCTAATCGAAAACGGGTGTTGCCATATAAGATGGTGTTCAATGCAATTCACACATTCGAAAAAAGATTTACACAAATAGTCTATTTTGTAAATAAATTCAGACTTAGCAAGAAACCAAAAAGGGGTGTTGTTTTAAAACGAAATGTTGGCCATTTAGGGTCGGTGTGACTCGTCATTAATTGTCGAGCCCTAACCTTAATGGCCTCTTTTGTGTTGGGGTCGGGTTTTGGAGATATACATAGGTAGAGAGGCTGGTTTTTGAAAAGGGGTTCACGAAAGCACATAAATGCAAATAAAGGGCTGTCGCACGTAATAATACGTATATATAGATACACACATGCAAATACATGATCTAAATGATGGTTATACTTCAAAATATATAGTTTAAAGCGTATAAACGACCCTAAATACTTTATGCACCCCTATACACTATTAGATTAGTGTATAAGGGCATAAGTAGTGGTCAAAATTGATTTATGCATATAAAGGACCCTTTTTGAAAACGTTTTTAGGCTCAGACCATTTATACAAAATAGGGGCAGATTCTATCTTTTAGAAAGTAGTTCAATTCAGACTCAAATAACACAAATAGCCCCTGTCAAGTGAATTTTAGACTAAAACAATGAGTTTTCTCAATATTTCAAGACTAATATAGTACTATTGCCTGCAGAACATGTAGTTTTAAGAGTAGCATGCGACTGTTAGTTTCAAAAACACAGAATACTTATGCAAGATCCTAAATGTTATGCTTTGCAACACATAGGAGTATAACGTTAAGAGAAGAGCCCCTGGATGCCTATGCACATACTGTAAGCCCCTGTTTTACAGTATACAGGCAGGGAATCCTAGAATATACATATGCTGGGACAGTCTCTAAAGGGAGAAAAGCATAAAGCAAAGGTCCAATAGTATATAACAGTTTATTGAGGCATTGTTTTAGTCAGGGAAGAAAGGAGCTTCTCCCCAGCTTTCAAACACATTAAAGGGGTGTAACTATAACCTAGTTTAGCCCCTACAGTTACCTTTGCATAAGCTGTAGAAAAAGGGTCAGCAAGGCCATGAACTAAACCCAGTCATTAAGTAACAAACAAACAACCAATTATACCAGAGTGGTCTTAGACAACAGCAGTTCAAGTCAAGGCAAACCATGAAGGGACTCATAACCTTTTGTATTGAATTGTGAGGATTCTTATAGATCATAGGGATGCAGAAGTTCCTTTAGGTTAAGACAGAACTTCCAGACCCAAAGCAAAGCAAAGTGCCAATAATTTAAGCAAAGCAGAGATAGAGTAAGAGTATGCTGGGCAGACACACATGCATATAGATGTCACAGGTTATCAGAGAGTGAGTAGCAGCCTTACCATTTTAACTACATCTCCTTAGTAAACATAGGCATGATTTTAAGTGTGCAGGGATTACATAGGCTTATCAGAATACCCAGAACCAAGGCCAAACACAAGCATACAAGTAGTTCAAGTAAAGCAGGAACAGGATAAGCATATGCAAGGCAAACACATAGATGTAATAAATGACAGTGGGTAAAAGAATACCTTTGAGTACTGTGAAGCTAATATGAATGCAGACAGCAGAAAGGAAAAGCAGGACCAGCACTCAACACAAGCAGTAGTGATTCTTTCAGGGAAGTAAGTGCACAAGAAGAACTGAATGCCAAAAGCTATGCAGAATTTTGCTAAATATACTAGTGTGTGTTTCTGAATTTTTTTAGTGTTCAGAAACTTGTCCTTCTAGTTGAAAAGATGAGAGTTTATATAGGTGAGGGGTGGGGATTTAAAAAGCAATGGGTAAAAGTTTTCATAAGGCAATGAAATATATTCTTCCAAGAATAACAAGGCACAAATTTGAGTACCCTTCCAAAAATAGAACAATCAATCCCCAATTCTAAGGCAAATCAATCCTGAATTGATTTGAAACCCCTCCCCTCAAGCTTAACATAGTCTAGGTTCACAAATCCCATCCTAAATAGGTTTGAACCTTGACAGATTTCAAAAGTCCACATATCAATGACCATGCCAGTTTCCTTCTAAGTTCTACTCACAAATTCAAATTTAGGTTAAACAAAATCCCTTGAATCATGTAAACCAACCTATCAGTTCAAGATTTTATTTAGACAAGTCATGAATTTACACAGGTAATGCACCTTGGGATGATTCAAACAATTTAAGCAAACTATAGCAATTACTGAGATTCAAATCCAAAGGAGATAACATAGGATTTAGCCTTAAACATGTCAAAACCAAAGCGTAAACAGGCTCACTGCGATGTCCAAACAAATCAACAGTTCATAGAGGTCATAAGTCATGCGAATCAATTAATTAACAATTGAATCAATAATCGTGCTAATTCAGAGAGACATAGGAGATTTTAGGTGTAGCGTCACACAGATTTCACAAAATCAAAAGGAGATAATATTACCCGTTTACCAGAATCGGGTCAATCGCGACCCGTCATAGATTAATCTTCGAATGGGGTTTCCTACCCCGTTTAGGTGATAACACCTTTAAATCGATGGCCTGAACCCCGCCGGCGGCGTCTCTCGGTGGTGGTGTCACAGTTGTCAAAGGTCAAATCTCGCCCTTGCCCAAACGCCATCAAAACTGTATGGGTTTTGTAGCGGACGTCAAAAGGAACACGATGACACTATTTTCCCTAATTTTCTCCGGCTAAAATGGCCGGAAAGTTGACCGATGAGGGTGGCGATTTGTTTTGCCAAGAGAGGAGAGAGAGAGAGTAGTTCTAGGAACAGACCCGGGGGAAATGGGGGCTCGGTCACGAGTCTAGGGGGTCGTTTGGGGATTAACAAGGAAAGAGAATTTCTGGCCGTTGGATCGTCTACGTGGACGATTGAGATCGATCCACGTAACGTGTAAAATTGTAATTTTGAGATTTAAAACAATTTTGGATAGTTTTGTCAAAAATAGAAGTAATTGCAAAAATTGTAAAAATTGTTATGGTTTGAGACGATGCTTTTGAAAATGGCCTCGATTATCAGACTATTATGAGAAGATAATTTGAAAGAAGTAGACAGGGCAAGAGTGGATACATGACCTTGTGTAAAATTCGAAAACTGTTGATTTTGAAAATAGGAGGGACAAAATTGGGTGTCAACAGCTGCCCCTCTTTGCCCGGGGATGATGAGTCTTTGGTCAAAGACGTTGACAGTGCGGCCAATTTTGTCATGACTATAGAGGAGCCTATGGCTTAAGAGAATGTAGGGTGTCAGGATGAGATGCTTTCTTTGCTTGGGGTGTATATCCTGCATTAAAAATGTGTTTGCAACATAATATATACATAAAACGTACCTCCCTGCCGGGCTGGATTGTCATTCCAGGATTCTTGCATTATGTGATTGTGTTTGCTATACCATAGTTGTGTGTCTTTTGCCGTAAAATGTTAGATTCGACATCGGGTTGTATGCCCTCCGTCAGTGCATTGGGCTGTATACCCTCCGCAAGGAAATAAAATGACAAACCGGTATCGGACTGTGTACCCTCGACCGATGCTTCGGGCTGCGTACCCTCAGTTAATGTAAATGACAAATCGATATCGGGCTGTGTACCCTCAACCGATGCCTTAGGCTGCGTACCCTCAGCTAATTTAAATAACAAATCGATATCGGGCTGTGTACCCTCAACCGACGCTTCGGGCTGCGTACCCTCAGCTAATTTAAAATGTAAATTGATATCGGGCTGTGTACCCTCAACCGATGCTTTGGGTTGTGTGCCCTCAGCTAATGTAAATGACAAATTGATATCGGGTTGTGTACCCTCAACCGACACTTCGGGTTGTGTGCCCTCAGCTAATTTAAAATGTAAATCGATATCGGGCTGTGTACCCTAAACCGATTCTTCGGGTTGTGTGCCCTTAGCTAATTTAAATGACAAATCGATATCGAGCTGTGTACCCTCAACCGACGCTTCGGGTTGTTTGCCCTCAGATAATTTAAAATGCAAATTGATATTGGGCTGCGTACCCTCAACTGACGCCTTGGGTTATGTGCCCTCAGCTAAACATAAATGACAAATCGATATCGGGCTGTGTACCCTCAACCGACGCTTCGGGTTGTGTGCCCTCAGCTAATTTAAAATACAAATCGATATCAGCCTGTGTACCCTCAACCGACGCTTCGGATTGTGTGCCCTCTGCTAATTTAAATGACAAACCTTTTCTTTGAAACATATCTGTCGTTCATCGTTGATTTAGGTATCTTTCGTGCATACATCCAAAGAACGATTAGTGAGTTGTACGGGGTGGTTTGGTTTGTGCATTCTTGGCTTGTTTCGCTTTCGCTGTCCACGAGTGCCGGGATCTTGGCCGAGCTGATAGGGATATGCATAAAATAGTACATTACGCAAATGATTTCGAAAAACTTTTATAAGAAAGAAAAATGAAATAAAATATTTTATCCTATTGAGTCACAAGTCGCGTTGTGTAAAGCCAAAGTTGTCGTTCTTCATGCTGTTCCCCACTCCATCAAATGAATTTTGAGGGCGACCTCAAAATTCTGCCCCAGTTTGTAATTTGAAATTTTTGAGAGATCCTCAAAAATTTCTGCTCCAGTGTCAACTATGTTTGTCCTTTTGGAATTTTTGAGAGTTCCTCAAAAATTCTGCCCAGTGTTCGCTTCGTGGGAAAATGAAATTTGTGTATTTATGCGACCGAACCTTGAGTAGGTTGCCTACGTATCCCACTTGGGGAATCAGGTCGTGAAGTAGTGTGCCTAATGTATTGTAGAATGTATAAATCACTAATCAGTACGAACTCCTATACATAGTATCTCTTGACAACGTCTAAGTTGATCGGTTTCAGCCAGACTTCTCCGTCCATTTCTGCCAA
Organism: Petunia x hybrida; assembly: GCA_037355625.1. Classification (NCBI taxonomy): domain Eukaryota; kingdom Viridiplantae; phylum Streptophyta; class Magnoliopsida; order Solanales; family Solanaceae; genus Petunia; species Petunia x hybrida. The sequence continues at coordinate 474,271 of JBBBVM010000669.1, forward strand.
TATCAATGCTCCTCCATTCAACACTCGGTAAACCATGTACGGCCCTTGCCAATTTGGTGCAAACTTGCCTTTTGCTTCTTCTTGATTTGGAAATATCTTTTTCAGTACTAACTGCCCGGGTTCAAAGAATCGTTCTCGAACTTTCTTGGCAAATGCCTTAACCATCCTTCTCTGATATAGTTTTCCATGACATATTACATTCAATCTCTTGCCATCGATGAGGGCCAATTGCTCTATTCTTCCTCCGATCCATTCAGCATCTTCTACCTGTGTCTCTTGGATGATTCTCAAAGATGGTATCTTGACCTCTGCGGGTATCACTGCTTCGGTGCCATACACCAACAAATACGGAGTAGCCCCCGTTGATGTTCTCATTGTGGTGCGGTACCCTAACAGAGCATAAGGTAGGTTCTTATGCCATTGCTTTGAATTGTATGTCATCTTGCGCAATATTCTCTTGATGTTCTTATTAGCTGCCTCGACTGCACCATTCATTTGAGGTCTGTATGCAGTGGAGTTGCGATGCTTGATTTTGAAAATCTCACAGGTTACTCTCATTAGGTCACTGTTGAGATTGGACCCATTGTCAGTGATAATGGATTCAGGGATGCCAAATCAGCAGATCATCTTATCACGAACAAAGTTCGACACCACATTCTTTGTTACTGATTTGTATGATGCCGCTTCTACCCATTTGGTAAAATAATCAATGGCTACTAATATGAAACGATATCCATTGGAAGCGGCTGGCTCGATAGGTCCTATGAAATCCATTCCCCAGGCGGCAAAAGGCCAAGTCGATCCCATAATGTTCCATTCATTGGGAGGCACTCGAATCATATCTCCGTGAACTTGGCATTGATGGCATTTCTTTGCGTGCTTTATGCAGTCGTGTTCCATTGTCATCCAGAAATAGCCAGCTCTCAAAATCTTCTTCGCAAGCACAAAACCATTCATGTGGGGTCCACACGTCCCAGAGTGTATTCCTTCTAACAATTTAGCAGCTTCTTTTGCGTCCACGCATCTCAACAATCCTAGATTGGGTGTCCTTTTGTACAAAGTTTCACCATTCAGAAAGAAACCATTTGCTAACCTCCTCAGTGTCTTCTTTTGGAGACTTGTTGTATTCTTTGGATAACTACCGTCTTTGAGAAACCCTTTGATGTCGTGGAACCAAGGTTTTTTGTCCGATTCTTCCTCCAAGTGATAGCAGTAGGCTGGTTGCTTCCTCACTGTCACGGGTATTGGGTCAATGTAGTTCTTGTCGGGAGGCTTGATCATGGTAGATATGGTAGCCAAAGCGTCCGCGAACTCATTTTGCAGTCTAGGTACATGCCGGAACTATATCTTGGTGAATCATTGCTTCAGCCCCTTTATGCAATCCAGGTATGGCAATATCTTCAAATTCTTTGCTGTTCATTCTCCTCGAACTTGGTTAATCAGTAAGTTAGAATCCTCGATTGCTAATAGCTCTTGTATATTCATGTCCACTGCCAATCTAAGACCCAGAATACAGGCTTCATATTCCGCCATGTTGTTGGTGCAAGGAAACCTTAATTTGGCCGTGACAGGATAGTGTTGTCCAGTCTCGGAAACTAATACCGCGCCACTACTGACTCCTTTGAAATTGACCGCTCCATCGAAGAATAGCCTCCAACCATCATACACTTCGGTGATATCTTCTCCAACGAACATGACTTCTTCATCAGGAAAATAGGTGTGCAAAGGTTCATAGTCATCTCACACTGGATTCTCGGCCATATGATCAGCCAAGGCTTGAGCTTTCACCGCCTTTTGAGTGACAAAAGTGATGTCGAATTCGCTGAGCAGCAGTTGCCATTTAGCCAGCTTTCCAGTAGGCATTGGTTTTTGGAAATGTACTTGAGAGGGTCCATCCTTGATATCAGCAACGTTGAGTAGGATGTCAAGTAGTGTCTCAACTTCTGTGCTATCCATGTCAGTGCGCAGCACGTGCGTTCCAGCAATGTGTACTTGGCTTCATAAGGAGTGAACTTCTTGCTTAGATAGTAGATTGCCTGCTCCTTCCTCCCAGTTGAATCATGTTGCCCCAATACACAACAAAAGGCCGAGTCTACCACGGACAGGTACAAGATCAAAGGTCGCCCAGGCTCAGGTGGGACAACCACAGGCGGGCAAGACAAGTACTCCTTTATCCGATCAAATGCCTTTTGGCAATCTGCTGTCCATTCGATTACCGCGTCTTTCTTCAGCAACTTGATGATTGGCTCACAGATAACGGTGGATTGTGCTATAAAACGGCTGATGTAATTGAGCCTTCCTAGGAAGCTCATAACCTCTTTCTTGCTTTTTGGCGGTGGCAATTCTTTGATGGCTTTGATATTGGACGGATCTAACTTGATACCCGTTCTACTGACGATGAAACCCAGGAGCTTCCCTGCCGGAACACCAAAAGCACACTTTGCCGGATTTAGCTTCAGGTTGTACTTTTGCAAGCGATTGAAAAACTTGTGCAAGTTGTCGAGATGCTCCGAACTTTTCTTTGATTTAATGATCACGTCGTCCACATAGACTTCAATCTCTTTGTGCATTAGGTCATGGAACATAGTTGTCATAGCCCTCATGTAAGTTTTCCCAGCATTCTTTAACCCAAATGGCATAACCTTGTGGCAATAAGTCCCCCAAGATGTAGTGAAAGCTGTCTTCTCGGCATCCTCCTCATCCATGAGCACTTGATGATAACCGGCGAAACAGTCTACGAAGGATTGTAGTTCATGTTTCGCGCAATTGTCAATCAGGATATTTATGTTTGGTAGTGGAAAATCATCCTTCGGACTTGCTCTATTCAGATCTCTATAATCCACACAAACTCAGAGTTTCCCATCTTTCTTCCGCACTGGGACGATGTTAGCTAACCAAGTGGGATATTTGACTGTTTTCAGAGTCCCTGCATTGAGCTGTTTAGTTACTTCTTCATAAATTTTCAACAGAACTGATGACTTGAAAGTTCAGGCCTTTTGTTTGACTAGCGAAAAACCCGGATTAATAGGTAATTTGTGAGCTACCACATCCGTGCTTATGCCAGTCATGTCATCGTACGACCAGGCGAACACATCCTCATATTCTTTAAGAAACTCTGTATATCGCTTTTTATCCTTGGCATTGAGATGCACACTGATCCTTGTCTCTTTCACAACTTTCTCATCTCCTAAGTTTATCACCTCAGTCTCCTCAAGGTTTAGCTTAGGTTTATCTTCGAATCTTTCAAATTCTTCTTGTGTAGTTTCATCAAAACCATCATAATCAGCTCTATCTTCCCCAATCTCCATTGTTTCATTACACGTTGCGATTGTTGACTCAATGGGATTATTAGTATGAATGCTAAAACAAGTAGAATATTGAAAAATTGAAAGATTAAAGCAAAAAATTAAACAGGAAATGGTGCGATATTTTATTTATGAATCCTTGCAAAACAAAGTTTGTAGGGAGACATGTGCAATAGGAAAGGAAAAATGCAAACTCCACGACTCAGAGTCGGGTTTTATTTTAGAAAGCATGAAAATAAATTTTATCCCCTCAGCTCTACCAAGGTCCACGGTAAGCTCGGGCCCGGTTGCTGGTCCAGTTGTTCAGTGCCGCTCCAGATCCAGCCTTTGTCAATCCAGGAGGTTCAATATGTTCTTCCAGGATCACACAGCAGTCTTCATCAGCTATGAATAGATTTTGCATTCCTGCCAGCAGATCCTCTTCAGCATCAGCTACCTTCCTTGTGCTGCGGGCACCTCCCCTTTTCCGCCATCCAAGTATCCAGATGAGACGGAGATATGCAAGAGAGTCTTGGTGCTTTTCTTATAGAACTTGAAATCCAGTGACGCTTCTTCCATGCTCTTTTCATAGGTCACAATGTATCCTATGCCAGCCTTTTCGTTGCCGGGCCTCATCATAATTCTGATTGGCTCGACCATACCATTCAAGTTCTTGCCCAAACCTTTGCCCGGTTCATAGCCTTGCTTGATCATGATGCCTATGACCCAGTCTCCGGGCCACTTTGCAGGCTGTGGGAGTACATATGGCTCTTCGATCACTACTTCCATAGGTTTGGGTGCTTTGGGTATCCACACTTGCTTTCCCTTTGTTTCTTCAGAGATGTGTTTCCAATTAAAACGAGCACTAGGTGAGTACATTGGTCTCTTCTCGGTCTTAGCTGATAGGGTCTCACGAAATTCGCGTGAGGGCACTCCTCAATCAGACATGACAGGCTCCCAGACCAAGTTCCTTCCTTCGTAGCCTTTGCCTCGGCTATCCCAATAAGTGCTGTAAAAGTTCCTCTTTCTTTCTTCAACCCCAGGCGGTGTGTTGACCAACTTGGGAGCAAAGTGTGCAGTGTAACCTCCTTGGACCATGTCTGTGAGATTCCAATTCGTATTGCAGTTCTTGCGACGTCCTCCTCAAGAGCCTTGTATTGCTCCCACAAGTTCTACAGCATAGAATGTCTGCCCATCAGGAGTATTTCCTTCAATTACCGGTATGGTTTGCTCATTGTAAATATAATTTTTCCTGTCACCGAACACAACTACTTCTTTGTGATCCCATTCGAACTTCACAATTTGGTGCAATGTAGAAGGCACTGCACCAGCCATATAGATCCAAGGCCTCCCTAGTAGCAGATTATAGGAAGCAGACATGTCCATGACATGGAACTCAGCAGTGAACTCCATGGGGCCAACCATGATAGTTAGGTCAATCTCCACAATGGTGCTTCTTTGTGACCCATCTAACGCCTTCACCTTCATGTCGCTCTTCCTTGTCTTGCTTTGGTCAATTCCCATTCTTTTCAGAGTGATGAATGGGCATATGTTCAGACCGGAACCTCCATCGATCAAAACTCTTCCCACGAACCAGTCTTTGCATTTAACAGTGATGTGCAAAGCTTTGTTGTGATTTAACCCTTCAGGTGGTAACTCATCTCCATGGAAAGTAATTCGGTTGGCCTCTATGACTTGTCCAACCATGCTAGCCAGGTTTTCAACTGAAGTGTCCACCGGAACGGGTGCTTCGTCCAACACCTTCATTAAAGCACTTCGGTGGCTCTCCGATTTGAGGAGCGAAGCCAGAACAGAGATTTGTGCTGGAGTTTTGCCCAAGTGCTCAACTACAGAGTACTCCTTTGCTTTTACTTTCTTCCACAGTCCCTCAGACTCTTCCTCGCTAATGCCTCGTCTATCTTGAACAAGATGCTCAGGAATGTAAATCCTCCCACTCCTAGTCATCCCTTGTACGGCCACAGTCTCAACTACAGACTTATTCTTCTTCTACCTTTCATAATCCCATGGCACCGCCTTGTCACTGTATGGGGGAACCACATCAACATAGAATTTGGGAGCCACTTCTACCTCAATGGGCTCTGGTGCTGTAGCGGCCTGAGCAACTGAAGCGGTTGCTGGTACCTTTTCTTTTGCCCTAACGATAGTCCCTTCTAAGTTGCATTCCTCATCCAACTCGATCAGGTTCACCCTATTGTCTCCATAATTAGTCAAAGGATTGTTGTGCACGTTCGGAGTCTTCAAGTGTATTACCTTTTGATCGATCAAGTCTTGTATTTTGTCCCTCAAGGCGCAGCACTTTTCAGTATCGTGACCAGGTCCTCCAGAGTGATAGGCATAGGTTTTGGTTTGATCAAAATAGGGTGTCATCCTATCAGGCATTTTGAACGGCACGGGTTGTATATGACCAGCTGCTTTGAGTCTCTCGAATAACTGAGTGCGAGATTCAGCCAATGGGGTGTAGTTTCTTTTGGGTCTTGGGTTTTTATTGGCGTGAGGCCTTAGTGAATAGGTATTGGTATTTCGGTAGTTAGGACTTTGTGGGCGGGTTGGTCTTTATGGTGGTGGGTTTTGATAAATGGGTTGGGTGTTATAGACTAGGTAGGTGGATGTGGGTGGTATGTATGGGTAGGAGGGAGGAGGCGTTTGGTAGTAGCGGTTGTGAGTAGGGGAGTGGTCAAGTGATGCGGCCACGAAGGAGACATCGTCCTTCTTCTTTCTTGAGGTGGTAGTGCTACCTGCTTGTAAGGTTTTATTAGCAGATTGTAGTGCGGCCAGACTAACAATCCTTTCCGTCTTCAGTCCATCTTCGACCATATCACCAATCTTGATCAACTCTCCAAACTTCTTATCTTGCAGATTCAACATTTTGTCAAAATAGACATCTTCTTGTATGTGAATGAAGGTGGCCACTATCTCGGCGTCTTCCATGAGAGGTTGGACTTTGGCTCCGTCCCGAGCTTCCGTCGTCGGCCTTGGCATTAAACTACTATCTATGCATGTATTTTCAGCCTGGACTCTAGAATCTTTTGCTTCTCAGGTGGTGTTGAACAATGGTGCTTGCGTTCCAAGCATATGGAGCTGGAGGGTTTCACCTTGATGGGATTCCTCCCCTTTCTTAGTGAGTGGGGTTCCTTTAACTGATTAGAGCTGGGAGTGGAGACTCCAGAAAAAGGACTAAGTAGTCGTCATCTTTTTCCAAAGTAGTCATCCTGCAATAAAGGGAAAGACCACTTAGCACAGTGGAATAGGAAAGAGAGCGTCGAGCACAGCTTTCGTGTCACGCGGGGTAATAAGCATTCGGAACGCTAAGACTGAAAAGGGGCTGATACATCGAGGCTAACCTGGCTTTTTCTTCTCCAATTTGAGTTTTACTCACATCTCGAATGAATTCAAGAACACAAGGAAATGCGGGCAGGGTAGAGCTCGGCAGAGGGTTCGAGAATAGGGTAGGGTCCTGTCCTTAGAAGACTCCTTACCTTAGGAGCGGGATGAGTGATACATCTGGCGAGCGCCGGTGAAGAACGCAAGCAAAAGCTGGAGCTCGGGCATTGATATATTCCATCAAGAGAAAGGAGGCAGACTGGTAAGAAGACGAGAGAAAGAATCCAAAAAAGTCACAAAATCATTATAACCCGATAAATAAAGAGTAGGGGCAGGCCCCCATACATCAGAGGCCCTCTTGGCCACCCACGACCTTGGCTTTTTAAAGAATCCCGCTCCTATGTCGTAGGACTTGTAGCTCGGCAGTCCACCGGGTGTGTTTGTTTATCCTTCCAGTTTGGAGTGTCTTCTTGGACACGATTCCCTATCGTGATAGAAGCAACAATAGGATAAGAGCAAATTCACCGAAACCAATGACTTAGATTTCCCGCAGTCAAGCTAGCAGCGTAGTCGCTGACAGAGAAAGTGAAGACCAGATCTTGGACTTGCAAGCTCTCTCGAGAAGGTTGACCGCTGAGCCCACTCTGGCCTCGCGGGGTGGGCCCCTATGGTTGCGAGGTGCTATCTCTTAAATAAGAGATAGCACCAGCCTAATCCAAGAATGTTGATTCTTCTCTTTCAAAAGACTTTGGCTATTCAAAGCAATCCGCCCAAAACAAAGGGTCTATCCCTAGGACTCTTTCTCGTGAACTAGGTTCAGTCAAATAAATATATGGATCACCCTTTCCTGTCCTGGAGGTTGATCCCCGTTGCCCAAAACCAACAAAGGTTCTAAGAGTCAAGTAAATGGTGGGACCTCCTTCCGGGAACTCCGATTCTATGAGAGGTTGGACTTTGGCGGCTTCAGGCCTCCATCTAGTTGCGAACTCTCTAAAAGTCTCAGTGGACTTCTTCTTCAATTTCTCTAAGTAGAATAAGTCAGGCATAGCATCAGTGTTGTGCCCAAAACTGTCGACGAAGTCTCCAGCCTGTCACGACCCATTTTCTGAACGAGTTGCGACCGGCACTCAGTACCTGAACTTGACCGAGCGTACCCTTTAAACCTGTCTATGATATTCTACTCATGTCATGTCATGTCATGTCATGCAAATGATGAAATCTTTAAAATAAAACTTCAATAAATTAATTCAGAGTCAAAATCCATCTTGAAAATATATCAATAAAATAAATAAATATTCTGTGCAATATCATGCAAAATGGACAACCACACGGCCACACCCAACTGCTAGACTGTCTATGAAGCCTCTAAGAACACCATAATATCAAGAAAGAGTGGAAAACTATAATCTCCACGAACAAATGCGGAGCTCATCAATTGACCGGGTAGTGGGAGGATATCCTAGCTCATAGCCTTCTTGCCTGCAAAATCTGTGCCTACATTGACATAAGTCAATGTAGGTTCCCATGAAGAGAACGTCAGTACACCACAGCGGTACTCAGTGAGTCTCAACGAACCCCCACTAACGCGGGAACGAGACGTTTAAAAGAAACTTGAAATGCACATAATTCATTAAAACCATGAGAACATAAAACACTTAAAGAAAACCGAAATGACTTGAAACAATAAAATTCTGACTTTTAAACATAAACATATATATATATATATATATATATATATATATATATATATATATCGTTTCTTTACTTTTTGGGGAGTACCAGTTAACTCTGACATAACATGATTTCATAAAGTCACTGTGTGATCGGCACGGGTTCGATCCTCGCCTGATCGAATAGGCCCCTTCACTGTGGCGCCACACAGTTCCAGGTGATAGCATGCTGCGCGTTTTGTGCCTTGGCCGTGTCTGGCAAATCTTATACTTAACTCCCACTCTGGCACGAGTAGTTTCGGGGTCAACATTAACCATTAAAAGTCACGAGACCCTTCTCAGAATCTAAAGGTAACTCCCAAAACAATTTTCATAAAATTTTACTTGACCGTTTTAATCTTCAATAAATTCCTTGAACATAAACCATGAACATAAGCCATAATAGACTTGAGTAAATATGACATAAATATTTGAAGAGATTATTCAATATAATTCAAATAATTCTTTAATCCATAAAACTTGATATATAGAACCACGTAAATTAGCATAACAAACTATGAAAATCAATGTGTATAACTCAAGGATAAACTCTTGAACGATAACTTGAATGAGGTTTAGCTAATATGCACTCTCTCGCTCCAATTAAGCACATATTAACTCTTTAAGATATTTTATCGAATACGTTATAGGCAAGCTTTTGTGAGAAAAACCTCTTTAGTAAAGGGTTATATCAACTCACCTCGAAATCTTCTATAAAACGAACGTAAGCTCCAATCAATCCGACCACGTCAAAGGATCAAACTCTACATTAACAATATCCGACAATATCAACTATATTGTTCCAAAGCCATCATACCCGTTTATTAACTTTCAGCTATACGTCCTAAATACTCGTTCATAAATCCCTAGCATATATTTAATAACTCATTACTACAGCTCGAACGAGTTACTAAAGCTACTAAAAATTATTATTCAATCCAGCAGAACCAATATATCAATTTCCATCTCTCTTCATTCAAGAACCTAAAGCTCAAATCCTTAATTTCCAAGTTTCACATAAAATCGTGTTCTTGTGGTGTTTACTAATCATTAACACTATTAACGATCATAACCTATACAAACAATTAAGGCCAGGGTGGGAGAATTACCTTTCAATTTTAAGACCATAGTTTTTCTCCTCGTTTGGGTATTATTGCACAATCCTTTGATGTGAAAAAACTTGCTTGATTCAACTTCATTATTGCCCAATAAACTAAATCCATGCTCCTATGTTAATGGAGGTTTATAAACATCACAGTAGGAAAAATTGATCTTCGAGGACGGCTTCATTTTCTTCTCCAGATGTAATCGCCACTGGGCCTAAGATTTACTTTGCTATGTTCCAATCTATTTCGGTTAGAAACACCTTCATCTCCTTGGTAAAATTTTGTCTCTTATGTTGCAAAGTAGAAGAGCCAGGGCAGCTATGTGTTATATATATATATATATATATATATATATATATATATATATATATATATATAGTATATTTTTTTTGTTTAAAGAGAACTACTCACAATAGGGTTTAAATATACTTCCACTTTGTGTTGGTAACAAAATAATGATAATCACTTTCAGGTCAAAGGTCACGTGGAATTACCACTTATTTGACAAAAGCGAATATTAATTAGGTGCTGGTATTTTCCAATTACTCCAACAATATCCAAGTCAAACTTGGCTTAAATAATCTCACGTGCAAACTAATCAGCTCTTTGTTCTCCCTTCTTTTTACTTTTGTTCCAATTGCATACTTTGTATCACCTTCCAAACAATCAAATAAAAAAAATTATATAATCTTCAAATGGTATCGGAGTATTACCCAGGACTCAATGGCAACACGAACAACAAGTTATATGCAAATTAATTCGCTACAAATAGTGTTCTGAAACTTGAAAAATTTTGAGGAACGTTACATTCTTTCCCCCTTAAAAACATTCGTCCTCGAATTCTGGTCAACCTTATCCTTAGACACTTTCGACCCTCTTTGTCATGCTTGACGAACTCAAGGGCCTACGATTTTTTTTCAAGGTCGCTACATTCTCTCCTTCTTAAGAACATTCGTCCCCGAATGTCAACCAAGTCGTTCTTTAAGCTGAAAGTTGTGTTGGTAGTAAAGCTCTGCTTAAGATTAGTCCAGTCCTCTTATGTCCAGGCTCGAAACTCGTGCCTGCAACTGCACTTTATCAGCTTGCCATTGACCTTATGACTTGGCTAACTCTCCAAGTTCTTAAAATTTTTAGCAAAGTTTCCCTAGTAACTTTGACTATCAAAATTTCAACCTGTCCAATTACACACTATTGATGTGTGCACCTATAGTTGTCCAATGCAAACAATCATTGAGCCTCTAACGACCATACATATAACTTAATTACATCATAAGTTCACACAACTGTATAAACCTGAACAAAATGAAACTTTCCATGAATGCTTGCTTTCCTTCTAACTCATGATTATAACTTTCATGCCTTGGAACGTCGTACATCGTCTAGCACCCCACTTATTACATAAATAGTGAAATGAATGAATATAATTGCATTTAACTTGTCTAATTAGATTTATGACCAAGAACTCCTTTCTGGAAAACTTCCTTCGGATTCTTATTGTAACCCAGAGGAACACAACATTAGTCGAACATATAATCTTTGTAACTTGACATGCAATGTATCGAGAGTCAACTGAAAATAATCTTGGAACTTAGGGAATTGTTTGACCTCCTTTCTTATTAATAAAATGCAACTAAATAGAACTACTTCACAAGTATTAGTAACAAGAAGCCGGCCATGTAGGTGGAGTGAGCATTGTCTAGTTTCCATTACCTCATTGGTGACCAGCGGTAAAAAGGAGATGGTGACATAATGTAATGAACATAAATAAAAGAACACCCGCTTTAGAATCTGCCTTGTAAGGAGAAGAGGTAACTTCTTATCAATAAGAGGTTGCATAATTCATATATTCCTATTCTCACGGATCTCCCAAAATGAGAAAATATCACAAGTGTCAATAATCAAGAGTCGGTCTCTTCTCAAGTAAGATAAGTTGATAGCTTGTAAAACTAATGAGTTTACTGGCTGCCTTACCTTTTTTTTTTTTTTTTTTTTTTTTTTTTTTTTTTCGGGTAGCGTTTATAGAGCCAATAATTCTAAGGCTTGCTTTACTTCTCTTGAACAAAATTTTCATGTACCTTGATCACCAACACCACTTTTATAATGAAACCTTCCATGGTTCCACCTGAATGTGACTTTTTCCTCATTTTCCTCTTGAAATATTTAGGTCTTCTTGAATCTTTCTAACCCTCTATAATCGAGGGATGGTGGAATGACCAATCCAGTTCCCTCAGGCTGGCTAACGTCCTTAAATTTTCCTTGTGCTTCATCGAATACCTCCTCCTTACTACTCACTCTCCAAAGTATCATTGCCAATATATTTTTGTCTCCCAACAATGGCTAATTATTATGGAAAAAAAAATAAATAAGACCATGCATTAGATACATTTATTAAGCTTGTCCCGAGGTACTCCGTAAAAGATCAGAACAATAAAAGGAGCTGAATTTAGACAATAAATCCTCATAGTTGTTTCTATCAAAACATTTCAAGGCGGGCAAAATCTTGAAAGTTGCATGAACCCTTGCTCTCTTTGCCGTAGACAAGCTGAGCACAATATTTTATTGAGCACTCTGAACAACTGGATCCCTTATCTTGTTGCTGGTCTTAACAGCAAGCATAGCAAATTAAATACGCAACCTCACTCGTAATGAGATAACATGTTCCTTCATGTACTGTCCGTCTAAAAAGGAAATTTTCTCGGCTTGCCTTGACACTTGTGTACAAGATTCTTAAGAAATTGATTGTCGGGTCTAGATGCATCCTGGTCTTGAAACATTCACTTAAAATATATTTAGGAAGCTCGCTTATATCTTCCCATGATATGTATAGACTTCTCTAAATCATGAATTGTAGGCAAATCCTCTCCAGGTTCATTACTCGCCTCTCTTACCACTGTTGGTAAGTCATTACTTTTGCTAGTGGCTTCATTTCTTTGTTCTATTTCTATTTAGGCTATGCCCCCTTGCCCTCTTCTTGCTTGTGCCATATTTAGCACCTGATGACTGAATTGGATTAGCTCGCTCATCTTGGACTCTACTGTTTTCTGCCGTGACCGAACTTTATGACACTTCAAAATGCTAAGTTGATGTCTATACCTTATTTAGCATCATCCCGGCTATGATAGATTGTGTGTCACACAACCAATCCCTATTGGTACATTTAATGGAATTCCTATTAGTCGCTCTATTCGGAGTCACGCTTATCTCGACTCGAGAAAGTGAAACTAGTTCCCTAAGAAACTCGTGAATCACTTGATTTCATGCTCCCCAATTCTGTATCTCTTTAATACAAATATCTGGGAGCTTAAAAAAAATATTTCATGTATTCATAATATATATTTTTCTATATATATCTTATGTAATCATGACTTTCTTAGAGGTTTTCCTCGAAATTGTATCTCTTTCCCCAGCTAGCTATGGATTCTTATGATTGAATCCTCATAAGAATTCTGATTGAATATGAGGATATCAAACTAGGACTATAGGCAGGATTACTGGCTAACTACGGCTCTCAAGGCCAAATGCCAAATCTTACTGCCTAAATCATAGTCCTGGTATGACTACTTCAAATAATCACTTAAGAGGATAATCACCATTAGCTATTTTGGAACTCAGGCTAGGCATCAGATTCAACCATCATTGGGCTGAATATATTATAATATGATTTAGCATAATTTTAAATTCGCACTGTTATTTCAGGATGTACCGATAAACATATGATTATTCTCAAGATTTTTTTTTCTCTCTTTAAAGTCATATAGACCGGGCATTCTGGGCCACAATCTTAACTTGACACACTTGAAATACAAGTTGCCTCCACATATTCGTTACTCCTCCAAACTTCAAAATGAACTACCATTGTTTAGACTCTAGACCTTAAGCAAATACACCGCATACATAGTTTGTCAGAAGTCTATTCTTAGCTTCGTCTGTTGTCTGCAATAAATGTCTTTCATACATCATAGAAATTAAATCATTCTAAGTTCTTAAATTCCACTTGCATCTCACAAAAATGTCAATGTCTTAGATTATATGTTTGGTATCTCTTTCCTTTCTTCTTGTTCATTGTACCCACAATGGGACACACATACCCAATTCATAAAGATAGCCTCACTAGGCAAATAATCTCACCACCACAACCTTGAGGTACGCCTCATGCTCCTCGAATCATAGTACCCCATTCATGCACCAATCAGGTTTACTTACATCATTTTCATAGGTACTCGCACATACAATGGACTATTAGCTTGTTTCTACCACCTTAATAATTTAGGAGCCATTCTTTGATAAGAATCGCAAAGAACGCATTGCAAAACTTATCACTTCACACACTAATCTAACTAGTCCTTTGTTTTCCTCCAACTTTATCCATAGGAACGGGCTATGGCCCTAGCCTTGGCTATATATATCCTTCCCTAATTATATCCTTCCAGCCTTTTGAGTGTCAGGCAAATATCTTGGTGGCGCAAATATCTTGGTGGCAGTAAAGAATTTGCTTTCTAATGTGTTCTAATACATCCTTTATCTGGCTTTACTTGTGATAGTCATCACTGCGACTTGCTAACGTGATATTCTTGCTAATGTCAGATGTAACATTGGAACTTAATCATTCAGTGTCCTTAACTAATCCATTAGTTCAAACTCTTGGTGAGTTCCATTACCACTTAGACAACATTTGGCGGTATCACTACCTTATCTCTTCTAGTACAGGTATTTGGCATCCTCCTGATAGTTCTATTACGTTGTAATACTACTTTAGGCCGTTTAATTTTCTCTTCCATATATTTAGCCACATTTATCTCAATTAATTCCTTCCTGGCCATCACCATCATTCACATTTTAAGGGTGACTAACGCCTTTCACAACATATCCATAAGCAATAACTCTTGCATTCTTTGATAGTGTATCCTTACACTAATACGAAAGTAGGAGTCTGAGTCTCACTTTAGGCTTTAACGCACGATCTAGAAAGAGAAAGAATGGGAAACTGTTCCTAAATGTCTGTAGCACCTCGTTTATAGATATGGGGCCCTCATACCGATAAACGAGACTCTACTGACACGGCTTCATAGACCCCTAGGACACTCTAAACCTGCTGCTCTGATACCAAGTTTGTCACGACCCATTTTCTGAACGAGTTGCGACCGGCACTCTGTACCTGAACTTGACCGAGCATACCCTTTAAACCTGTCTATGATATTCTACTCATGTCATGTCATGTCATGTCATGCAAATGATGAAATCTTTAAAATAAAACTTCAATAAATTAATTCAGAGTCAAAATCCATCTTGAAAATATATCAATAAAATAAATAAACATTCTGTGCAATATCATGCAAAATGGACAACCACACGGACACACCCAACTGCTAGACTGTCTATGAAGCCTCTAAGAACACCATAATATCAAGAAAGAGTGGAAAACTATAATCTCCACGAACAAATGCGGAGCTCATCAATTGACCGGGTAGTGGGAGGATATCCTAGCTCACAGCCTTCTTGCCTGCAAAATCTGTGCCTACATTGACATAAGTCAATGTAGGTTCCCATGAAGAGAACGTCAGTACACCACAGCGGTACTCAGTGAGTCTCAACGAACCCCCACTAAAGCGGGAACGAGACGTTTAAAAGAAACTTGAAATGCACATAATTCATTAAAACCATGAGAACATAAAACACTTAAAGAAAACCGAAATGACTTGAAACAATAAAATTCTGACTTTTAAACATAAATATATATATATATATATATATATATATATCGTTTCTTTACTTTTTGGGGAGTACCAGTTAACTCTGACATAACATGATTTCATAAAGTCACCGTGTGATCGGCACGGGTTCGATCCTCGCCTGATCGAATAGGCCCCTTCACTGTGGCGCCACACAGTTCCAGGTGATAGCATGCTGCGCGTTTTGTGCCTTGGCCGTGTCAGGCAAATCTTATACTAAACTCCCACTCTGGCACGAGTAGTTTCGGGGTCAACATTAACCATTAAAAGTCACGAGACCCTTCTCAGAATCTAAAGGTAACTCCCAAAACAATTTTCATAAAATTTTACTCGACCGCTTTAATCTTCAATAAATTCCTTGAACATAAACCATGAACATAAACCATAATAGACTTGAGTAAACATGACATAAATATTTGAAGGGATTATTCAATATAATTCAAATAATTCTTTAATCCATAAAACTTGATATATAGAACCACGTAAATTAACATAACAAACTATGAAAATCAATGTGTATAACTCAAGGATAAACTCTTGAACGATAACTTGAATGAGGTTTAGCTAATATGCACTCTCTCGCTCCAATTAAGCACATATTAACTCTTTAAGATATTTTATCGAATACGTTATAGGCAAGCTTTTGTGAGAAAAACCTCTTTAGTAAAGGGTTATATCAACTCACCTCGAAATCTTCTATAAAACGAACGTAAGCTCCAATCAATCCGACCACGTCAAAGGATCAAACTCTACATTAACAATATCCGACAATATCAACTATATTGTTCCAAAGCCATCATACCCGTTTATTAACTTTTAGCTATACGTCCTAAATACTCGTTCATAAATCCCTAGCATATATTTAATAACTCATTACTACAGCTCGAACGAGTTACTAAAGCTACTAAAAATTATTATTCAATCCAGCAGAACCAATATATCAATTTCCATCTCTCTTCATTCAAGAACCTAAAGTTCAAATCCTTAATTTCCAAGTTTCACATAAAATCGTGTTCTTGTGGTGTTTACTAATCATTAACACTATTAACGATCATAACCTATACAAACAATTAAGGCTAGGGTGGGAGAATTACCTTTCAATTTTAAGACCATAGTTTTTCTCCTCGTTTGGGTATTATTGCACAATCCTTTGATGTGCAAAAACTTGCTTGATTCAACTTCATTATTGCCCAGTAAACTAAATCCATGCTCCTATGTTAATGGAGGTTTATGAACATCACAGTAGGAAAAATTGATCTTCGAGGACGGCTGCGTTTTCTTCTCCAGATGTAATCGCCACTGGGCCTAAGATTTACTTTGCTATGTTCCAATCTATTTCGGTTAGAAACACCTTCATCTCCTTGGTAAAATTTTGTCTCTTATGTTGCAAAGTAGAAGAGCCAGGGCAGCTATGTGTTATATATATATATATAGTATATTTTTTTTTGTTTAAAGAGAACTACTCACAATTGGGTTTAAATATACTTCCACTTTGTGTTGGTAACAAAATAATGATAATCACTTTCAGGTCAAAGGTCACGTGGAATTACCACTTATTTGACAAAAGCGAATATTAATTAGGTGCTGGTATTTTCCAATTACACCAACAATATCCAAGTCAAACTTGGCTTAAATAATCTCACGTGCAAACTAATCAGCTCTTTGTTCTCCCTTCTTTTTACTTTTGTTCCAATTGCATACTTTGTATCACCTTCCAAACAATCAAATAAAAAAAATTACATAATCTTCAAATGGTATCGGAGTATTGTTGAACCCCAAAAATTACCCCCCGAAAAGGATAAATTCGGAATATCGACAGGATGGACTAACTCTTTTGGGGTTTTTGGAGTCGCCACCCAATTTAAGGAAAACAGGGAACCAAATTAACAAATGCGTGCAAAAACTCCGTTTTTATCAAAAGACGGCCTTTCTTTCAGAGATTCTAAAGGTAAGAGGTTTTATTAATTTCGGAAGAAGGTTTTTAAGGCACTTCCGAAATTCCGTAAAATACGGTTAATCCGACAGGTTTCCAAAATATTTGCAAGTGTGCTTTTCTTTCAAAAGAATTATTTAAAAATAGTAATAATATAATAATAAAAATAATTAATCGAATAAAAAGCTTATTTGCAAAACGTTCTTTTACTTGCACGCATTTGCTAAGATGGCCCCAATTTGCAATAAATTAAATAACGACTTCAAAATAAAAGGCAATGAACATAAAGTAAAGTAATCATACAAACAGTTAAATATTATTGATAAATAAAATAATTCACACATTTTATTTACATAAATATCTAAGGAAAGTAATGCAAAGTTTAAAGATAAAACCAGAGAAATGATCAACTCGCGGGAGCCTTGGATTTCTAAAATTCATAAGTCTTATTTCTGAATGCTCGGGTCCGAATTCAATCCCCAAATGCCTTCAATGCAACGGATTATTCCCATTTGTAAATTAGCCAAAAAAGCGTTACCGAGTTGTTCGTGCCGAGTGTACCTCGCAATAAAAATGGGAATTAAACTGAATTAGTACGATAATAAAGTATAATAATTAATAAAAATAAAATAACAATAATAAAGTAATAATAATAATAATAATAATAGTAAAATATATAATAATAATAATAATAATAATAGTAATAAAATATAATAATAGTAAAGGGGGTTTGTTTTTTGCAAAATTTAGGCTCAGATTTGTATGGCGCGTCGAATAGAGGCTCGGGATTTGGTACGGTTGCAAACACGGAGCCCGGGCCGTGTTGCCGTGCCAAAGCACCAAACCCACTACTCTATTCGACTTGCTTTGCATTAATTTCATACTCTCATCATCGCCTTTTGCTTTAGGGACACGGGAACGGGACAGATCAAGTGTAGTATCATGTTCAAAATCAGTCCCGAGGCCTCAATACGTGCAAACGTATTTTTTCATCGGCCGTAGTATCAGTTCAAATCAGTAAATAGGCCTCCAATAAATGATTATCTTGTTCAAGTCAACATCAAAAGAACTTCATCAATTAGACAAAGCCAACAGTGCAAGCTGTAGAAGAACGATATCAATATTCGAAATTTCGAACCAAAGTCCGAAATCAATAATCAACAGCCACAAGAATCCTTCATAGCCTGTTCAGAAATGAGATAGCTTAGACAAAGACCGTCTAAGGTTTCCCAAACAAAACCCAGCAGCAAAGTGAATCTGCAAATAAACTCAACGAAGGAAATTGTAGACAAAGTCGCAATTTTGAAACAAACAACTAATCAGTCAAACCAAACAATAATCAACATCGCTGTCAAAGAGACGACTATCAGTGACCCAAACGTCAAAGAAAAGAGCAGCTATCGCCGTTAAGATTTTTCCGGTGAGGCAGAGAACGGAGCAGACAAAATGGGATTCGGGAAAAGGAGGAGCAACACCAGTTTCTCAACGGCGTCACTACGACTCCGGTGGTGATGATGTTTTCCGGCAGTGGCGATTAGCAGTGCCACTGTCGTGGCTCTATTTCAAACAATGATACCACCATTTTCTTCTTTAAATTCTGATGACTTAAGGCGTTTGGCCATCGAACCATCTTGCAAATCATTAGCATCACTAGTAAACACATGCTTAGAAAACTCATTTTCCAGATTCAACTCCCTCCTCTTCCCCAAACCACCACTACCACCACCAAGGTCACCATTTCCGCCACCAGTCGCCGCCGTGGAGAACGGCCAAATCTCAGCTAAAGTGTAAGAAGAAGGGTTTGCTGTGTGATGTGAGGTAGAAGATGAAGATTGGGGTGCGGGGCTGATCGATTTTCTTTTTCTAAAAATTGAGTGTTGTGGGAGATGAGTCAAGAGGGGAGGGGTAAGTGAGGTGCCGCGGCTGATTAATGTAATGGGTGTGTCTAGGGTTTTTTTTTTGGTGTGAGGGAGAAGATAGGGGAATAGTGAGTATATGGGTGAAATGTATATATGGGCCTTGCACAAATAGGATAGATTTCAAGGAGGGGAGCGGATTTGGCACAATTTTATAATTAATTAAAAAAAAATGAATGAGTTGCACGAGTGGGTTAAATTTGGTGGGATTTTGCAATTTTTAGCACTTTTTCTTTGAAACTGCAATTGATCTCTTTTATTATCATTATTTATTCAATTTTCAAATTAAACCTCAATTACAAAAATATTACCAGAATTTAATAATTTTGAAAAATTCGGGACAAAATTGGGTGTCAACAGCTGCCCCTCTTTACCCGGAAAAGGATGAAAGAGTTTTCAGGGTAAAGAAGTTGACGAGAAACAAATTTTGTCACGACAAAGCCAAGTACTTTGATTCCAAGGACCAAAGAGCGAGGCTTATGGACATGGCCGAACTTCGGTTTCCGAGTTGCCTACATATCTCGGGCTGAAAGAGAATCAGGCCATATGTAGTTCGACGCGATTTGAAAATCAAAGACGAGATAATAACGACTACTCGAGCGCGGGAAAAGAGGCTTGTAACCACCCAAGTTATGAAAATGTGGTCGACAACACACCCATAAAGAGGGGTTTACACGGACATAGCTTCCACTGCACCTCGATAATCGAGCCATCTTGTCTTCAATCTCAAACCTCAGACTCAGGGTTAACAAGAGACTTACCTCTAGGGTGGATGACTTATGCGGGTGCGATTCTTCAGGTCTTCGTTGACGAGTCCAGCTCATATCAACGATTGCCCCGGTTCATTGCTAAGCAAAGCTCCATATCATGCTCCAACGCCGCTGCGGTGCTGCTAAAAAAACCTGTAATAATCTCAACAAACGGTAAGCATGCAACTGCTAATAAACTGTAATAATTGGAATAAGAAATAGTTAAAGTGATAAAATTGTATATGCGGCTTTCGGTATCATTGATAAGTTCTTCCTTCGATCAACTGACAAAGTACTCCGCCCGGAGAGCCTCTAAGCTGATCCTTATTCTGAAACAGTAAAGCAAGACAATAAGTAAAGCAAGAACGAATTGTAAAATGCAAGGCTTTCATAAGATAAGTTGACTAACGAGACATAATATCTCAAGTCGACTTGGCTAATCTATATCCTACGCAGGTAACATAACGTTCATTTATAAGGCGAACGAGCCCAAAACATTCAATTGTAAGGCGAATGAGCCTAAACGTTCAATTATAAGGCGAACGAGCCTAAAACGTTCAATTATAAGGCGAACGAGCCTAAAACGTTCGATTATAAGGTGAACGAGCCTAAATTTGATAGCAGCCTGCAAAACAAGGTCGCAAATTGGATTAATTAAGGCAAGATAATGCAAAACAAATAAACAAAACTGGGTGGTGATATCATCCAAAGTTCTTCCTTCGATCAACTGACAAGATACTCCGCCCGGAGAACCTCTAAGCTGATCCTTATTCTGAAACAGTAAAGCAAGATGATAAGTAAAGCAAGAACGAATTGTAAAATGCAAGGCTTTCATAAAACAAGTCGACTAACAAGAAATAATATCTCAAGTCGACTTAGCTAATCTATAACCTACGCAGGTAACATAACGTTCGTTTATAAGGCGAACGAGCCCAAACATTCAATTATAAGGCGAATGAGCCTAAAACGTTCAATTATAAGGCGAACGAGCCTAAAACGTTCGATTATAAGGTGAACGAGCCTTAAATACTCGAGTCACTAAGTAGAGACGTTCGAAGTTGGATGCAAAAGTGCCCGTTTCCACATGGGCTAAAGTCGTCCCATTATGGGTGCAACTTAAGCCGTCACCTACTGACGCAAATGAAGCGCCCTTCAGTGCGCATGGCCGTCTCTTGAAGACACTAGACCAGAAAGGCACACAAAACATATTTCTTGGCTACACATTACACCATATGTAATTACACAAGTACGTATAAAACTATTGATGAATGGTCGTTTCATTAATAACAAACAGCCCGTAGGCTCATAATATACAATTAATTCTTCCTGAATACAATATTTGTTCATAACAATTGTAGAAAAAAAAAAGGAAAGGGAAGACTAAAAAAAAGAGCTCCTCAGGATTAACATGGCTGAAAATCCTTCATCTGGGTTGTAGCTACAAGCCATAACAGTCCGGAGTTCTTCTTTTCTTCTGATAGCCCGAGATATGTTGGCCTGAGCATTCCTTTTAGGCATGCGGCCGTTGGTACAACCAATGCCTGTCTGCTTGATCAAAGCAAGGGACCTCGGAAGCGTCTGAGTACAGGCCTAACCTCCTCCATCTTGCCCGTTGAACTCAAAGAGAAACTTGAAGATTCGTTGCATAGCATAGTAAGAAAACTTGACCTTCCGAGTCAATCTTAACTGGTCAAACCAGATTGTACAGCCCCGCAGATCTTCAAGCACAAATACGAGCTCACCAGGGATGGGGAGGCTTGAGCTGGGAACCTACCACAAGGGAGCCACTTCCCTCGGGTATCCTACAGCCAACGACCGATGAAGTATTGCAATAGCGATTCAGCTGAAGCAGATAACCAAGGTGAAAGCAATAAATCATGGGGGGATCCGAAGCTAAGTGACACCTTAATCACCTGACGATGCGAAGTTGTATCCTCTTGCCTGCCATGAAACGGAGTCAGACAAGCTACTTCAACCCTACTTCGTCAAAGAGGCTACTTAAGCACCAGTGAAATCCTAGCGGAGAAGCCGCATGGAAGCTGAAAGGGCTAAGCGTCTTGACCCCGTATGACAAGAAGAATATCACAGCAACCATTATGTTAGAAGTTGAACGCACCATAATCAGTGCACATGCCACAATTAAGACATCCTAAAGGACGTCATTAGAATCCCGATCAAACTTCATGACTCAGGGGACCTCATCTGTTTCCTCATGGACGAAAAAAAAGGGAGGTAACTGCAGACGGATTTCCTCCTATAGTTTCCTCATGCATCATCCATTCGGAAAGAAGAAGGTTTTCTGGGATAATCAAACCAGGATCAAAGGCAAAAAGTTTTGAAGGAAGAAAATTTTTTCACAATGATAAGAAATTGATGAAGGAGTGAAGTATTTTCTGAAGAGGAGTTTGTGATTTTTCTACTATAACAAAGTCCCTATTTATAGGCAGAAAAAGAGGTAAGGATGACATATGAAACGGTCAAGCAACATTATTGCTGGAGATATGAAACAATTTGAAGCAGTTCTTGGAAAGGTGTATGGAGTCGGTATCAACCAATCAGATGAAAACACGAGGAGTTCTCGAAAAATTCAGCATCATTCTTGGTCAAAGAGACTGCGACTCTCAAGGAGTCAGTGAGATATCTTTTTACATCCACCTTGCACACCGCTTTCACTTTCTGACTGCTTGCGTCGGCACTCAGCAAATAGGGGGACTGACTGTGTGGGAAAAAATACCCCACCTACTATTACGAGGATACGAGTCCAGCTGGTGAGACTAGACTTATCCTAGAAGTCACCGGGCGCAAAGGATACACGCCTGTTCTACGAGTTATGACTGCTCAGGCGGTATGGGCGTATGACAAAGGGCATACATCCTGCTGCCTTAGGATTACAGTCTCCTAGTTAGGGTTTCGTATACACTACCGCCTTGAGCTATAGGCCCATAGCCTTATTATTCTTTGTATTTTACCTGAATTGGGATAGGGTATCCACTACTATAAGTACCCCTCCTTATATTTTATTGTACAACGGAGCGATTCACCACAAAATCTGGATATTCTCAAGGAATAAGATTACTTTATTTTTCTTTATCATTATTTCTCTCTTTTACTTATTTACTTTTCCATCGTAGTTACTGTATTGCTTGCGACCTCATTCTTAATTAATTGTTTAACCTAGGCGACCGATTTTAGGCATAAACACTACTGATACGAGGGATCACATAGATTTATTTGCAATTGCAGTGTAGGCAAATGATCTAACGGATGAGGAAATCAATTCGGTGTGCTTGAAGAAGTTTTGTGAAGCACATAGGGGAGGAGCTCTAAAATAGTATATGCAGTTTCCCGAAAATGAGATCATTATTTTTGATGAGATGGCGGCAAAATTCATCAGAGCACATACGGGAGCTTAAAAGAAAAAACTTCCTTTGGATCGGGAGACTGAACCGGCCAAGTCTAAGCACACGGAGAGTTCAAGCTCAAGAGCATAATAAGCCTATGGTTCCTCTCCCGAGAGAAGAAGACGTGACTATGTATCCCGCTAATAAAAGGGCTACAGCAGTCGGTGAAGTGGTGGACCAATCGGTCACCATAAATGTTTCTGGAAATATTGATCTGCTTCAGCTTCTAAGGCACTTTCTCGGTCTTTTTCATGAGCTGATCGGGCCTATGGAGCGTGATCATTTAAATCGAAGTGAAGATTTGTCGCTAGCCTCTCATGTTGCTTTCGACTCTCTTCCGGGTAATATTTTATTCTACTTAATCATTCTTTTCTTTCCTTTATATTGTGTTTCCTCCTAAACGTCTTTCTTTTGGCTTCAGGCATCTTTGACCATGGCCGGAGTGATCGACCGGATCCATCAGCTCAATGCCACTATCCAAAGATGGAGGGATAGGTTTGACATGGGGTGATGGCCGAAAGTGCCCTTTACACCAACCTTAAAAAGCTTCAAATCAAAGACACCCTACTATTAGAGTAATTCAACAACCTTAACACAGTTGCTGAATCAAGTGTCTTGCGTGAGTCAGACTTAGAGGCTCAAATAGAAAGTCTGATGCAAAGAATTGCGATCTTAGAGCAGATCGAGGCTGATGATAAGGGGCAGTTGAGAGCGGCCGAAGTGAGATGAATGTTAAGGAGGCTAGGATCCGGTCTCTTGAGAAGGACCTCGAGATCCCAAAGAAAGACCTCGAGGTAGTGAAAAGAGAAAAAGATGACGCCAATGCCAATTGCAACAAACCGCTTACCAAGAACCAGACCCTTACTGTGCAGGTCCATAATTTGGAAAAAAATTGACTGATCAAAAGATTGAGTTTGACGGTCGTCAGAATCTAATGATCGCGGAGGCAAGGCAAAATATTCTCGTTGAAATGTCAGATAAGGGGTATGACTTGGAAACAAAGCTATTGGAAACGGAGCTGTTGGAAGCTGAAGAGACGGTGAAGACCTATCGCGAAGACCTTAGCCTTTCCTCTGAGCCGGTTGAATATGAAATCGAGGAAGAAGCTGAAGAAGTCAGAGGGGAAAAATAGATCTTGTTTTTCAGTCGTTTTCACCGGTGTTGCCAATGGCTGCTATCTTTTTCCTTTGTTTTTGTTTTAGTTTTATAAACTTTTGTGGCTAAGTTCTTTATCCGGATTGTAAGTATTTTAGGCCATTGGCTGTTTCAATGAACTTCTTTTCGTATGATATTTTGTGTGTTGGTTTGCAAAGATAAGTTTTTAAGCGTTATCATTTGAAGTTCAATGTCTTCATCATTTTCGAAAAGGAATAAAGTAATTGGGCCCAATGTGATAGTGCCTAATGAAGAAAGATGTCTCATTTTCATGTGAATGCACTCTCTTCGAACATTAAGTTTGGAATCAATAAATAGTATTTGACACTTAGCCATTTGACTAGCATAATGAGTAACACCGAGTGCTTTTAGGTATGAAGTGTATTCTTATTGATAACTGAATCGGCAGCTAACGGGTGCGTAATACATGATGACTCCGACCATTGATAACAGTCATGTTCTATGTTTAGACATTTGTGGCATTTTTAACGATACAACTTATACATGGTTGCTACCAGACCGTTTACATAATGACTAATTCTAAACGCGAACAATCCCCTATGAGAGGGTGCTTGATGAGTCATGGAAGGTCAGTCCCCTGCGCTTGACTTTGATCGCAGCTCACCGCCGTTAGGACAAACTTCAATAAATTTTCTTGATTATGGGCAGTCCCTGGTGTCTGGATAGTCCCCAGTCTTCGAACCATCGATTCAATTCACGGGCAGTCTCCAGTCTTCGAGTAATCGATCAATCTTCCATCTCCTTCATCCCCCCAATGTTCGGATGCGAAGTATGTAGAGTCGAACACTGGAAAAATGAGAGGTTTTGTTGTGCGTTTCTTCAAATCGCTTTCTTGAAACGAGGAAGCAAAGAAGAGAAGCATAGTTGACTTAAAGATGAAGACCATGTTATAGTGTTTGTCAGACTTATCGACCTAGAGTTTGGAGCATCTGATGTTTGGCAATATTTGCCTATTTTACTTTAATATCTTCACATTTTAGTACTTTATGCTCTCGTTATATGTGATAATTGTGTTTCTTGTGCTCACTTATTGTATTTGTAATTTTAGGAATGGTGCGGATGAATTCGAGACAAGAACAATCAAATTAGAGTTAATAGACTCATTGGAAGCTATGGTGGAAGCAAGGCTTCCAAGAAAGCCCTGAGGAGTTGAAAGCTATACTAGGAGCAAGGCTTCAGCGAAAGCCCTGAAGAGTTGGAAGCTATAGTAGAAGCTTGGCTTCCACGAAAGCTCTGAGGCTGACGAACCACAAGTTTTCCCAACTAGATTAGGCTTTGGTTTAACTTATCCTAGCACTTTGTAAGAATTATAAAACCTCACAATTTCGTTTTGTAAGGGAGGTTGAATTTTGGAGCAAGTTTTGGAGTTCATAACACATTGAACCAAGGGTTTAATTCCTTTACTTCATCTATAACAATCTTTCATACTTCTTCCATGAATTCTTGCGTTGTTATTATGAATATGAGTAGCTAAACATATCGTTCTAGGGTTAGAGCAATTACATGAAGATTGATATTTGAAAGTTGATTTCTATATATTGATTTACCATTACAGATTGTTTATTCTTTCTTGAGCCTAATTGTTTGGTTATCAGGGCCCGATAAGTGAACACTATCTACGGTTTACAAGTTGAACTCGACAGAGGGAACTTGTGAACGCAAATAAGAAAGAATAGGGCTTGATTGTGAACAGGGAATCGATTTGCGGGTAGGATAGACATATACCTATTTGCCTTGCTTAGCTGAATACAGAGTTCTTTAATGCATGCATGTGATTTAATTCCATAGAAATATAGGCGTTAGAGTAGCTTGCATAGACTCGTGAAGAATAGACAGGTTTTCACGAATATAATTAACCTGTTAGTTAGCAATCTAGGAAATCAAGAAGTAGAATCAACTGGAAAACTCAACTGGATTGTTCGTAGCTCTGACCCTGGACAGTTTCTCTTTTATTGATAACAACCTAGAATTTGGTCTATTACTTGACTTCAGCTACTTGTTTTTAATTGTTTCATTTAGTTAGTAAAAATCTCAACCATCATTGAAAAAGATCCCTGAATAGTTTTTAGGAAATTGTTTGCTAGAATATAGTCATTAACACTAGTCCTCGTGGGAACGATACTCGATTTATCACTTTATTACTTGTCGACCACGTATACTTGCATGTGCGTTTGAGAGCAACAAGTTTTTGGCACCGTTGCCGGGACTAAATAATTGACTGTTTTCTTTTTAGACGATTTGTTATTTTATATTCAGGTTTAATTTTTGTTTTGAGTTTCTTGTGCCATTTCATGTAATAGGTCTTGAATTCGAAAGGAGAGAAAGGATGAACCACTTGAACCTTTGGATCCTGAACCTGAGAGGACCTTACGGAGATTGAGGAAAGAAGCAAGAGACCGTGAAGCACTCGCACTTGTACTTGCTTCCTTACCTATTGGAATGGCAGAAGAACGAGCTTTAGATGTGCGAGATGTTGCTCTTCCCAGTCTGGAGGGAGTAGCATCTAGCATTGTGAAGCCTGAAATTACTCGACACTTTGAGATTAAGCCCGGCATGATACAACTACTGCATGCGACTGGCAATTTGCTGGATTACTGCACGAGGATCCACAACAACATATCCAGAATTTTTTGGAGAGTAGTGACACATACACACCATCAGGCGTCTCAACTGATTATGTTCGCTTGATACTCTTCCTGTTTTCATTGATTGGAACAACAAGGAAGTGGTTAAAGGCTGAAAAGCCTGGGTCTATCAGAACTTGGGATGATTTAGCTAAGACATTTTTGGCTAAATTCTATCCATTTGCCAAAACAGCTAGAATACGGAGTGAGATTATGTCTTTCAGACAACAAGGTGGAGAATCCTTGTATTCAGCTTGGGAGGGATTCAAGTCACTGTTAAGAGATTGCCCGCACCACAACCAATCTAATGAGGAGTTTGCCCGCACTTTTGTTGAAGGATTGAATGCTCATACCAAGATCGTGGTGGATGCTGCAGCTGGAGGCCAAGTATTAGCCTTGAAATTTAATGAGATTTATGAATTGCTGGATAAATTTTCTCAGGGCAATCCTGACTGGCAGGGTGATGGTAGAGCTCCAACTCAAAAAGCTGCTGGGATACTTCAGTTCGATGCATTCTCAGCATTAACTGCAAAGGTAGAGGCCATAGCTAATCAGATCAATAAGTTAGCAATGCCACCAACTCAGCAACAAGTGGCACCAGTCAAACAAGTCTAGCAGTTCCAAGTCTATCATACTACCGAGGTTTGCCCCTCTAATCCAGAGTCAGTCTATTATGTGGGAAATCAAAACAGGTTTCAGGGACAGAATCGGAATCAGTTTAGCAGCAGCTATCACTACAAGAAACGGGGCTTATTGTGGCGACAAATGTCGCCACTAAAAGTACAAAAGTCGCCACAAAATACTATTAGTGGCGATCCTATGGTCGTTGGCTATAGTCAGTGGCTGATACTTAATCGTGGCGACTATACTAGTCGCCACAAAAAGTCTTCTTTCAGTGGCGACATTAATCGCCACAAAAGGTAATTAAGATTGCAACAAAAAATAATTTCCAGAGACGATAGTCGCCACTGAATGTCGCCCATCGGTGGCGATGCCATCTCGCCACGATAGGTTTACCTTTTCGTGGCAACGTTAGTCGCTCCAAATGCCTCACCTTTTGTGTCAACTTTTGTCGCCACTAATATTCACTTAGCCTTTTGTGGCAGCACGAAATTTTCCACCAATACTAACCTATCTGTGACACCGAAAGGTTGCCACAAATATTCTTGTTTTTGTGACAATAATAGTCGCAACAAAAACAATTCTCTATTTTTTTAAAAAAAGACACACACAAGTATATATATATATATATATATATATATATATATATATATATATATATATATATATATACACACACACACATACGTATATACGTGCTAGTTATTGAACTATAATAAAATAACCTGTAAATACTGTGGTAAACAAAATATTCTCAAAAAAATTTGTATAGAATCTTTTCATTGCTAAAAAGTCTATACAACATAAAGCAGCTACTACTATATTATCATTGCATGTCCGCAATAAAAAATACATAAAAATTTATTTAAAATACTCCAAAAACTTCAAACTGGTTCAATGTCTTTAAACTACTCCAATGTCTTTAAACTATTCTGATAATGCAACTTCATTTCCTTGTTGAATTTCTTTGTTCCTGCCATTTCAAAAAAATATAAGATGAACACTATTAGCAGGCACATACTAAAGAAAATGCCTCTACTACTAATGCAACTAGAAACCAAGATTAAAAATTCCAACTTGGAACCTTTTATGTTCTAAGTGGTGCAAGATAAAATTGCAATAATTGGATATACGAATTCTTTCAACATGTTATGGCTGAAAATACAAAATGAATGCCTTCAGGGACTGTAGCGTTAAACTCTTTTAGATTCTAAGTCAAGCATCTTTCAAGAATTAACAAGTAGACATGCAGGCGAGTTGAGTTCTATTATTGCAAATGAAATGAAATGCAATAGTAATAAGATACTCCCAGAACTTATGTAATGTTGATAAAGAGCAATTTTTTTTACAGGATCTCTTGATGAGGATGACTTTGGACTCCATATTTAAGGTGGGATTTGGTGTAGAGATAGGAGTCATTTTCTCAGGCATTTGATGCAGCAAATGTCATTGTGACTCTACGATTCATTGACCCTTTGTGGCAAATCAAGAAATTTCTGAATATAGGATCAGAAACCATCCTTGACCGAGTATTAAGATAATTGATGATTTCACATATTCTGTCATAAGAAAAAGGAAAACAGATATAGAAGCCGCTGAAAATCATGAGACAGTAAGCAGCTGCTCGGAACTTTTATAATTATATGGTTTAGTTAAAATAAGTTTTCTAGTATGCTGATGGCTAGATGATTTTTAGGATAACCAGATTAAGCTTGACATATTAGCAAGATTCATTGAGCTAGGAAAGGACCCTGAGAACAACATTACTGATAAAAGCCTGAGAGACATTGTCTTGAATTTTGTCATTGCCGGTCGTGATACTACTGCAACAACTCTGTCTTGGGCAATATACATGATTATAACTCACGAACATGTAGCAGGCAAGCTGTATAAATAACTGAAATCGTTGGAAGAAGTCCGAGCTAAATAAGAGAATGTGTTGTTGCATCAGTATGACACACAGGATCCTAAATCAGTCAATCAGAGAGCAAACCAATTTGCAGGGCTCCTTAATTACGATTCATTGGGAAAACTATACTACTGCATGTTGTCATTACAGAAACTCTTTGATTGTACCCCACCATTCCTCAGGTTAGAATCCTAGATTTATTCAGAGGAAATAACGTGCACATACTTATTACCTGGAGGCATGGTGACCTATGTCCCTTATTTTGGGTAGAATAGAGTACAACTGGGTCCTGACGCAGCTTTATTCAATCTTGAGAGATGGCTCAAAGATGGAACTTCCAAAATGCATCTCCATTAAAATTCACTGCTTTCCAGGTATACAAACAACTGTGCCTCAATCTCAAACTGCTCAAGTCGACAATATGGATCCCCATGTCGCTCAATTTAAGCTATCTCAAGTAATTATCATATTAACACAACTATAAAAGAAAAAAAATTACTAAAGTTCTCTATATTTTCTAGTGTTATATAAATCTCTCACAGGATTAAACTATATTCTCAAGTAATTGGTATCACCTTTATAAACACAGAAAGTAGAAGGATATTTTGCACAAAAATTGTTCATATGTGAGAAACTAAGAGAATCAAAAGAAGAAGGTAGACAAGTGGGACTTGCATAAAACGATAAAAAGAAAGTAGATAACCTTGAGACTTTGTATTTCTTCTTACTCGTTCTTTGACGAGTTTTACTTGCAGCTAACCCAACAAGACTCAAGTTTTTGCCCAAAAAAAATTACAATCTCTGCAAAGGGCTGCCATGTTTTCTCAAAGATCAACAAACTAGAGTTCTTACTGCTTTTGCAACAATCTTAATGAACTAGACTAGATGTACAAAGCTCCTTTTCCCTCGTATTAATATTATATTTCACTGCATGAGCCACACATATTGGGTGCATATAATACAGTACAAGTGCAGGCAACTTCCGTGAGCAGTAGTGTAATATACACTTTGTGAGCCTATCATCATTGCTAATTAGTCATGACTCAAACAATTAAAGGAAAAGAGACCCAGGTTAGCACAAGCTTTTGTTATATCCATAAAGGCAGCAAGGAAACAAGACAAGTGTAAACACTACTTACTGGAAGAAGTAAAAGTTCATAAAGAAGGAAACGTAACTAGGAACCATCACAACAGCATAAATATAGCTATCTCTAGATGAAGATGGAACTTACACGACATGCAAGAGATGACTTTTTGTTCCGATAAAGCTCTGGAATCTCACTCGTAAGCTAAGCACAATGATAGAAAGTAATAGGAGTAGAAACATATGCTTTGAGATGTGGTTCGGTTTTAATCAACGTTGGACAGAATGATTATTAGAAGACAAAAAAAAAAAAGAATTAGCATTTAGAATATATAAGCAAGAGCTAGGCCCAGTTTATCTACTTGCTGGTATTTTAGCAGACTGATGCAAATCAAATTTTAGAATGTTGGTTGTGTTGGTATATTTTGATGTTGACGGTTATGCTGGTTAAGATTCTGATCAGTTTAATGGTCACTATGTATTGGTTAAAACTTAACTAAAACAGATTTAGGTTCAATTCTGCTCAAGTGTTGGGGATAGATTAACGATTCATTCTCAATTTACAAGTAAAGAGTTTAGCTAAACTTAGTTTTGACACCTAAAACCAATCACATTAGAGAACCAGCCCATCAGTAATTTATGTTACTTTCAACTAATTAATATAGGGACTAACTAATTTAGTATAGTAGAAAGAGACTAATAGCAGACATCATAAAGGAAGAATATGTTAAAAATTAAACTATTAGCATTGTAGAAATAACTATAGAGTACGAAAACGATAGTATTTACCCTTTGTATTCTAACCATCATTGTAGCCATCTGCTCTTGAATCCTTTTGTCAAGTTGTAGATTCATATGTGCGCGCTCCTCTTCTAGTTTCCTTTGCAACTCAGCACGATCCTCTTCTAGCTTCCTTTCTAACTCAAGACGATCATCTTCTAGCTTCCTTTGCAACTCAGCAGCCATTTGTTCTTCTAACTTTCTTTGCAACTCAGCAGCCTGTTCACGTTCTTCTTGTAATTTTTTGTCCATTTCAGCTTGCATCTTTTGACGTATATTTTCCATTGCAGAAGACATACTCGCCTCCAATTCTACCTGTTGCACTTGGCTCTTTTTTGTAGGTCTTTTTCCGTACCCTTTTCCACGAACATAGCCAGTTCGTTCGCCAAGTACAGTGACCAAAATCTCATCTGCATTCATTGGATTTTCTTCAGATTGTTGTTGCTCCACAATTTCCTGGAGCTGCACCTGCAATTATGCATAACAAGTTATAATATAAAATAGGATACATAAAATAAAATAAATAAAATAACTTGTATTTCAAGAGATTACATGAATTTGTTGCAACTGTGGATCTGACCACACCAGTTCTTCATTGTCATTCTTACAAGTATGTTGGAGCTCACAAACTCGATCAGGTGCTGCCTTTTGTCCACTAATAGGATCTCTCTACCATTTATTGAAATACAGGAGAACTATTTAAGAACATAATATATACTAAAAAGAAGAACAAATACATGGATTATTGTTGTGGTAAATGAATTTGCACCGTCGATTCCTCCACTTCAGCAAATGACTTTGAGCCACATGAGTGCTTAATAATTTGTTTTCCCCTGTTTATTTTGTTTCTCTCGCTAACAGCCTGAAATTAAATTAATAATTTATGAAATAATATTTAAACAGTAATTTGTCATGTATTTATATTATCAAGTTACCTTGAATTCCGGACTTCCGAAATGTCCTAACAGAAACACCCAATCCTCAAGTGTAACATCACTCGGCCTATGAGATAATCTCTCTTCATCAGTAGTATAGCGAGAGTACTCAGCGTGCAATCGAGTCTTCCACGTTCTAAAAAGTCTTTTCATAGTATTGACCATAAGAGCTTGCAATACGTGTTCTCGAACACCAGTAGCTTCAAATTTATCCTAAAAATAAATACAAAAAGCGTTTGAAAGTAAATAAAATGTATGATAAAAAATGTCGATATAAATTTATTTAAAAATAATTACCTTAACCTTTAACCACATCGCATCTCCATGTTTTGTGATTATTTCTTGCCAATCACCATCTCTGAATGAGATAGTGCTACACATAATCAAACCACAGTAGTTAACAATGTCCATAGACCCGGGACCTACGGCTCTCTCAATGTCATCTGGAATAATAATCGGAATTTTACTACCATGTTTAGTTTTCATATCCACAAGTAAAGATTTGTATCTCGTTCTCCCTTTCTTAGATATATTGCAAGAAGCTGCGAGCAAGAAAATAATATATTTAACAATTTTATACTGAAGTTTCTAATTTCTAACAAAAAGAGAAAACATCCAAGAGAGACCATGTAAATGCTGCTTGACTTGAACTAACTTTATCAAACTATTTTTCTTTTCTAAAAATAAAAGCTTCATCAGCAAGAGAGTTGATTCAGGTAAAAAAAAAGCCCTTTACTATAGGGATAAAGACAAAATTGAGGAGAAATAGCATTACAGTTTTCATCTGAAGGAAGTAGAATAGACTAGACACTTAACATTACCAATAAAAAATTGTTGCCATTATCTTTCTCTCATGTTAGGGGACAGGGAGCATAAACCATTTCATTAGTTTCTAAAGCCAGTTTGCATATAAAATGGCGATTTGCAGAAGTGATGAAACAAGCTTTAGGACCAGCAAAGCTGGTTTTCAGACTAAGCTGCACCTCTGGTTGAAGCAATTATAGTCATTGCTCTGTAAAAATGCAATATTCTGCATCTATTACATGGTCTATTACATGCCTTGGTTACTAACCATGTATGGTCTGGTATCAATTAGCTAGCTGAGGGATCAACCTTTACATCTCCACACTAATGCATAACAAATATTAACTATTTAAATAACTAAACTTTTCTGGCAGTAGGCAAAGGAGACAAAGCCTCCATTTTTGTTCCATCTTATTTATGTTGTTCTTTAGTTAACTTGTGTTTAGATCAACCTTTACTCCAATCAATATCCTCTTCTAGATAAGCAAGTAAACGAGATACCTTAAATAATGAAACTAGAACAACATAGGAAATGTAGCCTCAACTTCTAGTTCTAGTACTACTGGCAGTGCATAGGTGTTGCGGTTTCAGCCACCTTACCAATATTGGACCATCTCCTATCATATTCCATCTCATAGCAAATAACACTAATTAATAGTACATGTTTGTATTAAAAGTTATCACCAGTACTTCAGAAAATACTAAACAAATTGACATGTTAATTAGTTAACAATAGAAAGATTGAGAGAACTAACCTGCAACACCATTTTCAATCTCTATAGTGGGACGTACACTTTCGACAACAATCCTTGATGACTGTGATTTAGAAGAAGTTTCTTGACGAGGCTGCCTTGACATTCTAGTCTCTGAAGGTGTTACTGTTTGTATCCGAGATGCTTGTAGCTGCGACTGTGGTTGAGATGCACGCTCAAGCCTAGTTGTCAATGGTGAATTAGCCCTGAAGGAGGATGTCGCTATCAAATTGTCACGTACTCCTCCAATGCCACCTCCACCTCGTGCACCTCTACCTCGTCCAAATCCTGCCATTTCCTGCAATATCTCAAAATGAAAGATTTGTAAATGAAAATCAAAGTACTGGTTAATGTCTGTCTGTCCAAGTTCTATTGTAAATCTACAATAAATCTATTTTTTTTCATGTACGCCACCAAGTCATTTTGATATCTCATATGCAGGTTGACAATTGCTACTTTTAAAACTACAGTAAATGATTGTGTCATTATTGAGATTTCTTTCTCTTATTAAACACAACCAGTGCTATACATGTACATTTAGAAGTTTAGAAAAACAATAAAATCAAGCCATAATCACATTTAAAAATAAAAAATATACTCAAGTATACTAAACATAGTAATTAACATAAAGGTTCACTGAATAGAAGAATCATAAGGGGCTAAAAAAACTACTGATAAGAATCCATAGAAAGACACAAGAAAGCTGTCTATTTGGTCACTCCATATCCCTATCATCGATGTCAGTGTCCTCTCCATCGTTATCATCAAGCAACTCATCATCGCTTTTTTCACTCTCAGACAGATCCATGTCATCGTCATTAATGAAATCATCTTCCACATTATGCACACTTGTCTGAGCTTCAGTCGCATGGTTATAATCAATACTTTGTTGTTCAACATCATCCCTGTTTAAAGATACCACAACATCATTTTCTTGATCATCATTGCGCGACATAATTTCAATTTCCTCTTGTTGATAAGCCTCTTCACTCGGTAATGCTTCGTTTTTAATTTCTATAGAATTAATATCCTTTTCAGGCATATTAAAAAGGTCACGAGGATTTTTCTTTACAACAACAAGCCAATCTTTGTTAGACATGTCGTCCACATAGAATACTTGTTCACACTGAGATGCCAACACAAATGGCTCATTGTATTCAAGGCACAGCGAGTATTCACACTTGTGAAACCATATTTGTCAATCTTATATCCCTTTCCTAAGTGAGCCACATCCCACCAGTGACATCTGAAGAGGTAAACTTTCTTATTTCCCACATAAGACAACTCGTAAATTTCCTCCAATACGCCAAAATACTCTTTCGTTAGGTCTGAATCATCTCCTCTCACAAGAACTCCACTATTCTGTGTTTTTCTTCTCAACTCAATATCTTTTGTTTGAAATCTAAATCCATTCACCATTAATGTGGAGTATCGACGCACTAGTGGTCCAGGACCGAGTGCTAAGCTTATGAGATCATCATTTGCATGTCCTTGTGCAGATTGCTGCAAGATCTACAAAGACAAACAACACCTCGTAATCAAGAACATTATTGGATAATCACACTAATATTCAACATGTCATTTTATTCATCACCTACACGTGCACGAAACCAATCAAGAAAATCATTGTTATGCCTTCCATTATTTATCGCACTTTGTCTTTCCATCTCTCTGGTATGTTCCCTACATTTTGATAATGGGTTAGTTAAGATAATGTAATCGAACTATCCTAATGCAAAATTATCTTGCAATTATCCAGAAACTTACTCCATGAATGGCCAAATCTCTTCACAATTTTGAAGCACATACATAGTTGCTTGTTTTACCTCATCATGAGATAGTGGGGCGGGATCTGAACCACCTTTGTTTTTTAAAGATAGGCATCTCACCATTTGACACAGGTTCATCGTCATTCCTAGCTTGTCTATTGAACTTGGTTGAGATATTCTTTAAGTACCGTGAGCAAAATGTGAGGCTTTCTTCTGCCAAATAACCTTCTGTAATTGAGCCTTCAGGATGAGCATAGTTGCGAACATATGATTTAAGTATTCGCAAATACCTGTATTCAGATGACTCATTAAAAACAATGTGTCATTCTAAAACTATAACATTGAAATTTATAGGATAATAAATTACCTCTCAAAAGGATATATCCATCGATATTGAACTGGTCCACCAAGCTTTGCCTCTCTTACTAAATGAATAGGCAAATGAACCATGACATCAAAGAATGCGGGAGGAAAAACAATTTGAGACTTGCACAATGTGATAGCAATTCCAGCCTCTAAGATATCAAGTTCTTCAATTGTCAAGCATTTGGAGCATAAATTCTTGAAAAATTTTCCTATTTCTATAATTGGTTCACTCACTTCCTTAGGCAATACACCATGAATTGCTAATGGAAAAATATCTTCCAATAATACATGGTGATCGTGACTTTTCAATCCATGTATCTTTTTCTCTTCAACCTTGACACACCTTGAAATGTTTGATGAAAAGGCACCAGGAACCTTCAAATTAGCTAAAAAACTACATACCTTCAGCTTCTCTTCTGGGGATAATGCATAGCAGGCTGCCGGTAGTAACACATTGTTCCCATTCTCAATTGGATGCAAATCTTGCCTAATACCAAGGTCCACCAAATCATACCTACTTTTTAACGTGTCCTTCGTCTTCCCAACCATATTCATCACAGTTGATAAAATGCTATCGGACACATTTATTTCTATGTGCACCACATCAAGATTATGTCGTAACAAAAGAGTCTTCCAATATGGCAATTCGAAAAAAATACTTTTCTTCTTCCAATTGTAAGCGTTATTGGGAGCATTACGCTTTCGCTTTTGCCCTTTACCGTAAGTCACATTGCCCAACTCTTGTAATTGCATAAGTACTTCATCACCTGTTAAAAGATTAGGTGCAACTCCCTTTTCTACTTTCCCATCAAATAACCTCCTATTTTTGCGCCATGGATGGTCTAATGGAAGGAAGCAACAATGCCCCATATAACACAATTTACTACGTAGTGAAATTGATTGTGTATCTTTATGGCAACAAGGGCATGCAAATTTACCTTTGGTTGACCATCCAGAAAGGTTCCCATATGCAGGAAAGTCATTAATCGTCCACATGATAGCCGCACGCATCATAAAATTAGTTTGTGAGTATGCACCACAAGTCTCTGCTCCATCCCATAATTCGTTCAACTCTTCAATCATCAGTTGTAAGTATACATCTATATCATTGCCTGGACATTTAGGACCTGGAATAAGAAGCGTCATCATAAAATACTGACTCTTCATGCAATCCCATGGTGGAAAATTATATGGAACTAGTACGACTGGCCATATACTATGGTTGGAACTCATGTTCCCAAAAGGCTGGAACCCATCGCTTGCTAAACCTAACCGAACATTTCTCAAGTCAGCTGAAAAACTAGGATGTTTCTCATCAAAGGATTTCCATGACATGGCATCAGACGGATGTCGCAAGATGCCGTCATCGATACGGTCCTCCTTATGCCACCTCATCTTTTTTGCTGTCTCTCGTGCCATGTATAATCTCTGGAGTCTTGGTTTGATAGGAAAATGTCGCAAGACTTTATGAGCTACTTTCTTGCCGCCATTCGCTTTTGACTTCCATATAGACTCACCGCACTTGGGACATGGTTGTGCATTGGCATGCTCACGCCAATATAAAATACAATCATTCTGACATGCATCTACTTTGGTGTACCCCAAGCCTAAGTCCTTAAGCACTTTTTTTGCTTCATTGAAAGAATTTGAAACAAATGACCCTACCGGCAGAACTTCTTCAAAGAAGCTCAACAATTCATCCATAGATTTGTTGCTTCAATGATTAAGGCACTTCAAATGAAGTAGTCTAACCACAAAAGATAACTTGGACACATTTTTACAACCAGGATAAAGTTCTATCTCGGCATCTTCCAGCAATTTGTAGAACTTTTGCGCATGCACATTTGGCTCTTCATTGTCCTGTGGAAGATTATTCGCATCCTCCTTATTCGTATATCCGTAAGCATCATGAATCATCCCAGTAATATCATCTTCTTTAGCACTAACATCGTCTACTTCATCATTGCTTATCACATTAGAATTTTCAACTCTTACTAACTCCTCTCCATGCAAGTCCCACACATTATAACTATCCCAAAAACCTGAAATGACCTCGGTCAGTCGTTTCGGAAGTTAGGACTCCGATTGGCGTGCTGATAATTTTAAAATATTCGTAATATCTATTAGGACCTGTCTGTAAAATTTGAGCTAAATCAGACCTCGTTTGGTAGCATCGGAAGAAGGTTTCAGTTTTTATTGTCGATAAATATTAAAAAGAGATTTTCGAGCTCGGTTTTGGCGAATGAGCTCCGATTCGAAATCTGAAAGCGCCGTTAGATTCGTATGATTATTTGTGACTTTTGTGATTTTCCGAAAGTGAATTTCGATGTTGTTCGGCTAGTTTCCGCTAAAATGCCGAAAGTTAAATAATTTGACTTTTTTTTTATTTAAATTCGCATCCTGAGTTTCGGGAGTCCGATTGGAGATCCGCCTTTGTGAGTATGTTACATATATTTTGTATAACTTGTATGCAAAAGTTGAAATTATTTCGAATATCATAGGGTACCGTTTTAATTTTCATCGAGAAAAGAAAATAAAATAAAAGAAAAATAAAAAAAAAAAGAGAAAGAAAATGAAATATAAAGTGGGCGGTGGTTGGTGGGGATATTTATCCCTAGCGCACCTCAACATGAAAGAAACAGAAACATACAAAGAAAAACGCAGAAGGAAAAATAAGAAATGACGCAGGGAAATAATGCCAGAAAATGAGAAAAAAGCCGGAGAAAAGATAGAATTTTCACCCTGAAACATTCAGGTAATGATATTAATGCATTATTTGAGTTTATTACCTGTGTTTGAATATGTTTTAACGGTAAAACTTGGAATATTAGACATCATTTTAATAAGTTCAATTAATAGTTTAAAGGGTCAAATGGACCCCGATAATGAAATTGATTATATATTCGTACTCAGTGAGTTATGAGCAACATATAAATATAATTTATTTGGGGTTTGGTTATGTGACCTTAAACCCTGTACATAGGTCTGGCCTGCGTATTGCGTATGCAAATAGGGTATTAGGTTCCTAACCGGATTGCCCTAAGATGCGAGGAATGAAGCCTTTAGCCTAATTTGATATATTTTTCTGCTTATTGAATAGAGTGGGATCGTTTGGCAATGAAACCAAAAGATAAAGCGGTTGTTGATTAGCAGAGCTAAGTTTTGGAAGAGGTAAGTGTTTATATCCATTTCTTTGGAGGCACCTGGCCTCGTGAATTTTCTACCACGTGTTCCTTACGTGTGTAGCTGCCGATAGGCGTACTCATTACGCCGTAGCTTTGAATTTACATTATATATTATATGTTATGTCCTGTTGTTGGTATTGCATTGAGGATCTGAGCATTGTACTCGGGCTGTGAGTTGACATATACTTCCCGGTTGGCGATGAGAGTCCCGCACCGGTGAAGGGTCATTATTGCATATACTTCCCGGTTGGCGATGAGAGTCCTGCACCGGTGAAGGGTCATTATTGCATATACTTCCCGGTAATCGATGAGAGTCCCGAGCCGGTGAAGGGTCATCCTTGCATATACTTCTCGGTAATCGATGAGAGTCCCGAGCCGGTGAAGGGTAATCATTGCATAAACTTCCCGATAATCGATGAGAGTCCCCAGCCGGTGAAGGGTCATTATTGCATATATCTCCTGATAGACGATGAGAGTCCCGCGCCGGAGATAGGTATCAGGCATATGTGACTGCATTGCATCGTACCACATTCATCACATCTCATTGCACCGCATACTGACTATTATGTGTATTGTGTTGTGTTTTTTTTTGTATGCGGTATGTATACCATGTCGTGGACATATCTCAGTTTGCCTATATATTTCTGGCTCGTATTATGGGTTGCGGGGATCGGGTTGCACGCCGCAACGGTATAAATATATGGATCGGGTTGCACGCCGCGACAGTATGAACATATGGATCGGGTTGCACG
Organism: Petunia x hybrida; assembly: GCA_037355625.1. Lineage (NCBI taxonomy): Eukaryota > Viridiplantae > Streptophyta > Magnoliopsida > Solanales > Solanaceae > Petunia > Petunia x hybrida. The sequence continues at coordinate 514,197 of JBBBVM010000669.1, forward strand.
CCGCGACGGTGTGAATATATGAATCGGGTTGCACGCCGCAACAGGAGGTATTTTTGATTGTTGATATGTTCGGGATACCTATATGTTCTGGCTATCCTATGTTCCTAGTTGTTAATGAATTTATGATTCCATACGTATTTTTAGTTATTATCTGGCTCAGCCTTTTCATAATTTAAATAAGAGGAATTTGGTTTATCTGTTTCTTTTCTCCCTGGCTAGCTATCCTATTCTTTGTGGTGGCTAGTCTGCCCCACTTATTGAGTCCTTTTGACTCACCCTTGTTTGTTGTTTGTTTTTGGTCTATCTATTTCGTTTCGGCAGGTTCGCTCCAGGATTGAGTTCGCCACATTGTGAAGGAGCGAAGACGACTTCAGCTGTCAGGGTGAGCCAGCTTTTATTCCGGATGGCCACCAGTTTTACGTTTATTATTTCAGTTGCATTTTGCTCCCTTCACGAGGTATTTGTCTTCTTCTGTACTCTAAGATGTCTAGTCTGGATAGCCCTAAACCTAGTATGCTGGGTAGTCAGCTGTAATTTCTTTTGTACAGTTTAGAGTTATCAGTATGTCTGTGCTTCTTTTTTTAAGTCTTGTCCTTATTTATGAATTATTATATTTATTTTCCTAATTTAATTAGTAAGGGTTCGCCCGACGGGTCTAGAGGAGGATGTCGGGTGCCGCACAGCCTAACTGGATTCCAGGTCGTGTCAAAACCGTTCCTCAACAGGTCTCTTCTTACTTGAATTCTCAACTTGAGTTCAGTATTTCTACACCCTTTACAAGGACATCTTATCACAGTGCTAACATTTGGTTGGTTGTATGCCCAATTAAGAAAGTTGTCTATTCCTGTAAGATACCTTCTATCACATCTATTTTTAATATTCAGCCAACTTTTATCCATCGCTATTTTCTACAAAAAAATGCAATCATTAATGAACAAAAAATATAAGCACATCAATAATAAAAATTAACCAAGTTATATAAGCAAATGTCCAGTTCAATGATTCTACATGAGTACAAATACTAGGATATAAGACATTAGAAATATAGTAAATGAGAACACATTTGATATTCTTAAAAATAATTTAGTAGAACCATGGTTCCAACTTATTATAGCAGAGCAAAAGTAGAGCAAAGCTTTCAACTTCTTCCCCCAAATCTCAGAGAATTAACAACTCTAGATGAAATATCTATCGATAGCTCATACATTCCTTCGAAGGAAACACCTCTTTTCATTTTAAGAACTTATTCCAGAATAAGAAGATATACCAGAAGTATTGAACCCAATTTCAACACAAATTCTTTTTCCTAATCAAAATCAAACATAATATTCTGGAATGAGATAAACGATGTAGTTGTGCTTCATTAATATATAATTAAATAAATAGCAATTAACTAATCCTAAAATTCATCCTTTATTCCATAAGTTCCTGCTAGCTACCAGTTCTACCTGCCCAAGCTTTTTTTCATTATCATTTGGTATTCAAATATGCATTCTAGTAGAACTCAAACAAGTATTTATTCATGCTAGCTAAAACAACCATATTCTACTATGTCGCACTTCAAACTCATCTTTCACGAGCGAAGCCAAAGAAGCAATAACTGATAAGACTCTATCCCAAGAAAATATAGTGAGGCAATTGTTATCTCAATACAACTCAACAATAGTTTATCTCCACGATTCTTTGTCGAACACTTAACACCAAATAGAAAAATTTCAGCAAGTATATTTAGACTCGATACAAAGATGTATTTGAAATTCTGTATTAGTTCTTGGGCTATAATCCATATGTTTTAATATTATGTTAAACATAAGAGAAGCATACAAGAAGCATTTAATCCAGAAAGGTGAAGTCTTTCATATTCTACCACAGGATTCATTACTATGAGACAACAAAAAGGTAAACTCCTACGCAAACCAATTATCAATGGGCTATACCATTATTTTAATTTAGATGACGATTCAGGAACTAAATGACGTAGGAAGTTGAATTACTTGACAGAAATATGTCATCGATCTCCAAAATTTTACTCTGAATTCTAAGGGACTAAACATACTCTTTATCGGCAATGTGTATCGTCGATACCAAATCAACATACAAAAAAATCAGAATTTTGAAATCACAATCAAATAGAAGAAAGTTAAAAGCACAACACAAATTCCGAGTTCACATGAATAACATAGAGAAAAAATTATAGCATGAACAAATCTAATCAGAGAAGCGAATTTGATCTAAAGCAAAAACATAGAGAGATAAATTAACCTATAGTCGAAACAAATCTAATAAGAGATCCGAATTTGATCTAAGCAAAAACAGAGATAGAAACCTCCGTTTGTACTTTGGAGTATTTAATCTTAGTCCAGGACATACCTCTTTCGTTCCTTAGGTTTGTGAAAATTTGAGCAGAGAGCTTTTTTCGTTAGGTTTGCTTGAGAGAATTGTAGTTGAAGATGAGAACTTCTTTCCCTTTAGAGCAGAACAAAATTGTAGGGTTTATTTTTGTTCTAATCTTTCCTTTAGCCTTTGTGACTTCCGCGGGAAACAGAGATATATTATTTGGGTTTCCCACTTCTTTTTTTTTTAGATATTTTTTGGTTTAATCTATTTTTTAACAATAAAAATTAATATATTCGTGGCAATAGGGTCGTAATAAATTCTTAATAGTTGCGACTATCAACGAGTTGTCACTAAAAATATTGCATCCAAAATAAAAAATTGCGGGAAAGTAAAATTTAGTCCTATAGTTGCACTGATTTGTTGCGACTTAAGTTTATTCACCACTAAAAGTATATTGTTTGTGGCAACTATAATAGTCGCCACCAAAGATATAACTATTTGTGGCAATTTTTTTTTAAAAAATCGCCACAAAATCTTAAATTTTTTGTGGCGATTAATAGAGTCGCTATTGAAACTCGCCACTAAAAACCTCATTTCTTGTAGTGTATAATCCCAACTCATGAAATCATCCTGATTTCTCATGGAGTGATAATCAAGCTGCTCCAGGTAATACGAGATCTCAGAATAATTACCAGAGTTCACAGCCTCAGGCTCAACCACAGCAGTCGAATAGTTCAGTTGAAGATTTGATAAAGCAGATGTTGGCAGGTCAGCAGAAAATTATAGCAGGCAATGCAGCTCAAGTACAGGCCATAAAAGATCTTGCAAATGCTCAAAAAGACCTGGAACGCCAAAAGGGGAAGCTAGCTGGAACGCAAAGCACTAGACCACATGGTGCCTTGCCAAGTGACACAGAGAAAAATCTTAAGGAATTTGTGCAAGCAGTTACTCTGAGAAATGGGCGAGCTTTAAAAGAAGTACCTCCAAAGACGAGGAAGCCTGTTGGGAAACTGGAGCCGAATACTGAAAAAAGAAGCTGATAAAGTGGTAGAGAAGCAGCCCGAGCTTGATAATGTCAGACCACCACCACCTTTCCCTCAAAGGCTTCAGAAGCAGAAAGTAGATGCAGCCTACAAGAAATTTTTAGAGATCTTGAGTCAGATACAACTGAATATTCCTTTGGTGGAGCTTTTGCGTGATGTTCCTAAATACGCTAAGTACATCAAGGATATTATGGCAAACAAAAGAAGACTGACTGAGTTCGAGACGGTTGCACTTACTGAAGAGTGCAGTTCCAGAGTCAGAAGCAAACTTCATCAAAAATTGAAAGATCCTGGAAGCTTCACTATTCCGATAAAAATTGGGAAGCATGAGGTTGGACGAGCTTTATGTGACTTGGGCGCTAGCGTAAATTTAATGCCATCATCGGTATTTCAAAAGCTAGGCCTGGGCGAACCAAGACCAACCACAGTGACCCTGCAGTTAGCGGACAGATCTTTGAAATGCCCCGAGGGAGTTATTGAGGATGTTCTAGTACAAGTAAGCCAATTCATCCTCCCTGTTGATTTCATCATTTTGGATTATGAGGCTGATCAAGAAGTCCCACTCATCTTGGGAAGAGGATTTTTGGCTACTGCTGATGCTGTGATTAGAGTTAGAGCGGAGAAGACGATCATGAGGCTAAATGGCGAAGAAACTGTATTTAATGTGTTCCGGACTACTCAACCTCCATCACACTATAAAGAGTTATCTATGGTAAAAGTGCTGGATAGGGAGTTAACTGCCTCTGAAAAATCACTTTTGGCTTCTAAGGATGATCCTCTTGAAAGAGCATTAATGTATGAAGATGATATGCTGAATGATGAAGAGACTGAGGAATACTTGGAGATTCTCAACATGGAGTGTCAATTCCTCTCAGGGTGGAAGAAGTTTGAGGAGTTTGATAGACCGCGGACACTAGCTCCTGCTAAACCGTCTATTGAGAAAGCTCAGTTCTTGAACTTAAACCTTTACCTGCTTATTTACGATATGCTTATTTGGGTGAGGGTAACACCTTACCCGTAATCCTTTCTTCTTTGTTGTCTGTTGTGCAGGTTGAGAAGGTCTTAAGAGTGTTGCGAGAGCGCAAGAGGGCAATTTGATGGACCATTGCGGATATTAGAGGGATTTGTCGTTCTTTTTGTATGCACGAGATCCTCTTGGAGGGGCGCCATAGGCCAAGTGTCGAGCAGCAAAGAAGGCTAAATCCAGTGATGAAGGAGGTTGTGAAGAAGGAAATTATCAAGTGGCTTGATGCTGGTATTATTTTTCCAATCTCTGACAGCAATTGGGTGAGTTCAGTCCAATGTTTTCCAAAGAAGGGAGGTATGACAGTTGTGACAAACGAGCAGAATGAATTGATTCCTAAAAGAACAGTCACGGGGTGGCGGATTTGCATTGATTATAGAAAATTGAACAAGGCCACCAGAAAAGATCACTTTCCACTCCCATTCATTGATCAGATGTTGGATAGGCTAGTTGGGCATGAATATTACTATTTTCTGGATGGATACTCGGGCTACAACCAGATTGTGATAGCACCAGAAGATCAGGAGAAGATGACGTTTACATGTCCTTATGGCACTTATGCATTTAGAAGGATGTCGTTTGGACTATGTAACGTACCGGGAACCTTTCAGAGATGCATGATGGCTATTTTCACCGATATGGTGGAAAAATTTGTTGAGGTATTCATGGATGATTTTCAGTCTTTGAGGATTCGTTTGATGGCTGCTTGAAGAATTTAGATGCCGTGCTTAGCCGCTGTGAAGAAACCAACTTGGTACTCAACTGGAAAAAATTCCATTTTATGGTTCGAGAAGGCATTGTACTTGGCCATAAGGTGTCGAAGCAAGGGATCGAGGTTGATAGAGCAAAGGTTGAAGCAGTTGAAAAGTTACCACCACCTATCTCTATCAAAGGTGTGCATAGTTTCATGGGACATGCTGGGTTCTATAGGCGATTCATTAAGGACTTTTCGAAGATAGCTAATCCCATGTGTAAATTGTTAGAGAAGGATGCAAAGTTTGAATTCGATGACGCCTGTCTGAAGGCGTTTGAAGAACTGAAAAAGAGGTTTGTGACTGTACCAATTATTATTGCACCTGATTGGTCTCTACCTTTTGAGTTGATGTGTGACGCGAGTGATACTGCTGTTGGGGCTGTTCTCGGGCAAAGAAAGGGTAGAATTTTTCACTCTATATATTACGCAGGCAAGACTCTTGATGCTTCCCAATCCAATTACACTACCACCGAGAAGGAACTGCTAGCTGTTGTTTATGCTTTTGATAAGTTCCGATCTTACTTGGTTGGCACTCGGGTTATCGTCTATACTGATCATGCCGCAATCCGGTATTTATTTGAGAAGAAAGATTCCAAGCCGCGACTGATTCGTTGGGTTCTTCTACTCCAAGAGTTTGATGTGGAGATCCGAAATCGAAAAGGGACCGAGAATCAAGTGGCCGATCACCTATCGAGGCTAGAAGATAGAAAACATCTAGATGAGGGGCCGGAGATAAATGAAGTTTTTCCAAACGAGCAGCTTTTTACTCTACAGGTACCCAATATGCCCTGGTATGCAGATATGGTGAATTTGATGGTGAGTAATATTTATCCACTTGATGCTACAGCTGTAGAGAGAAGGAGACTCCTCCATGAGAGTAGATTTTACGTCTGGGATGAGCCGTACTTGTATAAAATTGGCCCAGACCAGTTGGCGAGGAGATGTATTCCAAGTGAGGAAGTCGAGTCTGTGTTGCAAAGTTGTCATTCATCGCCCTATGGTGGTCATCATAGTGGTGATAGGACAGCTGCGAAGGTACTTCAATCGGGATTCTTTTAGCCCACTCTATTCAAGAATGCTCATGCCTTTGTTAAACAATGTGATCGATGCCAAAGAACTGGTAATATTTCAAGGCGTCACGAGATGCCCTTGAATAAACATCCTGGAGATTGAGTTGTTCGATTGTTGGGGAATTGATTTTATGGGTCCGTTTCCACCTTCTAGTGGCAACAAATACATACTTGTAGCAGTCGACTATGAGTCAAAGTGGGTGGAAGCTGTTGCACTTCCAACCAATGGTGCGAGTGTGGTAGTCAAGTTCTTGATGAAAAATATTTTTGCTCGCTTTGGGACACCAGGGGCCATCATCAGTGATGAAGGTACGCATTTTTGCAATCGCTTGTTCAATAAACTTTTGGCCAAGTATGGGGTGCATCACAAGGTAGCTACTGCTTATCATCCTCAAACGAGTGGCCAAGTGGAGGTCTCGAATAGGGAGATAAAGCAGATTCTTGAGAAAACTGTTAATACTTCAAGGAAGGATTGGTCTATGAAGCTCGACGATGCTCTTTGGGCATATAGAACGACTTTTAAAATGCCTATTGGAACCTCTCCGTATAGGTTGGTTTATGGTAAGGTCTGTCACTTGCCTGTCGAGTTAGAACATAAGGCGTATTGGGCAATTAAAAAGCTCAATTTGAATATGGAAGTGGCGGGTGAAAAGAGGTTGCTTCAGCTGCATAAGCTAGATAAGTTCCGTTTCCACGTGTAAGAGAATGCGAAGTTATACAAAGAGCGGACAAAGAAATGGCATGACAAGCACATTGAGCATCGTGAATTTGAACCGGGCCAGTTAGTATTGTTGTTCAATTCTAGATTGAAACTATTTCCTGAAAAGTTGAAGTCTAGATGGTCGGGCCCCTTTGAGGTAGTTCGTGTCACAGCACATGGAGCGGTTGAATTGAAAGCCCCGGACATCGAGAAGTCATTTTTAGTGAACGGGCAAAGAGTTAAGCGTTATTGGGGAGGTTTGGTAGATCACTGTACCTCCGTTTCATTGCGAGAACCGTAAATGGCAACCGTCGTACCACGACGTTAACTAAGGCGCTTCTCGGGAGGCAACCCGAGCTTTGTATGTAATAGAAAATGAAAAAAAAATACAAAAAAAGTCGTGACGCGACGTTAAATCAAGCGCTAGTTGGGAGGCAACCCAATTTTTATTGTTTTCATCATTTTATTTCTTTAGTGTTACGTAGTTTCTCATTGTTTTTGCAGGGCTCCCGACATTCGGAAGGTGGAGCATTTTCGAGGAGTGCGGAAGGATTGAAAGGCAATGAGCTCCAGTTATCTCACGCGATTGCCAAGTCATCGTTTCACCTAACGCCTTCAGCACACGCCAAGAATTTTTGATGTTTGGAGAAACTGGACTGAGCCACAACCAAGGCGTCGCCTTAAGTATCGCCTTGAGTCCACCAGTGAGCTCCAGAACTGCCCACGCGATGTGGAGGCGTCGCCCTCCTCAAAGCCTCAAACTGCATGAAAAGAATATAGAGCGACGCTCCCGCTATCGCCTCTAGTTAGTCAGTGAGTCCCTTCAGCTCCAGGCGATCCCAAGGCATCGCTTTAAGCAACGCTTCCAACTGAACGAGAACAACGCCAACAGCGACGCTCTCGCTATCGCCTCTAGTTAGGCAGTGAGCTTTCTCAGCTCAGAGCGATCTCAAGGCGTCGCCTACAGCGTCAAGGTAAGTTAAAAATAAAAAAATAAAAAATATTTTGTGGGTCAACCCGAGCTAGACCCATTGACCCGCGAAAAAACTTTAAAACATCACCCTTCTTTTTTCCCTCCTTCACTTGGTCTCACAAAACAAACAGAGAACACAAACAAATTTTCACCTAGGGCTTATATGCTGTCTACAACATCAATTCCCCATGATAATTTTTCTTCCATTGATCCGAAGCTGATCAGGTATGCTTTCTCCTTCTTGTTCTCTCTCTACAGTTCTTGGTCCTCATAGAACATTTCCTTTCTCCCTTCCCCGTAGCCATGGTTGTATGTGTTACATAGTTGTGAAAACTTATCGGGCTGAATATAGCATGAACTTTGTGTGATTCACGCTGGGACTCTGAAAGCGATCTCCCAAAAATTTGGGAGGATTCACTACCTCTAAATATCAATGAACTTTGAAATTGAATGCAGAGCACACCATGTGTTTGATACAATGCCACAGAGACTAAAAGTGAAATTTTTGTGAATTCTTGAGTAGCAAAATCTCATAGAGGCATAAATTGAATATTTTGATAACCCCGCGAGACTGAATTGATATCGTTTGCAATAAAATTGAATTGATCACTAGTTAAAGTGCACCATGGACAACAGTTCTGCCTGCTCTTTATTCGACAGCTCCGTTTGGTTCTTTGTACGTAATGAACTGTTTTCCATTATGTCCTGAGGTATTTGAGCATAATTGTAGGGTGCTAGCGCCCCGGTTGTACACTGCCTCGTTTTGAATGAGCCGCTAGGCAAGGAATAAAGAAGTTCCTGGTTATCCCTGGGAAGTCTGAGTACCAGGAACCAATGTGATGCATCAAGGCGCTTCAAGTGCCCATGATCATCTATAATCTGTCAGGTTTACGAGAGAGTCTATCGCTGTTTGAATTGAATTCTAAAATTTGGACTTTATGGTGCAGGTACTGTGGTGAAAACAACACAAAAGGCCTCTTCTTCCTCTGTGGCACCTGCGGCTCAAAGGCAAAAGCTAGGTGTCGCCTCGACTAGTAAAGCCCCCAAGGGCAAGGCTAAGGCCAAAGCGAAGAGCAAGGCAAAACCAAAGATGCCAAAGGGCGCGGTTTCTATTCCACGGCCCGGGGGGAAAATAAAGTTTGGATTGCCATTTGTGAAGAAGGGGGAGAGCCTAGATTGGTACAAGAATTTCAAGTTGGCCGGCTACATTCCCGAACTTGCCATTGATGAAACTAAATTGATGAGGCAGTTTAGAAATATAAGGGATGCTATTCACACCATGAAATGGGGATCCGTTTTTGAGAGTCCGGGGGATGCCAATCTTGATCTTGTGATGGAATTATATGCCAATTGGGACTTGGAACAACCGGAGGAGCTAGTGAAAGTTCGAGGGAAATACGTGAGGCTAGATGCATCAGCCCTTTGCACCTTTTTAGGTGTGGAGGATCATGACCTGGATGACTTGAAGGATTTCATTCGCAAGCCGGATTACAGGGCGTTGAGGCAGACCTTATGTGGTGGTGATGTGAGTCATAGGTGGGGTAGAAAGAAGAAAACGGGCCGACACAAATCTATGCAATTTTGCAGGTTTCAAAAGGAAGCCCGAGTTTGGCTCAAATTGATCAATGCACGACTGTTTCCTTCTGACCACTTCACTAATGTGACTAAAGTGAAGGCGTGCATAGTCTACTTCTTCATGACGGGGAAACCTGTCAACATTGGGTATTATATGCTCAAAGCTATGAAGGAGACACGCACAAACAAGTCGAAGCGGTTGTCCTTTGCTGGTGTTCTCACACAGTATTTAATGAAAGAAGGTGGCCCCGTTGACGACATTGGTGATAGGATTGTCCCAGCCTTGGAAAGAAAGTCTGATATTACAGCAGTGCTAGGCCCGAGTGCAAGTGCTTACAAAATGTCCAATGATGAGCGGCGCGATGTGCATGATAATTTGGAGGGCCGCAAATACTTAATGATAAAATATTTAGCAAAGCATGCAGGGATGGATATGGCAGCCCTTGATCGCCAGCTTCCATTGTTGGAGTCATCCAAACGGGTATTGGGCATGACGCAGACCGTAGAGGTGCCACCTGGGGAGTATGAGAATACGGATTCTGACGTGGTTGAGGCGGATAACGGTAGTGACGAGGGAGAGTGGACTGAAGAGGAAGATGGTGAAGAAGAGGAAGAGGAGGAGGATGCGCGCACTCCACCCCACCGCCCTGGGGGTTCTGTGAGAAGCAAGGCGGTTGTGCCTCCGTTTAGTGAGCGCGATGCTGACACTCCCGCATATGCAGAGCGGGAGGACTCTGATGATGCAGATGATGATACCGAGGCCGGTGGGCCTTCAGGGAAGTTCTTTTCACTCTTGCACCCTATTTTTGTTCGCACTGAGGACAGTGCTTGATTTTAAGTGTGGGGTGGGGGAATTCCCACGTTTTGAGGTTATGGATGATTGTACCCTTTAGGAATTTAATTTTCGCAATTTTTATTTTTATCAGTTGACATTAATTTTATTTGTTTCTTGCTTTAATATGTAAAAAATGAAAAAAAAAATTGAAAACTAATTAAAAATTCCAAAAAGATTTTATTGTTAGTTTTAGTTAGTGGTACAGTCATCCGCCCCGTGATTTTTCTTATGGCCTCGATTCTTTTCCACGGGTAGACCTTTGAACCGGGTAAATTTTTATTTTTAGGAGTAGTTTAGTAGTAGTAGTTAGTAGAGTACTTTAGGAAAAGTGATTGAATGCTAGGTGCCTTTGGTTTGTTTGATACCGGTGGATTTAAACTTGAGCATTTGCTATTTGTGAATCCCTTTTGGTTTTGAAATTGTGATGCATGCCTAAAAAAATTTGAATGACCTTCTTGAGACGCTTAGGTTCAACTACTTGACTCTTTATGAACTATTGTGCCTTAGTGCTTAAATTTCCAAAGTTGCATCTTGTTTGCTTTAACCGAGAGTTGGAATGAAACCGTCTTTAGTGAACTATGTGCCATGTGTGATGTGAGTATCTTTTCTTATGTTCCGTGCTGCATATTGATGTCTAGAACTTGCCCCGGGTGTGTTCAAAGCGAAATCCTAGGTTTTCCCTAGTCGGGAGATGATACAGGCGTTTCTTTGATAAGCCTTTCTAGCCTTGATTAGCCTACCCTTGAATATTATCCTTCTTAAGCCCTTTTGAGCCTATTGACCTTTTTGTTGGCACCCACATTTCAAGCCTTACCCCTTTTGTTCTTAATTAACTTCTTGTTGAACCCTTACTCTGATGAGAATCAAACGCGGAAAGTAAAAGATAATGAACGAGACGTAACTCGATCAATAATCTCAAGTAGCAATGGAGAACTCGTTCCGTTACACCCCGAGAGAATGTCAAGAACACCTACGCTAAGCAACTACCCTCTAGCTAATGTGAGCACGCAAGTAGAATGGTCGGGGGGATTGGAATTCATCTAGATCTGCTAGAGGAAGAACAAGTCCCATTCAAGGTTTTCATTCAATAAAAGAGTTCAACTTTTACAAGGTTTTTAATCATCAAAGTTAGCTAATGAAAGAAGACAAGCTACTAGCTATTTATAGATGTGTTTAGGCACAAATTCAAAGGTCTAGAATGCCCACCCTTAGGCTTAGGAATAAAAGACCACGTAGGGTCAAAATAGACATAACACTAAGCAAAATCTCGTGCTTCAGCTATTTGGGCGGAGCGCCTATCATTTTGGGCAGTGGGGTGGCCTAGGTGGGGCGACCAGAGTTGGGGCGGAGTGCCTGAGCCAATGCTTCTTCAGGCGGGGCGCCTGGTGGGCTGGGCGGAGCGCCTGGTGCACTGGGCTGCTCCCCTTGCGCTTTAATCACCCGGAACGGCTTCCAATTGCTTCCTTCTTCTAGGCCCTTCCTCACCAAGTGTAAGTGTACTCCTTGGATCTCCCTAGCATGGCTCCGTGTGAAAGGTCTTGTGGGGGTTTCGGTCTCATCATCCTCCCCTTCTTGAGAGGATTTCGTCCTCGAAATTGAAGCATCATCATCCACGACCTCTTCATCACCTACATCCAAAAGAACCAAGTCACAAACATTAAATGTATTAGAAACTTGATACTCCCTTGGCAAGTCGACCACATAGGCATTGTTGTTTATCTTGAAAAGCACTTGGAATGGGCCATCTCCACGGGGTGCCAACTTCCCTTTCCTAAGGTTTGGAAACCTTTCTTTTCTGAAATGCACCCACACATAGTCACCCTTCTTGAGTTCCACCTTCTTACGTCCTTTGTTTTTATTGGAGGCAACCTTTGCGTAAGCTTCCTCCAAATTCTTCTTTGCCTTTGCATGGAGTTCCATCAAAGCCTTCGCTCTAGCTTTACCTTCAAAATTAATAACCATTTCCCTTGGCAAAGGGGTTAGATCAAGGGGAATCAAGGGGCTAAAACCATAAACGCACTCAAAGGGAGTCATGCCAATCATGCGATGCAATGTACGATTATAGACAAACTCCATAAGAGGCAATCTATCAATCCAAGTCCCGGCCTTACCTCGGGTCATGGCTATAAGAAGAGCACCCAAAGTTCGGTTTACCACCTCGGTTTGACCATCCGTTTGGGGGTGGTGGGACGTAGAAAACAAGTGCTTGGTGCCAAGGGCACCCCATAAACTCCTCCAAAAATGGCTTAGGAACTTGGTGTCCCTATCACTCACAATAGTTTGTGGCACACCACGCAATTTTAAAACATTGTCAATGAACAAAGAAGTAACATGTTGTGCATCATCACATTTCTTACATGGAATGAAGTGAGCCATTTTAGAGAACCTATCCACAACAACATAAATGCTATCATGGCCCCCCCCAGTCCTTGGTAATCCCATGACAAAGTCCATTGATATATCCAACCACGGACTAGTAGGTACGGGGAGAGGGGTATACAACCCATGGGGTTGTGCCTTGGATTTAGCACGCTTGCACTCAAGGCAATTGTTGCAAAACTTTTCAACATGCACCCCCATCTTTGGCCAATGAAATTGTTCTTTAAGAATAGCCAAAGTCTTTCTTGTCCCAAAGTGACCCATGAGTCCTCCACAATGTGCCTCTTGCACAAGAAATTCCCTCCATGAGGACTCGGGTATGCACACTCTACCACTTTTAAAGATGTATCCATTAACCCATTGGTATTTTTCAACTCTTTCCCCCTTCTCTAGAACTTCATGAATGCTCTTTAGCTTAGGGTCATGAGCATACATCAACTTGATGCTCTCAAAACCCATGAGCTTGGAGGTGAGAGTAGTGGCAAGAGCGAACTTTCTAGAAAGTGCATCCGCCACAACATTGTCTTTCCCTTTTTTATATTGGATGACATAGGGAAAAGACTCAATGAACTCTACCCACTTGGCATGCCTTTTGTTCAACTTCTCTTGGCCTCTAAGATGCTTGAGTGACTCATGGTCACTCTTGATCACAAACTCTCTAGGCCACAAGTAATGTTGCCAATGAGCAAGAGCTCTCACTAAGGCGTACAACTCCTTGTCATACGTGGAGTAATTCAAGGAGGCACGCTTAAACTTCTCACTAAAGTAGGCGATGGGTTTGCTATCTTGCATTAAAACACCACTAATTCCCACCCCCGAGGCATCACATTCAACCTCTAATGCCTTTCCAAAGTCGGGCAATTGCAATAGAGGGGCGGTACTCAACCTACTTTTCAACTCTTGGAAGGCCCTCTCTTGAGGCTCTCCCCACACAAATGGTTGGTCCTTCTTCACCAATTCGATGAGTGGAGCGGCAATGGATCTAAAGTCTTTCACAAATCGTCTATAAAAACTAGCAAGACCATGAAAGCTCCTCACTTGAGTCACGGTGGTAGGAGTGGGCCAATCACGAATGGCCTCCACCTTGGACTCATCCACCTCCACTCCTTGGGCACTCACAACAAACCCAAGGAAGACAACCTTCTACACACAAAAGGCACACTTTTTCAAATTGGCATAGAGCTTTTCGGCTCGTAGTGCTTCAAGAACTTGACTCAAGTGGCCAACATGATCATCTATTGACTTACTATAAATCAAGATATCATCAAAATAGACAACCACAAATTTATTGATAAAAGGTTTCAAAACATGGTTCATGAGCCTCATAAAAGTGCTAGGTACGTTGGAAAGCCCAAAGGGCATTACCAACCATTCATAGAGACCAAATTTGGTCTGGAATGCGGTTTTCCATTCATCCCCAGGTTTCATCCGGATTTGATGGTAACCGGACCTAAGGTCGATTTTGGAAAAGACACATGACCCACTCAATTCATCCAACATATCATCAAGTTGTGGAATAGGGTGACGGTACTTTACCGTTATCTTATTCACGGCACGGCAATCCACGCACATTCTCCACGTCCCATCCTTCTTGGGCACAAGAATGACCGGTACGGCGCATGGACTTAAACTCTCCCGGACCAAGCCTTTAGTGAGCAAGTCATCTACTTGCTTTTGCAATTCTCTTGTGTCCTCGGGATTGCTTCTATAATCTGGTTTGTTTGGGATTTGAGACCCCGGGATAAAATCAATTTGATGTTCAATCCCTCTCAAGGGAGGGAGACCACTTGGCATCTCATCCGGGAACATATCTTCAAACACCTTCAAAACACTTTCAATTGCACTAGGTAAAGGGTTAGTTAAAGAATCAACATCGGATGCAAGAATCATACCTTTGTGCACTAGGCAAAGAAGTAGCTTGTTGCCATCATTTCCTCTCAAGAGTTCACCCGGTTGCATCATGGCACATATGCCACCGGTAGAAGATGGTGGGATTGCCACCATATTTTCGGCCAAAGGACTAGTCTCCACAACCGACTTAGCCTTTGCCACCTCTCTTAACTCCCTCATTCGTTTGTAATCCTCACTTACTTGCTTAGGAGTCAAGAGTTTAAGCACAAATTTCCTTCCTTCATGTTTGACCGTGTAAGTGTTGACACGACCATTATGCACCACTTGCCTATCGAATTGCAAAGGCCTCACAAAGAGTAGGTGGCATGCTTGCATAGGCACAACGTCTAACATATGCTCATCTACATAACTCCCCATTTTAAATCGAATCATCACTTGCTTCACTACCTATAGCTCTCCACACTCGCTAAGCCATTGTAATCGGTAAGGTTTGAGGTGTTTCACGGTAGTCAACTTCAATTGGGAAACAAGTGATTAACTCACAACTTTTGCACAACTTCCCGAGTCAATTATCATAGAGCAAACAACGCCTTTGACTCGGCACCTAGCATGGAAGAGATTTTCCCTTTGCAAGGTTTCACTATCTTCCACAATCATGGCACCTAAACTCCTTCTCACAAGTCACAACTAAGAAAGTATGAGGATCCTCATCCTCCACCGTGTCATCCTCCACATCCTCCTCTACTCCCTCATCTCCCTCTACTCCCTCATCCTCCGGATCACTCTCTTGTTCATAAGCATCATTACCAACAACAATCATAGTCCTTTTCGTAGGACACTCTTTGGCAAAGTGCCCATACCCCTTGCATTTGTGGCATTGGATTGAAGAAGAAGTAGGAGCATTCAATTGGGTTTTAGAGTTACCTCCCACATTAGGCGTGTACTTCTCATAGGGCTTCTTTACATCCTTGCTAGCATTTGCACCACTTGTGCCACTTCCGTTTGGGAACCTTGCATTTGGAGTAGGAGTCTTCCAATCCTTTGGTTTGCTCACGGAAGTGGGAGTGTTGCTCTTGTAACGGTTGGTCTTTTCATTTGTAAGCCATTGCTCGGCTTGAATAGCAGCATCAAGGACTTCTTGAAGTGAAAGATAAGCATGCAATCTCAATTGTGAAGCTATACCATAGCTCAAGCCTTTCTTGAAATGGATCACGGCTTGTTCCTCATCTTCGGTGTCCATATCCAAAGTCATTCGAATCTTCTCAAACTCATCATAATATTCATGAACCGTCTTGACACCTTGCTTTAGATCATACAGCTTCTTGAGTTGCTCTTGTCGATATCTTGGAGTGATGTACTTGATACTCATGAGACCTTTCAAGTCATTCCAACCCACATTCACGGGGATTCCCGCTCTCCTCCTTGATCTCTTGACGGATTCCCACCAAGTAGATGCATAGGACTCAAAGGATGAAATAGCATAAGTACCTTTCTTCTCATCGGTCATCTCATTTGTGTCAAACAACCTTTCCATAAGTAGAACCCATTCGATGTAGGCCTCCGGATCAAAATTTCCCTTGAAGATTGGAAGATTGAGCTTCACACTATTGAGGTTGGTGTTGTCACGACCTCCACGGTAAGGCTCCGGTTGGCCTCTATAGTGATCTTCATAACCACCATACTCCCTTCTAGCATTCCCTCCAACATACCCCATGGGTGGCCCTCGACCTCGGCCTCTACCCCTATCCACATTTCGACCCCAATTCATACCTCGCCTTGGTTGAAAGTGATCATCATACCCATAAGCCTCATCAACATACTCTGCTTCCTCCCCTTCTTGAGCCTCAATGGCTTGCTCAAGAGCTTGGACATTTCGAATGGGTCTTGGAAGTGAAATGTTTCTTTGGGGGTTGTCCAAAATACGGGGAATGCCCGTTCGTTGAGTATTGCCCAACACTTGATCAATCCTCTCACGATGTTCCTTTACCCGTTGTTGATTAAGCAACTCAACAACTTGTTCCAGGGTAAAGGTAGGACTACTTGAGCCCTCACCGGTCTCAATTTGGACACTCGGGGTCCCTTTCTCAACTTGGACACTCGGGGTCCCTTGATCACCTTGGGTACTTGAGGCCCCTTTTTCAAGAGACTCAATCCTTTGGTTCATGATATCCATCTTGGCAAGAAGATTAGCCAAGGCCTCCTTTATGAAATCTTGACCTTCGTTGGCCATTGTACCTACAAAGAAAAGAACAAGAGTTAGTGAAATCACCTCACCCGCTCCCTCACTTGTGTTCACTCGGATCACTCGTTTAGTGGTGGTGGATATTTCACTCGACTTGTAGTTCCAAAGCTTCACGTAGATGACTAGAAATTCCTCAACTCAACCAAACTATTCACGAGTCAAGCACACTCCGGGGTGAGTGGAATTAATGGGACTCAATGAACGCTAGGCACTTTGAAGTGAGGACTTGAACCAAAAGAAACTATGACTCTTCTTTGAATTCTATTCCCCAACTATGGCACGATTCACCTAAAGCAATGAAGGATTAGTGCTAATTAAGTAGAAAGATTACTTAGATAAACACTAATTAGAGGTTAGGCAACAAAGAAACAAGAAAGCCTAGAAGAAACTACCCGATTCCCACGCTTCAGACCTCAGGCGGAGCGCCCAGTGTATTGGGGCGGAGCGCCTCACAAACTTGGCAGTGGGGTGGGTCAGGCGGGGCGCCCAGGGATGGGGCGGAGCGCCTAGACTAAGCACTGGTCAGGCGGGGTGCCCAGACTTGGGGCGGAGCGACTGGACGAAAAACACCTGGGTTTTTCAACAACGTGTTCTTCGTTTTCAATCCACCTTTTGGGTCGATTCCAACGTGTTTTTCCCAAATTCGAAGTACCCGAAGTTGAATATTGATACAACCTCCAAAACCCAATGATTTTCACACCCAACCAAGCAACAAACAAGGCACAATCATGATTCAAGTTTCAAGTTGGGTTTTCACAAGTTTTAAAAAGGGGTCAAAAGGTGGGTTTCAATTCTTCAAAATCAATGTTATACAACTCCGATTCACACCAAATTTATTTCAAATGGTTCATTTTCCAAAGTAGATCAAACCTCAATGTTCAAATCAACGATCAACAACCCATAAATCCATGAATCGATCCAACACCATCAAGAACAAGGGTTTAAGAGGGTTTATCAAATTTTGGGGTTTTCAAAATTCCAACTCTCCCAATTTCAATCCAAACCACGTGTTTTTGGTATCAAATCAATGGGATTTCAACAAGGATCACAAATCTATAACACCCATAACACGAATCGATCACACCAAAAAGATACGATAATTTTTGTATTTTTTTTCACTTTTCTATTTTTTTTTTTTGTATTTTTCTTCTACCAATAACTTCAACAACAAGAAATCTAAAGAAACTAACGTAGGCACGAAGAATCAAGGGTCGGGGGTTTGTAAAAACAAAACCCGAGCCTTGCTCTGATACCAAACTAATGAGAATCAAACGCGGAAAGTAAAAGATAATGAACGAGACGTAACTCGATCAATAATCTCAAGTAGCAACGGAGAACTCGTTCCGTTACACCCCGAGAGAATGTAAAGAACACCTACGCTAAGCAACTACCCTCGAGCTAATGTGAGCACGCAAGTAGAATGGTCGGGGGGATTGGAATTCATCTAGATCCGCTAGAGGAAGAACAAGTCCCATTCAAGGTTTTAATTCAACAAAAGAGTTCAACTCTTACAAGGTTTTTAATCATCAAAGTTAGCTAATGAAAGAAGACAAGCTACAAGCTATTTATAGATGTGTTTAGGCACCAATTGAAAGGTCTAGAATGCCCACACTTAGGCTTAGGAATAAAAGACCACATAGGGTCAAAATAGACATAACACTAAGCAAAATCTCGTGCTTCAGCTATTTGGGCGGAGCGCCTAGCATTTTGGGCAGTGGGGTGGCCTAGGCGGGGCGCCTAGAGTTGGGGCGGAGCGCCTCAGCCAAGGCTTCTTCAGGCGGGGCGCCTGGTGGGCTGGGCGGAGCGCCTGGTGCACTGGGCTGCTCCCCTTGCGCTTTAATCACCCGGAACGGCTTCCAATTGCTTCCTTCTTCTAGGCCCTTCCTCACCAAGTGTAAGTGTACTCCTTGGATCTCCCTAGCTTGGCTCCGTGTGAAAGGTCTTGTGGGGGTTTGGGTCTCATCATACTCCTTATAGCACTTTAATTGAAAAATATTGTTGTTGACGGAGTTGTGGTTGCAGAATTGGGTAGCTTTTTAGTGGAACCGATAAAAGAAAATAATATGGTGCATTTTGAAAAAAAAAAAAAGAGAATCATTGGCAAGGTTGAGAAAAATATTGGAAAAAAAATTTGAAATGAAAAGAGAAAAATAAAGAAAACAAAAGAAAGAAAAAAACTCAATCCTTGCTTGTGTTGTGCAAAAAGTAAAGTTGCAAATTGCTTAAACTGAAAGGGAGACTTTTGGGTGGTTGCTTGGTTGGATTTGAGAAGAATAGTGAAAATAAAAATTAAAGTGATGTATTAAAATGCTTAGGGAGGTAGTCACTATTTATCCATATATATCCTACCCGTCCTTTAGCTTACATTACAACCCGTAAAGTCCTAGTCAATCCCGATTGGAGCGAGCTTACATTAGTGGAGTCCTACACTACGGGCAAGCCTATGGTACGTTGTGTGTGGCACGTGAATTTCTTTTTGAGAGCGAGTGAATTCTTCCTATATTATGTCTCTCATTTATTCTTGAAATATATTCTTGGTGTGATATTTGGACCGCTCTCTTGGTTACTTTTGGTGAGAGCACATGGTTTGCGCGAGATAGGTGAAGTTTTGACTTCTTGGTTGAGTGAATGAGTGTGATTTTGCGAAAGC
The DNA here is from genome assembly GCA_037355625.1 of Petunia x hybrida. Classification (NCBI taxonomy): domain Eukaryota; kingdom Viridiplantae; phylum Streptophyta; class Magnoliopsida; order Solanales; family Solanaceae; genus Petunia; species Petunia x hybrida. The sequence goes on from JBBBVM010000669.1 coordinate 533,630, forward strand.
TTGGTTTCATTGAGTCGGTTTTTGAGATTGAGATGTATTGAGTGGGTTGTTCTAGTGTTTTAAAATTTTGGTGGATTTTTGGCATGTTGAGGGTCACATGGTATGTATATGCACTTGTCTAATGGTCGGTATCAACCATAATCATAGATAGACCTGTTCAATTGAGTGTTAGGATCTAGTTGAGAAATAGTTTTTGATGATTGCTCGAGGGCGAGAAAAGGTCTAAGTGTGGGGTGGTGATGTTTGGCAATATTTGCCTATTTTACCTTAATATCTTCTCACATTTTTGTACTTTATGCGCTCGTTATATGTGATAATTGTGTTTCTTGTGCTCACTTATTGTATTTGTGATTTTAGGAATGGTGCGGATGAATTCGAGACAATAAAAATCAAATTAGAGTTAATGGACACATTGGAAGCTATGGTGGAAGCAAGGCTTCCAAGAAAGCCCTGAGGAGTTGCAAGCTATACTGGGAGCAAGGCTTCAGCGAAAGACCTAAAGAGTTGGAAGCTGTTGAACCCCAAAAATTACTCCCCGAAAAGGATAAATTCCGGAATATCGACAGGATGGGCTAACTCTTTTGGAGTTTTTGGAGTCGCCACCCAATTTGAGGAAAACAGGGAACCAAATTAACAAATGCGTGCAAAAACTCCGTTTTTATAAAAAAGACGGTCTTTCTTTCAGAGATTCTAAAGGTAAGAGGTTTTATTAATTTCGGAAGAAGGTTTTTAAGGCACTTCCGAAATTCCGTAAAATACGGTTAATCCGACAGGTTTCCAAAATATTTGCAAGTGTGCTTTTCTTTCAAAAGAATTATTTAAAAATAGTAATAATAATAATAAGAATAATTAATCGAATAAAAGCTTATTTTGCAAAATATTCTTTTACTTGCACGCATTTGCTAAGATGACCCTATTTTGCAATAAATTAAATAACGACTTCACAATAAAAGGCAATGAACATAAAGTAAAGCGACATACAAACAATCAAATATTATTGATAAACAAAATAATTCACACATTTTATTTACATAAGTATCTAAGAAAAGTAATGCAAAGTTTAAAGATAAAACCCGAGAAATGATCAATTCGCGGGAGCCTTGGATTTCTAAAATTCATAAGTCTTATTTCTGAATGCTCGGGTCCGAATTCAATCCCCAAATGCCTTCAATGCAACAGATTATTCCCATTTGTAAATTAGCCAAAAAAGCATTACCGAGTTGTTCGTGCCGAGTGTACCTCGCAACAAAATGGGAATTAAACTGAATTAGTACGATAATAAAGTATAATAATTAATAAAATAAAATAACAATAATAAAGTAATAATAATAATAATAATAATAATAGTAAAATATATAATAATAATAATAATAATAATAATAATAGTAATAATAATAATAATAGTAATGAAATATAATAATAGTAAAGGGGGTTTGTTTTAGCAAAATTTAGGCACAGGTTTGTATGGCGCGTCGAATAGAGGCTCGGGATTTGGTACGGTTGCAAACACGAAGCCCGGGCCGTGTTGCCATGCCAAAGCACCAAACCCACTACTCTATTCAACTTGCTTAGCATCAAAGTGCATTCATCATCGCCTTTTGCTTTAGGGACACGGGAACGGGACGGATCAAGTGTAGTATCATGTTCAAAATCCGTCAATTTATTATCCGTCAATTCCTTGTGTAGGCCTCAATACGTGTATACGTATTTTTTCATTGGCCAATTCAGTACTTAACACCTAAATAGTGTCTGTCCAGTATCAGCAGGATCCAATTAAGGATTTTAGCAAAATGCATTCTCAGATCTGTATAGCTTAACAAATGTTTTCATAGCATCTTATCGTGAGACTGTCCAGCAGCAAACAATGTCAACCAAAAGTAAACGGATCAGACAGCTGCATAAGCAGATTCCAATAACATGTAGCAAACTAAGTCCGAAAACCAGTGAGTCAACATAGCCAGCGGCATTGAGAGAAACAATTATAATCACAAGAATCCAATAAACCAAATGTTCAACTCCTAAACACGGAAAAGAACAAAATAACCAGTGGAGGATATCCTCAACAGTCAAGGCAAAATCAACATCTCAATCAAAATCCTCAATAAATCAGAGTTGCGGGCCAAATGAACACACAAAAATACAAATCCAACAGTAGCAGGGAATCGCAAAAACTGCTTCAGATTCATCAACGACTCAGTGCAAAGAGGGGAGCGACTGCCTAAACCATTTTCGGTGGCATCGCTACTACCCCATTGTTCCCTTTTAGTTACAATAACAGATCAGAGAAAACGAGGGGAAAAAGATAAAATTCCCGGCTAAGAACAAGTGACAAACCAGTTCCACCATTATTTCCGGTGAGAAAGCATCAACCAGTGTCACAGTGGAATGGGCGATGGAGGAGCAGCACCGACCAGACTGGTGGCGCCACTGCAACTCCGCCACTTTCTTCTCCGCTTCAAATCAGAAATCGACAAGAAACAGAAAAGCGATGGTCGCCTAGTGACGTCACACGGTTTTTGAATCCCAACCCCGATTCCCTTTTCTTTCGTTATAGATAGTACTGAAAGTCTGAAACAGATCTCTTAATTCGATAAACTCCTTGAAGGCTGAATAACCATCCAGTTTCCACAAATCAACTCAAAATCTAAACTTTAACCCGTTTACAAACATGAAAATGAGAGTGAAAGTGAAAGAAGATTGGAAATTACTAGGTGGGTTGATCGAATCTAATCAAAATGAAAAGGGGGTGGGTATGTGGTGTGTGTATAAGATGATGATGGTGAAGAGGGAAAAATGTATATCGGAAAAAGTGGGGTGCCGCGGCTGGGGTTTTCTTATAATGGTGGGTGTGTAGGGTTTTTGGTGTGCGGGAAAATGAATAAATGGGTGTGGGGTTAAAGTGTAGTAGGAAGATTGGTAAATGATGGGTTGTGGGTGTGATATGGGCTTTGCATAAATGAGCTGGAATTTAAATGAAGGAGTGATTTTGACCCCCCAATTTAGGATATAAATGAGAAAATAGGGTGATTGCACGGGTAGAGTAGAAATTAGGCTATGCATTGCAAAATTTGACCCTTTTACTCAGAAATTAACCAATTATATTTAATTTTCTAAAGAATATCCTCAATTATAAATATTGCCATAATTTATTAATTTTGAAAAAAATTCGGGACAAAATTGGGTGTCAACAGCTGCCCCTCTTTACCCGAAAAGGATAGAAAGAGTTTTCAGGGTAAAGAAAGTTGACGTGAAACCCAATTTTGTTGCGGTAAAGCCAAGACTCCGATTCCTGGGATCAAAATTCGAGGCTTATGGACATGGCCGAACTTCGGTTTCCGAGTTGCCTACATATCTCGTGCTGAAAGAGAATCAGGCCATATGTAGTTCGACGCGATTTGAAAATCAAAGACGAGATAGTAACGACTACTCGAGCGCGGGAAAAGAGGCTTGTAACCACCCAAGTTATGAAAATGTGGTCGACGACACACCCATAAAGAGAGGTTTACACGGACATAGCTTCCACTGCACCTCGATAATCGAGCCATCCTGTCTTCAATCTCAAACCTCAGACTCAGGGTTAACAAGAGACTTACCTCTAGGGTGGATGACTTATGCGGGTGCGATTCTTCAGGTCCTCGTTGAAGAGTCCAGCTCATATCAACGATTGCCCCGGTTCATTGCTAAGCAAAGCTCCATTTTATTCTCCAAACGCTGCTGCGGTGCTGCTAAAAATCCTGCAATAATCTCAACAAGCGGTAAGCGTGCAACTGCTAATAAACTATAATAATTGGAAAAAGAAATAGATAAAGTGATAAAATTGTAAATGCGGTTTTTGGTATCATTGATAAGTTCTTCCTTCGATCAACTGACAAAGTACTCCGCCCGGAGAACCTCTAAGCTGATCCTTATTCTGAAACAGTAAGTAAGACAATAAGTAAAGTGAGAACGAATTGTAAAATGCCAATATTGCAAGACAACCGACATCGCGAAGCACTCCGAAAGTGGTGCTCCAGCCGACTTGTCTTAGACTATCACTAAATGCCAATATTGCAAGACAATCGACATCGCGAAACACTCCGAAAGCGGTGTTCCAGCCGACTTGTCTTAAACTATCACTAAATGCCAATATTGCAAGACAACCGACATCGCGAAACACTCCGAAAGCGGTGTTCCAGCCGACTTGTCTTAAACTATCACTAAATGCCAATATTGCAAGACAACCGACATCGCGAAACACTCCGAAAGCGGTGTTCCAGCCGACTTGTCTTAGACTATCATCTATGCAAGTTTCAGAATAATGTTTATTTTGAAATAAGGATCATAAAGATAGAAATGTCGCCTGTTCGGCAACAAACCATGATAAGCATGATGCTTTAATTGATGAAGAGCCAGTTTACAACGCAATCTTGTATTGTGTTTCAATCACTTGACAAAACAAATGAAGCGCCCGACCTTGAAGCATCCAGTGTCTCAATGCAACCTGAAAGAAACCTGCATATCCTATTTGTGGGTGGAAGAACCCAAGATATCCTATTTGTGGGTGGAAGGACCCGAGATATCCTATTTGTGGGTGGAAGAACCCCGATATCCTATTTGTGGGTGGAAGGACCCGAATATCCTATTTGTGGGTGGAAGGACCCGAATATCCTATTTGTGGGTGGAAGAACCCCGATATCCTATTTGTGGGTGGAAGGACCCGAATATCCTATTTGTGGGTGGAAGGACCCGATATCCTATTTGTGGGTGGAAGGACCCGAATATCCTATTTTGTGGGTGGAAGGACCCGAATATCCTATTTGTGGGTGGAAGAACCCCGATATCCTATTTGTGGGTGGAAGGACCCGATATCCTATTTGTGGGTGGAAGGACTCGAATATCCTATTTGTGGGTGGATAAACCCTGAATCTTGCAAAATCTGAAATCGTCTGGCTTGTGTTGGTGATGCGATAATCGAACAAAAGCTAAAATAATAAAGAGAGAAATAGAGTTGTTCTGCATATGCGACAAGGCAAATAATCTCCGAGAAACTGATGGTTGTCCTGAAAAAGTAAAGCAAGGCATTAATTTAAAGCAAATATAAAGGCAGGATTTAAAGCAAGTGCAAAGCAAAGCAGTGCGGATATATAATCAGCGCAACAGCCATTTGATAAATCAATTGGCGAGACAATCGGGCAATGATGACTTTGAGTGGATTGTCAATTAAAAATAAGGCAATGCTTATTTGGCGTGATTTGAAAAGATAACGCCGGCCTCTGCTTCATTGCTTATTTGGGAATGAAAATTATAGAGGTAGAAATGCCGCCTGTTCGGCAATACTCATGGTCGAGCTTATCGTGGGCTCCATAACAATATCACCCTTTGATTGTCTACAAATCAGCTGGTGATCCGATCCGGCAAAAAGCAAGGAGGGTCTCAGGGCTGACCTGTTAACCTGTTAAACTAAAAGTAAAGCAAGTCATAATATAAAACAAGTGCGAAGTCATAATTGAAAGCAAGTGCAAAGCAATTTAGCGTGAAATGTAAAGCAACGCAAAGCGATTTAGCGAATCAACAGGCGTAAAAGTCCAACAGGAGAAAAGCCCCGCCTGGTGGTCAACCTGAAAAACGTAAAGCAAGGCGTTAATTTTAAAGCAAGTGCGTAGACATAATTTAAGGCAAGTGCAAAGAAAAGCAGTGCGGGAATGTAAAGCAATGCAAGAGCCATTTGGCGAATTAATGGGCGAGATAGTCCAACAAAGGGAATCCTCGTAGCCGATGGTCAACCTGAAAGAGTAAAGTAAGGCGTTAATTTTAAAGCAAGTGCGAAGGCATAATTCAAAGTAAGTGCAAAGCAAAGTAGTGCGGAAATGTAGTCAGTGCGATAGCCATTGATAAATCAATTGGCGAGACAATCCGGCAAGGATGACCTTGAGCGGATTATAACCTGCAACACAGTGATGCCCTGTTTGGCTTAGTTTTGAAAACACAAAACAAGCCTCGGCTTTGTCGCCTATTAGGAATAAAAGTCACAAGGGTAGAAATGCCGCCTGTTCGGCAATAACTCATGACAAAGCATAATGCTTTATGTCATGAAAAGGGATTGCGACGCAATCTGCAAGGCAACTTTGAATGCGAGTTCAATAAATTGTTCATCCATAATGTGAATGATCCTTTCATTGCAAGCTTTCATGTTCCTGCTCTCAAAGAAAAATTGTTAGCTTTGGGGGGAAAGGGGAAGCGTTTGATTTGTGCAGACTTCATCCTGATCTTGCTGCTTCTGCTGCTTCCTCGTCTTCATTGGACTTGGATTTGCAAATTGCTTTCAGAAACTTGGCTCATGAACTCAAATAGCATATACTTTGAAAAATAGAGGCAAGATAAAATATTTTAATGCAATATAGCGAGTGAAATAAGCATGCAAGTGAAGTCAAAGATGCATTTTGAAGATTTTGCCTTGACTTAAACTTGTAACATATTTTAAAACAAACTGAACGTCCTTTGTCTTAGACTTTGCACTGTTGCTTAACCAATTACACAATTCTTGCCAACTCATCTTTAATAACCAACGCCGCTTCTTGCAAAATTCTGCCCCAGTTAATATCTTTCGCATCTCTAACTCGTTTTTGCAAAAATTGCCCCAGTTATCCTTCTTGGGGGAAAATAATAATTTAAATGCTAAAGGGTCGAGCCCGATGTGGGAGCCTACGTATCCCTCCTTGGGAATCAGACCTGCGTAGTTCTGCATCACTGCTTCGACGCCATATACCAACAAATAAAAGCTGCCCCAGTTGAAGTTCTGACAGATAGTGCGATATCCAAAGAGCACAGACAATAACTTTTCAGTGCATCGCTTTCAATTTGTTCAGTTGCTTTGCCATACGTCACAAGTAAAGCTTTGGCAGGTTTATCAATTTTAATTTTGAAACAGAAACAAATGCAAGCGTAAGTAATATAATAAGAATGAGATGCATTTTATTTCAACTTTCATAAATTCAAAATGAGTTGATTCAGATTAACATAAGCTTTAAAGTATAATGCGATTCAGGGCCTCAACCCGAATTAAAAATTGAAAACAATGCTATTAAGTTCAATCGCCAAGTACTTTCAAACAACGCCATTAACTTCTGGTGCTGCATCGTTCACGAACTAGAGCATCTACCATCAATCATATCTCGAATCCTCTTGCATGGTAAATGGTCAGGAACTTCACAAATCCAACATTTGCTAGAGAAATAAACAAAACAAAGAAACCTCACAAAGGGTAACTAAGATAGTTTGCATGTCATTCATAGGATTGCATACAAGCAAGCAACACCTAGTATTTGACGCATTTTGAGCAAATAAAGCAAGGCAAACAATTAACATGTGACAATCACAAGTATTTAACACAACTCATGCTCTCCACAGCATCTGCACAAAATTCTAAACCCAAATGCCTAAAACCCGAAACAATCCTCCATAGCTTTTGCAAACATCCACACTCCTCCAAGCACAATTCCCAATTGCTTTACAACATCCAGGGATAAATTTCCAATTGCCTCCACAATACCAGACTGCAAATCACGAAAGGCGCCAATTGGCTTTTCAAAATAAAACCTCACTGGTCCTCGGCTTTAGACAAGCCTCTCAGCTTCCTAGGTTTTGCAAGGCTCACCGACCTTGTTCGTAGGGCTCCTCACTGGTCCTCGGCTTTGATCAAGCCTCTCAGTTTCCTGGGTAGCCAAGACCGCACTGGTCTTCAAGGAGGGACCACACCGGTCATTCAAAGACACAGGGGCTTCGCTCTCCTAGTATGCGACAAACATACTTCAATTTTTACAAAGTTGCAGCTGGATAATCAACATAGGCCTGCACACACGCAAAGCCATTCACGAGAGGGACCCCACTGATCCTTTTAAAGACACCAGGGGCTTCGCCCCTTAGATCTCACTACACCAAGCCATCTCCAAAACACAAACCACCCAAATCTGCCGAACCTTCCCCCAAACTAAGGTGTAAATGCATGCATGACCTAATCTCCTTCTAAGAGTGGGCTAACGGTTGAGGCTGAATCGACCTATGCGGGATAGACCTGGCCTCACAACGCAATAGAACTGGCCATGACAAAACCAGGCAATCTCAATATCCCGAACTAACTTTTGGTGACACGAAAGAAGTTTGAAAGAGTGAGGTAAGGGCAATGCCCTTCCTGCATAACTACCCGTCAAGCGGGTACCCCGTGATGAAATCGAGGAGGTGAAAGAGAATTGACAGGCTCCATGAGGGAGGAAATATGAACGGAATGCAGACTATGCACAAATAAATATAATACATGCTTTATAAGGCAAACCAAACAAACAGATATAATAAAGCAGATAAATTAGACATGCTAGTTGCAAACAATTGGAAACCTTTATGGTCAAAACCTTTATTGCTCCCCAGCGGAGTCCCCGAAAAGGATGAATTCCGGAATATCGACAGGATGGGCTAACTCTTTTGGAGTTTTTGGAGTCGCCACCCAATTTAAGGAAAACAGGGAACCAAATTAACAAATGCGTGCAAAAACTCCGTTTTTATAAAAAAGACGGTCTTTCTTTCAGAGATTCTAAAGGTAAGAGGTTTTATTAATTTCGGAAGAAGGTTTTTAAGGCACTTCCGAAATTCCGTAAAATACGGTTAATCCGACAGGTTTCCAAAATATTTGCAAGTGTGCTTTTCTTTCAAAAGAATTATTTAAAAATAGTAATAATAATAATAAGAATAATTAATCGAATAAAAGCTTATTTTGCAAATATTCTTTTACTTGCACGCATTTGCTAAGATGACCCTATTTTGCAATAAATTAAATAACGACTTCACAATAAAAGGCAATGAACATAAAGTAAAGCGACATACAAACAATCAAATATTATTGATAAATAAAATAATTCACACATTTTATTTACATAAGTATCTAAAAAAAGTAATGCAAAGTTTAAAGATAAAACCCGAGAAATGATCAACTCGCGGGAGCCTTGGATTTCTAAAATTCATAAGTCTTATTTCTGAATGCTCGGGTCCGAATTCAATCCCCAAATGCCTTCAATGCAACAGATTATTCCCATTTGTAAATTAGCCAAAAAAGCGTTACCGAGTTGTTCGTGCCGAGTGTACCTCGCAACAAAATGGGAATTAAACTGAATTAGTACGTTAATAAAGTATAATAATTAATAAAATAAAATAACAATAATAAAGTAATAATAATAATAATAATAATAGTAAAATATATAATAATAATAATAATAATAATAATAATAATAATAATAATAATAATAATAATAGTAATGAAATATAATAATAGTAAAGGGGGTTTGTTTTTGCAAAATTTAGGCTCAGGTTTGTATGGCGCGTCGAATAGAGGCTCGGGATTTGGTACGGTTCCAAACACGGAGCCCGGGCCGTGTTGCCATGCAAAAGCACCAAACCCACTACTCTATTCAACTTGCTTAGCATCAAAGTGCATTCATCATCGCCTTTTGCTTTAGGGACACGGGAACGGGACGGATCAAGTGTAGTATCATGTTCAAAATCCATCAATTCCTTGTGTAGGCCTCAATACGTGTATACGTATTTTTTCATTGGCCAATTCAGTACTTAACACCTAAATAGTGTCTGTCCAGTATCAGCAGGATCCAATTAAGGATTTTAGCAAAATGCATTCTCAGATCTGTACAACTTAACAAATGTTTTCATAGCATCTTATCGTGAGACTGTCCAGCAGCAAACAATGTCAACCAAAAGTAAACGGATCAGACAGCTGCATAAGCAGATTCCAATAACATGTAGCAAACTAAGTCCGAAAACTAGTGAGTCAACATAGCCAGCGGCATTGAGAGAAACAATTATAATCACAAGAATCCAATAAACCAAATGTTCAACTCCTAAACACGGAAAAGAACAAAATAACCAGTGGAGGATATCCTCAACAGTCAAGGCAAAATCAACATCTCAATCAAAATCCTCAATAAATCAGAGTTGCGGGCCAAATGAACACACAAAAATACAAATCCAACAGTAGCAGGGAATCGCAAAAACTGCTTCAGATTCATCAACGACTCAGTGCAAAGAGGGGAGCGACTGCCTAAACCATTTTCGGTGGCATCGCTACTACCCCATTGTTCCCTTTTAGTTACAATAACAGATCAGAGAAAACGAGGGGAAAAAGATAAAATTCCCGGCTAAGAACAAGTGACAAACCAGTTCCACCATTATTTCCGGTAAGAAAGCATCAACCAGTGTCACAGTGGAATGGGCGATGGAGGAGCAGCACCGACCAGACTGGTGGCGCCACTGCAACTCCGCCACTTTCTTCTCCGCTTCAAATCAGAAATCGACAAGAAACAGAAAAGCGATTGTCGCCTAGTGACGTCACACGGTTTCCGAATCCCAACCCCGATTCCCTTTTCTTTTGTTATAGATAGTACTGAAAGTCTGAAACAGATCTCTTAATTCGATAAACTCCTTGAAGGCTGAATAACCATCCAGTTTCCACAAATCAACTCAAAATCTAAACTTTAACCCGTTTACAAACATGAAAATGAGACTGAAAGTGAAAGAAGATTGGAAATTACTAGGTGGGTTGATCGAATCTAATCAAAATGAAAAGGGGGTGGGTATGTGGTGTGTGTATAAGATGATGATGGTGAAGAGGGAAAAATGTATATCGGAAAAAGTGGGGTGCCGCGGCTGGGGTTTTCTTATAATGGTGGGTGTGTAGGGTTTTTGGTGTGCGGGAAAGTGAATAAATGGGTGTGGGGTTAAAGTGTAGTAGGAAGATTGGTAAATGATGGGTTGTGGGTGTGATATGGGCTTTGCATAAATGAGCTGGAATTTAAATGAAGGAGTGATTTTGACCCCCCAATTTAGGATTTAAATGAGAAAATCGGGTGATTGCACGGGTAGAGTAGAAATTAGGCTATGCATTGCAAAATTTGACCCTTTTACTCAGAAATTAACCAATTATATTTAATTTTCTAAAGAATATCCTCAATTATAAATATTGCCATAATTTATTAATTTTAAAAAAAATTCGGGACAAAATTGGGTGTCAACAGAAGCTATAGTGGAAGCGTGGCTTCCACGAAAGCTCTGAGGCTAACGAACCACAAGTTTTCCCAACTAAATTAGGCTTTGGTTTAACTTATCCTAGCACTTTGTAAACATTATAAAACCTCACAATTTCGTTTTGTAAGGGAGGTCGAATTTTGGAGCAAGTTTTGGAGTTCATAACACATTGAACCAAGGGTTTAATTCCTTTACTTCATCTATAACAATCTTTCATACTTCTTCCATGAATTCTTGCGTTGTTATTATGAATATGAGTAGCTAAACATATCGTTCTAGGGTTAGAGAAATTACATGAAGGTTGATGTTTGAAAGTTGATTTCTATATATTGATTTACCATTACAGATTGTTTATTCTTTCTTGAGCCTAATTGTTTGGTTATCAGGGCCCGATAAGTGAAACTCGACAGAGGGAACTTGTGATTGAAAATAAGAAAGAATAGGGCTTGATTGTGAACCTGGGCATCAGAAAATCGATTTGCGGGCAGGATAGACATATACCTATTCGCCTTGCTTAGCTGAATACAGAGTTCTTTAATGCATGCATGTGATTTAATTCCATAGAAATATAGGCGCTAGAGTTGCTTGCATAGACTCGTGAAGAATCGACAGGTTCTCACGAATATAATTAACCTGTTTGTTAGCAATCTAGGAAATCAAGAAGTAGAATCAACTGGAAAACTCAACTAGATTGTTCGTAGCTCTGACCCTGGAACGTTTCTCTTTTATTAATAACAACCTAGAATTTGCTCTATTACTTGACTTCAGCTATTTTCTTTTAATTATTTCATTTAGTTAGTAAAAATCTCAACCATCATTGAAAAAGATCCATGGATAGTTTTTAGGAAATTGTTTGCTAGAATATAGTCATTAACACTAGTCCTCGTGGGAACGATACTCGATTTATCACTTTATTACTTGTCGACCACGTATACTTGCGTGTGCGTTTGGGAGTAACAGCATCAAAGGCTTATATTTTCGTGGGTGATGTGTGTCATCATTCGGTTCCAACTACGCATATCATCTAAAAAATTTAGTACCAAAAGCAATAATAAATTTCGCCCGAATCAAAGTGAAACTAAAATAAAATGAGGAGGAGTTATTCGATACCAAGAGTTTAGAAGTAGTACTTCTTCAATTGTGTGATATTCCAATTGAAGGGAACCAGCTTAGAATCCAATGTCTGCAACTGGTAGGATCCTTTACCGCTCACTCTTGCAACTCGGTAAGGTCATTCTGAATTGGCCCCTAGTTTGCCCTCGTTGGGTTCGTCCGGTTTAAGTTGCTTCTTCTTTAATACATATTTACCTGCATTAAAATTTCGATACCTGACTTACTTGTTTAGGTAATTTTCCACCCTTTGCTTCTGTTCTGCTATTCGAAACACAGCCATCTCCCTCTTGCCTTCGAGCAAGTCCAAACCGATCAACATAGCTTCCTTGTTGGATTCTTCGGTGGAGTGGGCGAACTGAAGGCTTGGCTCACCGCCACCGGACATAAAGCTTCAGACCTATAGACAAGTGAAAATAGAGTCTCCGCGATACTGTTTTCACCGTCGTTTGGTGAGCCCACAGCACGGTCGGGAGTTCGTTCGGCCAATTGCCTTTTGCTTTGCCCAAATTTTTCTTCAAGTAAGTTGTTAGAAGACTCTGGCTGACCATTTTCACTTAGGTGATAGTGAGTCGACAATATCCTCTTGATCCCCCATATTGCAAAGAAGGTCGTTATCGGCCTCCCAACGAACTGCTTTCCAAATAAAATCGATTATTTCCTTCTCTCTTATCCTCGATAGAGCAACTGCTTCCACCCATTTATAAAATTAGTCAGTTAAAACCAAAATGAATTTTACCTTACCGGGCGCAGTTGGAAACGGCCCGACCAAATCCATCCTCCATTTCATAAACGGCCACGGTTATATGATCAAATGAAGAGGCTCCGCTTGCTGATGGAGCAGGTTTCCATGCTGCTGACACTCACATTTTTAAGCAAACGTTTTGGCATCCTTCCCCATATTTGGCCAATAGTAGCCGGCTCTTATAAACCTTTGTACCAAAGACTTGCTTTTGGAGTGGTTACCATACTAGCCTTCATGAACCTCCGTTATTACATAGTTGGTCTGCCCCAGGCCCAAGCATTTTGCTAAAGGACCATTGTACATTCGCCTGTAGAGTTCATTTTCCATGAGGCAATATCGGGACGTTTTAGCTTTGAGCGCCCGGTCAGCTTTCTTGTCTTAGGGAAGAATACCTGCCTGCAATTAAGAAAGAAATTTTCTTCTCCAATCCCAAGTTCTATTAACGGTGTTTACCTCATTTCGAGTTTGGTTGAAGGCCGAATCGAACAAGTGTATAATTGATTCGTTGAGGCTGTTGTCAGTTTCGGCCGCCGATCCAAGATTGGTCAGAGCATTAGACTCAATGTTTTCTTCTCTTGAGACCTGCATTATCTTCTGTTCCTGAAAAAAAGTTAGAATATTTTCTACCTTTGCCAAGAATTGCTACATTCTTGTGTCCCGGGTGGTGAAATCTCGTTGGACTTGGTTCACAAGCAGTTGTGACTCGCTTTTGATTTCAAGTCGCTCGATTTTTAACTCATTGGCTAATTCGAGGCCTATAAGTAGGGCCTCATATTCTGCCTCATTGTTAATAGAGACATGTGTTGACACCCAATTTTGTCCCGGGACCCTTTAAAATTAATAATTTATTAAAGAATATTTATAATTAGGGCTAAAATTAGAAATTAGATAAAAAGCATTTGAAATTTAATAAAAGGGACAAAATTGCTATACACACCCTCAAATTTAGTTTATTTGTGTAAATTCATACTTTTATGTAAACATATCACCCATATCCCTATACCCGAAAGCTATTTTCCCTGAACCCGACGCCGCCCTTGTTCCCAGTTCATCCAAAAATACTCAAGAACCCTAATAATTTCCCCCCAAAAAATTTCCAGCTAATCCATTTGTACAGTGAACGAATTAGAGAGCTCCAACATCGTCCTTTTCATAGTACACCTTATCCTTTCAAAGCCAACCAAAATCATCCAAATCTCATACAAATCCGAATGTCCAATTTGAAACCAATTTCGAATCCAACATATCTGATTTATCTTTCATCATTTTTGCACCAAAATCCCACATCGATTTGAACCCTATTTGAGACCCCAAACTTCACCTATAAATACCCCTTTGATTCTCAGAATTTGGGGGTCGGAATTTGGTGAAGGAATGGAGGGACTTCGGAAACGAGGACCTTCTTAGTGCTTTTTTAAATAGCGATTTCATTTTTCCTTCCTAATTTTCGGCTTTTAAATTTTGTGAATCGTCGAGCTGTCGTTTCTTGTTCGAGTGTAAGGACCTCGGATCGATCGCCCCGTTCACTGCCTCGCAAAAGGTCATTGGTTTCCCTTTTCATTCATTTGTTGTTAAGTAGTCATTTGCTTAGTTTTTAAGCTTAATCATTAGTTCAAATATTGATGCTTTGGTGTATATAAGTAGAATGACCAGTGAAGTCTTGGATTGGTTCTTTGTTAGTTTTCTTGGAACTTAGAGGTTTCTTAAACATTTAAAAGGTGATTCTTTGGTAAGGTTAGGACTTGTTTCAGTAAAGAACCTCTTAGTTAACGTCCTTTGAATTCACTAATTAAAGTGGCTGATTTTAGAGGAACCTGTAGGCTTATAAATTATTTATCGAATCAAAGTAGTAACTAGCTAATTGAATCTTTATAACTGGTTTCTGTCGTTAGAGCTTGAATATTTAAGTGAGATTCTTATCAACTATTTTTAAAAAGAAAGAATTTATCTTGTCTAAATAGTATAGTTGACTGTATATTTTGTGTTTGTTTGCTTTGTTTTCTATCTAATTGACAGTATTTTAACTCAAATATAATCTGTAGTTGTGGAGTTTAATGATAAGTTCTTGTTATTTAGTAACTATAGTGTGAAAGTATCATTATTCAAAATAACGAAGTCCTCTTTTTCTGGTTATTGCTAGTTCATGTTCTGTTCTTTTTTTGTTAACTTTGGCTTGAATCAGCTTATGTTTATTTAGTGTATAAAACCATGTAAGAATACATAGTTGTCTAGCTAAAATGTTTATATATATAGTTTGGTTGTTTGCGTTCATCTGTCTCAAAGTTGAAATAGTTTCTATGTTGATAATGATGCTGTCTGGTAATTTAAATTTATCTTAAGTTGAACTATTGAAGTTTTCTTAACTGGATATGTTTAGTGGTTGTTCTGGAGTGTTATTTAGGAGGATTTGAGGCAGTTTGAGGTGGTTTGCAAGTGTTTGAGTGTAGCAGGGATTAAAGAGAGGTCTGCAGGTTAATGTAGAAGAGGTATGGTGGCTGCAATGCATCTAGAGAAGCTGTAGGTGTTAGTAGGATGGCATAAGGGTGTCGTTTGGTGTTGCAGTTTGATTAGATGGTCTGAAGTTTAGAGGTTGTCTCAGGTTCCTGGTTTGATTAAGTTGCAGCAGTTCAGTAGTTGTTAGGTTGAATGGTGGAAGAGTCTGGATGGTTTAGGTCTTGGAGATTGAATGTTGAGTTGCTCCGCAGGTTTGGATTGCTAGAAAAAGGGTTCAGGTTCTTAGTTTTATGTTCAGGGTGTTGATCTGAGTTTAAGGGGTCAGTTTAGGAGTTTGTTTCAAGAGGGTGCAGATCGTGGAGGTTCTTATTTAATTGGTTGTTCAAGAAAGTATTTAAGATGCATGGAGTGGTTCAGGGCTAGTCTATGAGTGTGAGGTTGTGTGAGTTGATGGTCAGTAGCAGTAGCAGTGATGCTATTGATTTCAGAGTATGTTCTGCAAGGGGAAGGAGTCTGATGGGGTCTATTATGGTATGTTGTTGTTTTGGTTGAGGTATGGTGGAAGCAAGGAGGTCTGTGTAGTTGAGAAGAGAGTGCATGTGCAAAGGGAGTATGGGTTCTGTTGTCTTGGCTGCGTAGAAGAAGTGGCAGGAGTATGTTTAAGGGGATCAGGTTTAGTTCTGGAGTGCATAGGTTTCATGTTCTTATTTTTCTTGATCCTGATTCCATGTCCATATTTGAGTGTTATCTGCCATTGGTACTTGAAAAAGAAGTTTGACATCCATTTCCATCTCTTTTCTTTTAGTTCATTATTTTCTTCTGTCAAGTGTTCATGTTTGAAATAGGTTATGATTTGGTACATCTTATTACTTTATGAATTTCTGCCCATGTTTAAATTTACCTTCTTTAAGAATTTAATGTCATCTAAAATCGTACGTTTAACTTTTGATTAGAAAAGTCAGCATTGGTCTACTAGTATCATTTGTAATATCTTCTCGCTAATAATGTTTGGATCCTTTCTTTTATGAGCTTAGTCATTTGGTCTGCTTGTATTTGTTACTATGAAAGTTTTAAGCTAAAGTGGTTTATTTGTATAATCTTGGTGTGCTAAAATAGGTCTTTACTTGTAATGTATTTTTTTTGGAAAACCTATTAAGTGTGAAATGAATATTGGTTCACATTTATAGTTCCATGAACATACATATTTGTAGTTGAACCCTTCTGTTAAATTAACATGAAAGACTGATGCAATTTGGATGTTTGGCATGTTGCTTGAGTTGTATAGCTAAGGTTTTAATTTGTTTATGTTTCAAATAGAGAAAGTCTTTTTCTTTGGCATTAGAAATTTATTTAGTGGCTAAAAGATAAATCTTAATATGTGTGCGGTTGTTTTCCCTAATTTCTGATTATGTTACGTTTTTCTTTTGTAAAACTAGGAGTACTACCATTTTGTGCATTTCTTTTATTAAGTTTGCATGTTCTAATTTGCTCGGTTGCTAATTTCCTCATCTCCTTATTTTTTGGCATAAAAATCTTGGGAGAGTTGGATAAACTCGAAATGGGATGGCTTACACTGGATCGGAGTGGGAGTCTTTTTGGGGTCGATTTCGGGTCTCAATTTAAGAGGATTGTTATCAAGGCTCATTTTTGCGAGTTTGCATCTGCGGGTTCTATCTTCTTTACTCTCTCTTTTCCGTCCCTTTGGAATCTATGTTTAGGATCCCTGCAAACAGGACTAGGAGTTTTGTATGATAGAATTATTATGAAAGCTTCTTTGTGATTACTTATTCTTTTTCTTTAGAATTCGCCAATTAATTTGCGATTTTAGGAACCGTTGTTAAATAACGAGTGCAAATAAAACACAATTAAATTTTACCTTTCCTTAAATTATTATTTATTTTAAATCTCCATTTATTTACTTATTTATCCACTTATTTACTTATTTATTTATTTATTTATTATTTACTTATTATTTATTATTTATTTTATTTTCCTAAAAAAATTATTTTGCTTATTCGTAAAAACCCCCGGATTAACCACCTTTTGGTTGATTTTCGAAAGTGCTCTAATAATAAAAGACCTTCTTTCGAAAATAATTGAACCACTTACCTTGAATCTCTGAAATTTTTTTTTTTAAATAAGGAACACATGCACTCATTAATTAACATTGGTTTCTAATTTTCCTAAATTAGGTGGCGACTCGAAAGAAACCCTTTGGAGTCTCCATATTGTTGAACACATTATACCCAAAATTTATCCCTTATCAAGGTTATTTTTTGGTGTTCAACAGCGTGGCGACTCCGCTGGAGAAATGAAAATGGTTCTAACCATAAGGTTTTCATGAATTAGCCTTGTTTATGTGTTTGTATGTTGAAACTAATATGATTACCTTTATTGTTTATTTGCAAGCATGCTTAGTTAATTTAATTAATTATTTATAATTGTATGTCAGAAAGCATGTCACTACACCCTTATTTGTGCACATATATAAACTGGCATTCCGTTCATGTTTCCCCCACTCCTGGGAGTCTCTTGAATATTCACTCAATATATCCGCGAGGTGTGTGCATACGCACCCATACTTTCTTCCACTAAAGAACCCTTTGAAGAGTTAGTATATCGGCGGGTGGTCGTGGGAGTAATTCGACTGCGAGACCGCCTGCCATTCACCAGTTAGCCTCAACCGTTAACTCACTCTTAGAGTGAGCTTTTAGGAGCATGCCTGCATTTACACCTTAGTCTGGACCCGGTCCGTGATACCGCCTCTATAGTAGTAAACGCGCCCTTACGTCAACGGGTTCTTTTAACCCAACGACAATGCATATTATATGCTATGCGATAATAAATCCTCAGTCCTTGCCAAGTTTTGAGCATAGTCAAGTTTAGAGTCTCTGTCTTTCTTAGAATTGCTTTATAGCTCAGAAAAGTGACAGATTTTGGATTATCTACTCTAAAAGTGATTAGCTCAAAACTGGTTTGGACTATTTTTCATTAGCACTTATTTGATGTCTTAGGCCTACTTCTAGCAAAGAGGCACCTTATTGGGTAGGATGCGCCCGCATTTTATTTCACGCTCAACTAATTGAGATTGCCACAAGACAACTTGTTTAAATTGTAAAGCGCTACGTGATGCGCGCTACGTGATTGTGTGCAATTTTGCAAATGACATGCAAACTAACATAGTTACCTTTTGAATTTTTCTTTTATTTTGATTATTCCCCAAAGAGAGTTTGATTCGTGTTGACTCTCGAGTTGGTTAAGCATCTGATTCAAAGTAAAGCAAGCACTGACCGATTTGACTGATAATTAGACTGGTAGTTGTTGTTCACGATGAACAAATTGCTAGAATGGCTAAGCAGATTGAATGTATGCAAGCTGAACTAGAAAGAATGAAAGGGTCGAGCCACCAAAATGCGCCATTCGCGCTATCAACTCGAAAACCTAATGTTGAAACTGCCAATCCGAACACGTCTTTGAATACCAGTGTCATTCATATGCTTGCACCAGTTAACAACATCCCAAATGTATTTATTAAACAGAGCAACTTGCCACACTTCCAATACCCGCCAGCCACAAACACTTCTCACCCTGCACCACCTAATGCTCCCATCCCAGTGGTCTCCACACTAGTTGCCATGCAAAGATCCTCAAGTGAGCCAGTGCTGAAAAATCCAAAAAATCAATTTTATGAACACAAGCCAACCCTCAAGGTCTCTAATCCTTATGGTTATTTGACTCAAACGGAGATGCCTTTAGCAAGAGAAATGACAGTTAGGACAGCTGAACATGAATACATAGTTTGAAAAATGAAAAGTCTTGAACAGTCCATGAACAACTTGCAAGGTTTGGGAGGGCACCAAAGTATCTCTACCGGAATCTCTATTTGTACCCCGATGTTGCACTTCCTCCAAGAGTCAAAGTGCTAAAATTTGACATGAACGATGGTCATGGCGACCCATTTGCTCATCTGATCAAGTACCTTAACCGGATGAGAGGTGCGGGAGGTAAAGAAGAACTTTTAATGGTTTACTTCAGTCATAGTCTGGAAGGCGTTGCAGCTGAGTGGTTTGCATAATAGGACATAAGAAAATGGCATGTTTTTTATGACAAAGTCAATGATTTCATAAAGCAATTCGAGTACAATGTTGACATGGTCCCTGGCCTTATAACCTTGTCCAATCTGAAGAGGAAACCAACAAAAACCTTCAAGGAATACGCACTGAGATGGCGAGAACCGGCTGCAAGGGTGCAACCGCCAATGATTGAGAAAGACATGGTGAAGTACTTCATCCAAGCCCAAGATGGTTCTTATTACATGAACTTGCTCCATATGATGGGTAAACCCTATTCTGAGCTTCTTATGATAGGAGAAATGGTTGAAGAAGACGATAAAACAGGGCGAATTATAAGTTTTGCTGCAATGAAGGCAACTGCGCAAGCCATCCAGACTGTTTCGAGTGATTTCAAAAAGAGAGAAAAGAAAGATGAGGATGCCACGGTGGCAGAGATGCCATATCAAGGTTCATGGGGGCAGTTCTAATATCGACCTCCTTCCCAGCCTTATTACCCGCCCGAAAAACAACCACCTTTCCACCAATCAACAATTGCCAATCCCCGCACATTTCAAAATTGCCCATCCATACCAAAATCGGGCCCTAATCCGGGTAAAAGGGTATTCAAAACCTATACAGTTACAGCAGAACCTTATAGTCAGCTTTATGAAAGGCTAAGAGCAGCTGGAATGATTTACCCTATTGCGGATGCAACACCTAATCCTCTGCCAAAATGGTTCGATGGAACCAAGCATTGTGCCTATCATTCTGGTGCTCCAGGGCATGACACTGAAAATTGATACAGTCTAAAGAACGCAGTTGAAACTTTAATCCAAGAAGGTTTTGATTCAACTCACTGAAAATGTACACGCCTATAACAACAACTCTTTGCTAGATGATGAGAATGGGGTGCACTTGTTATCAGTTGATGAGGCTGAAAAAGGGATCATTGTGATCCCAGAGAGCCAAACAAAGCTACCAACTAAGAAGAAATCTCGAACTTACAAAGTCGGGAGGAGTAAAAGCTTTCAGCGCAAAGGACAAATCAAGACAAATCCAAATTGGAGCAAGTTTTATTGAAGAAATTTTTTCTGGCCAAAAAATTAAAGGCAAATGTCTGGTCAATAGTTGTCAAATCAAAGGCAATCAAGAGATACTATATTTTGACAAGCAACACAAGAAGCTTTTCGTTTCAATGTAATTTTCTACGTAATGCGAACTACGCGAAACTTGATTCCCAAGGCGGGTGTTACACCCCGTATGTCTAAAGTGACGTATATCATTCTAATGACATGTTAAGAATGATTTAAGTGATTTTAAAGTCATAATAGGACCATATATGATGTTTATATGTTGAATATAAAGTTTGGGAAAAATCGGATTTAAGTTGCGGAAAAACCGACTAAAGAATTGCCTTTTAACGGAGCTTTTTCAGCAATTAATTCTATGTGTTATATGAGATCTTTTGGAGACATATGATATACCAAATTGAAGGTCTTCGAGTGTAGTTTCCAAAAATTTTGACGGTTTGTTCATATACTATCTGGATAAAAAGATATGAGAATCAGAAATCAGTCCAGAAAAATGGACATAAGCGCAAAAGAAGGCTAGAAATGAAATATTTTTGTTATAAAAGAGAAATTATTCATTTTCTCGAAATGTTCCAGAAAACCCACGATATAAACAGACCTCTCTGGCGTTGAATCCATTTTTTTTCAATTTTGAAGAAGCCACATCAATTTTGACTCGAAACGGAAGACGGATTGCGTTAAAACGCTCTACGCGATTAGGGTAACATTATGCTACCTTCAATTTCGTCTATAGTTTGAGTTTTAGAATTATTTAATAGCTAAGTAAAGTACCTAAATTATATTTTATTGCTTGTTTAAGCTTTAGAAGGTGTGGAATTCAAAGGAAACAAAGCTTAGAAGCTAGAATCATCAAAGGTATGTAAGACTAAACCTTTCTTTTGGCAAGGCATGTATCTTTTAGCTTTTGAAGCTTTTCTTAATTCTAAACTTAGTATTTATTCTGAAAAAATTGTATGGTACCAAGGAAACCTTGTATATACTTCATTTGGTACTAAAATCCAAGGTGAAAGACGTCCAAATCAGCAAGACAAAACGTTTCAAAATCTGGAAAAAATTGTTTTGATCTTTGGACAGTTGTTAGTATATTGATCATAACTACTTGTAAAAAATTGATATTAAGATGATTTAAGAATTCCCAGAATCCTAATACATATATCTACATCTTTCATGCAGACCATGAAGTCTATATCTTTGATCTATACTCTAAGAATTAGCTTGAAAGTCAGGACAGTGGTGCTGTCCAGATATTCTATCTGCGGATGAGTTATGTCATCCAGTTGTCTCATCTTGTTATCCGTTTAACATGTTTATGTTATTAGTTTATCTGGGTATCCATTCCCTTGTATAGTATAGTGTTGGTTCTGTTTTGCGGATCATCCAGTTTCAGGGGAAACTCTGCCGAAATATTTACAGAAATTCAAAGAGTTTGACAAATTCTGAGTTCTAGGTTGTGTTTAAAATTCTATCAGGAGTTTTCTTATCATTCCTTGAGCCCATATCTACTGTTGCCACATGTGTTATGCCTCATACATGCTTATGCTTATATTGTGATCATGTTATGTGTGATTTGGAGTCCCCCATAGAGGCTGGACATTGGACACACAGTCCGGTCGCGTGTGATACTACCCGTCTGGGGGATACAGCCCCTCTGGTTCAGGCGGGAGTTGAAACACCTAGTGTGACCGGGTGTCATTCACACACTCTGACCAGAGAGACTAGATATTACTGGCTGGGGGATATAGCCCATAACACCCACCAGGTTTGTTATATATGCGTATATAGCCACAGTATGCACGGCATGATTATATGTGAGGCTAGTTCAGATGTTCAGTTACCTGATTTGGGCGGGATATAGCCCATAACACCAGGCAGGTACCAGTTCAGATAACAGTCCAGTTTTAGCTCAGTACTGTTATCAGTACTCAATTATCAGCCCCCAGTTTTTAGCGTTAGTATCAATCGACAGCTATCAATTCCAGTTTCTAGTAACCAGTTATCAGGCATATTACAGTTATTTATCAGTATAGCTCAGCTCAGTCTTCATGTCCAGATTCAGCTAGACTTCAGTTTATATTCAGATCATGGTTAGTAAGTCTTCAGATTCCTAGCTATATTGCTATGCCCTAGCTCATATTTACATATTTATATTCCAGCCTTACGGTTTCATTCAGCTATGATATATTATATGCTCATGCCTTACATACTTGGTACATATCGTACTCACGCCCTTTTCTGGGGCGCTGCGTTTCATGCCGCGCAGGTGCAGATAGATCAATGCTTGGACCACATTAGTAGGCCATCTATCAGCTATTGGAGTCACTCCGCTTACTCCCGGAGTTACTTATCTTTTGGTATGTGTACAGTCAGCTAGTTTGGGTATGGCGGGGTCTTGTCCCGTCCTTTGTATATTCAGTTCAGCACTCTTAGAGGCCTGTAGATATGTCCCTGTGTGGTTCTGTCAGTATGTTATGTATGTCAGCTTGTATTAGCCTTGTCAGCCTTTTGTATTGCATAGTTCTTATCAGCTAAGTTTATGCTTATTCCGTTTATTAGCTATATTCATGGTTAGCAGATTATCAGCAGGATTAGTGATGATTGACCCTTAGTGTTGGTCATCCGTCGCGGCCCTAGGTTGGGTCGTGACAAAAGTGGTATCAGAGCAGTTCAGTCCTAGGGTGTCTACAGGCCGTGTCTAGTAGAGTCTTGTTTAGGAGTATGTTGCACGCCATACTTTTGAACAGGAGGCTGCAAGGCACTTCAGGACAGTTGTCTTTCTTTCTTCTCTAGATCGTGCGATAGAGCCACGATTACAGAATTCAGCCCTTTAATAGTTGTGTTTTCAGCAAAGCGATGCCGCCGAAGTAACTAACAGCTACCTAGAAGGACAAGGCTATTGCCGGCCAGGGAATTAGTAGAGTTCCACCTTAGGTGGATGAGAGTGAGGAGTCCAGACCTGAGGCTCCATCTGAGGCTTCACAGATCCCCTCAGTTCAGGGCGATATTAGAGGTACCGCAGCTACTGTACCTCCAGCTCCTCTACCCAACAGTCAGGGGCAGGAAATGAGGGATCCCATCAGATTACTGACCAGTGTTGTAGTTGCTCAGACTAGACAGCACAGTGCAGATGCCCAGGGAGATGTTGGATCCAGGATCAATGATTTTATCAGGCTAGAGCCTACAGTCTTTACTGGATATCGTACAGGAGAGGACCCTCAAGATTTTCTAGTGAGGATAACTAGGGTATTGAGGGTCATGCACGTGTCAGACACAGAGTTAGTAGAGTTGGCTGCATTCAGATTGCATGACCTAGCAGCAGGGTGATATCAGACATGGGAGCTATCTAGAGGGCCTGATGCTGCTCCGGCGACTTGGTAGGAATTCTTGGATACCTTTCTTCATCAGTATATGCCTATAGAGACACAGAGAGCATGTGTTGATCAGTTCCTGACCTTGAGACAGGGATGTTTGAGTGTACAAGAGTATAATTATCGCTTTAATTCTTAAGCAAGATTTGCCCCAACTGTGGTAGCAAGTATGTAGGATAGAATTCACAGGTATGTAGTGGGACGTGGTCCACACCTGGTGAACGAGTGTATGACGGTTGCTATACAGTCAGGTATATCACGCATTCAGGCATTTGCTTTATCACTTGAGGAGAGGAAGCAGAGACAGAGAGCCGATAGGGATAGAGTGTTACACAAGAGGGGCATATTTTCTGGTTCATTTGGAGAGACATCTGGAGCGAGTAGACAGCAGAGTGTTAGACAGCCACCAGCTAGTATACCTACACAGTCTCGTGGCCTGAGATCTGATAGACCTCCTTAGTCCAGAGCTAGTCAAGCATCACGGACTTTAGGATTTTAGCGTCATGGTACTTTTCTACAGGCCAATCAGACATATTCCAGATATCCAGATTGTGGTAGACGCCACTTGGGCTCATGTCAGTTAGGAGTTGATACTCGTTATATTTGTCAAAAGGCAGACCATTTCATGAGAGATTGCCCGACTAGGGGTGGTAGTGGTGCAGCCCCGCCAGCTAGATCAGCAGTTGCCTCCTTAGCACCAGCACGCCATCAGGGGCATGTTCTTCAGGATGGCACCTGCATAACAGAAAGAACATAAGGAGCAACTGAAGGATTTGTTAAATAAAGGTCTCATCAGACCCAGCATTTCCCCGTGGGGAGCCCCGGTATTGTTTGTGAAAAAGAAAGACGGCTCTCTACGCATGTGCATAGATTACAAACAGCTGAATAAAGTCACAATCAAGAATAAATACCCTCTGCCCAGGATTGATGACTTGTTCGACCAGCTCTAGGGTGCCAAGTACTTCTCGAAGATAGATTTGCGATCAGACTATCATCAGGTTAGAGTAAAAGAATATGATATACCTAAGACTGCATTCAGGATTAGGTATGGCCATTATGAGTTTTTAGTGATGTCGTCTGGACTCATTAATGGCCCTGCAGTATTTATGGATCTGATGAACAACGTACTCAGGGCTTATCTAGATTTATTTGTGATTATATTTATTGATGATATTCTCATCTATTCAAAGTCTGAATCAGAGCATGCGGAGCACCTACGCACAATATTGGGTACTCTTCGGGACCAGCAATTATATGCTAAGTTTTAAAAGTGTAAATTCTGGTTAGATTTAGCTGAATTTCTTGGCCACATAGTTTCAGCATAAGGAATATAAGTAGATGGCCAGAAGATTGAGGCTATGAAGAATTATCCCAGACCTACGATGTCAAATGAGGTACGTAGTTTTCTGGGTTTAGCAGGTTATTACAGAAGGTTCGTAGAAGGTTTTTCCTCCATTGCAGCTCCACTGATCAAATTGACAAAGAAATCAGCTAAATTGGAGTGGTCTGATTCTTGCGAGCACAACTTCCAAGAACTAAAGAACAGGTTGATAACAGCTCCAGTACTTACACTTCAAGAGGGATCTAAGGGCTATGTCATTTACTGTGACACTTCTTGAATCGGTCTTGGTTGTGTATTGTTGCAGCACGGAAGAGTAATTGCTTATGCTTCCAGGCAGCTGAAAAAGCACGAGCAGAACTACCCTACCCATGATCTGGAGCTTGCAGCAGTCATTCATGCATTGAAGATTTGGAGACATTATTTGTACCATGTTCATGTTGATATATATACAGATCACAAGAGCCTCCAATATGTATTTAAGCAGAAGGAGCTAAACTTACGACAGAGGCGGTGGCTAGAGTTGTTGAAGGACTATGACGTGGACATTCTTTATCATCCGGGTAAAGCGAATGTTGTTGCTGATGCCCTTAGTCGTAAGCCTATGGGTAGTCTATCTTATTTACAGCCACAGAAAAGAGAGTTAGCTCATGCACTCCACTAGTTTGCCAACATGGGAGTCAGATTAATAGATTTAAATGATGCAGAAGTTACAGTTATAACGCAACCACTACTTGCCTAGTGACATAAGTAAAGCAACGCCTGTATGAGGATCCAGTTCTAGTTCAATACAGGAAGATAGCCAGGAGAAACCGAAATCACCATACAGGGTTACTAGTGACGGGGTTCTCATGTATAAAGATAGCCTTTGTGTTCCTGATGTTGAAGATTTATGTGGACAGATTATGGCAGAGGCACATTATTCCAGATACACTGTTCATCCAGGTTCGACAAAGAGTAACCGTGATCTTTAGCAGATTTATTGTTGGGACGGAATAAAGTGAGGCATAGCAGAATTTTTGGCTCAGTGTCCTAACTGCCAGCAGGATAAAGTCGATCATCAAAAACCTAGTGGCTTGTCATAGGAAATCGATATTCCATCATAGAAATGGGAAGTAGTGAATATGGACTTCATTACAGGCTTGACCCGTATGCGGAGCAGATATGACTCTATTTGGGTTATAGTTGACAGGCTTACTAAACGAGCTCATTTCTTTCATTTTAGAACTACATATACAGCGGAGGATTATGCTAGACTATATATCAGAGAGATAGTACGCCTACATGGTATTCCAGTATCTATTATTTCAGACAGGGGCGCACCAGTTTACAGCTAATTTCTAGCGATCGTTCCCGACAGGTTTAGGGACACAGGTGAATCTGAGTACAATATTTCATCCCCAGACAGATGAACATACTTAGCAGACCATTCAGACGTTAGAAGATATGCTTAGAGCTTGTGTGTTAGATTTTGGAGGCGACTAGAGTGATCATCTACCGTTGATAGAGTTTGTGTATTATAATAGCTATCATTCTAGCATACAGTTGGCGCTATATGAAGCTTTGTATGGGCGCAAATGCAGGTCTCCTATAGGATGGTTCGAGGTTGGCGAGTCTCAATTGATAGGTCCAGATTTAATCCAACAAGCCGTTGATAAAGTCAAGTTGATCAGGGAAAGATTATTAGCAGCGCAGAGCAGACAGAAGTCCTATGCAGATAATCGAAGTCGAGATTTAGAATTTCAGATTGGCGATTGGGTATTCCTGAAAGTATCACTTGTGAAAGGCGTTATGAGATTTAGAAAGAAGGGCAAGCTTAGCCCTAGATTTATTGGTCCATATAAGGTTATCAGGCAAGTTGGGCGTGTTGCCTACGAATTAGACCTTCCAGCAGACCTTCAAGAGGTCCATCCAGTATTTCATATTTCCATGCTCAGAAAAATATGTTGGAGATCCTTCTAGAGTTGTACCAGTAGATCATGTTCAGATCACAGAGCAGTTGACTTGTGAAGAGGTGCCAGTTGATATTTTAGATTGACAGATTCGTCGAGTAAGGACGAAAGACATTCCTTTAGTTAAGATGCTATAGCAAAGCAATAATGTAGAACAAATAACTTGGGAAGCTGAAAATGAAATAAGAGACAATATCCACATCTCTTCACTACTTCAAGTATGTAACAGATCATTGGTTAATGCTTCTACATACTTCATTTAACATTCGAGGACGAATGTTCCAAACGGGGGAAGATTGTTACACCCCGTTTGTCTAAAGTGACGTATATCATTCTAATGACATGTTAAGAATGATTTAAATGAGTTTAAAGTCATAATATGACCATATATGATGTTTATATGTTGAATATAAATTTTGGGAAAAATCGAATTTAAGTTGCGGAAAAACCGACTAAAGAATTGCCTTTTAATGGAGCTTTTTCAGCAATTAATTCCATATATTATATGAGGTCTTTTGGAGACATATGATATACCAAATTGAAGGTCTTGGAGTGTAGTTTTCAAAACTTTTGATGGTTTGTTCATATAATATCTAGATAAAAAGATATGAGTATCAGAACTCAGACCAGAAAAAGGGACATAAGCGCAAAAGAGGGCTAGAAATGAAATATTTTTGTTATAAAAGAGAAATTATTCATTTTCTAGAAATGTTCCAGAAAACCCACGACATAAACAGACCTCTCTGGAGTTGAATCCATTTTTTTTCAATTTTGAAGAAGCCACATCAATTTTGACTCGAAACGGAAGACGGATTGCGTCAAAATGCTCTACGCGATTAGGGTAACATTATGCTACCTTCAATTTCGTCTATAGTTTGAGTTTTAGAATTACTTAATAGCTAAGTAAAGTACCTAAATTATATTTTATGGCTTGTTTAAGCTTTAGATGGTGTGGAATTCAAAGGAAACAAAGTTTAGGAGCTAGAATCATCAAAGGTATGTAAGACTAAACCTTTCTTTTGGCAAGGCATGTATCTTTTAGCTTTTGAAGCTTTTCTTAATTCTAAACTTAGTATTTATTCTGAGAAAATTGTATGGTACCAAGGAAACCTTGTATATACTTCATTTGGTACTAAAATCCAAGGTGAAAGACGTCCAAATCAGCAAGACAAAACGTTTCAAAATCTGGAAAAAATTGTTTTGATCTTTGGACAGTTGTTAGTATATTGATCATAACTCCTTGTACAAAATTGATATTAAGATGATTTAAGAATCTCCAGAATCCTAAGACATATATCTACATCTTTCATGCAGACCATGAAGTCTATATCTTTGATCTACACTCTAAGAATTAGGTTGAAAGTCAAGACAGTGGTGCTGTCTAGATATTCTATCTGCGGATGAGTTATGTCATCCAGTTGTCTCATCTTGTTATCCGTTTAACATGTTTATGTTATCAGTTTAACTGGGTATCCATTCCCATGTATAGTATAGTGTTGGTTCTGTTTTGCAGATCATCCAGTTTCAGGGGAAACTCTGCCGAAATTTTTACAGAAATTCAAAGAGTTTGACAAATTCTGAGTTCTAGGTTGTGTTTAAAATTCTATCAGGAGTTTTCTTATCATTCCTTGAGCCCATATCTACTGTTGCCACATGTGTTATGCCTCATACATGCTTATGCTTATATTGTGATCATGTTATGTGTGATTTGGAGTCCCCCATAGAGGCTGGACATTGGACACACAGTCCGGTCGCGTGTGATACTATCCGTCTGGGGGATACAGCCCCTCTGGTTCAGGCGGGAGTTGAAACACCTAGTATGACCGGGTGTCATTCACACACTCTGACCAGATAGACTAGATATTACTGGCTGGGGGATATAGCCCATAACACCCACCAGGTTTGTTATATATGCGTATATAGCCACAGTATGCACGGCATGATTATATGTGAGGCTAGTTCAGATGTTCAGTTACCTGATTTGGGGGGGATATAGCCCATAACACCAGGTAGGTACCAGTTCAGATAACAGTCCAGTTTTAGCTCAGTACAGTTATTAGTACTCAGTTATCAGCCACCAGTTCTTAGCGTTAGTATCAATCGAAAGCTATCAATTCCAGTTTCTAGTAACCAGTTATCAGGCATATTACAGTTATTTATCAGTGTAGCTCAGCTCAGTCTTCAGTTCCAGATTCAGCTAGACTTCAGTTTATATTCAGATCATGGTTAGTAAGTCTTCAGATTCCTAGCTATATTGCTATGCCCTAGCTCATATTTACATATTTATATTCCAGCCTTACGGTTTCATTCAGCTATGATATATTATATGCTCATGCCTTACATACTTGGTACATATCTTACTCATGCCCTTTTCTGGGGCGCTGCATTTCATGCCACGCAGGTGCAGATAGATCAATACTTGGACCACGTTAGTAGGCCATCTATCAGCTATTGGAGTCACTCCGCTTACTCCCGGAGTTACTTATCTTTTGGTATGTGTACAGTCAGCCAGTTTGGGTATGGCGGGGCCTTGTCCCATCCTTTGTATATTCAGTTCAGCACTCTTAGAGGCCTGTAGATATGTCCCTGTGTGGTTCTGTCAGTATGTTATGTATGTCAGCTTGTGTTAGCCTTGTCAGCCTTTTGCATTGCATAGTTCTTATCAGCTAAGTTTATGTTTATTCCGTTTATCAGTTA
Source organism: Petunia x hybrida (assembly GCA_037355625.1). Lineage (NCBI taxonomy): Eukaryota > Viridiplantae > Streptophyta > Magnoliopsida > Solanales > Solanaceae > Petunia > Petunia x hybrida. The sequence goes on from JBBBVM010000669.1 coordinate 563,496, forward strand.
TATTCATGGTTAGCAGATTATCAGCAGGATTAGTGATGATTGACACTTTGTGTTGGTCATCCGTCGCGGCCCTAGGTTGGGTCGTGACAACGGGATACGTTGTAACTCACATAGAGTTTGGTGCATTAGCATAGAAATTTCCCATTTTCTCTTTTACGTTATGTTGAACTACTTCTGGCCTGATTCCAGGAATGGCAACTGGATAAGTAAGTAATCCATATCGGATTGGGTCAAAATATTGTAATACTTTAAGTTTGTTTATCTTTTAATGATGTAATTCCGAACTACACATCTGGGCCAGATGTGTAGGCATTCCAATTCGGATTCGGGTTCGCACTTAGATTGCCATATTCTCCAAAAATGTTATGTAAGCAGAATTACATGCGGTCTGATTTCCACAGTGGGATACATAGACGCTCACATCGGGCTCGACTCTATAATATTAAAATTTCTATTTTTTCCTAATGAAGACAACTGGGGCAATTTTTGCAAAGTAAGTTGAAGATATTGAAGACCATAACTGGGGCAGCTTTGCAAAACAAGTTGGAGAAGTTTGCAGAATTGACACTAGGCCAATTTTTGTTAAGCTAACTAGGGCAGAATTTTGCAAGAGCGGCATTGGATGCCAGAAGTTGAGTTGGCAAGAATTTTGAAAGTTGGTTAAGCAAACAGTGCAGTATTACAAGAAAAGACATTCAGTTTATTCTGAATATGTCACAATTTAAGACAAAGCAGAGATTTTAAAACACAGAAAATGTGTAAGTGTGGAAATATTTTGCCTTGCTTCATTAAGCCACGTCTCAGAACTCGGATCACAAGTCCAAACAAAGGGAGAAGAAGAAAGCGGCTACGGGATCAAGACTTCAGTCAGTATGAATCAAACACCCCCTCCTAAACTAATAATTATTTTTTTTTAGCACAGGAACATGAAGAATCACTGAAATTAAGCGTCAAGTTCACCCATCGGGATCAAAAGCCCATTTGGCTCCTCGTGACTTTAGCGACACAAGCCGAATGACTTCAACTCTCACTTGACATTTCCTTTATCTTTAACATTATCATGTCTATATAAATTTAAAGGATACTTTATTTTGCAGGTAATTTTACCATTTATTTACAAGTATCAACATCAAGTCCATTGACGATTTTTGAAGATGTTACTTCATTCTTGTCATCTATCGAGTGACGTTATTTCAATTAAGTTATCTATGGAGCCTACCGTAAACAACTGGAGGCCTTATTATGAAGTATATCATGAACAGGTGAAGACATTATTATTATGGAGCCTACCGTAAACAACATGAGGCCTTATTATGAAGTCTATCGTGAACAAGCGAAGACATTATTATTATGGAGCCTACCGTAAACAACTGGAGGCCTTATTATGAAGTCTATCACGAACTGGGGAAGACATCATTATCATGGAGCCTACCGTAAACAACTGGAGGCTTATTATGAAGTCTATCACGAACAGGAGAAGACGTCATTATCATGGAGCATACCGTAAACAACTGGAGGCCTTATCATGAAGTCTATCTTGAACAGGCAAAGACATCATTATCCTAGAGCCTACCATAAACAACTGGAGGCCTTATTATGAAGTCTATGGTGAACAGGTGAAGATGCCATTATCATGGAAACCAACCATAAAAAATTGGACGCCTTATTATGAAGTCTATCATGAATAGGTGAAGATGTCATTATCATGGAAACCTACCATAAATAATTGGAGGCCTTATTATGAAATCTATCGTGAACCGGCGAAGATGTTATTATCATGAAAGCCTACCATAAACAATTAGAGGCCTTATTATGAAGTCTATCGTGAACAGGCGAAGATGTCAATATCATGAAGCCTACCATAGACAATTGGATATCTTATTATGAAGTCTATCGCGAACGGGCGAAGACGTCATTATCATAGAGCCTACCATACAAAATTAGAGGCCTTATTATGAGGCCTTATTATGAAGCCTATCGTAAACAATCGAAGGCGCTATTGCTTTGAAGCCTACCATAAACAACCAGAGGCCTTATTATGAAGTTTATCGCAGACAAGCAAAGATGTTATTCATCAAGTTAAATACTCTTTGTGTTATGCCCAGACCGTTCTGCCATTTGATCAATCAATCCTTACGCTTTGCTCAAACATGAGATATTGTCGAAAAGGCGGCATTTTTATCCTTATATTTTGTTTTAAGTCTACTGTATGTTTCTACGAATTGAAGTTCTTTATTATTTTATTTTCAGTCTACCAATGGCCTTGAAGTCATCTTGCCTCACAAAGCCGGATTGCTTCGCCAGTTGATTGGAAGACAAGCTTATCATTGATTCTGCAACCAGCATCTAAAAGTTTTATTATTGTTAATTATTTCTTACTCCATTTATCAAGTCTTATTTGCAGTTACTCGCTTACCACTTATATAGACTTTACAGGAATTTTAGCAGGACCGCAGCAGTATTTGGAGCATAACGTGGAACTTTTTCTTAGCAGTGAACTGGGGCAATCATTGATATGAGCTAGACCCTAAGTCCGAGGTTCAAGATCTGAGACAAGATGGACTGTTATCGAGATGCAGTTGAAACTATGTCCGTGTAAACTCCTCTTTATGGGTGTATTGTCGACCACATCTTCATAACTTGGGTGATTACAAGCTTCTTTTCCCTCGTTTAAGTAGTCGTTATCTCGTCTTTGTTTTTGAGTCGCGTCGAACTACATATGGCCTGATTCTTGTTTAGCCAAAGATATGTAGGCAATTCAAAGACTGGAGTTCGGCCATGTCCATAAGCCTCGTCTTTTTGTCCTTGAATCAAAAGTCTTTGGCTTTATCGTGATAAAATTGGCTTTCACGTCAACTTATTTACCCTGAAAACTCTTTCATCCTTTTCGGGTTAAGAGGGGCAGCTGTTTACACCCAATTTTATCCCGGAACCCTATAAAATTAATAATTTATTAAAGAATATTTATAATTAGGGCTAAAATTTGAAATTAGATAAAAAGCATTTGAAATTTGATAAAAGGGACAAAATCGCTATACACACCCTCAATTTCAGTTTATTTGTGTAAATTCATACTTTTATGTAAACATCTCACCCATATCCCTATACCCGAAACCCATTTTCCCTGAACCCGACACCCGCCTTGTTCCTAATTCTTCCAAAAACACTCAAGAACCCTAATAATTTCCCCCCAAAAAATTTACAGCTAATCCATTCATACAGTGAACGAATTAGGGAGCTCCAACATCGTCCTTTTCATAGTACACCTTAACCTTTCAAAGCCAACCAAAATCATCCAAATCTCATACAAATCCGAGTGTCCAATTTGAATCCAACGTATCTGATTTGTCTTTCATCATTTTACACCCAAATCCCACATCAATTTGAACCCCATTTGAAACCTCAAACTTCACCTATAAATACCCCTTTGATTCTCAGAATTTGGGGGTCGAATTTTGGTGAAGGAATGGAGGGACTTCGAAAACGAGGACCCTCTTAGTGCTTTTTTAAATAGCGATTTCATTTTTCCTTTCTAATTTTCGACTTTTTAATTTTGTTAATCGTCAAGTTGTCGTTGCTTGTTCGAGTGTAAGGACCTCGGATTGATCGCCCCATTCACTGCCTCGCAAAAGGTCAGTGATTTCCCTTTTTATTCATTTGTGTTTACGTAGTCATTTGCTTAGTTTTTAAGCTTAATTATTAGTTCAAATCTTGATGCTTTGGTGTGTATAAGTAGAATGACCAGTGTTTGATGGCAAGAAGTATACTCTCTTGAGCTTGATGGCAAGAAGTATACTCTTGTACCTTTATCTCCTTCTCAAGTGTTTGAAGATCAAAAAAGATTGAGGGGAACAATGGGAAAACAAAGGGGAGGGATAAAAAGTAAGTTTGAGGGAAAAGAAAAGAAAGATAGCCAAGAGAAAGAGAGACTGGGCAGCAACATGAGTAAAGAGGTAAAAGAGGGCTTGAGTGTAAAATTGAAAAATTTTGGTGAGAAGAAAGAGGCTAAGAGAGAGATAAAAAAAAGTTTCTATATAAAAACCAAAGAGTGTTTAAGTGCAAGAAAAGAGGGGTTGCCTATAATACTACTTACATATAAAGAAGTTTTGATTAACTCTGACGTTACTCCTTCTTTGTCTAGTAGTGTTTCTTCTCTGTTGCAGGATTTTAATGATGTCTTTCCAGAGGATATTCCTAAAGGGTTACCACCTTTGCGTGGTATTAAGCACTAAATAGATTTTGTGTCTGGTTCACAACTTCCAAATAGGCCTGCTTATAGGAGTATTTCGGAAGAGACAAAGGAGCTGCAAAGGCAAGTTTAGGAATTCTTTAAAAGGGATTTTTCGTGAGATCATGAGCCCTTGTTCTGTTCCGGAATTATTGGTTCACAAAAGGATGGAACTTGGAGGATGTGTATGGATTGTAGAGCTATCATTAAGATAACGGTAAAGTATCGCCATCCTATTCCTCATCTTGATGATATGTTAGATTAATTATATGGGTCCAAAATATTTTCTAAGATTGATCTAAAAGAAGTTACCATCAAATTTGTATGAATCCTGAAGATGAATGAAAACCTTCTTTTAAGACCAAATATAGTCTATATGAGTGGTTAGTTATGTCTTTTGGCTTGACTAATGCACCTAGTACTTTCATGGGATTAATGAACCATGTTTGTAAGGATTTTTAAGGAAAAATTGTTGTGGTGTATTTTGATGATATTTTGATCTACTCTAAGAATCGTGAAGAGTATGTAGAACACCTAAAATAAGTTTTTGAAGTTCTTAGAGAACAACTCTTATTTTCTAATCTCAAGAAGTGTACTTTTTGTGTTGATTGTGTGGTTTTCTTAAGTTATGTGGTCACTTCTAAGGGTGTGGAAGTAGATGAGGAGAAAATAAAAGCAATCAAAGAATGGTCTAAACCTAAGAGCGTAACTAAAGTTAGGAGTTTTTATGGGCTTGCTAGTTGTTATAGGTAGTTTGTGAGAGATTTTAGCACCAATGCTGCTCCTCTAATTGAAGTCATCAAGAAAGATAGGGTTTTTACATTGGGGAAAGAACAAGATGATGCATTTAAATTGTTGAAAGACAGGTTTTGTTCTGCTCCTCTATTGCAATTACCCGATTTTTCTAAATCTTTTAAAATTGAGTGTGATGCTTCTGGCAAAGGAATAGGTGCTGTTTTGATGCAAGATTCTAAACCAACTGCATATTTTAGTGAAAAGTTGAGCAGAGCTACATTGAACTACTCAACTTATGACAAAGAGCTATATCCTTTGGTAAGGACTTTAGCTACATGGCAACACTATTTGTGGCCAAGAGAGTTTGTAATGAAGACTGACCATGAGTCCTTGAAACACTTGAAGAGTCGAGGCAAGCTTAATCGTAGACATGCCAAATAGATTGAATTTATTGGAACTTTTCCTTATGTAATTTCTTACAAACAAGAAAAAGACAATGTGGTTGCAGATGCACTTTCAAGGAAGTATGTTCTAGTCTCTACTCTTTCTTCAAAGTTGATGGGTTTTGAACAAATAAAGTGTTTCTATGCTAATGATTCTAATTTTTTGAAGCCATTTTTAGAGTGTAAAATGGGACCTTATGAAAAATTTACACTTCAAGATGGATTTCTTTTAAAAGAAAATAAGTTGTGTGTTCCTAACTACTCTTTGCGTGAACTTTTTGTTACGGAAGCACATTCTGGTGGGCTTATGGGACACTTCGGTGTGCCTAAAACTTTGGACATACGTTATGAACATTTCTATTGGCCTAACATGAGAAATGATGTTGAAAATGTGTGTTTACAATGTCTTGAACGTAAACAAGCCAAATCTAAAGTGTTACTACATGGTCTTTAAACTCCTTTACCTGTTTCTACTTCTCCTTGGATTGATATTTCTATGGATTTTGTTCTAGGGTTGCCAAGGACTAAGCATGGTAAGATAGTATATTTATGGTATTGGATAGATTTTCCAAAATGGCTCGTTTTATTCCATGCTTAAAAACAAATGATGCATCTCATGTTGCTGGCTTGTTTGTGAACGAAGTGGTTAAATTGCATGGCATACCTAGAACTATTGTTAGTGATAGGGATGCTAAATTCTTAAGTCACTTTTGGAGGGTGTTTTGGGGGAAACTGGGAACTAAACTACTATTCTATATCTTGTCACCCACAAACTGATGGGCAAATGGAAGTAGTTAATAGATTCTTAAGAAACATGTTAAGGGTTATTTTAAAAGGAAAACTAACTTCTTGGGAAGATCACTTACCTATGGTGGAATTTGCTAATCATAGAACTATCCATTCCTCCACAGGTATGTCTCCTTTTGAAGTTGTGTATGGATTCAATCCTCTTACTCCCCTTGATTTGTTACCTTTACCCACTAATGATGTTTCTAGTCTTGATGAAAGACAAAAGGCTGAAATAATGAAAAAGATTCATATACAGACAAGGCTCGCAATTAAGAAGAAGAATGAAAAAGTAGCCTTGAGAAGGAATAAGGGTCAAAAAGCTGTCATATTTGAACCTGGAGATCTAGTTTAGGTTCATATGAGAAAGGAGAGTTTTCCTTCAAAAGGAAAAGCAAGTTGCACCCTAGGGGAGATAGACCATTCAGTCCTTGAGAGACTTGGAGACAATGCTTTCAAACTTGATCTAACTGGTGAGTATCAAGTTAGTGTTATATTTAATGTTGCTGAACTTTCTTTATTTGATGTAGGTTTGAAATCGATGACGACTTCTCTTCAAGAAGAGGGGAATGATAACATCCATGGAAGCTCTACTCCATTGAAGGGAAAGGATGAAGCTTTGGAAGCTCCAAAAAGGTCCATGACAATTTCTCAAGCAAGGGAATTCTAAGACAAGCTTATTGGGCTTCAATTAGCAATTATCAAGTGCAAAAATTTTCACCCAGTACTCTTAGTAAGCACTGGTTTTAGATAAATTTCCCATTTTGAAATATTTTAACTAACTGCCCTCCACATCACTAGTTAGTACGTGAAATGACTATTTTATCCCTACCTAAACCTAGTTCATATTGAGCTTTTTCCTTTTTCCTTTTTTCTTCGTGACTAGTTTCCTCTTTCTTTCCTCTTTCCTTTCCTTCTTTCTTCTTTGTGTTATGCAGACTTAGGATATGTTTTTCTCTCTTTTCGTGTGTTTATTTTATTTTTTTGTTATTATTTTTTGTTTAAACTGTGCTATAATGAAATTCCTATTTTGCCTAATGCTTTATCTATATTTTTTTTCTTTTTCTATATTTTTTTGGTAATTATTATTAATATACTTATCTGTTAGTTTTTTTATTTGGATTGATGATCGTCGTATTAATTTTGAGGTTCATGTGAACTTTTTTTTTCTTTTTTTGCTTGATTAAGGTGATTTTAAGGTTCTTCTCAGCTATAGCCATTAGATCTTCTTGTTTTCTATTGCGCAGAGCTTAAAGTCTTGGCTTTTGCCATCACTTGCAGAGACGATTTTTGTAAGTTGCCTATTATACCAGAGCTACAAGTCTTGATTATAGCCAAGAATTGCAGAGACTTTCTTTGCAAGTTGCTCATTGCACCAGAGCTTAAAGTCTTGACTATTGCCAATACTTGCAGAGACTTTATTTGCATGTTGCTCATTGCATAGAAGCTTAAAGTCTTGGCTATTTCCAATACTTGCAAAAACCTTTTCTGCAAGTTGCTCATTGCACCATAGCTTAAAGTCTTGGCTATTGCCGATACTTGTAGAGACTTTCCCTGCAAGTTGCCCCTTCCACCAGAGCTTAAACTCTTGGCTATTACGAAGAGTTGCAGAGACTTTCTCTGTAAGTTGCTCTTTTCACCAGGCATGAGTTTGTTTAGTAATGTATTGCCTATCAGGTATGAGTTTGTTTATTGTTTACTAGTAGTTACTGTGTGTTTTATTTCTCTATTTTTGTCTTGTTGACTTTACACATTGGTGACTGTACAAGAATTTTTCTGCATATTAATTGTGAGTTTACTATGGTAATTCGTAATGATGTATGTGCCTTTGTCTTTACTTGCTGTTTTGTTACCATATGATTTTTAAATTTTGTTTATCGAATAAGTATAGTTTATTTTTTGTTCTCTTAGGAAGGAGATCAAGATTTTAAGTTTGAGCATTGGTTTGATGCCAAGGTTGTTGGGGTGGTGATGTAAAGTATAGTAGGTTGGTTAGTGCATTTTTTACAGAGCGTCAGATGATGCTGTTGAAAGGTGAAGTTTTTGACAAGTACCCCAAGCAGAGAAACTAGTAAGCATTCTTGAGATGATTTTTAGTAATTAGTTGATTATTTTCTTTCCTTTTTTAGTCTTTCCTGTTTTGTTTTTATTTTTCATAATCAGGTTTTATATTTAATTCATGCAGTGTTGATTGTGATGCTTATACAGTAAAGTTTGCTGACATGCTAATGAATGAGAAGGAGGTTTCAAGGTATAGGCTTACCCAGCTTTGGCAATATCGACTTGATTTGGCTGCCAATCTGTGGTGTCATGCGAACTCCATGACAACTCCTAAGTATGAGAACCCTCTGGAGATGATAAGAGATGGTTATCATGAATATAATGATTTTTCATGTGAACGAAAACTTGACGTACCATTTGTTGTTGTAAAAAACAACTGAACATGTAGTATTTATGAATGAGTGAATGTATTTTAAATTTTTTGGGAATGTTAATTGTGATGATTACTTCATGTGATTTGGTAATTGTGTTTTGTGGTTTAAACGTACGAATATGTGCAAGAAACTAATGGTATAATGTGTATTCTTCTACCTCTTAATATCTTGGTTAATGAATTGTGTCTCATTTTATATGTATGATTGCTTTAATTGTTTGCTAGTGCTGCAGAATACCTTTTCTTGCTCTTTCATTCACTTAGACTATTCTGCATTTGCGTTTTTGAAAGCGTAAAAATATTATTTAGTTGGTAAGGAAGTGGTTGAATGCAAATGTCGATTTTGCCAAGACTTCAAGGCAAGTTAGATGTGCGAAGAAGGGGGAAGGGGTGTTGGGGTGAGGATAGTATTACCCTTTTGCCAAGTTTTTCAGTCGCAGTTGGAGTTGCGATTGAAGGGTTCGAGGGCAAACGTTGCCCTGCCAACACTTGACGAGATGTTGGCTTGGAGAAGGGGGGAGGTGGTCGAGGAAAGTGTTGTCTGTTTTCCAAGAACTCAAGGAAATTTTTGGATTTCGAGAAGGTAGGGTTCAAGGGAAAATGTTACCCTGCCAAGACTTCAAGGCAATTTAGCATAGAGAAGAGGGGAGGGATTGAGGAAAGTATTGGCCGCTTGCCAAGAGGTCGAGGCTAAGTGGTTATGAGTTGTTACGAGTTTAAGCGGGTTAGTAAAAAGTGAAACAAAATCTTTTTTGTAGGACACAAATTTCATTAATAGCGCAAATAATAAGTACCGTTAACAATTTAAATTCAAGTTCATAAGAGTAATTAAAACGAATTGTGGGGTAACTCTCTTCTTGTAAAGTCAATCAATTGCCCTTCTTGCTGACACAACACAATGCTATGGCTTGCTTCATTCACAACGGATTCCCTTGTGTTGGCGGTTCTGCTGTTATTTGATGACGAGTTATTCCTTTTAACAACTTCTACTATGAAATGGATCTTCTGAAATTCTCATAATTCTCCAGTAAATACATGCAACTGATAAGTTCTTGATCGTTTTCTACGATCATGCCCTTGCACGTTTTCATATTGGTATCAAACCATATCTTTGCTTCACTCTCATCACTGTTGATGCTTAGAGCATTAAAAATTTCTTTTTCAAATGCGTGGTATGTAATACCATCTTTCACAAGTATCAATGTCATGGTTCATATATTTATTGCTTGCATCATATTTTTCATTGCAAGCGATGTATATGCAATTTGTTGCCATAGTACTAATCCTGCACATAATGAACACGAATGACATGCTCAGATTTTGATGGATAGATCATCAAGATAGAAACAAGATATTGGTATATAGGAAGGGAATATTGGGTAAACTTTTGCCCTTGTTGTTGGACCAGATCTTAAAGTATTGGCTATTACCAAGACTTGCAGAGACTTTCTCTACAAGTTGCCCATCGCACAGAGCTTGAAGTCTGGGCTATTGCCAAGAGTTGCAGAGACTTTTTTCTGCAAGTTGCCCAATTGCACAGAGCTTAAAGTCTTGGCTATTGCCAAGACTTGCAGATACTTTCTCTGCAAGTTGCCTATTGCACCAGAGCTTCAAGTATTGGCTATTGCCAAGACTTGCATGGACTTTCTCTCCAAGTTGCCTATTGCATATAAGCTTAAAGTCTTGGTTATTAGTAAGACTTGCAAAGACTTTCTCTACAAGTTGCCCATTGTACCAGAGCTTAAACGTTTGGCAATAGCCAAGACTTGTAGATATTTTCTTTGCAAGTTGCCCATTGTGCCAGAGTTTAAACTCTTGGCAATAGCCAAGACTTGTAGAGACTTTCTCTGGGAATTACCCATTGCACCAGAGCTTAAAGTCTTGGAAAGCCAAGACTGGCAGAGACTTTCTTTGCAAGTTGCCCATTGCACCAAAGCTTAAAGTCTTGGCAATGAGACTTGCTCTGCAAGTTGCCCATTGCACAGAGCTTAAATTTTTTGGGCTCTTGCTAAGACTTGCAGATACTTTCTCTGCAAGTTGCCCATTGCACCATAGCTTAATGTTTTGGCTATTGTCATGACTTGCAGAGATGCTCATTGCATCAAAGCTTTTTCTTGGCTATTAGAAAGACTTACAGAGACTTTCTCGTAAGTTGTGCATTACACCAGAGCTTAAACGCTTGGCAATAGCTAAGACTTGTAAAGAGACTTTCTCTATAAAATGCCTATTCTCTAGACTTTAAGAGACTTTCTCTGCAAGTTGCCTATTGCACTAGAACAACGGGAACCTTGCAGTTCATATTTTACTACTTGAATATCGATCTAGTGGCATCTGCTGCTGATAATAGGCCAACTTTATACATAATTGGATGTGTTTTACCCATACTTGGTGCATTCTAGTGACGTTTAATGTTAAAAATGTGGTGAATTGAGCTAATTGGTTGTATTTTGATGTAAAAGAGGCTAATGATGCCAAAGGAAGATGATTTGAGCGAAAATGGAGCCTAAAAGTAAAATCCAGAGGAATTTAAGTATGTGGTGCGTCGTATGACCATAGCACAGCCTCGAGACAAAATTTTGATGAAGAAAAATGTTCCCGAGGCAGTGAGCTAACTCCCCATCGCATAGCCATTGCATGGGAGAGAGAAAAATGATCTTGGGGCATTTTGGAGTAGCTGTGCGTCGCACAGGACAAGGAGGAAAGTTCCAATAGCCTTGTGATGTAGTTGTGCTTTGCACAGGGCAAAATTTCTGCAGTTTTGTAAATCCGTACAGTTTGGTCATTTGGCACAAGGACGTGATATAAATGCCAAAAAGACGATTTTGAGAGAAGTTCTCAACCTATAAAGAACAAGAAAAAGGCTAGGGCAGTGGAGAACAAGGATCTAACGGGTTTGCTTAACTTTTTCAATCCTTTTCTTGCACTTTATTGATTATGGTTGCTTATGTCATAAATCTTGTGAATATGAGTGGCTAAGTCACCCTTTCTAGGGCTTGACGGAACCATTATTGGATGATGTGTTGAATATTTTGTTAATTTATCAAGCTTGAAATTATTATTCATGATTATTCAACTATGTTATGATTGTTTTCGATTGTACAACTCACAATTAAATGTGCCCTTTATCCTTGTAAACTTTTGGAATAGTGTTTTGAGTTAGGGTTAGTTGAATAGCGATACTTTAACCCAAATAAGGAATTGTTTAGGGAAAAAGAACGGGGTGAGTTCGGAAACAACGAACCCTTATCGTGGTCACGTGGGTAGTCCATCTTATCATCTTGTGTTAACTCGGAAAAGTAACTCAGGATAGTTATTGCTTGTTATTGGAGAATACTAGCGATAAACTAGGAGCTCATGATCATTAGGGATAATCAAGCGAGATTGAATGCGTAGTATTCGGTACATCAATTCGATAATTGGAGAAGTCATGTTCTAGGCCTTTTATTCTTGAATCTTCTCTAGTACTTACTTGCTTTTAATTAATTGTCATTACTTTCTAGTTTACATACCAAAATCATTATGAATCGTTCTTGAAATTGTTTGAACTAAAAATTGTAAAAGTTAAGTTACGAATTAACGTTTGCTATCTGTGGGATTCGATGCAGGACTTGTTAAACCAGGTTATATTTGCAGCGAATGCTTATCCTTTTTAGGATGAGTTTTTGGCGTGATCAAATTTCGGCGCCGTTGCCGGGGAGCATTGTTTTAGTTTGTAGCTGTAAATATTCCTAGGTTTTTAGTTTAGATAATTTAAGTTTTGTACATATATTTTTGTTTAAGGAATATGAAATTTTTCCCTTCCCCGAGCACCTATTATTATGATTGTTCTTTTGCTTGTGACAGTGTGTTTAAGAACATGATGAAGTGCTTGCTTGACCAAGGATATGAGAATCAACAAGTCATGGAGGAATTTTGGGATAATAGCCTAAAATATGACTTGACCATTGAGAGGATAGATGAACAAAAAGCAGAATTCAAACCATTCAGTCCTATGGTAGTGAATGATGTCGACACTGAGGAAAAGTCATTAGAGTCAAGTGTAAAAGTGAAAACCTTAATATTGGAAGAATTGAGTGTGTATGAATGTGAGTATGTCAAAAATGAAATACTATTGAAGTTTAAGCACATTAGGCTTCATTCAAAACACTTTTCGACATTGTGTTTGGATGGTGATGTGGAAGTTGATCCATCCGAGTCTTTGAATGCGTCTAATGATGAGGAACAATGTGTTTTCATTCTTGAATTAGTTATTCCAAATCGAGAAAATGGCATGTCTTGATTAAAGGCCAAGACGTGCATAATGAATATTAGGAAACTTGGCTCACTTGACCGCAGGAGCACGATCGTAAGCTTGAATCCAAATTGGGGAGGCAATTCGTCTTCTCAAGGTGGAGAGAAAAGTTGGGATATTGATACTTGTCGTGCCACGATATTAAATAAGGCGCTAATTGGGAGGCAACCAAATTTTCTTGTTTTATTTTGTTTTATTTTGTTTTATTTGTTTTGGAAGGATGTTACTTGGTGTGCTTTTTGTTTTGCAGGTTTCGAATAGTATGGATTCTAAGTGTGGGGTGCTTGCAACCCCTTATGTCTGATGATGAAGTCCTACTTGGGGGAAGTCTGAGTACCCAGTGCCCTAAAGAAGCCCGCAGGGATGTTCTTCGGGCTTAGAGCCCTAGGGAGTTTCTCTATCACCCTTATTTTATTTTAATGCATCGAGGGCAATACATGATTTTAAGTGTGGGGTGGGAGTCTTCCAATTTGTATTAATAATCCTCTTTGGTTTTTTTTGTGCCTCGGTTCTTTTCCAAGGGATGTTGTTTGAACAGGGTGTAGGATAATTTATTTTTTCAAGATTAAAAAGTAGGAATGATAAGTCGTGCGTTCTTCTATTTATGGCTTGTTTTATATGAATACTTAGGTTGAATATGTGGATTACATGGATTCATCATGATTTTGTTTTGTTATGCATTGATAACTGTTGAGTACCCTTGTATGATGCGTAGGCTCAGGTTTTAACTCTCTTATGTGCTATACTTGAATGCATGCTCCCTTGCTTTAATTTGAGAGCTAGAGTTGAACCGTCCTGAGTAGACCGTATGCCATGTGTGTGTGAGATTTGTTGTTGCTTTGTGCTTACATTACGATGTCTAGAACTTGCCCCGAGTGTGTGCAAAGCGAAATGATGAGTCTTGCTCGGTTTAGGAAGTGATATAGGCATTTCTTTGTTAGCATATAAATTGTTTGCCTACCCAATGAAAGTGGACCCTAGTGAGCCCCTTTGAGCCTGAAACTTTTTCGTTGGTAACCATATTACAAGCTGAATCCTTTTGTTTTGAATTGACTATATATTGAACCCTTTTACCTTTTTTGAGCATTTATGGTTCTAATAAGCTGTGACACCATAGTTAGAGGAGTTGGTTGTGGTTGAGACCAGAAAGAAGAAAGAAAGGTGCATTACTTGGGAGAAACTGCTGGTAAGGACTGAAAAAACAGACAAAAAAAAAAAGATAAGACCAAAAAAAAATTGTCCTTTACTAGTGGTTACTCTTGAAAGCTTAAAGAAAAAAGAAGCTTGTGATGATAAAGAATTGAAAAATTATGAAGAGTCGGGTGAACAAAAAAGTGATTATATTATGTGATGTATTAAAATGCTCATGGAAGGCCAGTCACTATTAACTAAATGTATCATATCTGTCCTGCAGCCTACATTACAACCTGTGAAAGTCCTATTGATCTTAGACCGAGTGAGCTTACATTAGTCAAGTCTTACACTACGGGCAAGCCTATGGTACGTCTAGTGTGGTACATGACTTCTTTCTGAGAGTGAGTGAGTCTTGCATTTGTTAAGTCCCAATGTTACTTGAAACTTTGTGTTTGAATGGGACAATTTTCTTGTTGTGAGGGCACATGGTTAATGAGGGATCGGTGAAGTTATTAGGCTTCTCAGTTAAAGTAGGTGAGTGAGTAGGAGGGTTGGTGCTAATGAGTCGGTTCTTGAGGTTAGGAAATTGCGAGAGGGAACTTGATTGTATTAAATATTCTTGGCATTAATATATTTGTGAAGACAAGTGTGAAAAGTGCATATGCGTCATTCTAAGTTTTCCAATAAGCTATGGCCATAGGTAGTGTCGTCATTCCTAGAAAAGTCCAGGTTTTGCTCGAGGACGAGCAAAGGTTCAAGTGTGGGGTGGTGATAATAGGCCAAATTTATACATAATTGGATGTGCTTTACCCATACTTTTGTGCATTCTAGTGACGTTTAATGTTAAAAATGTGGTGAATTGAGCTAATTGGTTGTATTTTGATGTATAGGAGGCTAATGATACCAAAGGAAGATGATTTGAGCGAAAATAGAGCCTAAAAGTAAAATCTAGAGGAATTTAAAGATGTGGTATGTTGTATGACCATAGCACAGCCTCGAGACGAAATTTTAATGAAGAAAAATGTTCTCGAGGCAGTGAGCTAACTCTCCATCGCATAGCCATCTCATGGGAGAAGAGAAAAATGATCCTGGGGCGTTTTGGAGTAGCTGTGCGTCGCACAGGACAAGGAGGAAAGTTCCAAGAGCCTTGTAATGTAGTTGTGCTTCGCACAGCTATAGCACCAGGGAAAAATTTCTGCAAATTTGTAAAGCGGGGCAGTTTGGTCATTTGGCTCAAGGACGTGATACAAAGGCAAAAACGACGATTTTGAGAGTAGTTCTCAACTAGAAAGAACATAAAGAAGGCTAGGGCAGTGGAGAACAAGGATCTAATGGGTTTGCTTAACTTTTTCAATCCTTTTCTTGTACTTTATGGACTATGGTTGCTTATGTCATGAATCTTGTGAACATGAGTTGCTAAGTCACCCTTTCTAGGGCTTGACGGAACCATTATTAGATGATGTGCTGAATATTTTGTTAATTTATCAAGCTTGAAATTATTATTCATGATTATTCAACTATGTTATGATTGCTTTCGATTGTAGAGCTCACAATTGAATGTGCCCTTTATCCTTGTATACTCTTAGAAGAGTGTTTTGAGTTAGGGTTAGTTGAGTAGCGATACTTTAACCCAAATAAGAAATTGTTTAGCAAAAACGAACAGGGTGAGTTCGGAAACAACGAACCCTTATCGTGGTCACGTGGGTAGTCCATCTTATCATCTTGTGTTAACTCGAAAAAGTAACTCAGGATAGTTATTTCTTGTTATTGGAGAATACTAGCGATAAACTAGGAGCTCATGGTCATTAGAGATAATCAAGCGAGATTGAATGCGTAGTATTCGGTACATCAATCCAATAGTTGGGGAAGTCATGTCCTAGGCCTTTTGTTCTTGAATAGTACTTACTTGCTTTTAGTTAATTGTCATTACTTTCTAGTTTACATACCAAAATCATTATAAATTGTTCTTGAAATTGTTTGAACTAAAACTTGTTAAAAGTTAAGTTACGAATTAACGTTTGCTTTGTGTGGGATTCGACCCCGGACTTGTTAAACCGGGTTATATTTGCAGCGACACTTACCTTTTTAGGACGAGTTTGGGGCGTGATCAGTTGCCCATATGAAAAGTTTTTTGGATCATTATGAACAAAATTCATAGCTCGTTCAGGTAATAAGTAGTTATACAGAATTTTAAGTAAAATTTAATTTAAGTTAAACGAAATTATGTAGAAATTAATGCAACATTTAGTAAAACTCAGTCGGAATTTGAAGGAATCTAACCTTCAATCTTCGCTTCAATGGAGGAATATGTAAAAGTTGTAGGTTTTTAAGGGTTAGAGATTGTTTGAATGGAGAAAGGAAAGGGGAGGATAGTGTGGGTCTTTTTATTAGTTGTGAGGGGTATTTTCGTCCGGATTAAGTTTCATTAAACTAATTGAGGGTAGTTTAAACAACTGTTATTGAAGGCAAAGATGTAAACCATTGCTTACCGTGTCATATTTGTGCAATTCAGTCTATCAAGTGCCTTGTGTGGGAGAAAGAGTTCAAGTCCATAGAAGCTCAAAGGGCCAAATCTTATAACTATTTTATGGCTAATATTAAAGTCCAAGAAGAGGAATATTGGTGCCCAAAATCAGCCACAAAAAAAAAAGGATGTTGCTGCACAAAACAACCCTTAGTGCAAAAAACATCTCGGTCATGTCGGGAAAGGGCTGCATTCCAAGGGTCTGATGAAAAAATAAAACTGAGAAAATGACATAAATGATCCCTTATGTTTGAGGGTAGGTATAAAATCGTCCTTTAAATATATTGTTGAGCATATTTAATCCTTTAAGTTTATAAAAATTGAGCACTTTTAGTCTCCGTTAAGTTAAAAGTTTACTCTATGGGTTAAATGCTAACTCCGTCAGTTAAGTGTGACAGATTGTGCACAAAGTCTGTTAGTTCCTTTCTTCTTCCCATTATTTCGCCCAAATCTAAAATCCTTGATACTACCATTTTCAAATGTTTGCTTTCCACTCTCACCTACATAATTAAATGCATATACTTTGTTACATCAGAATCGAATGCTTAAATATAGTAATAAACCAATTAATTTTTCGTAATTAAAGATAACCTAAATATTCTTCAAAACAATTCGTCTAAAAATATTTTCCAAATAATGTAATGCTGATAAAAATATTTCTTCATAGACATTTGGCAAACTTCTCAAAATATTCTCCAAAATCTGGGGCAGACGTAGAGTCTGAGGAGCGGGTTCGGCAACATTCAGTAGATTTTGTGCATACAATATATTTATATTAAATATGTACAAAATCAAGTCGAGAACCCAGTAAACTTACACTTAAGATCATTATCTTAAAATTTAGAACCCATAACATTCAGATCTTAGATCTGCCACCAAAATCTAACAAAACTAAATTAAAATTTACCTTGTCATGTTTATTATAAATTTTCAACGACTTAATCAAAATCTTTTTTCAAAAATATAAATTAAAAACAATAATGTGGACACTGGATAGATACAAGTTATGCTACCTTTTTTAAAAAACTATAAAAAGACGACAAGAACACCAGACTAGAATGGATAGAGGCGTTTGCTATCGCTAACGAGGCTGCCAACTCTCTCTCTCTCTCTCTCTCTCTCTTGGTTGGCATCATATCCAACGCTTGTCTTTGTTGAAGATGATAGCATCCCCATAACTTCCTGCGGAGTTGATATCAATTACGGCGATGGGAAACTTTGAGTGGTAGCCAATTGAACTTTAACGAAAGGAGTTAGCATTTAACATTTTAACTCATGGAACTGAAAAAGAACTTAACAGAGACTAAAACTATCAAGTTTTTTGTAAATTTAAAGGACTAAATATGCTCAACAATATATTTAAAGGATGATTTGAACCTACCTTCAAACATAAGGGATTATTTATATCATTTTCTCAAATAAAACTTATTATTGAAGAAAGAGGCTTAGGGACCTCTCAAGTCTTTAACGAAGGAAAGGGGATTTCAATTTCTTTTTCATTTTCTTTTATTGCCCGTGTGTCATTAGAGAGGTAATTAACCAAAGCAGGGACCAAACAGTAATTATTAAAACTTGAGAAAACAACAAGTGGGATAAACAGGTGGCTGAGAAGTACAGATGTGGGACATACACGTCAAACATATATATACTCCCTCTCTCTCCACCTGACACACTTTTGCATTTCCCCATTCCATTCACTTCTCTCATCAAAACTTCTCAACTACACAACTGTTTCTCTCTCGGGCAAAATTCAAAAATACTACTGTTCATCATCTGATTTCTTCTTGTTTTCTCCATTTTTCGTCAAATTTGTTGTGGTTCAAGACCGATTGTTGCATATTTCCGTTCATCAAGTTAAAATAGGTACTTTTTCAACTTTTTTAAAGCAAAAACAAGAATGTGGTTCGTTTGAAACCCCTTGTTTAATTTTTATGGTTTGAGTTCATTTTTCTGGGTTTGTGTACAGATTTTCTGGTGCACGTTCGTTTGAAAACCCAGAATACACTGGTTTATATCGTGTCTTCGGTTCCCATGAAAAAATTATGTGTAAACATCTGAAATGGGTGTAAACATATTTGCAAATATGTACACATCTTTGCAGATGTGTAAACAAAAGATGAGTGTATATCTGAAAAAATGGGCATAGATCTGCAAGATCTGTACACATATTCTTGATGTGTACACATATTGTTGTATGTGAACAATATGTGTACACATCAAGAAGATGTGTGTACACAAAAGAAGTTAAAAAAGGGTTTATTATTTTTACACATTCTCTAAATGTGTACACATAAGGTTATATGTGTACACATATTATTTTATGTGTACACATATTCTTGAAGTGTGTACACAGAAGTTTAAAAAATGCACTACTATTTTTACACATATTCTTGATGTGTACACATATTGTTATATGTGTACACATATGACAATGTATCTGCACCTTTCCATGTGTAATTCTCTTAGAAGCTGTTTTCATTTAATCTAACTATGTTATTCCTTTTATTTGCTATGTAGATAATTTGGTTAGCACACGTCGTGGGGAGGCTAGTGGTATCAGTAACAGGGTGGCAAGAGGAAGGCTGATGGAAGAAGAGAGACGTCTGAAAATGCTAGCAAAAGAACTAGAATTCCTAGCGGTAATGCACGATCAAATGAGGCCCAATCAGAGAGCCAAGCCAGCATAGATATGTGTGCACCTGTAAATGTTAATCAAATCATTGAAGAAGTTAATCAACAAGCGGCACTCATAGATAGTGGATCAAAAAATGAGGACTCTGCAACTCAGGTAGGTGAAAATAAGGAGGGCGATGTAGAATGCAATAAGGGGGAGAAGAATACAGTGGAGAAAGAAAATGATAGAGTTACTGGTGATAGAGAAGAAGAGGCTGGTGATAGAGAAGATGAGGCTGCTGAAAAAGTTGTTAATGAGGTTATTGAAAAAGAAGGTGATGCTAGCGGAAGGGATGGAGTAGAAGAATGTGATGCTAGTGGAAGGGATGTAGTAGAAGAAGGAGCTGCTAGTGGAAGGGATGGAGTAGAAGAAGGAGCTGC
This sequence comes from Petunia x hybrida, assembly GCA_037355625.1. Lineage (NCBI taxonomy): Eukaryota > Viridiplantae > Streptophyta > Magnoliopsida > Solanales > Solanaceae > Petunia > Petunia x hybrida. The sequence goes on from JBBBVM010000669.1 coordinate 583,125, forward strand.
TAGTGGAAGGGATGGAGTAGAAAAAAGATGTTGTTGTTGGTGTTAGTGGAAGGGAAGAACAAGTAGAAGGTGTTGTTGGTGTTAGTGGAAGGGAAGAAGAAGTAGATGTTGTTGCCAGTGTTAGTGGAAGGGAAGAACAAGTAGAAGGTGTTAGTGTTAGTGGAAGGGAACAAGTAGAAGAACAAGAATGTGGAAGACAACAAGAAAGTGGAGAACGTGTTCGTACTGCTAGTGGAGTACAAGAAGAAGGTGGAGAACTTGTTGGTACTGCTGCCGGAGAGAAAGAAAAATTGGCAAAACGTGCTGCCTTTAGAAATTGGAGGTCGTTGTTGAGAAAGATAATACAGGATGATGACAATGTTGAGAAGGAAAAGGAGTTGGACAATGCTGAGAAGGATGCTGAGGACTTGGATAACAATGATGATGATGAGGAGACGGTTGAAGAAGAAAGTGTTGGTGCAAAATCAGTCGAGGCAGCCCCAGAAGTGGTATGTGTTTATGTGAACACATATAAATAATGTGTGCACATATAACTTATGTGTGCACATATAACTTTTGTGTACACAAATAAATGATGTTTGAAAAAATGTAACTGATCAGTATCTCTTAATCATTTACAGGTTGAGGAGGGCACAATGACTTTCCATCCTGATATGAATCTCAGGACCTTTATGGAGGAACATGGAGAGTTCACCGTGGCCAAGGTCACACAAAGATCCTCCCTTTCTGGGGATATGACAAAATTTCGAGAGGCTTTGACTAATCTGGATGTGTTGGATGATTTTAAAAGTTCGGTGTTTGGGCACTTGTTGGGTTTGAGTGATAAAGCAATTTTTCCTCCAAAATTAGTCCATGGGCTCCGATTGCGGACCATAAAATGCAAGAAGACAAAGGAGGTATGGGTCAAATTTAATAACCTTCCTGCTCGGTTTGGACTAAAGAAATTTGCATTAATGAAGGGATTGTCCTGCCATGATTACCCTAGTGATGTTTTTCTTGATGATGTGAAAGCGAAGGGGCAACAGATGTGGGACACATTAATCGAGGAGAATGGAGGAAAAAAGGATGTTTCTGGAAGTGAGCTCTTGAGAGTTATCAGTGAAGGTGATCTAGATGCTAGGACTAAGTTTCGTCTTTCCCTTGCTTGGTTTGCGCACTCAATCTTATGTTCGAAGGATGCGCGTCAAAGTGATGATCCTTTATTTGTTATGTTGGCTCATAGGCCTACCACATTCTTCGCCAAGTATCCTTGGGGGAGACAAAGCTTTGAGATGATAATTCAGAGCCTAGTCAAGCCAATGTCTGTTGAAATGAAAGGATACAACCTGTATGGCTTCCCATGGGCATTCGTTGCATGGGCACATGAAGCCATTCCATTCCTTCGGCACCCGGAATTTGATGACAAACCCACAAAACCAAGGATGATAAGATGGATCACTACCAAGCAGGAGAGGGAATGTGATCATATCCTCCACCATGTTGATAACCCGGTTAGTGATTTTCAGTTATCATCCATTTGGTGTTTACACATACACACATAGTTCTTTATGTGTGTACACATAACTTATATGTGTCCACATATAAGTTATATGTGTACACACAACTTTTATGTGTACAGACAAGTAAAATGTAAGAATATATTACACACAGTTCTTTATGCGTACACATAACATATATGTGTACACATATAAGTTATATGTGTACACATAACTTTTATGTGTACACGTATGTTTTATTTCCTGATCTTGTTTTTTTTCCTTTTCTAATACAATTTTTTTTATGGGGTTGCAGGTGGTGAGCCCATTCCTTGTGCCTACTCCAAGGGAGAAGAGAAAGGTGTTCATGAAAAATTTGTTGCCGTTTGTGGATGAGGAGGATGAGTTGATCGATCAATTGACGGAAAGACTTAAAGGTGCCCAAAATTTGAGGCTGGGGGATGTTGGTGGTGGTGACAGAGCTGTTGCAATTGTTGGTGTTGATGCAGAGGTTGTTCCAAAGCATATTGATACAAGAATGGATGATGTTCCAGAGCATAGTTATAGAAGAATGGATATTGTACCAGAGCCAAGTGATAGAAGAATGGAATTTGGTCGAGATCCAAGTGGTGATGGAAGAGAAGATGTTGGAGATAATGTTGTTGGAGATATACTTGTTGGCATGAGTGCTGACTTTGTTGATGGGAGAGTAAGAGAGAATGTTGACTGTAGTGGTGGTGGTCGTAGGCTTTTTAAACAATCTGGTGGATATGGAGGTGAGGCTGGTGAGAGCACCTCTAGAAGACATGGATGTATCAGATGCTCATTATGTGAAGTATGTAAGGAGGAAAAGGAAAATGAAGTGAAATTGTTGAAAGATTTGAAGGAATCTGTGGAATTCCTAAAAAGGTGTGCTGAGGAGAAGCCCAAAAGGACTGTGTACCCTTCTAGGGCTCAGATGTCTCCATTTGTTGCATCATTGAAGAAGGCGAGGGCAGGGAAGGCAAGGGCAACGAAGGCGACTAGGGCTAGGGTAACCAGGCCAAGGACTGCAGATGTTCAAGAGCAAGAGAGGTTGCCTGTTGATCTTTATAGACCAGTTGATCCAGCTAAGGAGGCTGTTTTTAATGCATACATGAAGTAGAAAAATAGAGAAAGCATCTTTTTCTGGGTCACTAGTACAACTACCTCGGCTTCCAAGATATAATCCGCATGAAGAAGTGGATGGAGAGTCAGGTACACTTTTCTCTATCTATGTACCTTTTTTGTGTACACGTATGATTTATGTATACACATATTATTTATGTGTATACATATTCTGGTATTTATACACATCAAGATTATGTGTACACGTAAAGAATATGTGTACGCATAAATAATCAGCTTGTAGACATGCATACTTGCTCAAGTATGTGATTGTTCTTTATATTAATTACCATCTTACATGCTTATATTCATTTTTGTTTTATTTTTCCATTATCATACAGCATGTTGATGAAATTTTAAACTTGATGCGGATAAGGTATAAGGAATTCCACAGGCACTACAACAAGACCGATGTCATCTTGGACATGAACTTCTGTACTAAATTGACTGCAGCGCACCAAGGTTTTATAAAGGATGCTGAAGAATTTGGGGTTTCATTTGATGAATGTATGAAGATGAAGAAGTATGAGGAGGGTCTCCTAGATAATGCTATTGGAAAGCTGCCTTACCCTGGTGGACGCAAGTGGGATGGTGCCAAGAGGATATCTACTGTCCTTAACATTGATAAAAGACATTATCTCACATGTGTCTTCTTACTTGAGCAGGGAAAGATTGAGCTTTATGATTGCAATATGGGGGTTTATAGTGAAGATGCATTAGCTCCATATGTCTTGCCCATTATGATTATGTTCCCAAAGTTCTTGCGTGATTGTGGTAAATTCAAACATTTACCAGAAGCCATCTTGAATGCAGACTTGTGGGGTTATGAACGAGTGAAGAATCTTCCAAGGAACGAAACAGCTACTGCGTGTGGGGGGTATTCGCTTATATTCATGGAGCATCTCTTGACAGACACCCCAATGACGTTGCTGCATGATAGTTCAATGGAAGATATGAGAAAGAAGTGGGTTGTAGACATATTCTATGAGGAAATGGAGCCTTAAGTGGTGTTGGATGAACTACTTTGATTGGTCTGTATGGATAATCTTAATCTTTTTATTTTCGTTGGTCTGTATGGATGATTTTCTTTCTTTTTTATTTTAGTTTTTGATGTCGTGGACTAGTATATTGCATGATGTACATGATCAGCTTTCTTTTATTTGCACACCTGTTGTCGATGTGTCGAAATGACTTGCCTATTTCCTCCTATCTTTCAAACTTATATAAAATATGTGTACACATAAGAAATATGTGTAGGAAATTACTTGCTAAATTTTCACAAGTATTTCCTACACATATTAACTATGTGTACACGTAGTTAATATGTGTAGGTAAATTGTTAGCTAATTTGTACACGTCTGACCTACACAATTATGTCTTGCTAAATTTGCACAAGTCCATCATACACATCAAAACTATGTGTACACGTAAAAAATATGTGTAGGTAATTACTTGTGTAATTTGCACGTCCATCATACACGTCAAAAATATGTGTACACGTAATAAATATGTGTAGGTAATTACTTGTGTAATTTGCACAAGTCCATCATACACGTCAAAAATATGTGTACACGTAATAAATATGTGTAGGTAATTATTAAGTCCATCATACACGTCAAAAATATGTGTACACGTAAAAAATATGCGTAGGTAATTACTTGTGTGCGGACGGTTAAAAAGCATAAAAGGCGGATAATAAAACTAGGGCAGTTATAAAAACCGTCGTTTCACTAAAAATAGCCTAATGCAACCCTTCAATAAACCATCCAGAACACATAAAGATGAAAGGACGAAATCCTTCACATCCTTGATCTATAAATACTCAAAAATACTATCTCATAATCACACAAGCAAAACAATTCCAGTATCTATAGCAAAAGCAGCAAAAGACATGAAGAAAGATCTTGATGAAATGAAAGAAGCCCTAATTGAAGCAAGAGACCGCCAACTTATGGATATAAGGAGGATTAAAAGGATCTTCGAACTACTCCTAGCACCTTTGAACAAGTCCCTGAAGGACATCTACTACACCCCACCCAACTCTCTACCTTGCTCCGGCTTTGAAAATTAGAATCTATAATGTTAAGTTCCCTTTTTATTGTGAAATCCGAGTTATGTCTTAATTTTAGTATATGTGAAGTCTATGATTATATGTATTTGAATAAATCTTAAAGTCCTCTATTATCATGTTTCTATGTTTAAATAAAAGTTATTTGAGTGTTCAAACAAGTTCTCATGCATTAATTGTGCTTTTGGCTGTTGATAATGATTGAATGTACTCACACATAACTTTACGTATACACATAAAGTTTATATGTGTACATATATTGTCATATTGATTCTCAAATATCTCAAATCTTGGATGTTGAGTGCCTATAATGGTGAATCCATGTTCCTACATTGAAATAGAAGTTATTTGAGTGTTCAAACGAGTTCTCATGCATTCCCTATCATTGGAGCATTCGAATATAAGGATTTGGCCTTTTCATTAGACAGTAGTTGTCATATTGATTCTCAAATATCTCAAATCTTGGATGTTGGAGTGCCTATAATGGTGAATCCATGTTCCTACATTGAAATGAAAGTTATTTGAGTGTTCAAACGAGTTCTCATGCATTAATTGTGCTTTTGGCTGTTGATAATGATTGAATGTACTCACACATAACTTTACGTGTACACATAAAATTTATATGTGTACACGTATATAATATGTGTACACGTATAAATTTTATGTGTACACGTAATTAATATGTGTAAACGACTTTTAATTATTTTGTAATCTACCCAGTCGTCAGCAAGATGTGTACACGTCAAACGAGATGTGTACACATAAGTTATATGTGCACAGTACATTAATTTTTTTAATGTTTCTATCTATCATGTTATATTTTTGTTTGTTCGTTTTACGTTAAAGGATAAAGAAAGTATAGGTAATGTCTGCGCAAAAGACATACTAAACAGAAAAATAGATAAAAAATAAATAGGAACTATAAGTTTACAAATGGTTACAAATACAAGAAATGAACATATATGGTTTTATGAAACAACACTGGGGCCTCCAAAATCTACAACCCTCCGCTGGGGACATGTTGTTTTCTTATGGCCAAGTCTCTTGCATATGCCACATCTATTCTTCCTACTTGTGAATGCTTCACCCACTGAAGGCATTCACTTGGTCTTCCTTCTTCCTCGTGTCATTTTCACAAAAGGCGGCTTTATCTTCCTCTCATAAAGCACTGGTGGTGCATTCCACAACTCCTCTGCAATCATTGGATAGATTAAGCCGTCATACGCAAGAATGTATGCATTTGTAGAATAATACCACGATGTATATTGGTATATCTCGTTTCCAAACTCAAACGCTCCTCCATATCGACATCTTAAGGTTGCCATAGCATGTGCACAAGGTAACAAGTCCTTTGAAGTAAATCGACACTAACAACCTCATCCCCAGTACCGACATTGTAAACATCATTGCCAACACAACAAACGTAAAGCTTGTTGCCCTCTGTGACATTTTTCCTTAATATTTGTTCAATCGAAGGAACACATGGCTTTGAGTGCTGTAAGAACATGGTGCGCCTATGATGAAACTTTTCAGAAAAATTCCTCAAAATTCCATTGAACATTGCAACAATGGGATATTCTCTTTTATCCTTTAGCATTGCGTTAATTGACTCAGCGATGTTTGAGGTCATCACACCAAACCTACACATATATAACTGATTCTTACAACGTGTACATATGATTCTGCATTTATTTAAATGACTACACATCAGACAGGCGTGTACACATATAAACTTATGTGTACACATATTTAATATGTGTACACGTATTTAATATGTGCACATAAGTCTACATTTTAAAAAATGAAAATACATGGACACACATAAGTTGTATGTGTACACATATAATATTATGTGTACATATATACATTACGTGTACAAATATGGCTAATATATAATATGATTACACGTATAAAGGATGTGTACACATATAATATATGTACACATAAGAGCAGTATGTGTACATATATTAAATATGTGTAGAAAGTATTACCTGCGGCCTGGAAAAAAGGCTCTGCTCCAGCGCTAAAACCCAACCTGCTCAAGATATGTGGCAACCCTTGGGCACAATGAACGAATTTATTGGAAATGGTCCTCGAACTCAGTGGGCGTATATGACTCGGCTGCTTTATAAAAATAGGATACAAATTCACCACAATGAAGCTTTGCACGAATACTTTCAGCCAAGTGCCACTTGCAAACTCCATAATGAGCTTGCTGAAAATACTTTGAAACTGCTTTGGGGATGCTTGGATGCCTATCAGAACAACACACAACTCATCGGTGCTTGGGAGTATACCGACCAAATTTTCAACGAAGAAATCATAGGAGGCATCACATTCCACATTTACAACATAAAATGCCATAGGAAAAATATGCGTCTCTGAGTCTTGTGCCATGGCAAACAACAAAACTCCCTCATACTTCCCCCGACAAATTAGTTCCGTCTACGGCAATGACTTTCCTCATATGCGCAAAACCCGTTATCCATGCACCAAGAGCTACAAAAAAATACATAAACCTTTGGTTGTCATCAACCTTCAACGCTGTATGTGTACCCTCATTTGTCATCCTAAGCATATAACGGTACGCATCCAATATCGCATAACTGTGCTCCGAAGTCCCTCTTGTCAAAGCCTTTGCAATAACAGTCCCCATCCGGCACTTCTAATAACTAATGCTACAACCCAAATCCCTACGGACTGCAGCTTTAACATCCTTTATTGATATACCTTTTCCTTTTCCCTCTTCATAACTACTTTTCAAGTATGAACCGATGAGTTCTGCAGAGGCATGTGGGTGATTACTTGAAAGATGCTCTAACCCGCACGAATTCATATTCATGTACACAGTAATGATGAACCTATCACTGTCTACGTACTTTATAGCCCGGATCCACCACTTGCAGCTCTGGTTTACACATCTCACACAAAAAACTTTTTTTGTATTCTTCACTTTCTTGAAACAATAATGCTTCTTCACTGCAGCAAGCTGCAAGGAATTTATTAAGACGCTCTTGTTTTTTAAGGTTAAACCCTTATAAAAATCAGTGTTGTCGTCGTCCCCGTCCCTTTGAACGCTGCAGCCTGCTTCAGAACCTCCAACCATAACCGTATTGCTCTCAACTATAGGAGTCGGACAGAATTCTATTTCTTCTTCTTCTTCTTCTTCTTCTTCTTCTTCTTCTTCTAGTTCTACTTCTGCTCCTCCTCCTCCACCTCCTTCGTGTGCTTCTCCAATATTTTTTTCTTCTTCTGCTTGAGTTAGTGGAATTTCCATATTCAACGGATCTGGTAGATCCATGTCATTCCATCCACTAGTAGAAAAATCATCACACATCCCATCATTACGCACAGGTTGTTCATTTGAAACCTCTACAGACCTATCAGCCAAACATACCCTTAAAGTAGGCCTATTTCCAGATCCGTCGACATCGGCAAGGTAAACAAGGAGATCCTCGTCGTTCTTTATTTTACAAGGATGACTCTTTTGCTTTGAACAGATGCTAAGCATGTATGTAATGCAAATATCATTTGGATCATGACTTCCCCCACATCTAGTAATGATCTTGTTAACTAACTCAGAATATGTAACATCGTTATTCAAAATAACTGGTACAGTCTCCCTTGTCATCGAAATCCACGTGAAACATTCTGGGGTCTCAACCCATTCACCAAGAAAATCAACTGCTAACAGTAGTACAGCCATTTATGGTGCAAAAATACCTCGATGCATCAGAAATTGATATGCATTAGAAGCTGAAAACACAATCGGGATGTTTTCACGTATAAAGCAAAAGATGTGTACACATATGTTTTTGACGTGTACACATACTTTGAATGTGAAGTAAGAAAAGGATGCTACGTCGTCTGATGTGTACACATATATGTTGATGTGTACACATATTTATTATGTGTACACGTCAATATAATATGTGTACACATACACGTATATTTAATGTGTACAAACAAAAAGGATGCAACGTTAGTTGATGTGTACACATTATACATGATGTGTGTTTATGTGTACACATATATTTGATGTGCAGGGTGCATCTTAATATGATGTGTACACGTCTCTCATTATGTGTACACATTCTTACATAAGTGTACACATATTATATATGTGTACATGTCTCTCATTATGTGTACACATTCTTACATAAGTGTACACATATTATATATGTGTACACATAATCTTCGCATCCGTACACATCAGCTGCCCAGAATTTGTATTTTTGATAAAATGCAGAAACAAAACCCAGAAATCACAAAACAAACTGCATTATACAATGTACAACACTAAACACTTACCAGAGCTCCTTTCAAGCGAAAAAGTGACAGATCTTCAAGAGGGGTTGAAATCGCAGAAAATAATATTTGGAAAATGCTTTTCGATTTGAATTGGAATGGGTTTAAATCGGGTTTGGGATGAAGAAAAGCTTAAAATACCCTTTAAAGGAGCTGTTGATTTGAAGCAAAATTGAAAAAAAAAAAAAAAAAAGGGGGTGGCAGGAATAAGCAGCAGCTGCTGCAAAAAAATTGGGAAAGAAGAAGAATGGAGGAGAGAGAAATGTAGGTTTTTTGCCTTTTTTGGCTATAGAATTTATATATATATATATATATATATATATATATATAGGGCCATTTTGCACTTATTCAAACTTTGGGGGTTGTTTTAATGGGACCACATAACTATCATTAATTATGAATTAGAGGGGTGTCCCCCTCACCCAATTCTTTATAACTTTGTCCCATTTTTTTTTTGGGACTTCTGGAAGAATTGCAAAAGAAGCCAAAGCAGCCTCGCCCTGACAAAGGAAAAGAGCCAGAGCAAGTTGTCGAAGTCGAGAAGGAGGTAGAAAAGCAAGAGGCAGTGACTGCTGCTAAACCACCACCTCCCTTTCCTCGAAGGTTGCAAAAGAATCTGTAAGATCCTACAGTTACAAAGATCTTGGGCATACTTAGTCCAAGTACATCAAGGACATAGTATCATCAAAGAGGAAACTCAATGAATTTAAAACTGTGGCACTTACTGAAGAGTGCACATCCAGAGTTCAGAACAAACTCCCTCAGAAGTTGAAGGATCCAGGTAGTTTCATCATTCCTATTTGTGTTGGCAACGTAGCAGTCGGTAGAGCCCTATGTGATCTAGGGGCTAGCATAAATCTCTCTCTCATTTCTTAATGACACTGCTTGCACTTGTTCCTTGGGATTAGGATCAGTATTGCTTGGCAAAGCACCAAGTGGCCTTGTATTTTGATTACTAGCAAGTTGTCCCATTTGTTTCTCTAAAGAGCCAATGGCACTGTCTTGGTTCTGCTGGAGAGTTGAAATTTTTTTATTAAGATCAGCAGCCAATTTTTTTATCATTGCCTCTATTTTTGACGTTTCAGGCTGTTACTGCTGCGGTGGATTCTGCACTTGCTGAGTATTACCTTGAGATTGACTGCTGCCTTGTCCGCCTTGATTACCGCCCCATGAGAATTTAGGGTGGTTGCGAAAGTTAGGCTGGTAAGTGTTGCCATACTGACCATTTTGGTTAAAACCCCTGCCCTACTGACCCACGTAAAATGCAGACTCTGGGTTGTCCGTGCAAACATTACTTATATGATCAGATCCACCACACACCTCACATTATGGAGTTGCTTGCACTTGTTGAACCTGTGGTGGGGCCGGTGGCTGTGGCTTGCTTACCTGGACTAGTACTGCATCAAGTTGCTGCTTAACAGAATGTTGCATTGCTGCCATTTCAGCTTTCATAGCTGTCAATACATCCACTTCCACCTTTCCACCTAGCTTGAGATTTTTTCCTCTGCCTGAGTCACCATGATAATGCTGACTGCCTTCTGAAATTTTGTTAAGAATAATCTCAAGCTCATCATACTGCTTCTCTAGACTTGGTTCGCCACAATAAGCATCCAGCAAAATTTTACTATGCGACTGTAGTCCCTCAACAAATATATGTCCCAACACCTCCTTTGATTGACCATGGTGTGGGCAGCTTCTCAACAATGCCTTGAACCTTTCCCATGCTTCACCTATCTCCTCTGATGAATTCTGACTGAATGACACTATCCTACCTCTGATCTTTGCAGTTTTGCCCGATGGAAAAAATTTGATCAGAAACTTCTTTGCCAATTCGTCCCAAGAGTTAATGGAGTTCAGTGGTTGGACCAAGAGCCACTTCTTTGCTTCACCCAGCAAGGTGAATGGAAACATAGTCAGCCGTATATACTCATCCGACACATCAACATATTTGTAAGTGTCGCTGATCTCCAGAAAATTATGCATGTACTATTGAGGATCTTCATGTGACAGTCCTGCGAACTGACCATTAGACTGGAATAGTCAGATCATACTCTCCTTCAGCTCAAATTTACCAGTAATGGTGGGCCTCACAATGGCCTTGGCCATGTTGTCAAGAGTAGGTCTGGCCACATCCAGTATAGCGCGATTTTGATTTGCAGCCATCTCTGCAGGTTCAGAAATAGGAGCTTTCTCTAGCTTTGCTTTGAGTCTGGCCTCCTTCCTTAGCCTGTGAAAAAGTCTTTCAGGTTTCGGGTCAAAAGTGTAGAGTTTATCACCACTCTTGCTCCTTCTCATTCAAGCTAATACCTGAAACAACCAAAGACAACTACAACAAAAATTAATCTTGAACAAATAACAAATAAAAGCTAATCTAGAAACTAATTAAATCTTAGTCCCCGACAACGACGCCAAAAACTTGTCGCTCCAAACGCACACGCAAGTATACGCGGTCGATCAAGTAATAAAGTGATAAGAAAGTATCATTCCCACGAGGACTATTGATTAACTATTAACTAGACAAACTTCAATTCAAATATTATTTAAGAGAGTTTAACCAGATTTCAAGTGTGTTTAATTAACTAATTAACTAAAAGTAATTGAAGTAATTGGAATGCAAAACAATTTAAGAGTTTTAGATATCAGTGAGAGGAAATATTCCAGGATTATGGGACGTTCACCAATCCAGTTGCACTCATCCGCTAATTGAATCAACTTTATTTTTCTGAGTTGTTAATCACAGGGTTGATTATACTCAGAGCTCTTTCGATACCCTGCTCACCTATTCAAGCCAACCTAACGCCTATATGTCTATGGAATTAGAATTAACAAGAATGCATGTGCTTCTCCTGTATACTGATTAAGCGTGACTGTTAGGTATATTTCTATCCTAACCGCGAAACCATTCTCCGATGCCTGGGTTCAAGAACACGCTTTATTTAATTCTATTGCAACCTACGGTTCCCACTTTCGAGTTCAACCTTAGGTTCATGGATGGTACTCAACAACTGGCCAGGAAATTAAGTAATTAAGAGCAGAATTAAATAAACAACTCAATCTGATAAATTTAATAGAATTCAACCAACTTTAGAGTACAACTTTCATGGTTAACCCATAACCCCAGAATAATAGAGTTTAGCTACTCATTGACAAGTTAGCTTTCTCACAAAATAATCTAGAATTCATGAAACAATAAAGAGGAAAGAAGAATTACAACTCAATTGATGAATCTTCGTTCTCTAGCCTCTACTATGGTTCTTGCCTCCAAAAAGTATGTAATAAGCCAGAGAAAAACATTACAAGGGTTTAATAATTAGAAATATTCTAGTGATACACGTTTTTAGCTAGTCCTGGCAGCTCTGGGACTATTTTACGGCGCATACACCGGAGCATGCCAAGCATCTGTGGCTGTATGCGCTTCTTTTCTCAGTTTCTTCAATATTTGCACTCTTCCCGGACCATACAACCTAGCATGCCAAGCATCCATGGCTGTACCCATCACTTCTTCCTTGTTCTTGTATAAATCACGCTCCAATTTCCTTCAATTCGCTCCTAAAACATCCAAACACCTCAAGTTAGCATTTTACTTTAAATCACGCATTGTTGGGCACATAATATACTGAAAATAACTCAAAAGCTATACGAAATCAATGCCGAGACATAAGATATACGCCCAACATCAGTATGTGTATATCACTGTATGAATGTGTATTTCTGAGTATATACTATATATTTTTGTACGTTTATGTGTGTGTATGTAAGTCCAAGCTTGTCACACATAAATTTGTATGTATAATTCATAGATCTGTAGATCCGTGTATGCATGTGAGTGTTAGTGTATGTATAATATTTTTTTGTGTGTATGTGCATGTTTTTTTTTGTTTAAATATATTTTGCAACTGTATTTTTTAGAAAAACACAATGTATATATGTGTATTTTGGTGTCTTCCATTTTTTAGATCCAAAAAAACAAGAAAAAAATATTCCGGTAGGTGGCCGGCGGCGGTTGGCGCCGGTGACTAGGTGGTGCCACTGCCTGGGGTGGTAGCAGTAGGGAGGGGGCAGTAGGAAGAAGGAGGAACAAACCTTAATTTGTTAGTTTTGTTGGTTTTTTATATAATGTGTAAAAAAAAAAAATATTGGTATTTTTTGTAAAGTGGAATAATGTTGTTATTTTTTGTAATTTTAGTGTTAGGGCTGTAAATATTTGTAATTAGCCCTATCTTTTATTATTTTGTTCTCTCGTTTTCTTTTTTCATTCATTTATTATTTTTTTTCCTTCTCCGTTTTCACTCTTCTTTTTTTTTCTTTTTTTTCTTTCTCATGTTCTAGCACTATTCATGTCACCTCAATTTTTTTTTCATTTTCTTTCTTCGTAATCTTATTTAACTCGATTTTTTTTGGCTTTTTTTTTTCTTTCTCTAAAAAGGTATACTTTGTTCAAAAGCACAAAAACTAAAAATATTTATTTCCTCGATATCATCGCACACATTGGTCCAAACACAAAAGAATATACCAAAAGAGTATACAGTATACCAAAAAGGTATACTTCTTTAAAAATAATAAAAATTAAAATATATATGTGTTCTGCAACCTCCCGCACTTCGATATGAACATAACAAGTGTTGACACCCAATTCTGTCCAGGATTTTAATTAAATGTATAGTTATTTTAAAATTAAGTTCAATTTTGAAAATTGCAAGTAAATAGCTAATTTTAAATGGAAATGACCAAAATTGCAAGTCATCCCTTCATTTGCAGCATACTTTATAATTATTTGCTTAATTTAATTAAAAGGCTAAATCTGTTTTAAATTTCAATTTATGATCATTTCTAAAAGCCCACACACAAAAGCCCCAGCCCATTAATCATCATCTTCCTTATATACAAAAACCCTACACATATATTACATGGGATCAGCCGTGCCCACTTCCCGGGATCTCCCTCTCCACAATCCCTCATCATCTCCTCCACAAGACACCAAAAATGGAACCCCTCTCATCTTCCTCATCCACACACCCCAAGCCTCAAAAACCCGACACCCACACTCACACATAAACAAATCAGAAACAGTGGTCGTACTACCACTCACAAGCCTACGTCGATGCACACGCACACATCCCAATCGCAAACACAAGCAGATCGGAAACGGAGGCAGATCGGGAAGGGTCAGTACAAAACGATGGTGGAGAAGTGGAAAAGGGGTGTTTAGAACGGTGAAATAGAGAAACCGGTAGTAGCGACGCCGCCGGAGTTCCTCGCCGGAGCTCAAGCCGGTAGTCGTTCCCTTTTCTCTCATTTTCACCGGAAAATAGCTCATCAGCACTGTGAATCTGTTCCTATGGTTATGGCGACGAGTTTTAACCTCTTTCGAGAATTGGGTTTTGAGTTACCATTTACGTTGAGATTTCTGATTTGTTTGAACCGTTTGCTTGGAATTCCCATGTTCTGATTCTCCCTTTGCTGATGAGAATATGTCGATTGGGCTTTGTTATTGAGTCTTGGCAACTCATTTGTGAATTCTGGAACCGTTTTGATCTATGATTCGTTCCTGGTCTCCAAGTATTGGGTCGTGGAGTTTGACTGTGGAATCATAACTGTTAATTCTGTTTTTGCTATTGGATCCGTTTTTGAAACTGAAATAGGCAAGGGACGGAGTCGTAGTGACGCCGTGCGCTACTCGCCAGAGAATACCACCGGCAGTCGCTCCTCCATCTTGTTGGTCTGTTTCGTTTGTTTCACTGATCTTCTTACCATGAAGAGCTAAAGTCTACGCTTTCCGTTAGTTCGCTTACTTGATTGGATTATTGTTTTGACCCGTTTACTTAGACTGGCTTATGCATTAACTGGATTTTCTGAGTGCAGCGATCCATTTTGGATAATTTTATCCATTTCGGAATATTGAACTGATTTGGACAAATACTACGTTAATTGGCCGATGAAAAATACATATGCATGTATTGAGGCCTCGGGATCGATTTGAACATGATACTACACTTGAACCGTTCCATTCCCGTGTCCCTAAAGCAAAAGGCGATGATGAATGCACTTTAATGCAAAGCAAGTCGAATAGGGTGGTGGATTTGGTACCTGGCATGGCAACACGATCGGCTCCGTGTTCGCAGCCGTATCCATATCCCGAGCCTCTACATGACGCGCCATACAAATCTGAGCCTAAATTTTGCAAAAACAAACCACCCCCCTTTATTATTATTATTATTATTATTATTATTATTATTATTATTATTATTATTATTATTATTATTATTATTATTATTATTATTATTATTATTATTATTATTATTATTATTACTTTATTATTGTTATTTTATTTTATTAATTATTATACCTTATTATTGTACTCATCCAATTTTACTTGTTTGTTATTGCGAGGTACATCTTGGCACGAACAACTCCAGAATGCGTTTGGCTAACTCACGAATGGGAATAGTCCATTGCATTGAAGGCATTTGGAGATTGAATTCGGACTCGAGCGTTCAAAATGAGACATTAGCAATGTAGAAAATTCAAGACTCCCGCGAGTTGATCAATTTTCCGGTTCTATCTTTGACTTTGCATTACTTTCCTTGGATATTTATGCAAATAAATGTGTAAAATATTTTATTTATCAATAATATTTGATTGTTTGTATATTGCTTTACTTATGTTCATCGCCTTTTATTGTGAAGTCGTTATTTAATTTATTGCAAAATTGGGGCCGTCTTAGCAAATGCGTGCAAGAAAAGAATATTTTGCAAATAAGCTTTTATTCGATTAATTATTCTTATTATTATTATTACTATTTTTAAATAATTCTTTTGAAAGAAAAGCACACTTGTGAATATTTGGAAACCTGTCGGATTAACCGTATTTTACGGAATTTCGGAAGTGCCTTAAAAACCTTCTTTCGAAATTAATAAAACCTCTTACCTTTAGAATCTCTGAAAGAAAGACCGCCTTTTTATAAAAACGGAGTTTTTGCACGCATTTGCTAATTTGGTTCCCTGTTTTCCTTAAATTGGGTGGTGACTCCAAAAACTCCAAAAGAGTTAGTCCATCCTGTCGATATTCCGGAATTTATCCCTTTTCGGGGGGGTAATTTTTGGGTTTCAACAGCATGGCGACTCTGCTGGGGAGCAATAAAGGTTTTGACCATAAAGGTTTCCAATTGTTTGTAACTAGCATGCCTGATTTATTTGCTTTATTATATCTGTTTGTTTGGTTTGCCTTATAAAGCATGTATTATATTTATTTGTGCATACTCTGCATTCCGTTCATATTTCCTCCCTCATGGAGCCTGTCAATTCACTTTCATCTCCTCGATTTCATCACGGGGGGCCCGCGTGACGGGCCATAATACAGGAAGGGCATTGTCCTTCCTAGGTCTTTGAATTTCCTTCGTGTCACCAAAGTTAGTTTGGATATGGTTTGCCTGGTTTTGTCATGGCCGGTTGTACTAGTTTATGGGGCCAGGTTTATCCCGCATAGGTCTGATCAGCCTCAACCGTTAGCCCACTCTTAGAAGGAGATTAGGTCATGCATGCATATACACCTTAGTTTGGGGAAAGTTCGGCAGATTTGTTGGTTTGTGTTTTGGAGATGACCTGGTGTAGTGAGATCTAAGAGGCGAAGCCCCTGGTGTCTTTGAAAGGATCAGTGGGGTCCCTCTCGTGAATGGCTTTGCGTGTGTGCAGGCCTAAGTTGATTATCCAGCTGCAACTTTATAAAATTGAAGTATGCTTGTCGCATACTAGGAGAGCGAAGCCCCTGTGTCTTTGAATGACCAGTGGGGTCCCTCCTTGAAGACCAGTGCGGTCTTGGCTACCTAGGAAACTGAGAGGCTTGATTAAAGCCGAGGACCAGTGAGGAGGCCTATGAACAAGGTCTGTGAGCCTTGCAAAACCTAGGAAGCTGAGAGGCTTGTCCAAAGCCGAGGACCAGTGAAGTTTTATTTTGAAAGGCCAATTGGCGCCTTTCGTGATTTGCAGTCTGGTATTGTGGAGGCAGTTGGAAATTTTTCCCTGGATGTTGTAAAGCGATTGGGAATCATGCTTGGAGGAGTGTGGATGTTTGCAAAAGCTATGGAGGATTGTTTCGGGTTTTAGGCATTTGGGTTTAGAATTTTGTGCATGTGTTGTGGAGAGCATGAGCTGTGTTAACATGTTAATTGTTTGCCTTGCTTTATTTGCTCAAAATGCATTAAATACTAGGTGTTGCTTGCTTGTATGCAATCCTGTGAATGACATGCAAACTAACATAGTTACCCTTTAAGGTTTCTTTGTTTTGTTTATTTCTCTAGAGGAAGTTTGATTTGTAAGGTGGTTGACCATGCAAATCATGCAAGATTCAAGATCTGATTGATGGTAGACGCTTTAGCTCGTGAAAAATGCAGTACCAGATGCTAATGGCATTGCTTGAAAGAACTTGGCGATTGAACTTAGTACCATTATTTTCAATTTTAATTCAAATTGAGGCCCTGAATTGCATTGTACTTTAAAGCTTATGTTAATCTGAATCAACTCATTTTGAATTCATGAAAGTTGAAATAAAATGCATCTCATTCTTATTATATAATTTACGCTTGCATTTGTTTCCATTTCAAAATTAAATTGATAAACTTGCCAAAGCTTTGCTTGTAACGTATGGCAAAACAACTGAACAATTTAAATCAATGCACTGAGAAGTTACTGTCTGCGCTCTTTGGTTATCGCATTATTTGTTAGAACTTCAACTGGGGCAGCTTTTATTTGTTGGTATATGGCGTTGAAGCAGTGATGCAGAACTACGCACGGTCTGATTCCCAAGGAGGGATACGTAGGCTCCCCCATCGGGCTCGACCCTTTAGCATTTAAATTATTATTTTCCCTAAGAAGAACAACTGGGGCAATTTTGCAAAACGAGTTAGGGATGCGGAAGATTATAACTGGGGCAGAATTTTGAAATTGGTTATTAAAGATGAGTTGGCAAGAATTTTGAAATTGGTTAAGCAAACAGTGCAAAGTCTAAGACAAAGGACGTTCAGTTTGTTTTAAAGTATGTTACAAGTTTAAATCAAGGCAAAATTTTCAAAATGCATCTTCGACTTCATTTGCATGCGCATTAAAATATTTTATCTTGCCTCTATTTTTCGAAAATCTATGCTATTTGAGTTCATGAGCCAAGTTTCTGAAAGCAATTCGCAAATCCAAGTCCAAAGAAGACGAGGAAGCAGCAGAAGCGGCAAGATCAGGATGAAGTCTGCACAAATCAAATGCTTCCTCCTCCCTCCCCAAAGCTAACAAATTTTTCTTTGAGAGCAGGAACATGAAAGCTTGCAACGAAAGGATCATTCACATTGTGGATGAACAATTTATTGAACTAGCATTCAAAGTTGCCTTGCAGATTGCGTCGCATTGCCTTTTCGTGGCTTAAAGCATTATGCTTTGTCATGAGTTATTGCCGAACAGGCAACATTTCTACCCCTATGACTTTCATTCCTAATAGGCGACAAAGCCGAGGCTTGTTTTGTGTTTTCAAAACTAAGCCAAATAGGGCATCGCTTGGTTTCAGGCGATAATCCGCACAAGGCCATCCTTGCCGGATTGTCTCGCCAATTGATTTATCAATGGCTATCGCATTGACTACATTTCCGCACTACTCTGCTCTGCGCTTGCTTTGAATTATGTTTTCGCACTTGCTTTGAAATTAACGCCTTGCTTTACTCTTTTAGGTTGACCATCGGCTACGAGGATTCCTTTTGTTGGACTATCTCGCCTATTGATTCGCCAAATGGCTCTTGCGTTGCTCTACATCTCCGCATTACTTTACTTTGCACTTGCTTTGAATTATGTCTTTGCACTTGCTTCAAAAATTAACGCCTTGCTTTACCCTTTCAGGTTGACCATCGGCTACGAGAATTCTCCCTTGTTGGACTTTCATGCCTATTGATTCGCTAAATCGCTTTTGCGTTGCTTTACATTTCACGCTGAATTGCTTTGCACTTGCTTTCAATTATACCTTTGCACTTGCTTTATATTATGACTTGCTTTACTTTCAGTTTAACAGGTCAGCCCTGAGACCCTCCTTGCTTTGTGCCGGACCGGATCACCAGCTGATTTGTAGATAATCAATTCCAAGACCCTCCTTGCTGCGTGCCCGACCGGCTTGCCAGTTGATTTGTCAAGATGTTCAAATTGCCTTGCACTTGCTTTCAATTATGCCTTTGCACTTGCTTTCAATTATGCCTTTGCACTTGCTTTATATTATGACTTTCTTTACTTTTAGTATAACAGGTCAGCCCTGAGACCCTCCTTGCTTTGTGCCGGACCGGATCACCAGCTGATTTGTAGACAATCAATTCCAAGACCCTCCTTGCTGCGTGCCCGACCGGCTTGCCAGTTGATTTGTCAAGATGTTCAAATTGCCTTGCACTTGCTTTCAATTATACCTTTGCACTTGCTTTCAATTATGCCTTTGCACTTGCTTTATATTATGACTTGCTTTACTTTTAGTATAACAGGTCAGCCCTGAGACCCTCCTTACTTTGTGCCGGACCGGATCACCAGCTGATTTGTAGACAATCAATTCCAAGACCCTCCTTGCTGCGTGCCCGACCGGCTTGCCAGTTGATTTCTCAAGATGTTCAAATTGCCTTGCACTTGCTTTCAATTATGCCTTTGCACTTGCTTTCAATTATGCCTTTGCACTTGCTTTATATTATGACTTGCTTTACTTTTAGTATAACAGGTCAGCCCTGAGACCCTCCTTCCTTTGTGCCGGACCGGATCACCAGCTGATTTGTAGACAATCAATTCCAAGACCCTCCTTGCTGCGTGCCCGACCGGCTTGCCAGTTGAGTTGTCAAGATGTTCAAATTTCCTTGCACTTGCTTTCAATTATGCCTTTGCACTTGCTTTATATTATGACTTGCTTTACTTTTAGTTTAACAGGTCAGCCCTGAGACCCTCCTTGCTTTGTGCCGGACCGGATCACCAGCTGATTTGTAGACAATCAACCCCAAGACCCTCCTTGCTTCCCAATTTTGTCCCGGATTTTAATTAAATGTATAGTTATTTTAAAATTAAGTTCAATTTTGAAAATTGCAAGTAAATAGCTAATTTTAAATGGAAATGACCAAAATTGCAAGTCATCCCTTCATTTGCAGCATACTTTATAATTATTTGCTTAATTTAATTAAAAGGCTAAATCTGTTTTAAATTTCAATTTATGATCATTTCTAAAAGCCCACACACAAAAACCTCAGCCCATTAATCATCATCTTCCTTATATTCAAAAACCCTACACATATATTACATGGGATCAGCCGTACCCACTTCCCGGGGATCTCCCTCTCCACAATCCCTCATCATCTCCTCCACAAGACACCAAAAATGGAACCCCTCTCATCTTCCTCATCCACACACCCCAAGCCTCAAAAACCCGACATCCACACTCACACATAAACAAATCAGAAACAGTGGTCGTACTCCCACTCACAAGCCTAGGTCAATGCACGCGCACACATCCCGATCGCAAACACAAGCAGATCGGAAACGGAGGCAGATCGGGAAGGGTCAGTACAAAACGATGGTGGAGAAGTGGAAAAGGGGTGTTTAGAACGGTGAAACAGAGAAACCGGTAGTAGCGACGCCGCCGGAGTTACTCGCCGGAGCTCAGGCCGGCAGTCGTTCCCTTTTCTCTCATTTTCACCGGAAAATAGCTCATCAGGACTGTGAATCTGTTCCTATGGTTATGGCGACGAGTTTTAACCTCTTTTGAGAATTGGGTTTTGAGTTACCATTTACGTTGAGATTTCTGATTTGTTTGAACCGTTTGCTTGGAATTCCCATGTTATGATTCTCCCTTTGATGATGAGAATATGTCGATTGGGCTTTGTTATTGAGTCTTGGCAACTCATTTGTGAATTCTGGAACCGTTTGGATTTATGATTCGTTCCTGTTCTCCAAGTATTGGGTCGTGGAGTTTGACTGTGGAATCATAACTGTTAATTCTGTTGGCTATTGGATCCGTTCTTGAAACTGAAATAGGCAAGGGACGGAGTCGTAGTGACGCCGTGCGCTACTCGCCGGAAAATGCCACCGGCAGTCGCTCCTCCATCTTGTTGGTCTGTTTCGTTTGTTTCACTGATCTTCTTACCATGAAGAGCTAAAGACTACGCTTTCCGTTAGTTCACTTACTTGATTGGATTATTGTTTTGACCCGTTTACTTAGACTGGCTTATGCATTAACTGGATTTTCTGAGTGCAGCGATCCATTTTGGATAATTTTATCCATTTCGGAATATTGAACTGATTTGGAAAAATACTACGTTAATTGGCCGATGAAAAATACATATGCATGTTTTGAGGCCTCGGGATCGATTTGAACATGATACTACACTTGAACCGTTCCATTCCCGTGTCCCTAAAGCAAAAGGCGATGATGAATGCACTTTAATGCAAAGGAAGTCGAATAGAGTGGTGGATTTGGTACCTGGCATGGCAACACGACCGGCTCCGTGTTCGCAGCCGTATCCATATCCCGAGCCTCTACATGACGCGCCATACAAATCTGAGCCTAAATTTTGCAAAAACAAACCACCCCCCTTTACTATTATTATTATTATTATTATTATATTTTATTATTATTATTATATATTTTATTATTATTATTATTATTATTATAATTATTACTTTATTATTGTTATTTTATTTTATTAATTATTATACCTTATTATTGTACTCATCCAATTTTACTTGTTTGTTATTGCGAGGTACATCTTGGCACGAACAACTCGAGAATGCGTTTGGCTAACTCATGAATGGGAATAGTCCATTGCATTGAAGGCATTTGGAGATTGAATTCGGACTCGAGCGTTCAAAATGAGACATTAGCAATGTAGAAAATTCAAGACTCCCGCGAGTTGATCAATTTTCCGGTTCTATCTTTGACTTTGCATTACTTTCCTTGGATATTTATGCAAATAAATGTGTAAAATATTTTATTTATCAATAACATTTGATTGTTTGTATATTGCTTTACTTTATGTTCATCGCCTTTTATTGTGAAGTCGTTATTTAATTTATTGCAAAATTGGGCCCGTCTTAGCAAATGCGTGCAAGTAAAAGAATATTTTGCAAATAAGCTTTTATTCGATTAATTATTCTTATTATTATTATTACTATTTTTAAATAATTCTTTTGAAAGAAAAGCACACTTGTGAATATTTGGAAACCTGTCGGATTAACCGTATTTTACGGAATTTCGGAAGTGCCTTAAAAACCTTCTTCCGAAATTAATAAAACTTCTTACCTTTAGAATCTCTGAAAGAAAGACCGCCTTTTTATAAAAACGGAGTTTTTGCATGCATTTGCTAATTTGGTTCCCTGTTTTCCTTAAATTGGGTGGCGACTCCAAAAACTCAAAAAGAGTTAGTCCATCCTGTCGATATTCCGAAATTTATCCCTTTTCGGGGGGTAATTTTTGGGGTTCAACAACAAGGTATACCAAAAGACTATATAGTATACCAAAAGAGTATACATTATACAAAAAAAATTATACTTTATTCAAAACAATAAAAACTGAAATATTTATTTGCTCGATAGGGTCGCACACTTTGATCAAACATAAAAGAGTATACCAAAAGAGTATACAGTATACTAAAAAGGTATACTTTGTTCAAAAACAAAAACTGAAATATTTATTTGTTCGGTAGCATCGCACACTTTGATCCAAATGTAAAAAGGTATACCAAAAGAGTATACAGCAAAGCAAAAGCATATACTTTGTTCAAAACAACAACTGAAATTTTAATTTCCTCGATAGCATCACACACTTTGATCCAAACACAAAAGGGTATACCAAAAAAATATACAGTATATCAAAAGGGTATACTTTGTTCAAAACAACAAAAACTGAAATATTTAATTGCTCGGTAGCATCGTGATGTTTGGCATTTTATGCCGATATTTCCTTAATATTTCCTCACGTTTGGGTACTTTATTTGCTCGTTTTATAGTTTATGAATATGGTTTTGCACGGATTTTATGTAGTCTGTATGTGTGTTGTTATGCAGTGTAATTGGAGCTTTTAGGAGCATGGTTGAGCAAGAAAAGATTGGATTTTGATTCAGGATTGGATCGAGCACGCGAAGGCACGATACGAGCGAGCGAGCAAAGGAGCAAACGAAACAGAAAAATGGCTGGGCGCCATAGGCCATGTGCCGCGCCACCTGACGCGCGCCACTGCCAGGCGCTACTCCTAGCGCGCCGCGTGGCTAAAGCAGGCTGAAGTTGTCGTCTTCTGGTTGGGTGCACGCGTTCCGAGGTGCGGGGCGCCCGTTATAGCGCCCCTTGTGCGCGTTTTTACGTCCTAATTCGTCTAGCATTGGGTCTAACTTATTACTAGGTGTTTGTAAACTCTATAAATACTCTTTTACTTAGTTTTTCATAGGAGTTCAGACTTTGGAGCAATTGGAGAGCGCATAACATCAAGAACAAGGGTTTTTCTTCCTTCCATTAATCTATTACATCATTATTTCATCAAATCCTTGTGTTGTTATTATGAGTATGCGTGGCTAAGTCTATCATTCTAGGGTTAGAGTATTTCATGAAGGTTGATGTTTGAAGATTGATTCCCATTAATTGAATCCCATTACGGGTTACTTATTCTTTCTTGATTTCACTTGTGTAATTGTCAGGGCCCGATTATTACGCATTATCTATGGTTTTTAGATTGAACTCGAAAGAGGGAATTTAATTACGTAATAAGAAAGAATAGGACTAGTTTGTGAACCCGGGCATCGGGGAACCAATTCGTGAGTAGGATAGACATATACTTGCTCGCCTAGTTTAACTAATTACAGAATTCGTTAATGCGTGCACGTGATTCAACCCATAGACATATAGGGATTGAAGTAGCCTGCATAGACTGTGAAGAATCGAAAGGTTTTTGCGGGTATATTTAATCTGTCAGTTAGTAACCCGGGATTTAAGAAGTGGAATCAATTGGAAAACTCAACTGGATTGTTCGTAACTCTGACCCTGGACTCTCCTTATTACTGATAACAACCCATTTTTGCTCCATTGTTTGAATTCACCTTTACCCTCTTAATTACTGTTCTTTAGTTAACTAAATCATTACTATTGGAAAAAGACCCCTGGATAGTAGATAGAAATTATTTGTTAAGCGTCAGTCTGAATAGTCCTCGTGGGAACGATACTCTACTTATCACTTTATTACTTGTCGACCACGTATACTTGCGTGTGCGTTGGGAGCAACAAGTTTTTGGCGCCGTTGCCGGGGACTAAACAATTGACTGTTTCTTTTCAGACGATTTATTATTTTCTATTCAGGTTTAATTTTTGTTTTGAGTTTGTGCTGTTTCAGGTATTAGGTCCTGCTTGATCTCTACCAACAGGAATGGCAGCAGACCAAGCTTTAGCTGTGCGAGATGTTGCTCTCCCCAACCTGGAGGGAGTAGCCTCGAGCATAGTTAAGCCTGAAATTACTGGACACTTTGAGATTAAGTCCGGCATGATACAACTGTTACATGTGACTGGACAATTTGGTGGATTACTTCATGAGGACCCGCAACAACATATCCAGAATTTCTTGGAGATCAGTGATACTTATACACCAAAGGGAGTGCCTACTGATTATATTCGCTTGACATTGTTCCCGTTTTCACTGATTGGGGCAGCAAAGAGGTGGTTAAAGGCTGAAAAGTCTGGGTCTATCACCACTTGGAATGATTTGGCTAAGAAGTTCTTGGCTAAGTTTTATCCATCTGCCAAGACAGCCCGGGTGAGGAGTGAAATTTTTTCCTTCAGACAGATAGAAGGAGAGTCTTTGTATTCAGCCTGGGAGCGGTTTAAAGCTTTACTGAGAGATTGTCCACACCATAACCAATCCAATGAGGTTCTTGCACATACTTTTGTGGAGGGGTTGACTGCGCATATTAAGATCGTGGTAGATGCTGCTGCTGGAGGCCAAGTATTAGCCTTAAATTTTGACCAGATCTATGATTTGCTGGATAAGCTTTCGCAGAGCAATCCTGATTGGCAAGGTGATGGTAGAGCTACTACGCAGAAAGCTGCAGGGGTACTTCAGTTAGATGCAGTTTCAGAGCTAAGGGCTAGGATGGATGCTATTTCCAATCAAATTAGCAAGCTAGCTCTGCCAAAGACTCAGCAACCAGTGGCTCCAGTGCAACAACTCCAGAGTTTTTGTGAGGTTTGTGGTCAAGACCATGCTACAGAGGTTTGCTCTTCTAATCGAGAGTCAGTTTATTACGTGGGTAATCAAAACAGGCTGCAGGGTCAAAATCAGTTTGGTAATGCTTATTATCAAGGCAATACGAGAGGCCCAAATAATTACCACCCACTTTCAACTCCACCACAGCAGGTTAGCAGTTCAGTTGAAGTTATGCTAAAGCAGATAATGGCGGGCCAGCAGAGAATGATAGCTGACACTGCAGCCCATGCACAGGCCATACAAGATCTTGCCAATGCTCACAAGAACCTGGAGCACCAGTTGGGGCAGTTGGTGGGAGAAATAAGCACTGTTAAAAAAGAGCCTGAACAATGTCTTGCAGTGACTTTAATTGAAGGTGGAGAGCTGATGGCCAAGTCCGAGGAGAGAGCGGAAATAGAAAAAGTTGAAAAAGTGGAGAAGGTAAAGAAGAAAGAAGAGAGAAAGGAAGCACCTCTGCCGCCTCCACCATTCCCCCAGAGACTTATACCATCGAAGGATTTGGCCCAGTATCAAAAATTTGTGAGTATGTTGAAAGAGCTTTAAGTTAATATTCCTTTGACTGATGTGTTTGAATTGATGCCATCCTTTGTGAAGTTTTTAAGAGAGATTTTAGTCAAGAAGAAAAATCCTCAAGAGATAGATACAGTTGAGTTAGTTGAGGAGTGTAGTACAATCTTGAGCAAGCTACCTCCAAAACTTCAAGATCCTGGGAAGTTTACTATTCCTTGTACCATTGGAGGGCATAATATCACTGGTGCCTTGTGTGATTTGGGTGCGAGCATAAATCTCATGCCTCTGTCTATTTGCAAAAGGTTGGGGCTAGGAGCAATCAAGCCCTCTTCAGTTACTCTTAAGATGGAGGATGGATCACTCACTCACCCTGATTGTAAGTTGGAGGATGTGTTGCTTAAACTTGGTAAGTTTACATTCTCTGCTGATTTTGTAGTCCTAGATTATGAAGAGGACCGAGAAGCTCCAATCATTTTGGGGAGACCATTCTTAGTCACCTCGAAGGCAATTATTGACATGGAGCTGGGTGAGATGACTGTTAGAGCGCATGGAGAAAAGGTTACTTTCAAGGTATATACTGAGAAGGAGCACATAGCTAAGGTTGAAGAGTGCTCTATGATTGACTGTGTCAGACAAGAACATGGAAGTACACCACATGTGAAGTTGAAGAGGGGTTCTCTCAAAGAAAGGAAGAAAGCAAAAGTTCGTCGTAAGAAGAGAAGACGTAAATGCTGGAAGTGAGCTAAAAGGGACGTCGTGCCACGACGTTAACTAAGGCGCTTCTCGGGAGGCAACCCGAGTTTGTACTTGTATTATTTTATTTATAGTGTCACGTAGTTTTTATTTTTTTCTTGGATTGCAAGTTCATGTAACGTCGAGGCTAAGTGTGAGGTGTCCTCACCCTTGCCTAATATTGATGACTTGTTGGGGGAAGTCTGAGTACCTCATACTATACGGAAGCTTGGAGGATGCTAGCACCAAGGACTAGAGCCTTCAGGGAAGTTCTTTCACCTCTTGTACTTTTTATTTTTAGCACTGAGGACACTGCTTAGTTTAAGTGTGGGGTGAGGAACTACCCTTTTATTTATTTTTGAGGTTAGGGATGCATGTACCGCAGGATTTTTCTTTGTCACTTGACTTTATTTTGATTTGTTTCTTGCTTTAATATATGAAAAAAATTGAAAAAAAAATTAGAAAACCAATGAAAAATTCCAAAATGATTTTCCCTTTAGTTTTTATTAGTGGTACATGTCATCCACCCCGTGGTTTTTCTTATGACCTCGGTTCTTTTCCACGGGGAGGCCTTTGAACCGGGTAGTTTTTATTTTTAGGATTAGGATAGTTAGTTGTAGATGGCCCTAGACGAAGGAAAAGGTGGAATGCTAGGTGCCTTTGATTTGTTTGATACCGATGTACTTGAATTGATTGCATGTGCTATTGTGGTGTCCTTTGGGTTTTAATTGTGATGCATGCCTAGGAAAAATTGGAACGACCCCCTTGAGATGCTTGAATCCGCTTGCTTGATTTGATTGTGAACCTTTGTGCATTAGTGCTTAAATTTCCACAAGTTGCATTCTAGATGCTTGATTGAGAGTTGTTGATGGAGCCTTTCTGTGTGGACTGTGTGCAATGTATGTTGTGAGGCATATTCTTATTGTACTCCATGTTTGCATATTGGTGTCTAGAACTTGCCCCGTGTGTGTGCAAAGCGAAATCCTAGGTTTGCTCTAGTCGGAAAATAATAGAGGCCTTCTTTTGATTTGCCTACCCTTACATATGTACCTTGGACTTGATTGTTGTGATTTCTTTGACCCTTTTTGTTAGCACCCACACCCCGAGCCTACCCATTTATTCTAAATTGTCTCTTTTGGCCTTTTACTCCTTAAGCACTTTAGTTAACATTGTGATAGTATTTTGGAGTTGTGGTTGGATATTGGGAGGTTTTTGAGTGGAGCTAATGAAGGGGAATAATTGTTAAAATTGTGAAGTAGTGAAAAGCATTGGCAAGGTTGGAAGATAATAAAATTGAAAAAGAAAAAAAATAGCAAAGTTGAAAAGAAAAAGAAAAAAATTGTGGAAAAAGAAATAAAGAGAAAAGAAAAGAATATCCATTCCTTGCTAGTGTGTGCATAAAAGAAAAGTTGCTACTTGTTGAGAAGGTGTGTGTGAAAGTTGTTGATTGGGTGGCTTTGATGAGATTTGTGCTTAATTTGAATTGTGATGTATTAAAGTGCTTAGGGAGGTAGTCACTATTACCATATATATCCTACCCGCCCCTTAGCCTACATTATGACATTTTTAAAGTCCTAGTTAATCCCGATTGGAGTGAGCTTACATTAGTGGAGTCCTACACTACGGGCAAGCCTATGGTACATCATGTGTGACATGTGAGATTTTCATGAGAGTGAATGAATTCTTTCTATGCTATTGTCCCCGTTATATTCTTGATATTCATTGTTGTGTGTGATATTTGGGGGACACTCTCTTGCTTCATTATGGTGAGGGCACATGGTTTGCATGAGGTAGGGGAAGTCGTGGCTTCTTGGTTGAGTAGATAGGTGTGATTTTGTGGGAGCATGGTTGCAATGGGTTGAGTTTGTGCATTTGAGCTATTTTGGGGTGGTTGTTCTCATATTTTTGAGTTTGGTAAATTGTTGGCATGTTTGTGGATCCATAGTAGTCATGTATGCATTTGTTCAATGGTCGGTATCAACCACAGTCATAGGCAGACCTATTTTACCTAGGTCGGGAAGTTAATTGTGACTTGCTCGAGGGCGAGCAAGGGTTCAAGTGTGGGGTGGTGATGTTTGGCATTTTATGCTGATATTTCCTTAATATTTCCTCACGTTTGGGTACTTTATTTGCTCGTTTTATAGTTTATGAATATGGTTTTGCACTGATTTTATGTCGTGTGTATGTAGGTTGTTATGCAGTGTAATTGGAGCTTTTAGGAGCATGGTTGAGCAAGAAGAGATTGGATTTTGATTGAGGATTGGATCGAGCACACGAAGGCATGACACGAGCGAGCAAAGGAGCAAACGAAACAGAAAAATGGCTGGGCGCCATAGGCCATGTGCCGCGCCACCTGACGCGCGCCACTGCCAAGCGCTACTCCTAGCGCGCCGCGTGGCTAAAGCGGGCTGAAGTTGGCGTCTTCTGGTTGGGTGCACGCGTTCCGAGGCGCGGGGCGCCCATTATAGCGCCCTTTGTGCGCGTTTTTACATCCTAATTCGTCTAGCATTGGGTCTAACTTATTACTAGGTGTTTGTAAACTCTATAAATACTCTTTTAATTAGTTTTTCATAGGAGTTCAGACTTTGGAGCAATTGGAGAGCGTATAACATCAAGAACAAGGATTTTTCTTCCTTCCATTAATCTATTACATCATTATTTCATTATTTCATCAAATCCTTGTGTTGTTATTATGAGTATGCGTGGTTAAGTCTATCGTTCTAGGGTTAGAGTATTTCATGAAGGTTGATGTTTGAAGATTGATTCCCATTAATTGAATCCCATTACGGGTTACTTATTCTTTCTTGATTTCACTTGTGTAATTGTCAGGGCCCGATTATTACGCATTATCTATGGTTTTTAAATTGAACTCAAAAGAGGGAATTTAATTACGTAACAAGAAAGAATAGGACTAGTTTGTGAATCCGGGCATCGGGGAACCAATTCGTGAGTAGGATAGACATATACTTGCTCGCCTAGTTTAACTAATTACAGAATTCGTTAATGCGTGCACGTGATTCAACCCATAGACATATAGTGATTGAAGTAGCCTGCATAGACTGTGAAGAATCGAAAGGTTTTCACGGGTACATTTAATCTGTCAGTTAGTAACCCGGAATTTAAGAAGTGGAATCAATTGGAAAACTCAACTGGATTGTTCGTAACTCTGACCCTAGACCGTCTCCTTATTACTGATAACAACCCATTTTTGCTCCATTGTTTGAATTCACCTTTACCCTCTTAATTACTGTTCTTTAGTTAACTAAATCATTACTATTGGAAAAAGACCCCTGGATAGTAGATAGAAATTGTTTGTTAAGCGTCAGTCTGAATAGTCCTCGTGGGAACGATACTCTACTTATCACTTTATTACTTGTCGACCACGTATACTTGCGTGTGTGTTGGGAGCAACAAGTTGCATACTTTCATCCAAACACAAAAGGGTATACCAAAAGAGTATACAGTATACCAAAAGTGTATACTTTGTTCAAAACAATAAAAAATAAAATATTTATTTACTCGGTAGCATCACACACATTGATCCAAACACAAAAGGGTATACCAGAAGAGTATACAGTATGCCAAAAGGGTATACTTTGTTCAAAACAATAAAAACTAAAAAATTTATTTGCTCTATAGCGCACACTTTGATGCAAACTCTAAAGGGTACCAAAAGAGTACAGTATACCAAAAATTTATACTTTGTTCAAAACAACAAAAATTAAAATATTTATTTGCTCGGTAGCATCGCACATTTTGATCCAAACACAAAAAGGTATACCAGAAGAGTATACAGTATACCAAAAGGGTATACTTTGTTCAGAACAGTAAAATTTGAAATATTTATTTGGTCGATAGCATCCACACTTTGATGCAAACACAAAAGAGTATAACAGAAGAGTACACAGTATCAAAAAGATATACTTTGTTCAAAAATAATAAAAATTAAAATATTTATTTTCTCGGTAGTATCTCACACTTTGATTCAAACAAAAAAAGGTATAACAAAAGGGTATGTGGTATACCAAAAAGGTATACTTTGTTTATAGCAACAAAAATAAAAACTTTCATTCGTTCGATAGCAACTCACATTTCGATCCAAACACAAAAAAATATACCAAAATAGTATACGGTATACCAAAAAGGTATATTTTGTTCAAAACAACAAAAATTGCAACGTCCATTTGTTCGATAGTATCTCACACTTTGATTCAAATACAAAAAAGGTATACCAAAAGAGTATACGGTATACCAAAAAGGTATACTTTGTTTATAACAATAAAAATTGAAACATTCATTCGTTCGATAGCATCTCACACTTTGATATAAATGCAAAGTTATACCAAAGGAATATACCATATACCAAAAAGGTATACTTAACTGAAAACAACAAAAAATGAAATAACCATTTATTAAATTAAATTATTAATTTATATTCAAGTAGTTACATAACATATATAAATAAGTACATACTGTAGTACATGAAAAGTCGCTAATTTGCGTACTTCAGTAATATTTTATAGAAAAACAAAAATTGAATTTTAGAAAAAAGAAAGTCAAATGGAATTAATGAATTACCGAAAAGCAAAAAGAAAATTTGTATTTTGATTAGTTGTTAACATATGGATGGAACATAGTAGATAACAGAATGCATTGTACATATTTATTTTGCACTCGAAACAAAATCGTTTTCTTTATTCAATACATTATTGAAGTAAACAAATTTTTCTTACCGCCAACATCAAAAGAAAGGCCCTTGCAATATCACAGTAGACATCAAAACTAAGATAAAAAATATATGTAAAATATCTAACAACTTGGAACTAGAGAAGCAAAGTAAAGCTTAGATCTCAACCAAGGCAGTGTAGTTTCACGCTAAGGCTATGGTTAAGTGGTGCTCTTGTGGTTATTTTATTAACTCTCTCACAAAAAGTGGCTAGTCTCAAATATTTCTGAAACTCCAGACCTCCATCTACACAGCCAAGAACAACTTTGTGTTCTTCAAATTTAGGCAGCTTCAATCCAAACCTTTCCAAAATTGTTGTAACTTCAACCATAAACTCTAAACAACATAAGGATCAAAGCACCAACTTCAATTTTCAAAAACAACAAAGAAATTACTAAATTTAATTTTATATTCTTAAGCTTCCTCAAGGTTCATCAATGGAGATTTTTAAATTTCTCCAAGAAAATAACCTTTAATCAGTATTTAAGCTCAACTTGCAACACAAAGAACCTCAATATTCATATTGTTAACAACAACCCGAGTTTGGGGTCTTCACCACTTTCAAACTTAGATCTACGTCAAATGACTGAGATTTTGTAAGAAATAATTGTGGAAATAAAAATAGAACATTAAGAGGGTTCATAGAAGGTATGATTCGTATTTCTCGGAGGTGAACGGTTGGCGGTCTGGTGGCAGAGCTGTGGCGGTGTGGTGGTGGAGGAGATTTCCGGTGGTGGGGCAAAAGTCAGGCAGAGTAAAGCCAGCCTAGACGGCTAGGGTTTGGAATGAAGGAAGTGAGAGGACTTTGGAGGCTTATAAAGGTGAGCTAATGGGCTGGACAAGTAAATAAAATGGGCTGAATGGGTATATAGTGTAAATAAAGTAGGTAGAATGGGTAGCTGGTGTTAACCAACTTTAAATGGGCACAAAAACGTAAATATTTTAGTTTTGTGGGCAGCCCACGTAAAAATTCCTTTATTTATCCACAAAGAAAGGGAAAAGCCCAAAAACCCCAACATCTTAACCATTAGACAATTGACAAGAATATTATTAGCAAAGAAAAAAATTCTCTTACATTAAACCAACTAAAAATAAAAATATCGTACTTTTTTCACCAAAACTAGTTATCTTATTTACAGTATTTTAGTTTCAACCATATTGTACTCTTTGTCACCATCTTCCTCTAATTCGTTTTTATTAGCCATGACAGCAAGGGCTCCTCCACTCTATTAGAAGAAAGGAAAAAGTCGAGAGTTCAGTATGTGGAGGAAGTGAATAATGAAGATAAACAATAAATCAGTAATGACAGTAATAGATTTACACTATCTGCAATGAGAGTGCAATTTCTTTTATTGTATCCACATAATTGTTGGGTTTAATGGAAGAATATGAATGGGAAATAGGTGAAAAAGGTGAAAAGGTTCCCTTTTGTAGGGAAATGCACTTTCTCCCACATTGGTAGAGGAAAAGTATTTTGTTGGGTTTAAATAGAGATTTACTTCTCTTAGCTCTTAAAGGGTTGAGAAGAAGGGAAGCCTCGTGCCGTCGTCGTCGCTCGCTCGTCTCGGATTCGGATTCGGTCAATTGATATGATTGATTGAATTAAATTTTTGGACCAATTAATTAATATTTTATCCGTTTGTGTAACGGGCAGCTGAAGTGAGCCAGCAACGGGCAGCTGAAGTGAGTTCAGTACCCGGGCAGCTGAAGCAACATCAGCAGATTAGTTCCTCCACGTTTTCCCTCCACGTCTTCTCATTAATGTCGGTCATTAGTGGTAGATTAATTCCTCCACATTAAAGTCAGTCATTAGTGGTAGATTAATTACTCCACATTGAAGTCAGTCATTAGTGGACAATTAAGTCTCCCACGTTTTCTCATTAATCACGAGGTGTGTATCTTCACCTGCCCTTGGATGTCTATATAAACTGGTCATTTGTCAGTCCGTGATACACACTGAAAAACTAGAATCAAATTCTGACAAGACATAGACTGAAACTCTGAGAGAGAGACTAAACCTCGGACAGAGGATAGACTCATACTCGGACAGATAGACACAACCTCGGGCAGAGGATAGAAACACTCGGGCAGAGAAAATCACTGACAGAGAGCATATCTCACTGCATCCCCTCCCTTTCTGCATATTAAGTGAGTCATGTTATTTGCTCCGTTCCTTTGTGTTCGCCGTGTTCTAACAGTTTGAAGTGCCGCTACGGTAGAACTGTTATCCTGTTCCATCCTGGGAGAAATTAACCCGTGAACCTTGGGCATCGTGAGGGGGTTAGATTTCTTAAGGAGACACAAGAAACTTGTGGGCTCGGGATTGTCCTATTACTAACAGATAATATACTGCAGGTTTTTTGTATCTTCTAATTTATTTGAATGCAGGAACAACAAGCTTAAGAAATCTATTGTTATTTATTTTCTGCGCTTAAATAAATATTGTTTAAGGAGACTGGTTAAGGAGACTAAAACCTTTGTGGTTTTCTACTCCTGTACTGCATATTAATCTGCTCGAAGAGACTAAAACCTTTGTGGTTTTCTACTCCTATACTGTATATTAATCTGCTCGTGGGGACTAAAACCTTCGTGGTTTTCTACTCCTAATTACGGTTAAATAATCTGTTTGTGGAGACTAAAAACCTTCGTGGTTTTTCTACTCTAATTGTTTAAACAGTTTATTGATATTGTTTCTGCTCGTGTCATTTTACAGAGATGACAAACGGAGTAGATCCAATTGTCCCTGTTGGGAGTACTAATGCTACCACAGTTTCTGGTGCTGCTGGGCCTAGCCGTGCTACTGCAACGGTTATGCCACCTGCAGAAAAGCCGGGGAAGTTTTCTGGTGTGGACTTTAAGAGGTGGCAGCAAAAGATGTTCTTTTATCTGACCACCTTAAGCCTGCAAGGGTTTATTAAGGAGGATGCTCCAGTCCTGACTAATGAAACACCTGAAAACGAACGCTTCCTTGTGATTGAGGCTTGGACTCATTCTGACTTCCTATGCAAGAATTATATTCTTAGTGGCTTGGAAGATGACTTGTACAACGTTTATAGTAACGTTGAAACGTCTAAGAAACTGTGGAATGCTTTGGAAAAGAAGTATAAGACTGAAGATGCTGGACTGAAGAAATTTGTGGCTGCCAAATTTCTGGATTATAAAATGGTGGATAACAAATCTGTTGTGTCCCAAATCCAAGAACTTCAAGTCATTATACATGATCTCCTTGCTGAAGGTATGATCCTGATTAATACTTATGCTAAAAGTATTAATTATATTGTTGCTAACAAAC
This sequence comes from Petunia x hybrida, assembly GCA_037355625.1. Taxonomy (NCBI): domain Eukaryota; kingdom Viridiplantae; phylum Streptophyta; class Magnoliopsida; order Solanales; family Solanaceae; genus Petunia; species Petunia x hybrida. Next base: position 617,612 of record JBBBVM010000669.1, read on the forward strand.
TTTTCTTTGAAGGTTTGGTGATCAACGAGGCGTTTCAAGTTGCAGCCATTATTGAAAAGTTACCTCCAATGTGGAAGGACTTTAAAAATTACTTGAAACATAAGCGCAAGGAGATGACCCTTGAAGATTTGATTGTTCGCTTAAGAATTGAAGAGGACAACAAATCAGCTGAAAAGAAGGCTCGTGGAAATGCTACAATAGCGGGAGCAAATATTGTTGAGCATAATCCAAATAAGAGAAAGAAGCCTTCTGGAGGGAACACCAACCCTAGCAAGAAAAAGTTCAAGGGAAATTGCTACAATTGTGGCAAGAGTGGACATAAGTCCGTAGACAGTCGTACTGCAAAGAAGGACAGGAAAAAGGAAAAAGGTCAAGCAAACATGGTTGAAGACAATAAACTGTCTCAAGGAGTGCAAGACATTGATCTGTGCGCTATGATTTCTGAATGCAACTTAGTTGGAAATCCTAAGGAGTGGTGGATTGATTCAGGAGCCACCCGCCATGTTTGTGCTGTGAAGGAAGCCTTTGCTTCATATGCTCCCGCTGGACCTGATGAGGCGCTCTCTATTGGCAATTCTGCAATGGCCAAAATTGAAGGATATGGAAAGATATTCCTCAAAATGATGTCTGGCAAGGTTGTGACTCTGAACAATGTTCTTCACGTTCCTGAAATAAGGAAGAACTTGGTGTCAACGGCACTTCTCGTTAAAAACGGGTTTAAGTGTGTGTTTGTCTCTGACAAAGTTGTAACAACTAAGAATGAGCTGTATGTAGGAAAAGGTTACCTGACTGAGGGCCTTTTCAAACTCAATGTAATGGTCATTGACAATATGAATAAAACTGCAGCTTCTTGTTATTTACTTGAGTCAAATAATTTATGGCATTCCCGGTTGGGACATGTCAATTATAAAACCTTGCGGAAAATGATCAATTTGGAAGTATTGCCTAAATTTGATTGCGAAAAGTCAAAATGTCAAATATGTATTGAGTCTAAATATACGAAACACCCTTACAAGTCAATTGAAAGGGATTCGGAACCATTAGACTTAATTCATACGGACATTTGTGACATGAAGTCTATACCATCTCGCGGTGGAAAGAAGTATTTCATAACTTTTATTGACGATAGCACTCGTTACTGCTATGTTTATTTACTTAGTAGTAAAGATGAGGCAATTGACGCATTCAAGCAATACAAAAATGAAGTTGAAACACAACTTACCAAAAAGATCAAAATGATAAGAAGCGATAGGGGTGGAGAATATGAATCTCCTTTTGAAAAAGTGTGTTTGGAATATGGCATTATTTATCAAACAACTGCCCCCTACACTCCTCAATCTAATGGGATTGCGGAAAGGAAAAATCAAACCTTAAAGGAGATGATGAATGCCTTGTTGATAAGTTCGGGTCTACCCCAGAACTTGTGGGGGGAAGCCTTATTCACGGCTAATCAAATACTCAATCTAGTTCCCCATAGCAAAACACTGTCCATTCTATATGAAAAGTGGAAAGGAAGGAAGCCCAACTTGAATTACTTCAAAGTGTGGGGGTGTTTGGCTAAAGTGCAAGTCCCAAAACCCAAAAGGGTTAAGATTGGACCGAAAACAATTGATTGTGTTTTCATTGGGTATGCAAGAAACAGTAAAGCATATCGGTTTCTGGTTCATAAATCAGAAAATCCCGACATTCATGTTAATTCGGTGATGGAATCAGATAATGCTGAATTCTTTGAAACCATATATCCGTATAAGAAGGAATGTGAGTCAGTTGGTGAAAGATCCAAACGACCTCGGGAAGGAAAGTCACCAAATGAGGAAGAACCAAGACGGAGCAAGCGTCGAAGAACTTCTACTTCATTTGGAGATGACTTTGTCACTTTTCTTTTGGAAAGTGAGCCTCGGACGTTTAAAGAAGCAATGTCTTCTTCAGATTCTCTATTTTGGAAAGAGGCAGTCAATAGTGAAATAGAATCTATTTTGAGCAACCATACTTGGGAGTTGGTTGATCTTCCTCCTGGAAATAAACCATTAGGTTCTAAGTGGATTTTCAAAAGGAAAATCAAAACTGATGGCACTATTGACAAGTACAAGGCAAGGCTTGTTGTTAAAGGATATAGACAACAAGAAGGTCTTGACTACTTTGACACATACTCGCCGGTAACCAGAATAACATCCATACGTATGTTAATAGCGTTAGCCGTTGTGTATGGTCTTGAAATCCATCAAATGGACGTTAAGACAACGTTCTTAAATGGGGATTTGGAGGAAGAAATTTACATGGAACAACCTGAAGGGTTTGTGGTTCCAAGTAAAGAAAAGATGGTGTGTAAAACTTGTTAAGTCGCTTTATGGACTAAAACAAGCACCGAAACAATGGCATGCGAAATTTGATCATACAATGTTGTCAAATGGCTTTAAAATTAACGAGTGTGACAAATGTGTCTACATTAAGAGCACTCCTAATTTTGTAGTCATTGTTTGCTTATATGTGGACGACATGTTGATAACGAGCAATGACATTGCCAATGTAAATGCTACAAAGCGCATGCTGACTAGCAAATTTGATATGAAAGACTTAGGAGTTGAGGACTTAATTCTGGGTGTTAAGATCCATAGAACTCCTCAAGGTTTGGCGTTGTCACAAACTCACTACATCAATAGTGTGCTTGAAAAATTTAAATATTTGGATTTTAAAATTTCAAAGACTCCTATTGATGTAAACCTTGCTCTTAAGAAGAACAAAGGTCAAAGCACGTCGCAACGGGATTATGCTCGTGTTTTGGGAAGTTTGATGTACGTCATGAATTGTACTCGACCAGATATAGCTTGTGCTATAAGTAAACTAAGTCGATACACGAGTAATCCCAATCAGACCCATTGGATGGCAATGAAACGTGATTTGGGGTATTTAAAATACAGTCAAGACTTTGCATTGCATTATAACAAGTATCGTGCAGTCATTGAAGGATATTGTGATGCCAATTGGATCACCGGCACAACTGATTCTAAGTCCACAAGTGGATATATTTTCGCACTTGGTGGAGGAGCGGTGTCTTGGAAATCGTCCAAGCAAACGTGTATTGCCCGCTCTACTATGGAAGTTGAATTCATAGCTTTAGATAAAGCCGGTGAAGAAGCTGAATGGCTTCGGAACTTTTTGGAAGACATTCCGTTCTGGACTAAACCATTGACACCAATTTGTATACATTGTGATAGTCAATCGACTATAGGAAGAGCGAGGAATGTCATGTATAACGGTATGAATCGTCACATACGATGAAGACATAAAACCGTTAGGGACCTACTCTCTAGAGGAATTATCACCATTGACTACGTGAAGTCAACGGATAATGTGGCGGATCCGCTTACAAAAGGCCTAACTAGAGAGGCGGTTGAGTGTTCATCGAAGGGAATGGGACTATGGCCAAGGACAAGTCATCACGGCGGCAACTCTACCTAGGAGACTGGAGATCCTAAGAACTAGGTTCAAGGATAATACAAAGTTGTGTATGACGGTCCAACATTGTCAATTAAATGTTTGGTCCATTCTCGTGATGAGACAATGTTCAAGTACCAAGGATAAAATGCTAGAGGCATTTTTTGATGATTATCTAAGTTTGATATTGTGGTTATCAAACAGTGTATATCTATAGGATTACACGTTTATAAATCAGCTATGTAAGTGTGAAGTGTAAGCCGCTTCAAGGAGAATTCTGTATGGCCAATTCTTTAAGCACTTATGAAGCCAGGTGGTGTTCATGGCTGAAACGAACACAACAGTGAGAACCAAAGACGGTTAATGGTTAGTTGTGCGACTTACGTTGTCTAGGTATACACCAAAGCTCAACGGTCCAAAGATATCAAATCTACCGATTGACCGAGTATATCCGATGTATGTTCACTACGGAAAGTTCAAAGAAAAACCTACTTATCCAGATGCAACTAATTCTTTCTTGCAAATCACACAAGTCTGTCATGCATATGTCCATACAGCCATTCCCCATTCACGTGGGGGATTATTGGGTTTAATGGAAGAATGTGAATACGAAATGGGTGAAAAAGGTGAAAAGGTTCCCTTTTGTAGGGAAATACACTTTCTCCCACATTGGTAGAGGAAAAAGATTTTGTTGGGTTTAAATAGAGATTTACTTCTCTTGACTCTTAAAGGGTTGAGAAGAAGGGAAGCCTCGCGCCGCCGTCATCGCTCGTCTCGGATTCGGATTCGGATTCGGTCAATTGATATGATTGATTGAATTAAATTTTTGGACCAACAAAACTAAAATATTAATTTATCCATTTGTGTAACGGGCAGCTCCGTTTGTGTAACGGGCAGCTGAAATGAGTCAGCAACGGGCAGCTGAAGTGAGTTCAGTACCCGGGCAGCTGAAGCAATATCAGCAGATTAGTTCCTCCACGTTTTCCCTCCACGTCTTCTCATTAATATCGGTCATTAGTGGTAGATTAATTCCTCCACATTAAAGTCAGTCATTAGTGGTAGATTAATTGCTCCACATTGAAGTCAGTCATTAGTGGACAATTAAGTCTCCCACGTTTTCTCATTAATCACCAGGTGTGTCTCTTCACCTGCCCTTGGATGTCTATATAAACTGGTCATTTGTCAGTCCTTGATACACACTGAAAAACCAGAATCAAATTCTGACAAGACATAGACTGAAACTCTGAGAGAGAGACTAAACCTCGGACAGAGGATAGACTCATACTCGGACAGATAGACACAACCTCGGGCAGAGGATGGAAACACTCGGGCAGAGAAAATCACTGACAGAGAGCATATCTCACTGCATCCCCTCCCTTTCTGCATATTAAGTGATTTGCTCCGTTCCTTTGTGTTCGCCGTGTTCTAACCGTTTGAAGTGCTGCTACGGTAGAACTGTTATCCCGTTCCATCCTGGGAGAAATTAACCCGTGAACCTTGGGCATCGTGAGGGGGTTAGATTTCTTAAGGAGACACAAGAAACTTGTGGGCTCGGGATTGTCCTATTACTAACAGATTATATACTGCAGGTTTTTTGTATCTTTTAATTTATTTGAATGCAAGAACAACAATAATAAATTTACTTATTGTAATCGGTCGTTTTTCTTATTTTTTAAAGTTAATTACTTGTTTCGATGATATATAAATTCATTTATTCTATAGGTCGGTGCGCAGGAGGTAATCTCAATCATAATTTTATTGAGTATATACATGTACTTCCTTGGAGAAGTGGTGGGACTAATATATATATGATGATGCCAAAAATATTGCTACCAATGTCCCACAAAGTGCAAGGACTTCTTAATCTATCTGTATTTGTGGGGCTAGTTTAGAGTTAATAACAACTGCAATAGATGCAGATATTGTTCAGTCACCACTCACCCCATGAATGTACAAACAGCTAACAAGACCTTTGGAGCTTTATTTGGAAAATATATTTTGCAAAGGAATCATTTGGAGCTCTAGAATTCAATAAAGTTAACGGAAAACTTTTTGCTAAGCCAATAACTTTTTCTTGTGCATCAAATTTCTGCGTCTCTTTTTCTTTTGTTAATATCTTTGAGCTTTAATTTGGTTGTCTGCATGGTTGCCTGCTTGTACGGATGAAAAAAATTTTGAGTTTAGTTTTGATAGAGCCAAGGAAAAAATAAGTGCTTGAAAAAAGAATGTTATAAAAAGTCTATGCTTTATAAGTAAAATAGATGTGTCTTTAGGTGTTCAAACACAATATAGATTGACCAGTAAATGTAACATTTCTATGTCATTTACAAAAAAAAAAAAAAGGAGTTCTCTTAATCAAAATTTGTCTCTCTTGCGTCTCCAATCAAGCTTGGTGTTTCAACTTCTAAAAGTCACGAAAATGACTTTCGCTCATTATTCAAGAATCCCCGGGCCATGTCTTAGTCCCACTGTGGCTTTGGATTCAAGAAGACTGGCCATATAATGAATTGGAAGGGACTTTAGTTTTGTAATGGTTCATTTTAAGCTAAAATTTTACAAATTATGCAGGGTGCGTGGGTGGACGGAAATGAATTAAAATCATCTACCATACGTATTTAGTCTCTGGTCAATATCTAAAACCAAAGAAAAGAGGACCACTTGGGCAGTGATATGAAGTAAATGGGCTAACACAATTCATGCGAACGTCCTGAACTTGCAACTATACCATAAGTTTGATACTATAGTCTCTTAGACCAAATGCTCACATTATTATTTCCTATTGTTTAGAGGTTCAAAGTTGCAATATATTTTGTGTTTTACAACAAGAAGAGCATACATTTATATGTTACTATTTTAATTGAAACAGTAGGTCTGACTTGACTTTTAGCTATATATTGATGACACTTAGCTTGAAGCTCATGAACCAAATAAGAAAGGGGTCAATGGGTATCCAACGGGATCAAGCAGATTTGTGCACACCTAGATTAATTCTAGGAGCTACATGCTATATTATATCAGTATGTTTATTGGAAAACTTTGTGTTATAATCTAAGCACCTCCTATGGACACTAGAAGGGGGTTGAATAGTGTCCTCCAATTTTTCGAAGAATCCGACTCTTAGTTCTAGAACTCTGTTCTTGTAACACATTCTCCACTAAATACAAACACACACACAAACTGTAATGTAAAGAACATGGTGTTTTTACGTGGAAAACTCCTTGCTCAAGAGAGAAAAACCATGACCCACACTCTGGGATTTTGAAACCAATTCACTAACACAAAAAAGCAAGTTTTTGATTATAAACTTTGTAACCAAGGGGCTACACTCTAGACCCTAACCACTCAACAAAGCTACACTCTAGCTTTACAAAGTAATCACTCAGGCTTCAGCTAATACAATTGCTTCTCACATAAGCAGATAGGTAGAAACAGTTTTAACAAGAAATAATGACAACTCTAATAAAGAACCTAGATAAAATATCTAAGTTACACTCTTAATTCTTCAACAGTTGTCTTCAGCTGTTAAGTCACTTTGAAAGTTATTGGATCGCCATGTGATTTCTCTCAACTCTCGTAGTAAATAACTGAATACGGCTGCCTCAATTACTAGCTTTTATATGGGTTTTGTAACCCTAGTAGTGTTTTATCAAGAAACCTTGTAAATATGACAGGTCAAGATTTCATGTGATCCTTTCCTTGTTTAGCTCCAACTCTCATTCATACTTCAAAGATACAGCCACGGCACAACTTCTTTTAGCTGACTAGGATGTGCAATAGTTCACGCGCCACTACTCCTAGTTCTGTGTAGATTTGCATTCCACAATCTTTTCGATCAGTCGTGCCCTTCTCCATAAGGACCAAGTTCTCTTCCAGAATAGTAGGTCCTTTGTTTGCCATACTTCAAATCATTCAGCTCAATAAATTCCCCCTTTTTGATGATGACAAATAAATGTTGCCACAGAACCTGTAGAGACAGAAACTCCAAAAACACAAAAGCAAAAATACATTTGAAAGAATTTTAAAACAGGTAAGTGAGGTCACAAACACCCCAACATTCTTCCCCCTTTTGGCATCATCGAAAAGATTCAAATCCTGCAAGAACAAGTTAGTACAGTACAGTCTAGAACACAAGGCAACAAGTTAACCAAATACATATGAATGAAACTAAGGGCCCAACAAGAACCAGATATAGCATAAAAGAACCCAAATATCAAGCAAAAGAAATTTAAAACCAATCATCCAGGGCGTGGCAAACACACAGCCCAATAAGTACAGAACCAAAAATCAATTGTCTTAAAAAAACATGAATCAAAGGAGGATAGGAGGAAAGGTAAGGCAAAGGATTTGGACAAGGACACATAAGGAAATGGGCAGAACTTAGTTCTTCAGGTTGAAGTGCTTGACAAGTGCCTCAATATTCTTTGAATTTTTGGCCCTTTCTACTACCAACTCGGCCTCATGTTTGTGGCACTCAATCTTTAAGTGATCAATTTCTTGATCCTTCACATGTAACTGCCTCTTCAGTTCAGCATTTTCTTCATCTACTTCCAACACATGCTGCTCCAGTTCCTTCACAGCTGCAATGGCTTCATCAGGTCCAAAATCTTCACTTTGCTCAGGCTACTCTTACTTAACTGGCATTGGCCTCTTGGATGTTCTCTTCTCCTTGAAGAAATCACAGTTCTTCAGCAAGTTTTGACCAAACATCTGATGCAGAGTTAGCTTCTTTCCATATTCCAAGGGCACCCCAAAATGCTCGAAGACATGCTGCAGGATGTAGAAATGTACTAAGGAATGTGGCTTTTGGTCAGTGTCTGCAATTCTTTTGATATGTCTGATAATCAGACCAGGCAGATTGATCTTTGTTCCCCTATCCAGCAGGTCCATGTATGTTAAGTCAAGCGCACAAGCCTCACTATTTCTCTCCCCTCTAGGTAGCAGGAATCTATGGACAAACTCAAAGAGCAACTGATGTGTAGGTTCCATCTCCTTCTTCTCAACCTTTCTTTCCTTTCTGAGTCTAGTCTTGCCTGAGAGTTTCTTCACAACACTCAGAGGAGTAACACCATTAGTTCTCTTAGGCCATTTCAACTTAATATACCTGCAATATCCTTCAGCAGGAACATCAAGAATGACTCCTAGCTCCTTCCTTACAGCTCCACTCCTTTCACTACAGAGAACACCCTTCTTGTAGCTACCCTGCAATTTATGTAGAACTCTCTGATCTCTTCAGCATATAAGCATTTGTTCTCATTTGCAAAGAGCTTTAGCCAACCTTGATCTTTTACTTTCCTCACCAAGGGCCTTATGTAATGCTCTTCCAAGTCACTCAATATGCTCCCAGCCAGTACCTGGTGCCTAGCAAAGAGGGCTACCCTGTCAACCTCTGCTTCATCCTCTTTTTTTTCTTCTTGGCTTCCACTTCACTACCAGTGTCAGAATCATCTGGGTGAACATAATCCCCATCCTCATCACTCTCCACCTTCTCCTCAGCAACACTCTCTTGCTCCTCTTCTACCACCTTTTTGCCTAGCTTCTTATCAAACTTTGCCAGTCTTTCTACCTGCTGTCTCAGAGCAGACCTAGTAGCCACTCTCCTAGGTACTGCCTGTAAATCAGGTTCATCACCACCTTCATCCTCACCCTGAGAGTCTTCATCACTCTCATCTACTAACCTACTTTGGGACACAGCTCTTCCACCTTTCAGCAGTCTTCTTTTCTTTCCTTTCATTGGCTTTGTTTCACTAACAAAAACTACTTCCTCTTCTTCCATCATCTTCTTATCTTCCTCACCAAACTTTCTCTTCACACTTTTCTTTGATTTTTCCACAACTTTCTCACCACTACCATCACCAGCCTGAATTTTCTCTTCTTTATTTTCCTCTGACTTAGTCCAATCAAGTTCTGCATCATCAGCTACAGCACGAACTGAGGAAAAACCAGTTTCTTGACTAAGTTCCTTCGTAGCTTCAACAGAACTAGGTCCTTCACCCACTGCACCTTCCAATACATACTCCACATGAACTTTCTCAAGGGGAGCAGCCTCCGAACTAGGTTCATCGACTGGGCCCTTTTGAGACTCTACAGAATCCTTCTCTCTTAGTCTTTCTAACAAGTTTTCAACCACATCAAACTCCACCACCTTGTCAGTTACTTTAGGCACATGAAAACCAACCCCACGTACAAAATTCTCTAACACAACTTCACCTTCCCTTCAACAACTTTCCCCCTATCAGTTGTGCAACTAGGCTCTACTATTTCCACAAGTTCATCTAACCCTTTAATTAAATTTTCAGTGCTCAATTTTCCAGGGCTTACAATAAAATCTAAAGCAGTAGAACTAGCTTGGGTCGGATCAGGTCTTACCTCAACTAATTTTACATCAGGAACTGGTGATGCCGACGTTGGAGCAGAGGGTTTCACAACGGATTTCTTAGGAACCTTCTTTCCCACTTTTTTGTGAAATTTCAACCTTGCCTTGGCAATTCTTCTAGCAAGAGTAGATGCGGGGGGTTTAAGAGAGGAATATTTGGAGGTGTGTGTTTCTGAGGTTTTCTCCGGTGACGCAGATGATTATTGTGCTCGAGACATTTTGAGAATTTGTTTCTGGAGGTGGCTTTGAGAGAAGGGAAGTTTTCTTGTCTTTGCAGTTTTAGAGAGAGAAAGAAAGAGTGTAGTAGGGTTCCGTTTGTCACAGTTGGTAATGGGAGAGGGGTGATGAAGAAGACTCAATCTAGGGAGTAGGAGGGTAATGATGACACTTAAAAGTGGAACACCTTTTAGAGTTCTTGGAAAACCGGAAAAGTTTTCGATGTGACGGTTATATGGAATTATAATTAAGACACCTAAGGTAGGTGGGACAGTTTTAAAATTTGAAAGTGCAACTAAAATAGGAAAATTTTCCTATAAACTTGGGCAGTTACACAAACATGGAAGGTTTCTTGATGCACGTTTGAAAACAATCAATTCTAGCTACATGTACTTACCATATATAGTTGTATGAGTGTACCTGGACACAGTTCCTCATGCTTGTCATGGTTCCTTCTACATACTCAGTTGGTTCTTCCCTGGGAACTCATTAGAACACTCAAGTAGTACTTAGTTGAACAAGTATACTTAACAAAGTACAAAATTAGACTGGACTATAAGAACTATATTTACTAGCAGAATAATGAACACTTAACTAGCCAAACCTTTGGGAGTAGGTACTGGATCATCCATGTATTTTGGTCATCCCTAACTCCAACCCGTTCCTCTCAAATTGAATTTTGTTCAGTGCTTTGGTAAAGATGTCAGCAATTTGGTCCTCAGTCCTATAACAATTCATGGTGATTAAACCCTTTTTTTACATTATCTCTAAGAAAATGGTGTCTAATATCAATGTGCTTGGTTCTCTTATGTTGGACTGGGTTCTTGGGAATGTTCACAGCACTTGTGTTGTCACAGAAAATAGGCACAACTCCAGAATTAATTCCAAAGTCCTCCAATTATTGTTTGATCCATAGCAATTCAGAGCAACATGATGCAGCAGCTACATACTCAGCCTCTGCAGTGGAAAAAGCTACAGCTACTGAGTTCTGCTTCTTAGTGGCCCATGAAACCAGACAAGGACCAAGAAAATGTGTCATTCCTGAAGTGCTTTTTCTATCAACCAGGTGGCCTGCATAATCAGCATCTGCAAAACCAATCAATTCAAAAGTACCACCCCTAGGATACCATAGACATAAATCCTGAGTTCCTTTCAAGTATCTTAAAATTCTCTTCACAGCTGTCAGGTGAGACTCCTTTGGCTTGGACTGAAATCTAGGACACAGTCCCACACTGTACACAATGTCAGGTCGACTAGCTGTGAGATAGAGGAGTGAACCTATAATTCCTCTATATTTTGTCTTATTTGTAGAAGGACCCAGTTCATCCATATCCAGCTTTGTTCCGGGGGCAATAGGAGTAGACATTTCTTTTGCCCCTTCCATTTCGAACTTTTTCAAAAGCTCCTTGACATACTTCTGTTGATGAATCATAGTTCCTTCAGGGGTTTGTTTAATCATCAGTTCTAGGAAGAAATTGAGTTCTCCCATCATACTCATTTCGAACTCACTGCCCATCAACTCAGCAAATCCCTTGCATAACTCTCATCAGTGGCTCCAAATATAATGTCATCGACATATACCTGAACCACCAATAAATCTATTCCTTTCTTCTTCAGGAACAATGTGTTGTCGATTCTTCCTCTTGAAAACCTATTCTTAAGCAAGAACCCTGATAACCTCTCATACCAGGCTCTAGGTGCTTGCTTCAACCCATAGAGAGCCTTATCAAGTTTGTATACATGATCAGGAAATTCACTGTTCAAGAAACCAGGAGGCTGCACCACGTAAACTTCTTCATTCAGATATCCATTCAAGAATGCACTCTTCACATCCATCTGATATAATGTAAACTCCATGTATGTAGCAAAGGCAATCAACATTCTTATGGCTTCCATCCTAGCTACTGGTGCAAAGGTCTCATCATAATCAATTCCTTCCTCTTGACTGTATCCTTGGACTACCAGTCTAGCTTTATTTCTTGTCACTATGCCATGTTCATCCGGTTTATTCCTGAACACCCATTTAGTTCCAATGATTGATCTGTCCTTTGGCTTAGGGACTAAATGCCAAACTTTGCTTCTCTCAAACTGATGAAGTTCATCCTGCATAGCAAAGACCCAATCTGGATCTTTCAAGGCTTCCTTTACATTCTTTGGTTCCATAGATGATTGGAAGGCAAAGAATGCATAGAAGTTTTTCAAGGTAGATCTAATCATTATCCCAGTATCTAACTCAGATAACACATTCTCCAGAGGGTGTGAGCTTTGATGTTTCCAAGGTCGAGGTTGTATGTGATGAGAAGAACCTTCAGTGTCAGCTTGAGTGGGTTCTTCCTAATCATTTGATTCATCGTCCTTATCAGTTGTTCCCCCTTACATATTGACTCCTTGTTCCCTTTGAGTTAGATTTCCATCTTCTTCACAAGGTTCCTCCTTATTCTCTGAGATCTCAGTGTTATCTGTACAATCTTCTCGAACAAGACCGATTGCCTGATCATCCACTTCCTTTTAAGCAATTTCCTTGTCTAACTTGTCAAACACCATATGCATGCTCTCCTCCACCGTTTGGGTCCTTTTATTGAACACTTTATATGCTTTGCTTTGGGTAGAATAACCAAGAAAGATTGCCTCATCACTTCTTGTATCACATTTTCCCAATGGTTCCTTGTCGTTGTTATGGACAAAGCATTTACACCCAAAAGGCCTCAAATGTGCAATATTTGGTTTCCTTCCTCTGAGAAGTTCATAAGGGGTTTTTTCAAGCATGGCCCTTATGGAACACGTGTTCAGCAAGTAACATGCAGTGTTTATAGCTTCAGTCCAGAAGTTTCTTGCAAGACCACTTGATAGCAGCATGGTTCTTGCCATATCCTCCAGAGACCTGTTCTTCCTTTCAACTACTACATTTTGCTATGGAGTTCTTGGTGCAAAGAAATTGTGATCAATATTATGTTTCATACAATACTCAGAGAATTTTGCATTTTTAAATTCTGTGTCGTGGTCAGATCTGATATTAATCAATTCCAGACTCAACCTTTTCTACACAACTCCACCCCAGTCCTTGAAACTATCGAAAGCTTAATCTTTTGACGCTAGGAACAAGGTCCAAGTATACCTTGAGTAATCATCAACAATCACGAACATAAACCTCCTTCCTCCTCTACTTCTGACTCTCATTGGTCCACATAGATCCATATAAATCAACTCTAGTGGCTTTGACGTGCTCACTACCCTTTTGGATTTAAAGAATGATCTCACATGTTACCCCCTTAACACAAGCATCACACATCTTGATGTCTTCAAATTTCTTATTTGGCAGCCCACGAACAAGCTCCTTCGAAACCAACTTGTTGAGCTGTGACAGACTAGTATGTCCCATCCTTTTATGCCACACTCTCTTGAACATTCAAGCATGTCAGATTATTTTCAGGAAGTGATCCCAGTGCTTTGTACACATTATTCACCATTTTTCCTTTCATGACAATTTCTCCACTCTGTAGGTTCTTCACCGTACATCCTATAAATGAGAAGCTAACTTCATTTCCTCTGTCACATAGTTGAGAGATACTCAGTAAATTATGTCTGAGACCATCAACATAATATACGTTTTCAATTGCTTGATCTAAGGATCTCCCAACTTTTCCAAATCCTACAATCTGACTCTTTCCTCCACCGAAGGCTACACTGCCTCCTTGAAATGCTGCGAGTGAGAGAAAGTTCCTCCTGTCTCCAGTCATGATGCAATGCAAAATACACGGAAGCTAAAAACGATATGAAAATGCAGAAGCTAAAACAAGATAGGAGATATCTAATAAAGATTTCAAGATAAAAGCAAGATGAGGCTTGAAACGTTTACCTAAGTAGCACCGAGGAACTTGTCTCGATACACCCCGGGTGAAGTCAAGGATTACCTATACTACGCAACTACTCTCAAGAGATACCCGGCTCTTGCAAATAGAATGATCAAAGAGATTCGATGTTCAACTTGGATTCGACCAAGTGAAATCAAGCCGCTCACGGGTTTTCATTGAGATTCACTCAAATATTCATCATTCATATTCAAAAGATTTCTAGCTACAAATAAATGGCTAAGTGTTCTATTTATAGAACTTTCTAAGACTAGTGTGAAAGGTATAAAGTGCCCTCAGGCCAAGTTAAGGCATTATACATCACTTAGGGGCAAAATAGGAAGTCCAAGGCAAAAGTTGGAGGCTTCAGCGTGCTGGGCGCTCCACCTGGAATGGGGCGCTCCGCCTGGCTGAGATTCTGATCAAAAGAAGCCCCAGGCTTGGGGCGCTCCGCCTGGATGTGGGCGCTCCGCCTGGTTGCCTTGAAGTTGGGCGCTCCATCTGGCCCTGATGCATAGGTTTCCATCCTTCAATTGAGCTCAAATGCATGACTTTCTAATCATCACCTAAGCTCTTGCCTTGCATCATCGCATCCTCGCATCCTCCTAGCTCGGCTCTTGATGGTTGAGACCTAAGCCCAATTTGGATTGCATTATCCTCCTCTTCTTGAGAGGACTTCCTCGAAATCAAACCATCAAAGCCTACACCCAAAGACAAACACAGCAAAAAGCTCCTACTAGAAGAGTAGGTTAGTGCCTAAAGTGTGGGAAAACACACTCTTATGGTATAACCAAGTATCAATAGCAATAAAAAAGTTCATGTTCCCAAGGGACATAGCAAGTACTTGGTTCAACAAAGAAGTGCACCCAACACAAGAACAAACAAAGGGATTAATAGGGTATGAAAAATGCAAAATCAATCTATCAATAATCCTATGATCCCCAAGCTCTTTGTTAACATACCAAACCTTCAATGAAGTATTTTCACAATGTGGCACAATGGTTTTGGTAATGCTCAATTCTCAAAGTGAAGTTAACATGTGGGATGGGATAGGCAAAATAGTTCAATTCACAATTAGCATCAATTACCCTACTCCCCTTCTTAAAAGCTCTCATATTCACACTAAGAGATACCTCCTCACCTTTAATTTCATCCTCAAGACAACCCTCCTCACAAGGTAAACTCTCAAGGAAGGCCTTAATAATGGCCTCTTCATCATCATAACCCAAACCAACAAGAGTAGGGTCACTATAAGAATCATCTACCTCACTCGAAGCTTCAAACAAAGAGTTGTCTATGGGATCAAATCCCTCACACCATGGAGGTTCCAACTCATTCCCAACTCTAGCTCGATACAAATCACCACCACAAATAAGGATGCTCTCAAACAAAGGATTAGTAAAAGTACGCATCCCATTCTCAAGTTCAAGCAAAGGTGAAGTATCATAACTAGGTTCATCACCCGCACTTGAGGAGTCATCGAATATAATCCGATCCATCTTATCCACTAGGGACTCTTCAAGGCCACCACCATCCTCACTACAACACAGAGTTCCACCAAAGGCAATTATATCAATAAGGGCATGATCAAACAACTCATCTTCCCCTTTATCAAAGATTGGTGGTGTGTAATAACAAGGCTCACAAGTATAGTCAACTACCATTTCCTCACTAAAGAGAGGTTCATTGAATATCAAGCTCACATCATGATGTGTCTTATCAATCCTCTCAACAAGTGGTTCACATGCACACACAAGTTGACTAATCGACTCTATGTTAGTTGAAAATTCATTAAATACAACAAAAGTATCAACTAGCATTGACTCTTCACAAGACAAGGAATGATCATGCTCATAAGAAGGTGAAGAAACACTTACATTTGAGTAGCTCCCGTGAGTACTCACATTGCTTGAAGTGTCGCGTTTAATTCCTCCATCATGAAGCTCACAATGAAGATCTTCATTTCCTTGCCTTCCTTCCAGGGCACATGGTTGAGGCTCCATCAACTTCCCTTCAAGAGTACCTACACAAAAGCTATAGCAAGAAGAAGAAGAAGAAGATAAAATATGGTTAGAGAAAAGGGTATCCTCACTCTCATTTTGTCTTTCCTCTCCTCTCCTTTCTTTCATTTTTCACTCAAGGCCAAGTGTAGATTTAGGTGACAATCCACTCGCATCACTCCTCACTTCCTCACCTTTTTCCACTCTAGGATTGTCACCGGTCACTCCCTTACTCCTCTCCATCTTTTGTCTCTCATTTTCAAGAACATTAGGATGAGGTTCAAGAATTTCCTCATTTGGAGTAGAGTGACTCTTAACTTGTTGTTCATCACCTTGGGGATTGCCCAAGTTGTGGGGAATTCCCACTTGTTGGGGAATGCCCAACGGTTGGGGAATTCCCAACATTCCATCATTTGTGCTTTCTCCGGCATCTTTTTGGACACTCGGGATCCATTCTTGTTCAAGGCTCTCAAGCCTCAAGCTTATGGATCTCACCTCGGCCAAGAGGTAGGCCAAAGTGCTTACCGGGACCTTAATGGTATCATAAATCTCTCCGGCCATGTACCTAAAAAAAACCAAAAGCTAAAGAAAAGGGTTAGAGTAAAAGCTCACTCGCTCCCTCTCTTTTGAATGTCACTCGGGTACACTCAATTTAGTGGTGGGGTAGGATCACTCAAGCTTGATTTCAAGGCTTCCTCGTAGTTGAACAACCTCTTCAATAACCACTCAAGTTCACACGAACCAAATACTCTTCGGGGTGAGTGGAAGTGATGTGACTCGATGAACGAACAGCTATATGAGTGCGCACTTGAAGCAATAAAGTTCTACAAGTCTTCTTTGAGTCCTAATCTCCGCTAAGCACGATTGATCCTAAAGGCTCAAAGAACGAGTACAATTCAAGTAGAAATGTACTCTACAAGTACTAGTCGGAAGCAATTCAATCAAAGAAACATGAAACCCTACGAAGAAAAACTACCCGCGGCTGAAACAGGGGTCAGACGCACCTCCAAGAGGTTGGGCGCTCTGCCCAGTGTATTCAGGCGCTCTGCCCAATGTTAGGCGCTCCGCCTGGGCTGTGAGGCAGCAGCTTGGCTAGGCGCTCCGCCCAGCGCTGTGTTCCAACTTCTCCTACAACGTGTTTTTGGTCGATTTTGACCCAAATTCTTCAACGATTTCAAGTTGTTTCTCAAATCAAAGGATACCCAAAGGTATTTTCAACTATGAAGAACAATCTCCAATGATTTTTATTAACAAACAACAAGATCGAATCAAGCTTTGAAGCAAAAATTTCAAGGTTTCAAGAATTTTGGGATTTCAAGATTTCGATCTTCAATCCGTAACACCAAAGCATGTTATGAGTATACCAAAACAACCGGAATACATCATAGAAAATTCCTCGATACTTTTTAACACTTGGAGATTCAATTCCAACCCAATCTATGAATTTTTTTGAAGTTTTCAAGTTTTTTTCAAATTTTTGTTTCTTTTTCATGAACAAGAACACTATAACAACAATAACAAGGATAAAATGGCACGATCGAGGGTTTGTAAGAACAAAACCTATCCGTGCTCTGATACCAACTGATTTAATGGAAAATACGCGGAAGCTAAAAACGATATGAAAATGCAGAAGCTAAAACAAGATAGGTGATATCTAATCATGATATCGAGATAAAAGCAAGATGAGGCTTGAAACGTTTACCTAAGTAGCACCGAGGAACTTGTGTCGATACACCCCGAGTGAAGTCAAGGATCACCTATACTACACAACTACTCTCAAGAGACACCCGGCTCTTGCAAATAGAATGATCAAAGAGATTCGATGTTCAACTTGAATTCGACCAAGTGAAATCAAGCCCGCTCACGGGTTTTCATTGAGATTCACTCGAATATTCATCATTCATATTCAAAGGTTTGCTAGCTACAAATGAATGGCTAAGTCTTCTATTTATAGAACTTTCTAAGACTATTGTGAAAGGTCTAAAGTGCCCTCAGGCCAAGTTAAGCATTATACATCACTTAGGGGAAAAATAGGAAGTCCAAGCCAAAAGTTGGAGGCTTCGGCGTGCTGGGCGCTCCGCCTAGAATGGGGCGCTCCGCATGGCTGAGCTTCTGATCAAAAGAGGCCCCAGGCGTGGGGCGCTCCACCTGGATGTGGGCACTCCGCCTGGTTGCCTTTAAGCTGAGCACTCCGCCTGGCTTCTGGGCACTCCGCCTGGCTTCTAGGCGCTCCACCTGGCCCTGATGCATAGGTTTCCTTCCTTCAATTGAGCTCAAATGCATGACTTTCAAATCATCACCTAAGCTCTTGCCTTGCATCCTCGCATCCTCCTAGATCGCCTCTTGATGGTTGGGACCTAAGCCCAATTTGGATTGCATCAAGTCATGTGCCTTGAACAACCACTATCAAGAATCCAGCTTGGGTTGTTCACTCTCACTCCAGCCTGCAAAACAAATCAAGGATTAGTTTTAGGAACCCAGACAAGCTTGGGTCCCTTCTTATGAGAAAATGGATGAATCAAATCTTTCTTAGCCCATTCAGGTAAAGTAATCCTCTTATTTTTGGTCTTTTCCTTGCTTGTAGCCATGCACCTTTGTCTGTAATGCCCAGCTTTTCCACAGAAGATGCACAACATGTTACAAGGCAAACCCACATATTTACTCTTGGGATTATATGGAGGCAAAGGTTTCTTGAATCCTAGCCCTTGTTTTCCTTTGTTCTGATTTTCAAGAACCCAGTTCATTGCCTCAGAGGATTTGTTCCATTTTGTTACTTTGGTAAGCTCATAGTCAGCTTTTTCAAACTTTTGTTTGAGAACACTATTTTTCTCAGTTTCCTGATACAGGATCTCATTTGTTTTCTTGAGCTCATCTTCAAGAAAAGTTTGAACTTCACTTATTACTTTCTTACCATTAACACTTTCCTTTAACTGATTTAATTCAATTTTAAGTTCTGAGATCTTAGAGTTTGACACAAGAGCCTGCCCTTTTAGAAGAGCATTAATTTTTTCAAGTTCAATATTTTGCTCTTGAAAGCCCTTGTATCTTGCTCTTAGATCACTTATATCTTCAGTTAGTTTGTCTTTCTCAGCTTTTACCTTTTCATAACCCTCAATTAAGGTAGCAGTTATTAGAATCAGATTTTCAATTGAGTATGTGTGCAAATTTTCTTTTAGTTCAGAAAGACATACCTCAGCTGAATGAGCAGCTTCTTCTCCATCAGTTGCCATGATGGCTGATTCCTTCTTCTGGTATCTTCAGTGTAGATCTCTTTCAACTTCTCCCAAATTTTTTTGGCAGACTTGTATTCTAGCACCTTTTCTAGTACATCAGTCGTCATCCCTATTCTCAAGTACAACACAGCTTTGGCATTTGCTTGCAGCCAATCCAAATCTTGAGGATCGAGTTCTTCTACCAGCTTTGGAACCAAAGATCCATTTGCTACTCTCTTCACAGGTACATGAGGTCGTCGTTTCACAATCAACCAGAGACTGTAATCCATCGCTTGAAGGAAGACTTTCATTTGTTTCTTCCACCATTTATAACTCGTTCCATTAAACACATGTAGCTTAAAAGGATCTCTTCCTCCTCTGAACTCCCGTGGATCTTCTCCATCTGAGTTCTCACCAGACAATCCCATCAATGCTAGTGGAGTCTCATCCTCGGATTCCTTTCCTTCATCAGACTCACTGTCAGTTGGTCCCCATATGGCATAGAAGGCTTCCTTCTTTCTGCTCTGAAGTTTGGAGGTCGTCTGAATTTCTTTTTGTCTTTATCATTATCTTTTGATACCTCCTTCTCTTTCTCCTTTGTGGCTCTATTCCTCATCCACTCAATTTCCCACATTGGACAATCCATAACTGCATGATCCTTCTTGAAACATTTAAAACACCCTGAGTAATCTGGATTGTCGTCTATGTTCTTTCTACCAGTGTTTTCTTTGTTGTTCATTTTGAACCCCTTGAACTTTCCCAGATTGAACTTCTGCCTCAAGGCACTGACCATAGCAGCTTCAACTGATTGCAAGTCAATGTACTCCTCAGATTCCTCAGTTGCTTCAAGTGCAAGAGTCTTGTCCTTCTTGGGGAATGGTTTACTCTTTAATTCCTTTATCATTTCATGTGTTTTCAAGCTTCCGACTAGTTCTTCAAGTTTGATAGACCTAAGAGGTTTGGACTCAATAATAGCAGTTATTTTAGGTTCCCAGATGTCAGGAAGTACATTCAGAACCTTGTCCACCATTTCAACTTCTGGCAGCTCCATATCTAGAGACCTTATCTCATTTGTGATAATAGTTAGCCTTGTCATCATGTCTTGTATTGAGTCCTTCTCTCCGATGGTGAACAGCTCAAATTGCCTTTTCAACATTCTTCTCTTGGAGTCCTTAACTTCGGTCTTTCCTTCATGCACGACTTCCAGGCCATCCCAAATTTCTTTTGCCATCTTGTAGAATGAGACTCTATTGAACTCTTCAAAACAAGGCCCACAAATTACCAATCGTTTGGCTTTGTGGTTCTTTTCAACTATCTTTTAGTCAGCCTCATTGAACTCCTCTTTTATTTTGGGTTCTTCTCGAGCCGCAGCTCCTTCGCCAACAACTTTGGTTGGTATCAAATTTCCTTCAGAAACAATCAACCAGAGTTGATAATCTTCCTCACAAATATAGTTCTCCATTCTGTTCTTCCACCAAGAGTAGTATTTACCATTGAACTGTGGGGGCCTCAGAACCGACTATCCTTCAGTGATAGTAGGTGGTGCACTCATGATTAGATCCTTCTCAAGGTGTTAGCTTAAAATGAGAAGACCGGCTCTGATACCACTTGTTATAATCTAAGCACATCCTATGGACACTAGAAGGGGGGTTAAATAGTGTCCTCCAATTTTTAGAAGGGGGGGTTAAATATTTTTTTGAACACACACACAAACAGCAATGTAAAGAAAAAAGTGTTTTTACGTGGAAAACTCCTTGCTCAAGGGAGAAAACCCACGACCCACACTCTAGGATTTTGAAACCAATCCACTAACACAAAAGAGCAAGTTTTTTATTACAAACTCTGTAACAAGAGGCTACACTCTAGACCCTAACCACTCAACAAAGCTACACTCTAGCTTTACAAAGTAATCACTCAAGCTTCACCTAATACAATTGCTTCTCACATAAGCAGATAGGTAGAAACAGTTTTATCACGAAACAATGACAACTCTAATAAAGAACCTAGATAAAATATCTACGTTACACTCTTAATTCTTCAACAGTTGTCTTCAGCAGTTAAGTCACTTTGAAAGTTATTGGATCGCCTTGTGATTGCTCTCAACTCTCGTAGTGAATAACTGAATACGGCTGCCTAAATTAGTAGCTTTTATATGGGCTTTGTAACCCTAGTAGTGTTTTATCAGGAAACCTTGTAAATATGACAAGTCAAGATTTCATGTGATCCTTTCCTTGTTTAGCTCCAACTCTCTTTCATACTTCAAAGACATAGCCAAGGCGCAACTTTTTATAACTGACTAGGATGCACAATAGTTCACGCGCCACTACTCCTAGTTCTGTATGGATTTTCATTCCACAATCTTTTCGATCAGTCGTGCCCTTCTCCTTAAGGACCAAGTTCTCCTCCAGAATACTAGGTCCTTTATTTGCCATACTTCAAAACATTCAGCTCAACACTTTGTCTACGAGGGCTTTGACAGATGAGAAGAATATCACCTAATTTTTGCCTCCACTGAGATTTGAACCTAAGACTTCATGGTTCTCAACCAACTTTATTGAGCACTACACGATACTCATAGCTGCAATTAAAATGAAAAATAAATTACTAATGCGACATATGAAAAGATGTCTTTCGTAGTCCCATGAGCTTCAGTTCAAGGACAACAATTATATATGGATCATAGCTGTCAAGCTTTTTAGTTCAAAGAATTGCTCTTATAATGACTGGTTAAACAAACTTTCATTGTTGATGATGGGAACATCTAGCTCCCTTCTTCATTCAACTCCAATACTATTTCACAAATCCATCATGTGTTCTAAAAACCAAATATTAATAATGAGAAGATGGTGGGCTCTAAGGTATTTATATCCACATATACGTTTTTGTAAAATATCTATATCTAGAAAATTAAGACGGTAAGACTTTTACTCGATCCTGAAAATTGAAGCTTTTTAGTAGAAAACATTTTTTATTTTTAATGAGTTTTACATGATGTGAATTAGAATTAGTTGGAGCAATAAACTTGAGATATTAATCACTAAACAACAAATAAAGAAAATGGAGTAGTACTTGTTAAGACGAGGTAATTGCAAATCATCAAGCCATCTTGTCCAAAGATGGATCTTTCCCAGAGCCGTAAATGAACATGTGACATAAGTTGGTAAAATCATATGACATGCCACAAACAAAAGGGAATAAGACCCAAACTCAAAAATGCTACCATAATTGTTAATAAATCTTGAATATCTTCAGCTCAGTTGTCAGTACAGACTACAAACCAGAAGAAGCTGAATATATATATGGGATGATCAACAATTGTACTACATAAATTCCACATCCTCCACTCATGGTGTCGGAGAGACAAGACGATAATTAAAGAAGAAAGAGGTCCACAAGACAAGAACTTATTAGAGAAAATTCACATTATTCAGACCACCTGTCCTGAAAGTGATAACATGAACAGAAAGCAACCTCGTTTAAGTTCCTCGGTCAATTCTTCGCATCCCCGAGTTCAAATATTTAATTTATTTCGTAATCCTATTCCAAATTAAATCTAAACTCATCAGTTTATAATCTACTTAACTCTGCTATAAAACTAGACTACCAAATGGCACCTATTACGGCTAGCATAGTAGTGAGTTGGTACTATGCAAATGAATGGCAGTCGCATGCCTCTCTACCTGCACGCATAGCACTTCAGCATGTAAACTCTATCTAAACCGTCTATTTTATATGGAGTAGATTTTTTTGTCTTTTTTTTTTTTTTTGGTGCGCAGTGGTCAACAACAAAGATCCTTAATAATGTGTGTATTCTTTTTCTTTTATATAAAGTTGACTAACTTTTTCATTATAGAAATTAATTTAGCACTACTTCTTATGGTATTTAGGCAAAGATTAATTACAATTTTGTTAGATTTAGTGATTATGGTATGATGAAACTTGAGCGAGCATTAGTGGAATAAAATCTTTGTCTGAAGAAAGGTGCAGTATATATTTCTGATATAATAATAAATCCGTTATTCAGTATCCATTGGTTCATTAATCAGGATACGCAGCATAAGAATCATTTAAAAGGAATTGTTCCTCATCAGGGGCTTCCATATTCTCAAAACTCAATTCTTAGATCACTGGATAAAGGTGGGAAGACCTCTGTCATTCTCACCACGGTGAAAAGAAAAAACTTTTATTGGTTTGACTTTCAACTCTTGCTCTAGGAAAAAGAGAGATCTCATCTCTATCCACTGTGGTGAAAGGAAAATCTTGTACTGATTTGACTTTCAACTCTTACTCCAGCTAGGTAAAAGTATATTGTGCGATGAAAGGTAAGAAGTGATACAAATAATATGGTACCGTAATTACTATGGGGGAGGGATGAGATTGGGAAAAACTGAAAAGAGCCTCTACCTTGTAAAAAGCATTAACCAAGAACTTTGTGACTTTCTGAGAGACTTATTACGGTGAGCACTTCAGATGGTGACTGATCGAAGTGTCATTATTTCATGAAGGTACATGCATTGATTGTATGGCAGAACATGTACCATACAATGTGCTCAAATAAGGTTCACTCTCTTCAATAATGATGTCCTAAATCTCAACCCAATTTATCCTTGTTGTTGCCCTTTTCATATAACTTCAATAAACGTAGCAGGCCGAAGCAGTATTCCAGTTCTCCCTCATATAGAACCAATAATTTATTAGACTACATTCTAGTACTGTTCTAAGGCTGTCTCAAAAGAGAATGTGTTTGTATTGGGTAAAAATCGACGTGCTCGGACAGCACTTCGGTATGACAGACCAAGGATAATCGAACTGATGTTCCGAAGGAGAAAAAATGAAGCAAACGATTGAACCACCAAAGCCAGTGTCACCATCGAAGGCGAGCCGCGAAGCTGTGCTTCGGTTACACTCGCTTAGACCGAATAGCAAGGTCGCATCACCGAGGTCATGTATTTGGGCCTCGGTGGAACACCTCGGTTCCAACGGCTTAGCAGCCCACTACCACAGCCCACTAACTCCACTCAAGAAGATGCTGAGCGTGGATGTAGGCATGATTAGTCACGGAGAACGTGGGCAAGACCCCTTGTACCTATAAATAGCTCCTCATTTTACCTTGTATTCATTCAGAAATACTTACAGAAACTCTGGCAAAATTTGTACTCACATCTATATATTGAAATCACTGTTATTTCTTGCTTTTCGCTTATTCTTAGCATTGTTTCGACTTTGATACTAAGATTTGCTTGTGTTCTTAACCCAAAATTCGATTTGTGATCCTAAATCAGTTTAGGCCCATAAAAATTGGCGCCGTCTGTGGGGATACAGGCATAAACGCTTGGTTCCAAAATTGAACGTTTTCTTCATTTGAATTCACGTTTCTCACTCGACATACTCGACGATATCGCTGACAATAACAGGAATCCCGCTGATTTGCAGTTAACTCCCGATGGACAGACTAGCGATCAGTCGAACCCGAATTCTTCAGCTTTGATGACGACCGAAGCCTTTCTGGCCTACGTTGTCGCCTCACTAAGAGCTGTTCAAGAGCAGCAGGCCGAACAGGCCAACATTAATGCTGGGTTTTGTGCCTCGTTAGAGGTAAGGAATAGCTCAACCCCGAATGGAGCCTAGCATGTGGACCCAAGTGGAGGCATCCCGCTCTTCGTTCCTACGGGCGCGATAACAGGGGGACCTCAAAATGGGACCATGTCTGGGGGTTCGGGTACATTGCCGAACACAATGCCGCACTTCGGGACGCTTCCCACTGTGGCAGAAACTACATCTTCGGTTGACGTTGAAAAGTTAACCAAAGAGATCGAAGCCCGAGTTGAGGCTCGAATCAAGGCTCGAGTGGAAAAGCGCCTCGAGAGCATTCCTGGAGTGACTAAGATTCAAGACGATCTCGATATCGACCAATATAGGGAGTTGCCATTCAGGCCCGAAGCTACCCCAGCCCCAAATCCCAAAAATTTCAAGCTCTTCTTCTTGAAGAAATATGATGGGACCACTGACCCCAAAGAGCATGTCACCGAATACATGGCAATGGTAAAGAGCAATGGCTTAACAGAAATAGAGAAGGAATCAATATTTCTAAAAAAAATCGGTGAATCCCTTGAGAAGGGAGCACTTTGGTGGTACATGCGCCTACCATCGGGGTCGATTTCCACATTTAAAGAGCTAGTTAACGTATTTGTTAAAGCGCACACCGGGGCGCAGAAAATCCTCCAGAGGAAGGAGGATATATTTAAAGTCAAACAACGGCCCGGTGAGCCACTAAAGGACTTCCTCGAGCGCTTTCATGTTGAGCGCATGGAACTACCTCCTATGGATGATGCTCTAGCCATCATGGCGTTTGAGAAATGCATCAATGTTCGCAACTCCGATGTCGTTGCTGAGTTACGAAAGGAACTTCAGCAATATCAGACCATGAAGTGGGATGATTTGCACAATAGAGCTTATACCCAGATAAGGCTGGAGGAAGCCGAATGGAAAAATAATGGCCGAAGCCACAACTATAAGAATCGAAGTGAATCCTCTTATCGCGCCGAGGCGCCGTGAGGAAACTCGAAGGGGAGGTATGAGCCATACACCTCATCGTCGAGGCAGCCTGTCAGTCAGAGGCTGGGAAATTCGCTTGGAAACTCGTTTGGAAATGCTCATGTGAGTCAATGGTTCGGCGGAAAGGTTTTCCCAAATACGAACCAGAGGAACTCTTCGGGCCCAGCTCTGGTCGCAAAGAATAAAGAGCTACCTCGCATTCCCAACTACAACTTCAGCATATCGACCTCGGAGCTGGTCAATATTGTGAAGGAGACAGCCGGGGTAAGAATACCCAAGGACATGAGAACCCCTGCTGATAAAAGGGACCAAAATCTATACTACGAGTTTCATACGGATTATGGCCACTGCACCGAGGATGGCAAAGTATTGCGCCTTGAGGTGGCACACTTGTTAAAGAAGGGAGTGTTAGCTGAATTCCTCACTGATAAGAGGAAGGAGAACTACACCAAGAACCCAGATGACGGATAACCACCTCGGGCGCCACCGCCTGAGAGAGTCGTGAATGTCATCACCGGGGGGTCAGAGGTAAACGGGTTGTATTTTGCAGCGGCAAAAAAGTTCGCAAAGCTGTCAATCACCATGGAGAAGAGAACTCGAGTTGGAGGCACGAGTAAAGAAATTATGTTCGATGATGACGATTGTAATGGGATGATGTTCCCTCATCACAAAGCCTTGGTCATCAAGTTGAGAATAAATGACTCAGATATCAAACGAGTCCTGATCGGCCCCGGTAGCTCGGTTAACATAATCAGCTATGGGGCCATTAAAAAGATGTGGCTAAAGGGAGAAGTTATCCCTAAGGCAACAGTGTTGACTAGCTTCAACAACTCCACGGAGAAGTCATTGGGTGAAATCACCCTCAAGACGTTTGCTGAAGGAGTTAGCAAGGAAACACTATTTCAAGTCTTGCCCGAGGACATGGCGTACAATGTGATCCTCGGTAGACCATGGATCTACTCCATGGAAGTTGTTCCATCCACTTTTCATCAAGTGATCAAGTTCCCTACCCCATGGGGAGTTCAGTCAATAAAAGAAGAGCAACGAGTAGCAAGAAAATGATATTCGGTTGCATTGAAAAGTGGAGTCGTCCCGATCTGACCAAAACAATAGCAACTAATGCAACCGGGGTCAGACGAGGAAGATCCCCAAGGAGAAGTGGAGAAGATCCCGGTTTGAATTCAAGAACCTCGGAAGCAGAAAGCCGAGGACTCCACCATAGAAGAGCTGGAATCTTTCATGCTATCAAAAGATTTTCCAGAGAGGAAAGTGTTTGTTGGCTCGGAGTTGGACCCGGAGTCGGAAAAAGCCATCATCAAAGTCTTAAAGTCCAATAATGATTGCTTTGCCTGGTCTCATTCGAACATGGTTGGTATCGATCCGGAGATCATGACCCACAAATTGAATGTGGATCCCCAATTCACCCCGGTAAAGCAGAAGAAAAGACCTCATGTCGGGGTCAAAAAGAAAGCAATCGAAGATGAAACCATGAAGCTGCAAGATAATGGCTTCATAAGAGATGTGAAATACCCCGAGTGGCTGGCTAATGTGGTCGTTGTGCCCAAGAAGAACGGCAAGTGGAAAATGTGTGTAGATTACACTGATCTAAACAAGACTTGCCCCAAAGACTCCTATCCACTGCCACAAATTGACAGGTTAATAGACTCCACGACTGGACACAAACTATTAACCTTCTTAGATGCTTATTCAGGGTACAACCAAATCCTCATGGACCCGAAGGACGAAAAAAAGACTTCGTTCATCACTGACTGAGGTACCTTCTGCTACATAGATGATATGCTGATCAAGTCTATTCGAATGGAGGATCATTTAAACCATTTGAGAGAAGCTTTCGCTGTTTGAGGCAATATGGCATGAAATTGAATCCTGAGAAGTGTGCCTTCGGTGTAGGGTCGGGCAAATTTTTGGGATTCATAGTCTTTGAACGAGGGGTCGAAGCTAATCCAGATAAGATCAAAGCCATCGAAGAAATCCCCGAGGAGTTGACCGGGGTGAAGGAAGTTCAGCGCTTGACTGGCCGAGTCGCTTCCTTGAGTCGATTTATCTCAAGGTCTTCGGAGCGATGCCACAAATTCTTCTCGGTCTTAAGGAAGAATAATCACTTTGAATGGACACCGGAGTGTAAAGAAGCACTAAGGGAATTGAAACGTTACCTGGCTAACGCGCCGTTGCTCGCCAAGCCAAAAGACGGTGAAACTTTGCTGGTTTACATGGCTGTATCTGAGGTGTCAATCAGTGCTGTGTTGGTTCGAGAAAAAGATGGCAAGCAACAGCCCGATGCTGAAACCAGGTATCCTTATTTGGAGAAACTAGCACGTGGTTTAATTGTTATTGCTCGGAAACTACGACCCTATTTTCAATGTCATCCAATAGCAGTAGTTTCCACCTTTCCTTTGAGAAGTATATTGCATAAGCCTGAATTTTCGGGGAGGTTATCCAAATGGGCGGTAGAATTAAGCGAGTATGACATCACCTATCAACCCCGAATGGCCATAAAATCCCAAGTCTTGGCCGACTTCGTAGCTGATTTTAGTGTTGGGATCCTACCCGAAGCCGAAAAGGAGAATTCAATGTCGAAGGGGTCTGCTTCGGGACTATGGGTACTTTACACCGATGAAGCGACTAATTTTAAGGGTTCGGGATTAGGCATAGTGTTAAAGGCACCTACCGGGGAGAAGATCAGGCACTCAATTTGGTTTAAAAAAGTGACCAACAATGAGGCCGAATACGAAGCAACCTTAGCAGGCTTGGAGTTAGCCAAAGAAATGGGGGTAGAGAGGATTGAGTTAAGGTGTGATTCACAATTGGTGGTAAACCAAGTGCTCGGTGAGTATATGGCTCGTGAGCCTAGAATGCAATAGTTCTTGACCCGAGCACAAAGAATCTTAGCTCAATTCCAAGAGTGGCAGATCAAACAAGTGCCTCGAGAGGAGAATACCGAAGCCAACACCTTGGCAAATTTGGGTTCAGCGATCGACGAAGTACACTCGGGGACTGATTCAGTGGTTCGGTTGCTTTCTGCGCAAATGAGAGAGATGAAATTAGAAGTCAACTCGGTGGACCACAAATGGGATTGGTGAGGTAAGTTCATCTCTTACTTCGACTCGGGGACTCTTCCCCAAGACAAGAAAGACGCCAAAAAGTTAAGAACCCAAGCAGCTTCGTACTCAATGATCAAGGGAAATTTATATAGAAGGTTGTATTGCGGCCTGATGGCTAAGTGTTTGGGTCCAGATGAAGCTAGATACGTGATGGCTGAAATATACGAAGGCGAGTATGGCAATCACTCGTGGAGAAAGTCCTTGGTGCGCAAATTACTTAGAGCTGGGTACTATTGGCCCACTATTAGCGCAAATACAAAGGCCTTCGTGAAAAAATGTGATAAGTCTCAACGCCACGCCCGAATGATTCATCAACAAGCTGAACCTTTGCATTCGGTCGTGTCACCATGGCCCTTCATAAAGTGGGGAATAGATATTGTTGACCCCTCACCGAAGGGAAAAGGTGGTGTTCAGTTCATTCTTGTTCTAACCGATTACTTTACCAAATGGGTAGAAGCAGGAGCTCTCATCGAGGTTAAACAGAAGGAGGTAATCGATTTTATCAAGGAAAACATCATCTACAGGTTCGGCATCCCAAGGGAGATCGCTTGTGATAATGGTAAACAGTTCATGGGGGCGGCTGTCACTTATTTCTTCAAACAATGAGGAATAAAGAGAATAGCATCGACCCCCTACCATCCAAGTGTCAATGGCCAATCCGAATCTTCGAACCGAGTAATAATTGAAAATCTCAAGAAGAGACTGATGAGAAGAAAGGCCCTTGGCCCCGAAGAGTTCCAAGGTGTGTTGTGGGCTATGCGAACAACAGAGAAGAACAGCACCGGTGAAACCCCATTCTCCCTCGCCTATGGCATGGATTCACTTATCCCCATGGAAGTGGGCGAACCAAGTCTTCGGTACGCCCATACCACCGAGGATGCCAACCAGCAAGCCATGAGCATAGAGTTGGACTTGCTCGAGGAGAAAAGAGAATTGGCTTTGGTTCGGTTAGCAGCACAAAAGAGGCAGATCGAGGCGTATCTCAACAGGAAAGCCAAACTTAGAGATTTTAAAGTTGGCGATTATGTGTTGAAGGCTGCGAACCAATCAACCAAAGAAAAGAATGGAGGAAAACTCAATGCAAACTGGGAAGGACCTTACAGAGTCAAGGCGATCGTTGGAAAGGGATCTTATCAAATCGAAGATCTACAAGGCAAGCCCGAACCTTTGAATTGGAACATTTCCAATTTGAAGCGGTACTACTTTTAATCGAGGTAAACATTCCTCGATCATTTAAAATTTACCCACAGCCTCGAGCCGAAACACGCTCTTAGGGCTTCGGTCGACATGTACTAACTTGCTCCTCGTTTCATTTTTCTTGACCTTTTCAGGAAGCGGATAAAACGATTTTCAGTGCTCGGATCTTCATCAAGATTCACACCCGAACACTGGGGGGAGTAAGATGGTTGCAACCGAGGTCGATACTGAGCCTCCAAACCAAAGTCTATCTATTCAGCAGCCGGGGACAGACACCCAGGAAATAGATTAGCACTTTTATAATTACGCCCGATAGTGGCATGTTGTCGATTTGTTTTCTGCGCCTAAGTTTTACTTAGACTAGGCCTTATGTAAAAAGCCGATTGTGGCTCGTTGATATCATCAATGAAATAAACTTGATTCAGTATCTCTTTGTTTCTATGATCTTGCACACCGAAGTTGCACGTTAAATGCATTGACTCGAGAACGAGGCGTCATTCTAAGTTTTATCGGTTTTATTTGATTAAGTCTTGCAAGCAAGTTATTTTGAGTGTTCGGTTCAAACAAAAGCTAACACTTGAAACAAGAAACATGAAATCATTTCATTAAAAAGCCCGAAGGCTGTGAATTATTTACAACAAAAGGGACCCAAAGGTCTAAAGCATATACATCAAAATCCCGAAGGCTTACATCAAGAAGGCCCGAGGGCCTAAACAAAAGATAAAAATACAGAAGATGAACTCTTCCCCTAAGGATTTCCTCCTTCGGCATCTTCATTGCCCTCCTCGGCGCTTTCGCCCTCTTCATCGCCTTCGGATTCATCATCATCCGAATCCTCACTCGAGGACAGATCATCTATAATTTTCTGGGCTTCGGTAGCAGCATCCCTGGCCTTGACTATCTCCTTTTCTAGCACTATCTGCCCAGCTTGGACTTGCTCAAGTGTGATAAGCCTGGTCTTAACAACGGCCAAAGCCTTTTCAAACTTCGCCCTCGTCACTTTCACTTCGGCCCGCTGATTGAGGTAGGCAATTCTTCCTTAGAGTTTTAAGACCTTGCCCTGAAGAGTAGGCACTTGGTCTACTTGGCTTTGCAACCCAACAAGCTTGGCATTGTACTCCTCTTGCTTGCCACGGTATTTTTCGCCTGCCTCCAACACCTCGGCCCTGGCAGAGAAGAGGTCGGCTTCAAGTCGAGCATTTTCAAGGCTCAGCCTCGAACGCTCATTAACAAATTTATTTGTTTCAGCCTGAACCCTTGCTTCGACGGACTCCAGCACCCCGTGCAAATCAGCCTCGACTTTAGCTGCTGCTTCGTTAGCACGCCCTAAGTCTTCGTTCAAAGCAGCAAGTTGGGCTTCAAGCTCGGCAATTCAATCTATAAATCCCCTTTTCTGTTCCCCCCAGACAGCGGTCGCCGCCTGAACTTGCTCTGCTTGGTCACGTTCTAGATGGATAGCTTGCAGAGCGATGACCAAGCTCTGCACAAGACCAGAGTGTTAGTGTTGAGAACAAAGAAAAGGTAAGTCGCGTGAACAAGAAAGCGTGAAAACTTAAATGAAGAGCAGAGGCGGCTGAAACACCCATCAAACTCATGGGGCTTAAGTTTCGAAGAGCGTGAACCTCAGTAGGCCCGAGCATAACATCGATGGCAGCGATGTCCTCCTTGGTGGGATCCAGCAGATTGGCCTCGGGAGCAATTTCCAATGCCCGAGGTGCAGCATTCGAAGACTTGGCCGAAATTCGGGAAGCTTTTACCATGCTTTTGATTAAGCCTTCGCTTGCCTTAGCTTTGCCCTTCCGCTTGGCAGCCTCTTGGTCATACTCCTCCACGTTTATAACCTCGGTGTCCCTAGGGACCTCGGCAGCTGGCTCTGGAGTCACTTCAAGAATTGGCTCTGGAGCTACCTCAGGAGCAGCTTGGCGAACCTCTTCGTCGCTGGGCTCATCGACAAGGCCTCGGCGCTTCTCAATCACCGCTTCGGAAGCAGGGGCGGCAGCTTCCTCGACCCGATGTCCTTTCGCCTTGGTGGTCCTCTTCGATTCAGCCCTCTTCCTTTTAGAGACTGGGGAAGGGAGAGAACCAATCTCATAAGTAGGAGATGAAGTAGAAGTGGGTATGCATATAAACCGGCCTAAAAAAATGTCATCACCTTGAGAAGTCCCTTGGCCCGACGAGCCCTTAGCTTTCTTGTCACCGGTGAGCTTCCTCGCCAAACTCACCATTTGATTGACACCTTCGATGGTGTCAATCACCCTCTTCTCTTTCTTTTTCTTCTCTTTCTTCTCCTTCTCTTCCCTTTCTCTATCTCCTTTCTTCTCGGTTTCCTCCTCCTCCTCCTCTTCCTCTTCGGCATCCTTAACGGCCCTGTTGGAAAAACCTAAGTAGGAAGGGAAAAAGAAAACATTAAGGAGCAATCATTCAAAACAGGCATTAAGGAATTTTGAACGTCGGTATGTAACTCACCATGCCTCTTGCATACCCATCGGTTCTCCTTCAAATCGGCTAAGATCATCCACTGCCGACGAGGACGCGTCTCCTGTTTCATGACCTCGGTCGCCCACTCGAGCAAATCTCCTGGTGGGTTGACTGGAACCTTTTCAGTTCTATGTCACAAACATGAAAGTAAGTACGAGCCATGATGATCGAAGACCAAACGAAGGTAGAAATACTTACACTGAGCGTTCCATTTTTCGAGGAAGCCAGGCTCAGCTGATAGCAACCTCATGGGAATAAGCACATAACGATCGTTCCAACCTCGATCACCATGGTCTTTGCTCTTACTCAGAATGGCGTAAGATCCCCGAGGTAAGAGAGCTACCACCCCGGCTTTATGAAGATAGGGGTAGTAAAGGGAGATCAAGTGTTGAAAGGTGAAGGCCAATCCAGCTAACTCACTTAAATACTCGAGGGCCTGTACAACCCTCCGAACCCCGGGGCCCAGTTGAGCCAAACACAAATTATACGATCGACAAAACATGTCGATTATGGGGTGAACTGGCAAACCAAACCCTATGGTGAAAGGATATGTGAAAACCGGAGAATACCCAACCACATGAGTGGAAGCAGCCGCGTCCGGTGCTGGAACCCTAATCTCTACCTCGGGTCCTCAGCGGCAATCTATTCGAACAGTCTCAATCACGTCTTCGGTTATCACGCTAGGGGTAACGTGCACCGGTATGTTTCATTTCTTCCCCTTTTGGGCATCAGATTGAACTTGGACTTTGAGGTCCTTATCATTGTTGAAATTCGAAGGGATAACCAACCGTGGGTCTATCTCTACTTCGAGAGGAATCTTCTTCCTCGACTTCTTCGAGGTCCAGCTTCGATTTGTGACCACTCTTTGCTGGCCTCGGTCTTGCCTGTTTGGCCACTTACCTCCCTATTGACTACGGTCTCGCCCACTGGGCCACCTACTTCTTTGGTACTGATGACGTCGTCGCCCTCGACGTCATCCCTGTCGTCGTCGTGGTCGTCACCACCAACGTCAATGTCATAACTAACCTCAGCTTTGTCGCGACCAGCCCTCTCCTTGTCCCGCCTAGGAGCACTGGTCGTCGACGTAGCTTCCCCACCGCCTTCTGCCTCAATAATTTGCAGCGCCGGCACGGTGGGGATAAAATCGCCACTCATAATCGCAACGGCGAAGTGCTCGGCCCTCTCGCCAGAGTCACTGGAGCCATGACCATAATTTGCAGTAGACATGATGTGAGATTCGAAAGAAGAATTTTCTTACAAGAAAGAAGATTAAAATCAAGATTGAACGAGTCAAGAAAGTTATCTGAGAAGGGAAGCTTTTTCTCTCTTGTTTTACTGTTTGCAGGAAATTATCAGGTGGAAAAGAAACTCTCCAAATGGGGTATTTATGGATGGTGTGCACGTGCAAGTGGGAATGTAATGATGATTATAACGTTGGAGGAAGCGATCAAGTCGGCGCGACCGTTCGGTAGCCAACGAACGGTCTCCACATAAGGCGGAACAGTAATTCGAAAAGGCGTGCGACTTTTTGAAACTCTTGGATAGGGTTGAGCCACGTCATCTTCCTGCTTAAATTCATTCCACTCCTCGGAGACCCTGAAGCTCGCCCAAGGAGTGGGGGGGACTATCTGTATTGGGTAAAAATCGACGTGCTCGGACAGCACTTCGGTATGACAGACCAAGGATAATCGAACTGATGTTCCGAAGGAGAAAAATCGAAGCAAACGATTGAACCACCAAAGCCAAGAACCAGTGTCACCACCGAAGGCGAGCCGTGAAGCTGTGCTTCGGTGACACTCGCTTAGACCGAACAGCAAGGTCGCATCACCGAAGTCATGCATTTGGGCCTCGGTGGAACACCTCGGTTCCAGCGGCTTAGCAGCCCACTACCACAGCCCACTAACTCCACTCAAGAAGATGCTGAGCGTGGATGTAGGCATGATTAGTCACGGAGAACGTGGGCAAGACCCCTTGTACCTATAAATAGCTCCTCATTTTACCTTGTATTCATTCAAAAATACTTACAGAAACTCTGGCAAAATTTGTACTCACATCTATATATTGAAATCACAGTTATTTCTTGCTTTTTCGCTTATTCTTAGCATTGTTTCGACTTTGATACTAAGATTTGCTTGTGTTCTTAATCCAAAATTTGATTTGTGATCCTAAATCAGTTTAAGCCCATACAGTGCTTAGAAATATTTGACGTGAGATATTTCACTATTAATGTGTATAATTTTCAATTTTATTTAATATTAAGCTACTAATTAACACTACTAGAAAACACGCTTTATGCGAGGGAAGAAGTGGCGAGGGAGTTCCCTCTCTGAACACCCAGAGAGGGAACTCCCTCGCCAAACCTGACATTTCCCTCGCCAAAATTAAAAGAAAAAAAAGTTTAAACTTGCTAGGGAATTCCCTCGCCAGTGTAAAAAAGAAAATTTTTCTCTCTCCTACTCAGCTAGGGAATTCCCTAGCCAACCAAAAGCAGTATCGTGTCAGGGCCTTTGGCGAGGGAAATCCTAGCCAAAGACAAAATTAAATACATTCTTTATACATGGAAACACCAGTGGTCAAAGTTTATATACAGCAACTCCCATACTTTGACATAAAAAAAATTCCCAGCAACTCCCACTCCGGCGATTCCCAGCAACTCCCACTCCGACGATTCCCAGCAACACCACCGGCGACTCCACCTGCGACTCCTCCGGTAACATTCTCTCCGTTCAATTTTATTTTTAGGATTTTCTTAATAATCAATTTCAGCTGCAATCAGAAAGTTTGGATTGGGATGTTTTTAGATTTTGATTCTCCTGAAATTCTTTATGTATGGTTGCAATACTCATGCTTTCTTTTTTATGATAATGTTCAAGTTTCATTAAAATTCTTTATGTATGGATTCGAATTAGGAAAGCTAAGCAGAAACTTTGGATTGGGAATTTTAGGTGGAAATTGGAATTTTAACAAAAATTTGAAGTTTGAACTAAACAACAACTCAAAAACTAAACAAATACAGTAGCCAAATAACTGAACCAAAATCACAAGGTGGTTCACAAGAAATATTATATGGTGGAGGATTAACTGATGAAGATATGAATAAACCATAAATTGGAATTTCATCAGTATGGTATGAAAGGAATAAATGTAATATGTATTTGTTAGAATTAGCTGAAGCTGTTAAAGAAGGTGTTCAAGAATCTGGAATGGTTGGATTTAGATTTAATACTATTGGTGTTAGTGATGCTATTCTAAAAATAAAAAAAAAATGGTTACATTTGGCGAGGGAACAAGTAAAAAAAATTGATTACATTTGGCGAGGGAACTCCCTCTCTAAAATACACTAACACACTATAGTGAAAAGGGGCCTACCTATCTGTTGGCTAGGGAATTCCCTTGCCAAAAAAACTTTTCTACGAAGCGTTTTCCGAGGCGCGTGCAGTTAGGGAGTTCCCTCTCTATCGCGCGTTTGGAGAGGGAATTCCCTCGCCAAAATCCCTCGTAAAACATATAATTTCTAATAGTGTAATATTATTGCTTCATGATTGATTTGTGTTGAGATGGTTGTTTTGAAGATTGACAAACTAAGGACCTGGTGAAGGACCCAGTTCTTCAGAGAAGGCATGACTGATCGAAAAGATTACGGGGTGCGAATCCGTGCACAACTAGGAGAAGGCGTGTGCATGTTTACTTATCCTAGTCAGCAAAAGAAGTTTCGCTGCGGCTGTCTCTATGAAGTGTGAACAAGAGTTGGTGCTAAACAAAGAGTATATCACTGGAGATCTTCACTTACTATAATTGTGAAGATTCCTAGTGAGAAACTACTAGGGTTTGCATAACCCATATAAAAGCAAGTAGTTGAGGCAGCCGTAATTATTCATTCACTACGAAGAGTTGAGAGAAAACAAAAGGTGATTTAGTTATTCATGAATATTTGAACAACTATTGACAACTATTGAAGAACTCAGAGCATAACTAGATATTTGTTTAGGTTCTATATTACAGTTGTCATATTATTGTGTATTGAGTGTTTTACCTATCTGCTTAATGTGAGAAGCAATTGTAAGAGGTGAACTTTGTGAGATTACTTTGTAAAGCTAGAGTTTAGCTTTGAGAGTGATTAAGGTCTAGAGTGTAGCCCCTTGGTTACAGAGTTTGTAGTCTAAAACTGCTCATTGTGTTAGTGGAAGTGTTTTCAAAATTTCAGAGTGTGGGTCGCGGTTTTTCTCCCTTGAGCAAGGAGTTTTCGACGTAAAAATACCGTGTTCTTTACTTTCAGTATTTACTTCTTGTGGTTGGTGTTTGTTGAAAATACTTTCAGTATTTACTTCTTGTGGTTGGTGTTTGTTGAAAATAGTTAGCACAAAAACCAGGTTCTTGTGATAAAGGGTCAAGTTCTTCAGCGAAAATTAGTGGACACAATTCAACCCCTCCTTCTAGTGTCCTTAGCAGGTGCATAGAGTATAAGAGGTGACATCAGAGTGGGTCTTCTTGCTATTTGGTTAACACCTAAAGAAATCTAATCATGAGTGCACCACCCACTATCACTGAAGGGCATTCTTTTCTAAGGTCGCCGCATTTCAAGGGACAATACTATGCATGGTATAAGAACAGAATGGAGAATTATATTTTTGCTGAGGATTATCCGCTGTGGATAATCATTTCTGAGGGAAATATGATTCCAACTAAGACGGTTGGTGAAGAAGTTGCTGCTCGCACTAAACGTAAAGAAAGGTCTGAATACAATGAAGCAAATTACAAGATGATTGAGAAAAATCACAAGGCCAAGAGACTTGTGATATGCGGATTCGGTCCTGATGAGTTCAATAGAGTCTCGTCCTACAAAACTGCTAAAGAAATTTGGAATGCTTTAGAAGTTGCCCATGAAGGAATAACTGAAGTTAAGGAGTCAAAGAGGAGAATGCTTAAGAGACAATTTGAATTATTTAACATGGGTGAGAAGGAATCAATTCAAGATATGATGATGAGGCTGACTATCATTACAAATGAGATAAGATCCTCAGATATGGAGTTACCTGAGGTATGGCTTGTATATATGCTGCCACAATCACGTGGTATACTTATTAAAGTTTGTCTTACTATTCCCCTGCAGAACTTACTCTAACCATCTAACTTCTTTAATTAATTCACCTTTCATTCTCCCTTTTCCTCAACATCTTCCTCTAAATGTTCTCACCTTCCCCTCTGGTCTGAATTCTGATTGTGGGTGGGGAGGGTTATTATCTTTAGTTGCATTCCCCCCCCCCCCCCCCAACCCCCCTCTCTCATTCTTTCTTCAATTAAGTTACATTTGTCTTTATTGAATAATTTGGAAGGAAAACAAGTGAATTCTTTTCAGTAAGGTCCCTTCTGGAAGGGGTCAAAAACTTTTCCAGCTTGTTTTCCTTCCAATTGCCACCTAAGTGTTTATTGAACAAGTACTCCATTCAATCTAGCTTACTTGACTTTATTTTTATATATTTAGGCTACTCCAAATAAAAATGCATACTTCTAAATAAATTTAAAAATAAATATTAGCTTGAACTTTCATTGTTGCCGCCACACAAGTGTTAAATGCAAATTAGTACGGGCCGGGGCTGTTGACTTCACACATTGTTCTTTGAGCTTTATTCTCTTAACTCGTCAACTAAATACCAGGAATATACACTTACAAGTTCTCTCTTATCTCGAGATCGTTTGTGGAGAGGAGGAGAAGAATTAAGAAGAAGAATTGAGAGGAGGAAGATGAGAGGAAAAAGAGGACAAAGAAGGAGAGGAGAAAAATAAGAAAAATGGCAAGCTATTCTTCTAGTGAACTACCAAGAGAGCAGTATCGGTCTTCTTTTTCATATATTTCATGTTACAACCTTAATATTCCATCCTTTTCTTTCTTCCACTAATTGGTAGCACTTCTTGACGTCCTATCTTTCTTCAGATGCGACATAAGTATCTCATAAGAGTAATTAAGTAGCCTAAATAGGGTGGGCATAAAATAAAAAAAAATCCGAATACCAAATCGAATTAATTCGATACTTTGATTTCGGTTTATCGTTCGATTTAGTTAAAGTTATGGAATATATTGAATTTCGGTAATCGGTTCTTCGGATCTTTGGTTTAAACAGATAGAATATTCACATGATATCCAGCTTTTGCATTGTCCTTTCCCAAATAAAGTAAGATTGGATCTAATCATCACTGAACTGGAATCAGGAGAAGCTTCCCACAATACTATATAAATAAATCAAAGGTGCTAAAACTCTTCAATTCTACACAGTTCGGTTTCTCAGCTAGCTTTCAGTAACAATTGTTTCCATCACTAGTGCTATATCTTTATTTATTTCATTGCACCGTTTATTAATTATTATCCCCTTTCTGTATGGCCAAAACGCCCTCAAGACCTAGCTCGTACTCTTGTTATTCCTGTGACCATAGATGCAGCCAGGAAGCAGTATGTCACCGTCATTCGCCAAAGAACCCTTGTGCCAGCGAAATTATCCGTAGATCTTGGCAAAAAACCATGTGGGTTAACTATATATGAATTAAAAAGGGATATGTTAGCTCATCATGTAAGCCTGCCCTTTGTGGCACTGCACCTAGTGCATCTTACTCAAACCTAACATTTTTGTATCAAGTCTTACTCAAACTGAACAGTTCTATATCATATGCATCTTACTTTTGGTGGAGATGACCAAAAAGGGATTGAGGCACTAAAGCCAGCTTTTTACTCATTTTCAAACCAAAGAATTGAGAGGCTCAAGTTCGGTAACCGGCAGAATATATCTGAACCGAGATAAAAGAATTTTGAATCGAAGTATTAAAAATACGTCTTTCGATCCCCTAACCGTATACTGAAGAACCGAACCAAACTTTTGGAAGATTGAACTGAAGAATTTAGCGCCCACCCTGCTAAATATGCTACAACTAAGGCTCCTCCTCACCCGATTTCCCACAAACAAACCACGTACACACACAAAACAAGAAAAAACACGTGTAGTACTAGAATATGGTTAGTAATTATACTAACAATGCCCTGACATTTTTGAAAATAACACAATATCTCAAAAGAAGTAGCAGAAGAGCAATCAACTGCTATGGTAAATTTCCAACGACCTTTTTATCGAAACGTCATTGAAATTGTACTCATCGCAATTATTTCTGATAGTAAAGCCACAGGAAATCAGAACGGCATTCCGGTATCCTTCCAAAAAATGTGTTTCATTAGTGAATTACTAGCATAAGTGTGATGAATTCTTAAATCTAACTCAGAAAAAATTTATAACCAAAAAAGTAGATTATTAACTTGTAAGTACATAGTGTCTCTCTAATTACAAGTGTAGATCTAAACTCACATGATTTTGAAATCCTTCCTTCAATTCATACCCATATGGACCTAGAGAAATCGAGCTATTGTTCACTCTCAAATCTCCATTAACATAACTAGAAAATGAAGAGGAGTTATTATGAACAGCTGTAGTAGGTATTCTCCATGAAGCCAAAGGAGTACCATCATATACTTCGAGTTTGATGAGGATAATAATAATAATGGCTACCATTATTATTAAAATGATGACTTCCATAAAATCTAGTATTGTTCCATGCCTCCTGCAAAATGGCTGACTGAAGATGAGCTCTTTTTGCATGTTGACGTTCTTTTTTATGTGCATTTTGATGACCACCTAATGCTTGAGAAGTAGGGAAGTTCCTAAAACAATACCGACATTCAAATTTTCTGTTGTTTCTGACATTGCTTTCTTTTGATTCAGTACTATCGACAGACTTTGAATCATCAACACCACATAATTCTTTGCCAAAAAGCCTAATGGCTGCTGCCTTTTCTTTAACTTGTGGTACTGCTGGACGAGCAAAAGGTAGTTGTGAGAAGGATTCCACGTTCATGAAATCTCGAGTTTCTCTATCAATCCTCTCCATGAGTTTTTGTGATGTTTTCTAAAACGACAAAAACTAGAGAATTTGAAAGAAATATTAGGGGAAGAAGAGAATGGTGTTTATGTTTTGGGGGTGGGAAGGAAGTGGTCAGATTTAAGGAGGTATTTTGGAGCTGATTTATTTCAGTACATGTGTATATTCGTGGAACTAGACAATAATGTCACTCGTACAAATCTTGGTAAATCTCGGAGAAGTCTAATACTTCTATAATTGATGTTGATTTACTTTACTTTTAAATCTCTAATTCATAACACAATTCATATAAGGGAAATTAGCTTGTACTAATAATGTTTAGGGTTCAAAGTCTTGGTATTGAATAAGATTATATATTGAGCTATGAATCGGTTCTGCACTTGTGGCAGCTAAGATATAGATTATGATGGAAGGAAACATCTACAATTAACTACACGTCCATAGTTCAAACAAGGTAAGTAGAGTCATAAATATAAATTTTCAACACTAAAAGTTCTCTACATTATTAATTATACGCGTCAAATCCGCCAATCCGGTAATATTTAATGGTGGCCAATGACATATTGAATTTGACATGAATATTTTCTTCTTTTGGATTGCATGGAATTAACGCAGAAATACAATACTAAGATGCTATATGATAAATTAGGAATATGATTGACAGCAATGTTTGGACGCTAAGTCTACAAATAATCCTTTTATTTTGGTATCTATCAATTTAATTGGAACCGATTAATGCCCTTAAATATATTTATTCATTTCATGCGATTCTTCTAAAAACTAAATTTGTGTTCATAAGTTCTATACACTAGTGTAAAAAATATTTACACAATCACTATTTAAAAGGTAATGCAAATAACTCTATTTAATAACACTACAATTGATTGGTAATTGATTATTACCTAAAATAAATCATAAGTAACCTATTAGAGAAAGTTAAATTACACATACGATCCAAAAAGTATATTAGCTTAAGTCATTATCCAAATTGTCATATGATTGCTTTAAGAGGACGAACATGGAGGAAAAACTAGTCACTTACTTCATGTGGGACTATATCTAGCAAGACTAGGTACTTATAGTTGGTGATACTTCTTTATTGCTATTGTCTCCTTTGTGTGTTTGTTTAGCCATCATTCAGCAAAAGTGGTCCCATTAATATTGAAAAGTAAAAAGAATTTTACTTAGACCAGAGAGATTATTACATATAATCCTCATTATATTGGTAGTATTACCCACTCACAAATAATGTAACAAAATAAGGACACTATTTTTACATCTTGATAATATAGTTAAACGATATCATGTGATGAATAGACACCTAATAATTGTTAGAAAATATATTTGTCTCACATTGATTGTATAAAGATTTTCAAAGTAATTTATTAAGTGATTTGCTACCCCACCTATTGGTTAAGGTTTTAGATCATATTCTATTTCTATGGATTTCTCTTTCTCAGAATTGAGGGTAAATTTCACAAGTATGGCACCATAGATAATGGTTTGCCTATTTGACCTCCATTAGTTTAATGCACAACTTTTGGACGAAACTATCCCTACAAAACTTATAAAAAGACTCGTGGTACCCATTCCTTCAGTTTCTCTCTTCCCCAACTGATTTCAGCAAATTCTAACCCAAAAAATCTCTAAGTTTCACATAAAACAAATATTCAAGGTAAATTTCTTCAAAATCATTTTGGTGATACGTAGATTTTGCATAAGTTCTGCATAATTACCCTTCAAAATCTGTATAATTTCTTTCAAATTTCATACAATTGCATATTAGCTAAACCTAGATGTGTATTTTATTAATACTGATCTAAAAGTAGTGTCGCAAAACCAACATTTGACGTTATATTGATTATCAAGTAGTGACAATAAGCAATCCAACAAAAGGAAAAAAAATTACTATATTCGGCTTGTATTTGTTGTAGAATTTAGTGAGAGATTTGCATATTGTTGTCAGGTTGCAAGGACAATAGTTTGCCCTAAATTGGTTTGGAATAACTTGTAGATAATCTATGTAATTGGACAGCACTTTTCAGCTCTGGTGCATATTTGCCCTGCATTCACTTATGATAACTTGTAGAGAAATCTCTACAAGTTATGCCTTGTGGTTAACACTTGAAGGTCTGGTGCAAGGACAACATGTAGAGAAACTCTGCATGTTGTGCCTAATAAGCAGCACTTTAATCTCTAGAAGTTGTGAGTCATGGGAAACACTTGATGGTCTGATGCAAGAACAAATTGTAGAGAAACTCTACATGTTATACCTAATAGGCAACACTTTAAGCTATGGTGCAAAGTCGACATTCACTTGGTATAACTTGTAGATAATTTTCCTACAAGTTGTCACTAAAGGCCAACACTTTAAGGTCTTGTGTATAAAACTTTCTACAACTTGCTGCCACTTAACCTCCACCCCTATGGGAAACACTTAACAATAGAATATCGATATTTGCTGCTATCTTGTTGATCTGTATTTCTATTTTTATTACTTGCAGCATTAGAATGGAAACAAATTACATCTACATCGCGTATAATGTAATATGGAGCACAAATAACAAGCATTTGTATTATGACACAAACTAATCCTCGTATGGTGTTACCTTCCATGCGCTTCAAAGAAAAATTTTTAATGCTCCGAACTAAAGAAATTTGAACAAGTCTACTTACTGTTTGCAATGGTTCACAAGAAGCGCTTGGATGCAAACTTATCACGGAACAATTCTACCTGTAAGAAGTGCAAGCTCGTGGATTGTTTCACAAAGCATAAAGTAATTCATCACAAACCCATCGGATACAAAAATTCAGCTCAGGGATGAGACAAATAAAAAGATATGTTTCAAGAGCAGAATTTTTAAGAGTATGATTAAATGCTCGTGATACAAAATATTAGGACACAATAGAAAAACTTGTCTCTACACTTCAATCCTCCATCTACATGTAAATAGATAAAGAAATAATATTGTGGCATAATTCATATTACATTTTAAATTTAATGTTGCTTTAAATTTGTTAATGATACTTGGTAAAGAGGCATCAATTTCTCCTCAACCCCTTCACCCCCACTGCAGCCAAAAATGCCTTGAAGTAGTGGCAAATAGACAAAACTTATCTCGACCCCTTCAGCACTTTCAACAGCTTCTCCCATGCTAATTGCCCGAACTGTTACCCAGGCAGCACTTTCTGTTCACCCATTCACCCCTATCTCTAAATAATTGCATTTAACTACTGTTGGGGCAGCACTTTCCCTGGTGTGCAGGTGAGGGTTGAAAAAAATGTAACTGCCTATTACTGTCTTGTAATCGTTTGGTCTAATCTAAGAAATGGGCGACTTTTCACCAACATTTGCAACTCTTCATGGGGCAGAGTTTAGACTTATAAAACTCACAAAATAAAGAATGAATTTTCATTCCAATTTAAGCTTCAATTGAAAAAAAAAATCTAACTCCATTATTATACCCAAAATATGTCTTCGAACACCAACCAACATAACACAACCAAACAATAAAATACGATGAGAACCAAAATGGGAAAACATTGTTTAGAATAGCGATATAGCAAGTTTGAAAGAAGAAAGAAAAAGACTAGATAAAAAATTATAAATCAAAGAGATTGTGCTTATAAGATACATAAATGATTATGACAGGTCAAATATCATCGACGAATCTACTCCACCGAATAAACTAAATAAGTGTTATTTTGTGATGTTATTATGTTATTTAATATTATGTTTTGTTTGATATTTTGAAGTATATTTTATAGAATAATTTATTTGTTTTTCTTATTTTATTTTGATTCAATCTGTTTTGGCTTCATTTCTCCTTTCACCCCTCTACCATTGCATTTGCCTACAAGTGTTGGCAAATAGACAAAAGTTTTCCTCCACTCTCTTCTCACCTTCTCCAAGCCAATAGCCTTACGTTGCTACTTAGACAGCACTTGACCTCCACACTCACCAAATTCTCCAAGCCAATAGCCTTGAGTTGCTGCCTAGGCAGCAGCTAATGTCATAAGCTTAAACATAGAATTAATAACATTAACACATAATAAAATTCTTTTATACCAAAATAAATTAAACAAGTAATTATGCACATGATACCAAAAATGAACATGGACGTTTGAGACTAAAGAATTCAAACATAATCGATAGGGGACTTTATTAACCAAAATATTTTGATTTTTAATAATGCAACGGCTACTTCCTTACAGATGATTTATAACTGTTATATACCAAAAATCTATAAAAAAATAAAAATAAAATAAAAAAATCATAACCACAATCATATGAACTAACCACAATAATTCACATCACAAAAAGAAACATATGAGTCACTAACAAATCACATATGTTGATTTTTTTTTCCCAGCAAGGA
The DNA here is from genome assembly GCA_037355625.1 of Petunia x hybrida. NCBI lineage: Eukaryota > Viridiplantae > Streptophyta > Magnoliopsida > Solanales > Solanaceae > Petunia > Petunia x hybrida. Next base: position 662,344 of record JBBBVM010000669.1, read on the forward strand.
ATGTCTTTCCAACTCGTCCTTTAAGAAAGAGGTTGTATGCATGGTAGTCATCGTCTGTCTTCTCAGGAGGAGTATCATAGCCATCTTTGACATGGACTTGGCATGACACCAAAGATTGGTAGCTCAATCAAATCGATAATTTTTCAGTTATATAAACCTAATTTTTGAAACATCCTTGCCACTCATTATCAAATCAGCAAACTTAAGAAAATAAGCACCACAGTCAAACCTGCATAAAATTTAATGGAAGCCTGAATATGAAAAATAAAACAAACAAACAAAAAAAGAAAAAGAAAGGAAAATTATCAACTAGGCATTAAAATGTCCTTGAACTTTGCCTACTTGGTGTTCTGCTTGAGGCATTTAACGCAATCGTACTTCAGCAACGCATAATGGTCCGTAGGACTCTCGTAACCTGTAGAACTCAAGAAACTCCACAAAGCCATACACGCAAAGGATTGACAACTTGAAGATGCCTTCTTCCTATCAACCTCCTAAGCTTCAACAATTTGACGGTCAAGAAAATCTCAAACAACATGTGGCGCACTTCATCGAGACATGTAACAATGCTAGCACATATAGTGATCACCTTGTGGTGCAAGCTAATTGGGAGCTTAGAAACCAAACACAAATGATAGCGGAAATAAGACAGAAAGTAAAGACAGAAGCTAGAAAGTTCTAAGCTTCAACCAAACGAACCCAAAGAACTAGTTTTGGGGCCACTTGATTCGAAAAACAATAGAAACACCTAAACTAGGCAACACTCCTCAAGAAGACAAACATGCTTCTTGAAAATTGAATGATCAAAGAATAAGTTGTTCAAACGGAATCCATTGATTGACACAAGTTCTTTAACAATCCCACGACGGGGTTTAGCTCACAACGGAGACACAATAGCATACAACTAATCATTCAATATCAATATTCTGGGTGTCTAACAATTGAAATGCTAAGGGGTTTATATAGATAGCCACAAGGGTAAACTAGAAAAGTGGTCAGAGTTGACCAATAAAACAAGGCCACGTAGGGCCGAAGTAAACAATGTGCTCAGGTGCTCTGGGCTTCGATGCTCGGTTACTCAGCCTTGGCACAGTTGATAGCAAACACTCTTCTGCCTTGGGCACATTGGTAGCCCTTCGATCACATAAGTGCTCGGCATCATGGATTAGTGTTCGGGCACTTTTCAGCCTCGAGCTCGAGCTTACAAATGTGGCTTTTATATCTTCAGCTCAGCCACTCATTCTCCGAACGGTTGCTCTCTCCCGGGCATGCTAAGTGAATGTGCACGTCGTGCATGATCTTGGCTTGGCTTTGTGTGACTGGCCTCGATGGCTCGAACACTGGTTCTGGCTCGGTTGCTTGATCAGTACGGACACGAACTGCATCATCCTCCCCTTCTTGAGAAGATTTCATCCTCGAAATTGCACCCTCTTCAGTCTCCGGTGCTAGGCCTATATCATAAGGAGTTAAGTTTGCAACGTTAAAGGTGTTGGATACATTATACTCTCGGTCACTCACAATAGTATGAGGCACACATGCAGTTTCAACACATGAGAAATAAATAAAGTAGCTACATGTTGTGCATCATCACTTTTTACACGGGATAAAGTGAGCCATTTTGGAAAAATGGTCGACCACGACAAAGATGCTATCATGCCCACCCATCGGCCTCGGTAACCCTATCACAAAATCCATGGATATATCGACATAAGGGCAATTAGGAACAGGCAACGGAGTTTACAATCAATGAGGGTTGGACCTCGACTTAGCTTTCTCGCAATCTAAACAAGCATTGCAAAGTTTTTCTATATCTCTTCACATCTTGGGCCAGTGAAACGGCTCAGTTAAGATACCAAGAATTTTTTCAACACCGAAGTGTCCCATTTAGCCCCCAAAGTGAGCTTCTCGGACTAAAAGCTCTCTCCAATATGACACAGGCACACAAACTCTCCCATTCTTAAAGAGATAACCATCATGCCATAGATACTTTTCCACCCTTTGGCCACTCAAGATAGCATCACAGATGCTCTTAAGCTTGGGGTCGTGTTCATACATCAGCTTGATGCTCTCGAACCCCATTCATCTCGAAGTGAGAGTGGTCGTTAAGGCAAATTTCCTCGACAGCGCATCATCCACAACATTGTCTTTACCCTTCTTTTAATGAATTACATAGGGAAAGCTCTCAATGAATTTTACTCGCTTGGCATGTTGCCGGTTCAACTTCTCTTGGCCTCGGAGATGTTTCAAAGATTCATGATCACTTCTTATCATAAATTGCCGCGACCACAAATAATATTGCCAATGAGCGAGTGCTCGAACGAGGGCATACAATTCCTTGTCATACGTAGAGCAGTTCAAGGTTGCACCCTTAAGTTTTCTGCTGAAGTAAGCGATCGGCTTCGATTCTTGCATAAGCACTCCTCCAATCCCGACTCTAGATGCATCACATTCAACCTCGAACGCTTTGCCAAAGTCAGGGAGTTGATATAATGGGTCATAACTTAGCCTCTGTTTCAACTCTTGGAAGGCCCTTTCTTGGGACTCTCCCCACATGAACGGTTGGTCCTTTTTGACCAGCTCAGTTAAAGGAGCTGCCACGGTGCTAAAGTCACGGATAAACCTCCTATAAAAGCTAGCTAACTCATGGAAACTTTGAACTTGAGACACCGAAGTAGGGGTCGGCCAAGCTTTAATAGCCTCGACTTTTGAGTCATCTACTTCAATACCATTAGCACTCACAACAAAACCAAGAAAGATAACACGTTCTACAAAAAAGACACACTTTTTGAAGTTAGCATATAACTTCTCGGCTCTCAAAGTATCAAGCACAAGCCTTAGGTGTTCGACATGTTCATCTACAGATTTACTAAAAACAAGAATGTCATCGAAATACATAACAATAAACTTATTTATAAATGGTTTAAGCACATGGTTCATCAATCTCATGAAAGTGTTCGGGGCGTTAGAGAGGCCAAACGGCATCACTAACCATTCATACATATCGAACTTGGTCTAGAATGAAGTTTTCCACTCATCACCCAATTTCATTCCCATTTGGTGGTAACCGAACATGAGGTCAATCTTTCAAAAGCAAGAAGAATCACTCAATTCATCAAGCATGTCATCTAATCGAGGAATAGGGTGATGATACTTTACCATAATTTTATTGACTGCTCGGCAATCAACACACATTCGCCATGTTCCATCTTTCTTTGAGACAAGGATAACAGGAATGACGCACGAACTCAAGCTCTCTCGAACCAGTCCTTTGTTCAGGAATTCATCCACCTGCCGCTGGAGCTCTTTGGTGTCTTTGGGATTACACCGGTAGGCTGGCTTGTTCAAGATTTGAGACCCTGAGATGAAGTCAATTTGGTGCTCGATTCCCCTTAACGGAGGCAATCACCAGGCATTTCTTCAGGGAACATGTCCTTGAAGTCCTGCAAAACACTTTGAACAACATTAGGCAAAGGGTTATCATTAGTGAAATCATCATTAGAGTTCAAGAGGATCCTTTATGCACGAGGAAAATCATCAGTCTGCTTTGATCATTGCCTCGGAGGCACTCACCCCGGTTGCATAATTGCACAAATATTACCTGCCACGGACGGTGTCTCTTTGTCCTCTGCCACAATTTGTGTCCCCTCGAAAGATTTGGCTTTGGCCACTTCCTTCAATTCCTTCAATCGTTTATAGTCCTTACTAACTTGTTTTGGAGACAAGGGTTTGATAATGAAGTTCACTCCATCGAGCTTAGCAGTGTAAGTGTTGGTTCATTCGTTATGGATAACCGACCTATCATACTACCACGGTCGCCCTAGTAGCAAATGACAAGCTCGCATCGGAATCACATCGAACATCATCTCATCTTGATAAGTCCCCACCTTGAACTTGATCCACACTTGCTTAACAACCTTCAGTTCTCCACATTCATTCAACCATTGCAATCATTAGGGATGGGAGTGTTTTGAAGTAGGCAGTCCCAGCTGTGAAACCAAGGTTTTGCTCACCACATTAGCACAACTACCCGAATCAATAATCATCAAACACACTCTTCCTCTCACTCGACACCTCGAATGGAAAAGGTTTTAGCTTAGGTTGTCCTCTTCTTCTAAGTTTATAGTGCTCAAGTTCCTACGAACCACAAGAAATATTTCAGGATGGTCAGCCTCGGTTGCTTCCCGACCATCTTTATTTTTAGCTTAGTCATTCTCCTCTCCATTTTCCTCCTCGGACTCACTCACTTGCTCCATGGACGGTTCCATCTTCAAGCAAAAGCATAATTTTGCGAGTTGGACACTCTTTTGCCATGTGACCATAACCCCTGCATTTATGACACTGAATATTTGAAGTATTAGGAGTAATGAGTTGAGCTTTATCTCCCATGTCCTTGGAGTTATTAACGGTCACTCCCATTTCGAAGGCTTTCTTCTGATTCTGATCTCAGCCGGTGTTGGCACTTGTAGGATTCAGACTTCTTCCAATCTTTACCTCGGTTCAAAGGAGTTGGATTAGTAACCCCTCGGTACCTACTTGCTCAATCGTCCTTCACCCATTTCTCAGCTTCGATCGCTGCATGGAAAGCTTCATCCAATGTATGGAACACATACAGTCTCAGTTGAGATGACACATCTCGGATCAACCTATTTTTTAACCGAATGATGGCTTGCTCATCATCTTCTTCTATATCAAAAGCCAATCGAATCTTCTCGAACTAATCGAAGTATTCTTCGACCGATTTGGACCCTTGTTTCAAATCATAGAGCTTTCAAAGTTGCTCCTGACGATGTTTGGATGTCGCATACTTAGCATCCATCACTCTTTTCAATTGAACCCAAGTAAGCTGCTCGAGTAAAGCATGCCTTCTTCTCATTCTCTTCTCAGCTTCCCACCAAGTAAAAGCATATACCTCGAATGAAGAAATAGCATAGGTGGTTCGGATCACTAGTTCCTCTGAATGGTGGAATAGTGATCTTGACACTGTTCAAGTTTGTATTTCTACCACCTCGGGCTTGTTTCGGATAATCATCACAATAATAATCATCAGCCTCATGTTCAAGGTGCCTATCATCATAAGCTCCTCATCCTCGACCTCGATGGTTTCCACGGCCTCGGTGAGCCTAGCCTCGGTGTTAGAACGGTTGCTCATACTCAGCTTCAACATACTCTTCATCTCGAACATCACCCTCTTCAGCAACGGCGGCTAAATTTCTTTGGGGTCTTTGAGGTGGTGGTAAATTATCTTGGGAAATGCCTAAGTTTTGTTGTTCAGCTTGGGGATTGCCTAAGTTTTGCTCATTTCGAGCAGCTTCAGCTCTCGCTTGTTGGCGTCGGGCCAACTCAGCAAATTACGTCTGTCGCATAAGAGTGGAATCGCTTGTTCCAGCCCCGGACCCTGGCAAGGCCTCGGAGGCTCGGTCATGTTCGAGATTTGCAACTCAAACATTCACTCATCTCAGCTCGCCACTGATGCCTTGTATCACAGCCATGAGATCGACCAACAACACCTCGGGTGCTTCAACACCTTTTTCTTTGTTTCCAGCCATGGTACCTGCAGAAATAAAAAATAAAGAAGTGTTCGGTTAGAAATTACCTCATTCACTCACTCCCTCACTTTTTGTTGGGTTGCACTCGTGTCCACTCAATTTGTAGGTTCGGTCACTCAAGAACTTGTTACCAATAGCTTACTTGGTTTGATCAATTTCTCTAAGTTCCTCCAGATTCGACAAGTTACACTGCCTTCTTCGGGAAGAGTGAATTGATTTGACTCGATGGAACGGATGCTATTTAACTGCGCGGGGGAGGTCAAAGAAATATCTACGAAATTTTGGACTTTGATCACCCCACACACAAGTTCCTATAAGCTCAAACAAGTTAGTAGTACCTTGAGTAGAAGAATTTACTCCAAGGATCTACTAACGAGATTCCACGAGCATAAAGAAAAAGGATAACCTAAGAGAATCTACCCTCTGTTTCCTCTTTTGGAAACCTCGGACACGTCACCTTTGTATGGACAAAAGTGGGTCCCTCCTTTGGTACGGATTAGGGTTTAACCTTATCCACTTTCCTCTATCCTGCCAATAAATTTTCACCTAGGGTTTTAGGCAACGGCGCCTTCCCCTTTCTTCTTCAATGGAACAGTGAACCTTTCAGCTCTGGTGTATGGATACCCTTTAAACGTTGTTCACAGTCCAGAAATCAAAGCAAGATTTAAGATCACTTCTCCGTTTAAAATTAAACAACTAACGGAGGAAACTTCAACTCAAATCAGCAACAAACAACCAAAACTCAACTGGGGTTTTCAAAAAGTAACACCACGTCGGACCGTACAAATTCAAGAAAAACCCTAGTTGTTAAATGATGTACGACCTGTGCTCTTTCAATTCTCCAAATAGTGGTGAATCCAAATCTGTGGTTGTTTACTCCAAACAACATACAATCAAACAAAAAAATTTTAATATTCTTATTTTTACCTTTTTTTTTTTTAGTAAGAACAACAACAACAAATGAAATGCCAAGGGGTTTATATAGATAGCCCCAAGGGTAAACTAGGAAGGTGGTCATAGTCGACCAATAAAACAAGGCCATGTAGGGCCGAAATAAACAATGTGCTTGGGCGCTATGGGCTTCGATGTTCGGTTGCTCAACCTCGGCACAATTGATAACGGACGCTCTTCTGCCTTGGGCACATTGGTAGCCCTTCGGTCACTTAAGTGCTCGACATCATGGATTAGTGTGCGGGCACTTTTCAGCCTCGAGCTCGAGCTTGCAAATATAGCTTTTATATCTTGAGCTCGGCAAATCATTCTCTGAACAGTTGCTTTCTCCTGTTGACACCCAATTTTATCCCGAAATTTCGAAATTAATTTGCTGACGCTTACTTTTTATATAAATCTCAAAATATAGCATGTTGTGTTAATATAAAGCAAAAGTGTTCATTTTCGAAAGAAATTATAAAATTTGATGTTTTGCTCCAATTTGGTTATTGTTTGCAAAGTTTTTCTATATTTTGCAACTTGATATTTTCAGCTTTATATTACCTACAACATGTAGAATATTGCGAGCAATTATTTAATTAGAATATTTTTTAAATTAATTTGCGAAATTAGTTAGAGTGATTAGTTTTTATTTTTAAGAAAGAGTTATATATGGTATGTACTCAAGTCTAGCCTATCCTTGCAAAGCACACATTTTTCTTCTCTTCTCTAGTCCAATTTTGAAGACCCTAATCATTCACCCCTATATAAATAATCCTCTCAACAACACTTAGCCACACACTCCACACACACCCCACACTCATTTTTCCCTCACCCTCTCATCTTCTTCATACACCCCACACCCCCTTGATCCAATACCCCACACGCCTCACATTCACATATATATACAACGACACACATCATCACAGTACACCAAGGACACACAAAAGAAGATCAAAATAGAGAGAGAGAGAGAGGGAGAAAGAGAGAGAGAGAGAGAGAGAGAGAGAGAGAGAGAGAGAGAGATCGAAAAGGGGCAAGCCACGCTGGTGGTGATATCGGAGCAGAGGGGAAACGAGGGCAGTGCCACCGGCGGTGACGGGGTAACCCCAGAACTCTCCATGTACAAACGCTTCTCTCTCCTTGTTCTTGGGAGGAGTGGTAGCGGCACGGCTGCTAGAAGCAGATCGGTGGTTGCTCCTCCTTTCTGTTTGGTGGCTAGTTCTGTTCATTGTCATCATCAATCATCTTACTGGGTTTGAATGGATTTTTGACTAGTGACGCTCATTTGGTTGAGATTTCTGTCGCATTTACAGATTTCAGTTGTTGCTTTCAACATTTCCATTATAGGGCTTATTTTTTTCGGCTGGACTCTTATCCGGTGATGATGTTATTGTTTTTACTTAGTCTTACACTTCACTATCGTCTTGTTCCGTTCATTTCAAGGTGTATCTCACTGTTGTTCTAAGTTGTGCAGAGGTTTACTTGTTTGTCTGGTATACTTGAGCGGCTTAAGTTATGGAGATAATTTCTCTTTTCTCTTGTTACAGTGACTAAACCTTCACGTTTCTCACTGATGTGGCCATTTGTTCCTTTATTCATCATGACTATATCGCTATACTTGGCCTTGAAAATATGTATCTGTTGATACACATTGTTGCTGGACTTCCTGATTCGCCTATGAAAATACTACACTTTGAGGCGTACCACTGATTTGAACGGATACTACACCGTAAGGCCAATGACATTTGGAGGCCAATAAGTCCGGTCCCGCTACGTATAAAATATCCCTTACGCGCTCCTACGAAAATAAAATAGGCGATGATGAATGTATGCACTTTAAGGCAAAACAAGTCGGGAATAGAGTAATGGGATTGGTACTTGGCATGGCAACACGACCGGCCGGCGTGTTTGCAGCCGTACCGACATCCCTAGCCTCTACTCGACCCATCATACAAACTTGAGCCTAAACTTTAAAAAATAAAACCCTTTATTTTATTATTATTATTATTATTATTATTATTATTATTATTATTATTATTATTATTATTATTATTATTATTATTATTATTATTACTATTATTATTGTCGTACTAACTCATTTTCATATTTTTGCGAGGTACATTTGGCATGAACAACTTGGGGTCGAGTTTGGGCTCAAGCGTTCAAGAAATGAAACCTTTAGAAACTTTAGGAAAATCAAGGCTCCCGCGAGTTTGTCAACTTTTCGGCTTCTTTCCTTTTGAAACCCATTCCTTTTATTAGTTTAATACTCGATAAAATATGTAAATTATTTGTAGAATACTTTACTTATGAATAATATTTGATTACTTGAGTTATTGTTTACTTTTATGATCATTGCCTTTAATTTTGAAGTTGTTATTTTATTTATCGCAAATTGGGGCCATGTTAGCAAACACGTGCAAGTAAAAAAATATTTTTTGCAAATAAGCTTTTATTCGATTAATTATTCTTATTATTATTACTATTATTATTTATTACTATTTTTAAATAATTTTTTAGCAAGAAAAGCGCACTTGTAATATTTGGAAACCTGTCGGATTAACCGTATTTTTCGGAAGTGCCTTAAAACCCTTCTTTCGAAATTAACAAAACCTGTTACTTAGAATCTCTGAAAAGACCGTCTTTTTTATAAAAATGCAGTTTTGCACGCATTTGCTTATTTGGTTCCCTGTTTTTCCTTAAATTGGGTGGCGACTCCAAAAACTCCAAAAGAGTTAGTCCATTCAGTTGATATTCCTAAATTTAGCCTTTCGGGGTTATTTTTTGGGGGGTTCAATAGCATGGAGATTCCGCTGGGGAGCAATAAAGGTTTTGACCATAAAAGTTTCCTATTATTTGCAACTAGCATGCCTAATTTATTTACTTTATTATATCTGTTTGTTTGGTTTGTTAGAGAAAGCATGTATTACATTTTATTGGTGCATAGTCCGCATTCCGTTCATATTTCCTCCCTCATGGAGCCTGTCAATTCTCTTTCACCTCCTCGATTTCATCACGGGGCACCTGCTTGACGGGTAGTTACGCAGGAAGAACATTGCCCTTACCTCGCTCTTTGAAACTTTTTTCGTGTCACCAAAGTTAGTTCGGGATATTGATGTTGTCTGGTTTTGTCATGGCCAGTCTTACTGTGTTGTGAGGCTAGGTCTATCACGCATAGGTCAAGTCAGCCTCAACCGTTGTCCACTCTTAAAAGGAGATTTTAGGACATGGCATGCATATACACCTTAGTTTGGACCCGGTCCTTGGCACCGTTTCCAGGAATTAGAAAACTGCCATTTTGTCGACGGGTTATTGAAACCCAACGACACTGCATATTATGTGATCCTGTGGATATTATAGCGAATCCCAAACCATTTGGCATGTCAAATTTGAGAAGTTGACAATTATGTCGGTTTATTTATATCTCAGATTTTGTATTGACAAATGGCTTGTGTCGTTATAATAACCACATGTGCGTGCAACTTGACGGTTAGGCCTACCTCTGGCACAAAGAGGCACTTTACAGGGTAGGAATCGCTTGCACATTTATTTACGCTCAACTACTTGTGATTGTCACATGTTAATTGCTTGCCTTGCTTTATTTGCTCAAAATGCGTTAAATACTAGGTGTTGTTTGTTCGAGTGCAATCTTAGGAATGACATGCAAACTAACATAGTTACCCTTTGAGGTTTCTTTTGTTTTATTTATTTCTCTAGCAAAAGTTGGATTTATAAAGTGACCATTCACCACGCAAGAGTTCAAGATCTGATTGATGGTAGACGCTCTAGCTCGTGAATGATGCAGCACCAGAAGCTAATGGCATTGTTTGAAAGGAACTTGGCGATTGAACTCAGTAGCATTGTTTTCAATTTTAATTCAGATTGAGGCCCTGAATTACATTGTACTTTAAAGTTTATGTTAACCTGAATTAACTCTTTTAAATTTTATGAAAGTTGAAATAAAATGCATCGCATTCTTATTATACTATTTATTTATTTCGATTATATTTGTTTTGTTTCATAATTAAAAATGGTAAACCTGCCGAAACTTTACTTGTGACATATAACGAAACAGCTGAACAATTTGAGAATGATGCGGTGAAAAGTTGTCTTTTGCACTCTTTGGATGTCGCACTATTGTTAGAACTTCAACTGGGGCAGCCTTTATTTACTGGTATATGGCGTTGAAGCAGTGTTATTTGAATGAAAGGAATTTCCTTCTTTGAGAATCTCTCAAGAAGATGATTGGAAAGACGCATAATGCATAAAGAGTTGTTAATGCTTGCTGATAAGACATAGTCCATATGCAATTTTATCAAAATATAATCATCAATGCATTTAGCAAGAAATTTAAGTGGAGGGACTTTTAAACCGGGGCAAATCTGCATTGAAGAAGATTTTCCTAGTCGAGAAGAAGCAAGGGGCATTCCCACAAAATTGGCAAGGTCCTGGTGTGATTATTATCGAGAGGACCATTGATTTCTTGCAGAACTACGTACGGTCTGATTCCAAAGGAGGGATACGTAGGCTCCCCCATCGGGCTCGACCTTTTAGCATTTAAATTTTCATTTTCCCCAAGAAGGACAATTGGGGCAATTTCGGCAGAACGAGTTAGAGATGTGAAAGATAATAGCTGGGGCAGAATTTTGCAAGAAGCAGTGTTGGTTATTAAAGATGAATAAGATCCCGAGAATTGGCTAAGCGAATAGTGCAAAGTCTAAGACAAATGACGTTCAGTTTGTTTTAAGATATGTTACAAGTTTAAGTCAAGGCAAAATTTAAGATATGTTACAAGCTTAAGTCAAGGCAAAATTTTCAAAATACATCTTTGACTTCATTTGCATGCTTGCTTCACTTGCTATATTGCATTAAATTATTTTATCTAGCCTCTATTTTTCAATAATCTATGTTATTTGAGCTCATGAGCCAAGTTTCTGAACGCAATTCACAAATCTGAGTCCAAGGAAGGCGAGGAAGCAGCAGAAATAGCAAGATCAAGATGAAGTCTGCACAAATCAAATGCTCCCCCTCCCTCCCAAAACTAATAATTTTTCTTTGAGAGCAGGGACATTAAGACCCGCAACGAAAAATAGATGTTTTAGCAAGTCAATCTCCAAGATTCTCATTGCTTGGATTGCAATGACATTTGGATGAAGAACGTGCTTCATTACACGACGCTTTTCCACTTTGCCGAAAGGCGGCATTTCTATTTCCCATAACTTTTGCAAATTGTTAAGCATATTTGTTTCATTTCTCTTTCACTTTATTAGTACGCTTACTAAAGTCCTATTTTTATAATTTACAGATATCGACAATCCTGAGGGGTTCACTGTGCTTTGTAGCCAAGATCATTCCTCCGGAGAAGAATGCGGAGAGATAAGCTTATTTATGTGTCACGCTTTCGATAAGCATATTTGTGTCACCTCGAAGGTGTTAATTATTTGAATGCCTCTAAGGTGTAATTTGTTGCCCCGGAGGCATATTTGTGTCACCTCGAAGAGGCTAATTATTTGAATGCCTCTAAGGCGTAATTTTGTTTCCACGGAGGCGTATTTGTGTCACCTCGAAGGTGTTAATTATTTGAATGCCTCTAAGGCGTAATTTTATTGTCCCGGAGGCGTATTTGTGTCACCTCAAGGTGTTAATTATTTGAATGTTAATTTCTTGCCTCGAAGACGTATTTGTGTCACCTCGAAGGTGTTAATTATTTGAATGCCTCTAAGGCATAATTTTGTTTCCCCGGAGGCGTATTTGCGTCACCTCGAAGGTGTTAATTATTTGAATGCCTCTAAGGCGTAATTTTGTTGTCTCGGAGGCGTATTTGTTTCACCTCTAAGGTGTTAATTATTTGAATGCCTCTAAGGCGTAATTTTGTTGCCTCGGAAGCGTATTTGTGTCACCTCGAAGGTGTTAATTATTTGAATGTTAATTTATTTATGGCCTCGATAGGCGTTTTAATATTTGCACATTTTCTTGAGTATATTTTGTAGCCTCCTGAGGCGTTTATATATTTGCTTATACCTATTTTAATGACCTTATGTTGCTAATAAGTTTGTTAAGGCTTGCAGGATAATGAGATTACTTCAGACGTGTTCTCACTTTTGGTTGGAGCACAATCCAAGATTGCATTACAAATTACCTCTTCATGATTTAAAGCATTATGCTTTATCATGGGTTATTGCCGAAAGGCGGCATTTCTACTCCTTATAATTCTTGCAAATTGTTAAACATATTTGTTACATTTCTATCTCGCTTTACGAGAACGCTTACTAAATTTTCATTGTTGTGATTTGCAGATATTGCTAAGTTTGAAAATACACGCGCATTAATGAATTTTGTATCTTTTGCTTTATCTTATGATTTGGGCTCGTTCGCCTTATAAATGAATATTTTGGGCCCGTTCGCCTTATAAATGAACAATTCGGGTTCATCCATCCATAAATAGGATATGCAGGTTTATTTCAAGTTGCATTGGGACACTGGAGGCTTCGTAACCAGATGCCTCGTTGCTTTATCAAGTGATTGGAGCACAGTCCAAGATTGCGTTGCAAACTACCTCTTCATGATTAAAAGCATTATGCTTATCATGGTTTATTGCCGAATAGGCGGCATTTCTATCTTTATGATTCTTATTTCAAAATAAATGTTATGTTGAAGCCTGCATAGATTAGAGATAGACAAGTCGACTTGAGGCACCACTTTCGGAGTGTCTCGTGATGTTGGTTGTCTTGCAATATTGACATAATATATTTGAAGTAGATTATAGAGATAGACAAGTCGACTTGAGTAACCACTTTCGGAATGTCTCGTTAGTTGACTTATCTTATAAAAGCCTTGCATTCTACAATTCGTACTCGCTTTACTTATTGTTTTACTTTACTGTTTCAGAATAAGGATCAGCCTAGAGGTTCCCTGGACGGAGCGCCTCGTCAGTTGATCGAAGGAAGAACTTATTGATGATATCACAACCCGCATTTATAATTTTATGTTATCACTTTATTTATATCTTATTCCAGTTATTATAGCTTATTAGCAGTTGCTCGCTTACCGTTTGTCGAGATCTTACAGGACTTTAGCAGGACTGCAGCAGTATTTGGAGCACAACGTGGAACTTTTTCTTAGTAGTGAGCCTGGGGCAATCGTTGTACGAGCTAGACTCGCCAACGAATACCCGAAGAATCGCACTCGAATAAGTTGTCAACCCTAGAGGTCAGTCTCGTGTCAACCCTAGAGTCTGAGGTTTGAGATTGAAGACAGGATGGCTCAGTTATCGAGATGTAGTGAAAGCTATATTCGTGTAAACTCCTCTTTATGGGTGTGTTGTCGACCACATCTTCATAACTTGGGTGATTACAAGCCTCTTTTCCCGCGCTTGAGTAGTCGTCGTTATCTCATCTTTGCTTCTCGAATCGCGTCGAACTACATGGCCTGATTCTCTTCTAGCCCGAGATATGTAGGTAACTCGAAAACCGGAGTTTGGCCATATCCATAAGCCTCACATTTTGATCCCGGGAATCAGAATCTTGGCTTTGCCGTGACAAAATTGGTTTTCACGTCAACTTTCTTTACCCTGAAATCTCTTTCATCCTTTTCGGGTAAAGAGGGGCAGCTGTTGACACCCAATTTTGTCCCGAAATTTCGAAATTAATTTTCTGACGCTTACTTTTTATATAAATCTCAAAATATATCATGTTGTGTTAATATAAAGCCAAAAGTGTCCATTTTCAAAAGAAATTATAAAATTTGATGTTTTGCCGCAATTTGGCTATTGTTTGCAAAGTTTTTCTATATTTTACAACTTGATATTTTTAACTTTTATATTACCTACAACATGTAGAATATTGCGAGAATTTATTTAATTAGAAAGTTTTTTTAAATTAATTTGTAAAATTAGTTAGAGCAATTAGTTTTTTTAAGGAAAGAGTTATATATGGTGTGGACTAAAGTCTAGCCTATCCTTGCAAAGCACACATTTATCTTCCTCATACACCCCTCACCCCCTTGATCCAATACCCCACACGCCTCACATTCACAGATATATACAACGACACGCATAATCACAGTACCCCACAGACACACAAAAGAAGATCAAAACAGAGAGAGGGAGAGAGAGAGAGAGAGAGAGAGAGAGAGAGAGAGAGAGAGAGAGAAAAAAGGGGCAAGACACGCCGGTGGTGAGATCGGAGCAGAGAGGAATCGAGGGCAGTGCCACCAGCGGTGACGGGGTAAACCCAGAACTCTCCATGTCCAAACGCTTTTCTCTCCTTGTTCTTGTGCCTGTTACGAAATGATATAAAGAAAACAGAGGAGTGGTAGCGGCACGGCTGGTAGAAGCAGATCAGTGGTTGCTCCTCCTTTCTGTTTGGTGGCTAGTCCCGTTCACTGTCATCATCAATCATCTTACTGGGTTTGAATGGATTTTTGACTAGTGACGCTCATTTGGTTGAGATTTTTGTCGCATTTACAGATTTCAGTTGTTGCTTTCAACATTTCCGTTACAAGGCTTATTTTTTCGGCTGGACTCTTATACGATGATGATGTTATTGTTTTTACTTAGTCTTACGCTTCACTATCGTCCTGTTCCGTTCATTTCAAGGTGTATCTCACTGTTGTTCTAAGTTGTGCAGAGGTTTACTTGTTTGTCTGGTATACTTGAGCGGCTGAAGTTAAGGAGATAATTGGTCTCTTTTCTCTTGTTACAGCGACTAAACCTTCACGTTTCTCACTGATGTGGCTATTTGTTTCTTTATTCATCATGATTATATCGTTATACTTGGCCTTGAAATATGTATTTGTTGATACACATTGTTGCTGGACTTCCTGATTCGCCTATGAAAATACTACATTTTGAGGCGTACCACTGATTTGAACGGATACTACACCGTTAAGCCAATGACGTTTGGAGGCCAATAAGTCCCGTCCCGTTACGTATAAAATGTCCCTTACGCGCTCCTACGAAAATAAAATAGGCGATGATGAATGTATGCACTTTAAGGCAAAACAAGTCGGGAATAGAGTAATGGGATTGGTACTTGGCATGGCAACACGACCGGCCGGCGTGTTTGCAGCCGTACCGACATCCCTAGGCTCTACTCGACCCATCATACAAACCTGAACCTAAATTTTACAAAATAAAACCCTTTACTTTATTATTATTATTATTATTATTATTATTATTATTATTATTATTATTATTATTATTATTATTATTATTA
Organism: Petunia x hybrida; assembly: GCA_037355625.1. NCBI lineage: Eukaryota > Viridiplantae > Streptophyta > Magnoliopsida > Solanales > Solanaceae > Petunia > Petunia x hybrida. The sequence continues at coordinate 678,038 of JBBBVM010000669.1, forward strand.
TTATTATTATCATCATCATCATCATCATCATCATCACCATCATCATCATCATACTAACTCGTTTTCATATTTTTGCGAGGTACATTTGGCATGAACAACTTGGGGTCGAGTTTGGGCTCAAGCATTCAAGAAATGAAACCTTTAGAAACTCTAGAAAAATCAAGGCTCCCGCGAGTTTGTCAACTTTTCGGGTTCTTTCCTTTTGAAACTCATTCCTTTCATTAGTTTAATACTCGATAAAATATGTAAATTGTTTGTAGAATACTTTACTTATGAATAATATTTGATTACTTGAGTTATTGTTTACTTTTATGATCATTGCCTTTAATTTTAAAGTTGCTATTTTATTTATCGCAAATTGGGGCCATGTTAGCAAACGCGTGCAAGTAAAAAAATATTTTTTATAAATAAGCTTTTATTCGGTTAATTATTCTTATTATTATTACTATTATTATTTATTACTATTTTTAAATAATTCTTTAGCAAGAAAAGCGCACTTGTAATATTTGGAAACCTGTCGGATTAACCGTATTTTACGGAATTTCGGAACTGCCTTAAAAACCTTCTTTCGAAATTAACAAAACCTCTTACTTAGAATCTCTGAAAAGACCGTCTTTTTTATAAAAACGGAGTTTTGCACGCATTTACTTATTTGGTTCCCTGTTTTTCCTTAAATTGGGTGGCGACTCTAAAAACTCCAAAAGAGTTAGTCCATTCAGTTGATATTTCTAAATTTAGCCTTTCGGGGTTATTTTTTGGGGGGTTCAATATCTCCCGGCCATGCTAAGTGAATGTGCACGTCGTGCATGATCTTGGCATGGCTTCGTGTGACCACCCTTGATGGCTTGAGCACTGGTTTTGGCTCGGTACTTGATCAGTACATACACGGGCTGCATCACCTTGTCAAGCAGTTTTTCTGATCTCTCAAGGGAAATGAATTCGACTAGTACAAAGACCTCGAGCCTGGTTACATTGATAGTTGTGAATAGTTGGAGCACGAATTCCTCAACCACTTCTATAGCACATGGCGTATTGTATGTATGGTGAAACTTGCAAATGCCCGAAAATTGAAGGATGAACATCTCATCGACTTCATCAATCGTTGGAGGAGCTTAAGCCTCAACTGCAAGGATCGCCTTAGCGAAACATCTGGCATTGAGATATGCATCCAAGGTATGCATTGGGGTCTCCGTTATATCTTGCAAGGAATAAAGCCTAAAATATTTGAAGAGTTGGCTACCCGTGCACATGACATGGAACTGAGCATGGCTGCAAGTGGAAACCAAGGGCCTCCCGTCCACAATCCTCGTAAAGGTAAATAAATGCAAGAAACTGAAAGTGGGGGCAAGTTTGCATCTGACATTGAAATCGAAGAATCTATGAATATCAATACTTCTCCCTTGAAAGTCACCACAAAGACGAGTAAGAAGAAAAGTGTTGAATAACTTTGAAAGAAATACAAGCAAAGGAATATCCATTCCTCGACTCAGAAATTCCCTCCATCTTTCAAGAACTCATTGAGTTACCCAATATGAAGTGATCAAATGAAGGTGGAAGGACTGATGACCCAAATTACTGCAAGTACCATCGATTGATTGGGCACCCCATTGAAAAGTGCTTCATCTTCAAAGAAAAAGTCATGGACTTGGCTCGTGAAGGAAAAATCTTGTTGGAAGAAGAAAAGGCTAGTACAAATCAAATTTCGATCGCCTTTTGCTCAATCAATTCTATAGCAATATGTGAAACTGACAAAGGATGAGAGGACAAAGACATCTCAATCACAATGCTCCTCGAAGCACGAGCCTAAACGGTAGGTCACGATGCTCCTTGACGCATGAGACTACACTACATGTTGCTATGCTCCTTGACGCACGAGGCTAAACTACATGTTGCAACGCTCCTTAACACACGAGCTTAAATTGTATGTTACTCCTTCTCTGCATGAGTATAAACTGCATATATAAGAAAACTCAAATTTTTTGAACTACGTAATGACTTGATCCTCTTTACCGGGGTACGTAGGCAACTTAGATTTTCATTCTGAGTTCACTCTCATATAAAAAAAACTCAACGTTTTGAAGACCTCAAGGGCATGCATAAATTGAGAAAACAACACAATTTGCGAAGAATTGTGAAAGATCAATTTTATTACGTTAGAGCTTAAATTACTTGATACATCAATGAAGAAAAGGGGCATGAAAACAACTACATATAGCTACATATCATCCTATACAAATAACCTAAATCATGAAAGCAATTAAAGCCAAGGACTTTCGCCAACTCGTCTTGGATGCTTCCGCCAAGTTTGCGTTATTTCTTCAAAAAGAATGGGACCATTGCAAAAATTTGGTAGGTGAATCCAGCATGAATTTTTCCACCAACTTTGGCATACTTGTAGCACTTGTAGTTTGAAGTTCTAAAGAATCACATATAACATGGTTTGGAAGGTCCTAGCCAAGATATGAAAATCTTGTCCAAAGTTTGTAAATTTGGAAGTTTGGTGGGGCTGCATCAACTCTGACAAATTACTGAGGAAAATCTTAAAAGACTTAAGCCTTGATATTTTCAAGAGTTGTTTTCTTGGGAGTCCGCTTTCCTGCAGTATATACGTCTTAGCAATTCGGACATACCTGCAAGAAGTCATGATATTATTTATCAAGATACCCAATCTACGACAATATGAATGTCAAAATACAGTACTGATTTCAAAATATGAACTGTATAAATATGGAAAGATTCGACAACTGATTTTGATATATGTGGTAGCCTCAGAAATCAGCTTTCCAACGGTTCAAACAGCTTGTGATTTCGACGCTCCTAGCTCGAGTCATGCAGAAATTCGAGTTGCTGCTCCTGATTTGAATACTCCTATCATGAGATATGAACCTTTAGCAGGACTGTGCAGGATGGCCAAATCAACACGGAACAGCTGAATCAATTTCAAAAGTTAAGTCTGGCTAATCATAATGGCGCCTTGAATTTCATGTCTGTTGCAGCTCTTCGAGTCTTGATTCTGCAGAAACAAGTGGCCGATGAGTTGAACCCTGCTATACCAAACTAACATCAATTTGGTAAAGTGTGAGAAACTGAGTAACAAGACAAGGCAGATTTTGAGCAAAGTTTGAAAAATTCTATGGGATATTCAACAAGTAGTTTGATAGAGATTTTCATGCACGTCATAGCTATGGGAGTCTTGTTTTCAGAGCAACAAATCGTTCGTGAATTGGACACTCCTATGCCAAGTTATTATTTTTTCACTCCAGACACGCAAAGTTGGCAGCAAAGTTGTAAGAAAAAAAAAAGAAGGCCTTATCATCAAGGTTGCATATGATGTCGAAGGCTTAGCTCCTTTTCACAACTGGGGGCATTTTCCATTTGCTGGGGTCAATTCTCAAGCCGAAAGAAGGGGATTTTGCAGGAAATCTCACCCATGATAAGAGGTGGATTCTCCAAGCGCTTGTTCGCCAATACAACGACTGCAATGGTGTACTTTCAGTGTGGCAGTTCGCCAAACTCTCATTCCAAGAAATGGATGCGCTAAGTGGTTTTCTACAATGCCGCAAGGAAGGTGGACGCTACAAATGATCTCCCGCCAAAGCCGCAAGGAAGGAGGTGCTCTAAGTGGTAAGGAGAAAGGTCACAAGATGATGAATTCTCCAAGTGATATTCCCAAAAGGCAGCAAAGAAGCTGGACCCTCCAAGTGCCTTCCCGCGAGGCTGTAAAGAAGGTTGATGTCTTAAGTATCCTCGCCTAGTCGCAAGGAAGAGATGTTACATGTACTCTCGCCAAGGCTGGAAGGATTGAATCTTTCATGTGCGTGCTTCCTCATCAAGGCGTGAAGGACTACTCCATAGCTGTAATGTCCCTGCAAAAGAGCAAAAGAAAAAAACAAAGGGGGGGATGATATCTCCATGGTGCCGGTGGCATGGTGCTTTAACTCGCCATGGTGGATATAATTAGTGTCAACGCCATGAAGCTTCCACTTGTGCACGGTGTAAATTAGTGCTACTAGTTTGGCGCTTGGATGTGTAAAGCTTCAAATTATGCGTGGACAACAATATTGCCAATGACATGAGGATCCATGGTTTGTGTGACAACTTTGTGCCGGAGATACTCAAAATCTGTGAAGCACATAGCAACTCCTAAAGCAAAGAGCTTCAGTTTAAGCCATGAAGATGTTATAAAAATGGATCTCTTTGAAAGCTCATAGCCGCAAATTAAAATGAACAGAGGTGCAGTCGACCAAACAACTTTCTAGTCATGTGTACATTCTGTCAAACGTCATCGCCTAGGAAGGTTTGCTAAACAAAGAGAAAAGATATTTGACTCCAAAAGAAAAGAAAAAAGAATCCAAGGTGTTGTAGGTTACCTAGCAAGATGACTTCTGCTTTGTTTGGTTTGTGATGAGAAGCGAACTTGCAAAAATCATTAGGCTTTAAGGTCCCTTATATATAGGTACAAAGCCACAACAATCCAACTTCTAAGCAAAATCAAATTGCTCACAGTTGTCTCCGAAAAGGATTAAAAAATGTGAAATGACTTGATGATGACCCTCCACGTGAATTGGAATTGTCATTCTATACCAAGAAGGATTGCTATGAGGATTCTATTTAATTAATTGACAACTTAATATGTAAAGAATTATATTGTCCAACGTGGAAAAATCAAAACCATAGTTGCTTTTCAATTGGATTGCATTTATTTTTGCAAAAATATTAGTGCATGAAGACCTGATACAAAGATGACTAATGCAGTACCTATGTGATTAGGACAAGTACAGCAATTATATGAATTGGACAAACTTCAAATGGAAGGCATAGTGGGACGATATATGCACTCGACTCTCGAAAGTAAAAGATTCTTTTGGCTTCATCGATACTTCAAGACTCATCTTCCAAATTTGACAAGTCTTGAAGCACGGGCATTTGTAGACATGTAAATTTTATTGAATTTGCATCCATAATATAGTTGGATCATCATTTAAATTCAACACATGAATTTAACTAAAATTGCAATTTAATTGGGTTAGTCCATTTTGTTGGACTTCAAATGATGAGGTCACTCCATTAAGCCCAAGGTCCATGACACGTGTCAAATGATGTGGTGCCAAGTCAAATCAAGGACCAATGAAAATATGACATGTGTATAAGTGATGCAGCATACCTAGTCAAAATTAATGGCAATTAAAAGATGCCAAGTGTCCAAAATGACATGTCTTGGCCAATCAAATTCATTCTTATCATATAGTTTTTGTGATATATTTGATGACATAAATGAGCCAATCAGAATTAAGAAAAATAATTTACATATAGCTGGATTGTCTCCCCTCTACAAATGTAAATAGAGGAGTTACATAATTCTTTTGGTCATTCAGAAGTTGGTGTAAACATCCATCCACCAATAGAGAAGGAGATACACAGAAGTCTTCCATTCTGTCAGAGATAAAGAAGCATTCCATATATCAAGAAGTCTTCCCTCCTGCAGAAGATCAAGAAGTCTTTCCATACATATTCCATTGTCAAGTTCGAGATCAAGTTAAATCAATATATTCAAGATCAAGCTCAAAAGCCCTTGAATCAACTCAAATCGATATATTCAACAACAAGCTCTCAAGCCCTTGAATAAAATCAAGTTAAATCAATATATTCAAGATCAAGCTCAAAAGCCATTGAATCAACTCAAATCCATATATTCAAGAACAAGCTCTCAAGCCCTTGAATAAATTCAAGTCAAATCCATTAAATTCAAGATCAAGCTCATATTCCATTGTCAAGTTCGAGATCAAGTTAAATCAATATATTCAAGATCAAGCTCAAAAGCCCTTGAATCAACTCAAATCGATATATTCAACAACAAGCTCTCAAGCCCTTGAATAAAATCAAGTTAAATCAATATATTCAAGATCAAGCTCAAAAGCCATTGAATCAACTCAAATCCATATATTCAAGAACAAGCTCTCAAGCCCTTGAATAAAATTAAGTCAAATCCATTAAATTCAAGATCAAGCTCAAAAGCACTTGAATCAAATCTAATCCATCAAGTTCGAGATCAAGCTTTAACGCCCTCGAATCAAATCCATGAAGAGAAGAATCAAAGGATTACATCTTTGCTAAGATAATCTAGAGATTGTAACCGGTGCTATTTTTATAAATCAAATTATACTTGTGGATACTTTTTTTGTCTTGATTATTTTCAGGCAATAAATTTATTGTCTACAGCCCCCTCTTACCTCATTTTCTGTGTTGATTGAAAGTAACTAAATTTTGTTTTGTCAGTGCGCAAATATTTATTGTATGTTTACAGGTGTGAAACTGAATATATTTGTATGTGAGTACAATATTTATTAGATATGTAATTATATAAACTTGATGTAAGCAAACAACCTTTAACAGAACGACAGCAGGGTCGCGTGGAGATAATAGAGGATGTGTAGGAAACTTCTGAAGGATGATACTTAGTAGGCATGTTTCCTTACCGAGTTATATGCTACATATAAAACTCAGTTGAACTAATTGTGGCATAATAAAGTTTTTTATTTCTTATTTCACATCATTTTATCTTTACTTTTGCAGGTTTATCCAAGAAAACTGCAGTCTCAATCGGCTTCTGAGTGAATCGTGTATGCTATAACATTAGAAGTTCTGTATTTTACATTATCATGGAGATAAACAACTCTTATGAGGTTGGTGACCTTTATTTTGATTGTTCGTAGAGATTATTGTGGTCATATAATAAGTTGTTTTTTTGTTGGGATTGTTAACAAGTAAGAAAACTACGTCCAAAATATTTACCTCGAAAGTGAAGGATATTTTTGTCATCCTTTAGAATGTTTAGTTAATTACTATAGCAGAGTTATTTTGCAACTCAGCTACTTTGTAACATAATGTGTTTAAATACTTTTTTTTGTCGTGAAATCTTTCTTGACCTTGGAACATAGTCAAGATTGCACTTTCTATTCAAGACTCTTTTTGTTGGTCTCGGTATGATCAAAGATAGAAAGACAATTCAGCACAGCCTGTTGATATTTTGAATTCTATTACTAGCTCCAAGAAGTGTGTGTCAATTCATATGTTAAATATGGTTAACTTGGTTAAAATTATGTTTGATAATATTTACAGTTAGCATAAAACTATTTCAATCTTTTCAAAAGCTAAAAGTCAGAAAGTAATGAATGGGAAATACTTATGGACAAGTGGTGTGATCCTTTGACTATTAAGGTTCCCCTTACTTGTATTTATAGACTCTTTTTCTTGTATTTGGGACAACTATTTGAGAATTGAGGAGATACATTTTCATGGGTTTAGTGAGATGTTCAACAATTTTCGTTGACTGCAACTTTCTCCTCTTGCAATATATGTTTTTGTTATAATGACTTGTGACGTTTCTTGTATTTTACAAAGGCATAAAAGTAACTACAAAAAAGGTCAAATTTATCCCTCTATTTTTAACTATACCTTACATTTGCCTTCGTTATACTATCAGCACAAGCATACCTTCACCGTTAGCAAAATAGCTAAATATGCCCCTATCTCAAACAAAAATCCACCATGACAAAGGACCAACCCACGTGACATGACATATTGTGAGGTGGATGCCACGTGGCATGATACCTCATTTTCACAATATTTTTTTAAGTGTCACCTATTATATTATTAAGAAGAAAGAAGAAATATAAGAATTTAAACAAAGAAAACTTTTTCATATCCAAAGACAAACCTCACCCCTTAACCCCTCCCCCCAACTATATTCTTTTTAGTTGCATCTACATACCCATTCCCCCTCCCTCCCCAACTTCTCTTTTTCTTGGTCTGGTAAAAAAGTGCCACTATATGAAAATTGAAATAAAAGTCCATCTTTTCTGAAATTTTCTTTTGTTAATTTAACAATATGTTTTGTTATCAATATAGTCTAATCATTTTGATGTTGTTTTGGTTGAACCTAATTTGATTTAGCTGTCTATTTTGGTGAACAAATTGGAAGAAAAAGTTAAATGCAACCATTGAAACTCCATTTTTGAAGCCGAATTACTTTGGATATCAAATTCGAAATATAACAGCAGAATTTTATTGATAAGCCATTGTTAGATTCATTCTGAAAATTATTTGTTGAGCTTAACACTACTAGAAGGCAACACAGCAATGGCTAATGTTGCATTCCGGCGGATTGAGAATGTATAGAAGGAAAACTAAAATCACCTTTATAGAGTATGGAAAGCTTAAAGGATACCCAAATGGGTATGTTGTGAAATGGGAGTTACTTGACCTAAAATTAGCTAAAATTTGCTGGATTGTGGTTAGGTATTTTGATTAAGGTATGAACAAGCTTGGATTAAAAAATGTTAAGCAAAATAGAAACTACGATTGTTACCTTTTCTTAAAGAAAAAAAATCTCTAGAAATCATGGTGGGTTGTTGTGTTCTTCATTGGTGGTAAATGTTGATCGTTTTTTCTGTTCGGTTGAAGTTCTGGTTTGAAGCTCTTTTATTGTGAAAGATTGTGGCTTTATGTGATGGTACAAATGGTGGAGGCCATGGGTTGTGGTGGTGGAATGAAAAGACAAGAAGGGTGGTGAGGTGGTAAATTTAGCCTTTGTCGAAGTAACTAAAGAAAAATTGTGGATAGCTTATGTATTGTGTGAAAATTATCGTCTTCGGTCAACACCTCGAGTTGGTAGACCGAAGAGAAAACGAGCTGGTGCTCCGAAGAGAAAATAATCGATCTCGTGACTGAATCACCAAGGTCAACGTCCGATGACGCGACCGAAGAGAAATTAATCTTTGGGCTTCGGTCACGTGCCACCCTATTCGGACAGTAAGGTCAGATGACCGAAGCCTTGTGACAAGGCTTCGGTTACCACCTCGATCGGTCCCAACGGTTTCGCAGCCCACTACTCTGCCCCACTAACTCATCCATGTTGCTGATCAGATCGTGGGAGAAATGCATGCTGGTGATGGAGAACGTGGGCAAGGCTCCTAGGCCTATAAATAGAAGCTCATTTTGTATTATAGGCATCCAGAAATTTATACTGAAACTCTGCCAAAATCTGTACTCAACATTCATATATTGAAACACAGTTATTTCTTCGCATTTATATCTTTTTTGTGCATTTATTCAACTTTGATACGAAGAATTGCTTGTATCCGAATCCAAATTCGATTTGTACACCTAAACTGATTTAAGCCCATACAAATTGGCGCCGCGAAGTAATTCGAAGGGGAGGTATGAACCTTACACTTCGACGAGGCAGCATGTTAGCCAGAGGTTGGGTAACACCCTCGGAAAGTCATACCCCGCCTCTCACGTAAGCCAGAGGCTCGGGGGGAAGGTTCAACCCAACAACACGAATCAAAGAAACCCCTCGAGCTCCGCTTCGGTCCCTAGAAAGGATTTTCCTCGGATCCAAGATTATAACTTCAACATATCGACCTCGGAGCTGGTCGATGTTGTCAAGGGGACAGCCGGGGTAAGGATTCCCAAGGATATGAGGACCCCGGCGGACAAAAGAGACCACAATCTGCATTGTGAATTCCACGCAGATTATGGCCACAGAACCGAGGACTGCAAAGCTTTGCGCCTCGAGGTAGCCCACCTACTAAAGAAAGGAGTCTTGGCCGAGTTCCTCACTGACAAGGGGAAAGACAATTTCTCCAAAAACCGGGGGTGATGGATGATGTTTGGCATTTTATGCCTATTTCCTTAATATTTCCGTACGTTTGGATACTTTATTCGCCCGTTTTCTAGTTTATGAATGTGGTTTTGCACTAATTTTATGTCGTGTGTATGTAGGTTGTTATGCAGTGCAATTGGAGCTTTAAAGAGCATGATCGAGCAAGAAAAGATTGGATTTTGATTGAGGATTGGATTGAACACACGAAGGCACGAAACGAAGCGAGCAAAGGAGCAAGGAAACATGAATTTGGCCTGGCGCTGTAGGGCACGTGGCGCGCCCCCCAACGCGCCCCACTGCCTGGCGCGATTCCCAATGCGTCGTGCCCCAAAAGCAGGCAAACTTCGACGGCTACTGGTTGTCTAGGCGCGGTCGTGGGCGCGGGGCGCCCGTTATAGCGCCCCTGGAGCGTTTTGGAACTTCCTATTTCGTCTAGGCTTAGGTCTTACTTATTACCAGGCCTTTGTAAACCCTATAAATACTCTTTTACTTAGTTTTTGATAGGAGTTCATACTTTGGAGCAATTTGAGAGCACCATACTTCATTGAACAAGGGTTTATTCCTAATCTTTCATCTATTACATCATTTACATCATTATTTCATCAATTCATTGCCTTGTGATTATGAATATGCGTGGCTAATTCTTACGTTCTAGGGTTAGAGTATTACATGAAAGTTGATTGTTTGAAGATTGATTCCCATTAATTGAATCCCACAACGGGTTGCTTATTCTTTCTTGATTTCACTTGTATAATTGTTAGAGCTCGATAATTATGCATTATCTATGGTTTTTAGATTGAACTCGAAAGAGGGAATTTAATTACGTAATAAGAAAGAATAGAACTAGTTTGTGAACCCGGGCATCGGGGAACCAATTTGTGAGTAGGATAGACATATACTTGCTCGCCTAGTTTAACTCATTACAGAATTCGTTAATGCGTGCACGTGATTTAACCCATAGACATATAGGGATTGAAGTAGCCTGCATAGACTGTGAATAACTGAAAGGTTTTCACGGGTACATTTACTCTGTCAGTTAGCAACCCGGGATTTAAGAAGTGGAATCAATTGGAAAACTCAACTGGATTGTTCGTAACTCTGACCTTGGACCGCCCTCTCAATATTGTTAACAACCAAAGTTTGCACCATTGCTTGACTACACTTCTAGCACTTTAATTACTGTTTTTTAGTTACTAAAACTCTCACCATCAAAGAAAAAGATCCCTGAATAGTTTGCTTAGAAATTGTTTGTTAAGTATTAGTCTGCATAGTCCTCGTGGGAACGATACTCGATTTATCACTTTATTACTTGTCGACCACGTATACTTGCGTGTGCGTTGGGAGCAACAAGTTTTTGGCGCCGTTGCCGGGGACTAAACAATTAACTATTTCTTTTCAGACGATTTATTATTTTCTATTCAGGTTTAATTTTTGTTTGGAGTTTTGTGCTGTTTCAGGTATTAGGTCCTGCTTGATCTTTACCTACAGGAATGGCAGCAGAACAAGCGTTAGCTGTGCGAGATGTTGCTCTGCCCAGCTTGGAGGGAGTAGCCTCGAGCATAGTTAAGCCTGAAATTACTGGACACTTTGAGATCAAGTCCGGCATGATACAACTGTTACATGCGACTGGACAATTTGGTGGATTAATTCATGAAGATCCGCAACAACATATCCAGAATTTCTTGGAGATCAGTGATACTTATACACCAAAGGGAGTGCCTATTGATTATGTTCGCTTGACATTGTTCCCGTTTTCACTTATTGGGGCAGCAAAGAGGTGGTTAAAGGCTGAAAAGTCTGGGTCTATCACCACTTGGAATGATTTGGCTAAGAAGTTCTTGGCTAAGTTTTATCCATCTGCCAAGACAGCCCGGGTGAGGAGTGAAATTATGTCCTTCAGACAGATAGAAGGAGAGTCTTTGTATTCAGCCTGGGAGCGGTTTAAAGCTTTACTGAGAGATTGTCCACACCATAACCAATCCAATGAGGTTCTTGCACATACTTTTGTGGAGGGGTTGACTGCGCATACTAAGATCGTGGTAGATGCTGCTGCTGGAGGCCAAGTATTAGCCTTAAATTTTGACCAGATTTATGATTTGCTTGACAAGTTTTCACAAAGCAATCCTGATTGGCAGGGAGATGGTAGAGCTACTACGCAGAAAGCTGCAGGGGTACTTCAGTTAGATGCAGTTTCAGAGCTAAGGGCGAGGATGGATGCTATTTCCAATCAAATTAGCAAGCTAGCTCTGCCAAAGACTCAGCAACCAGTAGCTCCAGTGCAACAGCTCCAGATTTTTTGTGAGGTTTGTGGGCAAGACCATGCTACAGAGGTTTGCTCTTCTAATCCAGAGTCAGTTTATTACGTGGGTAATCAAAACAGGCTGCAGGGTCAAAATCAGTTTGGTAATTCTTATTATCAAGGCAATACGAGAGCTCCGAATAATTACCACCCACTTCCAGCTCCACCACAACAGGTTAGCAATTCAGTTGAAGATATGTTGAAGCAGATAATGGCGGGCCAGCAAAGAATGATAGCTGACACTGCAGCCCATGCACAGACCATACAAGATCTTACCAATGCTCACAAGAACCTGGAACACCAGTTGGGGCAGTTGGTGGGAGAAATAAGTACGGTTAAAAAAGAGCCAGAACAATGTTTTGCAGTGACTTTAATTGAAGGTGGAGAGCTGATGGCCAAGTCCGAGGAGAGAGCTGAAATAGAAAAAATTGAAAAAGTGGAGAAGGTAAAGAAGAAAGAAGAGAGAAAGGAGGCACCTCTGCCGCCTCCACCATTCCCGCAGAGACTTAGACCATTGAAGGATCTGGCCCAATATCAAAAATTTGTGAGTATGTTGAAAGAGCTTCGTGTTAATATTCCTTTGACTGATGTGTATGAATTGATGCCATCCTTTGTGAAGTTCTTAAAAGAGATTTTAGTCAAGAAGAAAAAGCCTCAAGAGATAAATGCAATTGAGTTAGTTGAGGAGTGTAGCACAATCTTGAGCAAGCTACCTCCAAAACTTCAAGATCCTGGGAAGTTTACTATTTCTTGTACCATTGGAGGGCATAATATCACCGGTGCCTTGTGTGATTTGGGTGCGAGCATAAATCTCATGCCTCTCTCTGTTTGCAAAAGGTTAGGGCTAGGAGCAATCAAGCCCTCTTCAGTTATTCTTAAGATGGCGGATGGATCACTCACTCATACCAATGGTAAAGTGGAGGATGTGTTGTTAAAAGTTGGTAAGTTTACATTCTCTGCTGATTTTGTAGTCCTAGATTATGAAGAGGACCGAGAAGCTCCAATCATTTTGGGGAGACCATTCTTAGTCACCTCGAAGGTAATTATTGACATGGAGCTGGGAGAGATGACTGTTATAGCGCATGGAGAAAAGGTTACTTTCAAGGTGTATAATGAGAAGGAGCACATAGCTAAGGTTGAAGAGTGCTCTATGATCGAATGTGTCAGTCAAGAACATGGAAGTAAACCACATGTGAAGTTGAAGATGGGTTCTCTCAAGGAAAGGAAGAAAGCAAAAGTTCGTCATAAGAAGAGAAGACGTAAATGCTGGAAGTGAGCTAAAAGTGTCGTCGTGCCACGACGTTAACTAAGGCGCTTCTCGGGAGGTAACCCGAGTTTGTACTTGTATTATTTTATTTATAGTGTCACGTAGTTTTATTTTTCTTTGGATTGCAGGTTCATGTAATGTCGAGGCTAAGTGTGGGGTGTCCTCACCCTTGCCTAATATTGATGACTTGTTGGGGGAAGTCTGAGTACCTCATACTATATGGAAGCTTGGAGGATGCTAGCACCAAGGACTAGAGTCTTCAGGGAAGTTTTCTTTACCCTTGCACTTTCTTATTTTTAGCACTGAGGACATTGCTTAGTTTTAAGTGTGGGGTGGGGAACTCTCCCTTATTTTTTAGGTTAGGGATGCATGTACCGTAGGATTTGCTTTTGTCACTTGACTTTATTTTGATTTGTTCCTTGCTTTAATATATGAAAAAAATTGAAAAAAAATTAGAAAACCAATGAAAAATTTCAAAAAGATTTTCCTTTTAGTTTTGTTAGTGGTACATGTCATCCACCCCGTGGTTTTTCTTATGGCCTCGGTTCTTTTCCACGGGGAGGCCTTTGAACCGGGTAGTTTCTATTTTTAGGATTAGAATAGTTAGTATAGGTGGCCCTAGACGAAGGAAATAGGTAGAATGCTAGGTGCCTTTGATTTGTTTGATACCGGTGGACTTGAACTTGTTGCATGTGCTATTTGTGGTGTCCTTGGGTTTTAAATTATGATGCATGCCTAGAAAAAAATGGAATAACCCCCTTGAGATACTTGAGTCCACTTGCTTGACTTTATTGTGAACCTTTGTGCATTAGTGCTTAATTTTCTACAAGTTGCACTCTAGATGCTTGATTGAGAGTTGTTCATGGAACCTTTTTGTGTGGGTCATGTGCAATGTGTGTGTGAGGCATATTCTTGTTTGCTCCATGTTTGCATACTAATTTCTAGAACTTGCCCCGTGTGTGCGCAAAGCGAAATCCTAGGTTTGCTCTAGTCGGAAAATGATACAGGCCTTCTTTTGATTTGCCTACCTTACATATACTCCTTGGACTTGATTGTTGTGATTTCTTTGACCTTTTTGTTGGCACCCACACCCCGAGCCTACCCACTTGTTCTAAATTGTTCTCTTTTGGCCCTTTACTCCTTAAGCACTTAAGTTGATATTGTGATATTATTTTGGAGTTGTGGTTGGATATTGGGAGGTTTTTGAGTGGAACTAATGAAGAGGAATACTTGTTAAAATTGTGTAGTAGTTGTTTATGAGCATTGGCAAGGTCGGAAAATAATGAAATCGAAAAGGAAAAAAAAAAGAGCAAAGTTGAAAAGAAAAAGAAAAAATTGTGGAAAAAGAAATAAAGAGAAAAGAATATCCATTCCTTGCTAGTGTGTGCTTAAAAGAAAAAATTGCTACTTGTTGAGAAGGTGTGTGTGAAAGTTGTTGGTTGGGTGGCTTTGATGAGAATTGTGTTTGAAATAATTGTGATGTATTAAAGTGCTTAGGGAGGTAGTCACTATTACCCATATGTATCCTACCAGCCCCTTAGCCTACATTACAACCTTTTTAAAGTCCTAGTTAATCCCGATTGGAGTGAGCTTACATTAGTGGAGTCCTGCACTACGGGCAAGCCTATGGTACATCGTGTGTGACATGTGAGAGTTTCATGAGAGTGAGTGAATTCTTTCTATGCTATTGTCCCCGTTCTATTCTTGATATTTATTGTTGTGTGTGATATTCGGGGGACACTCTCTTGCTTCAGTTTGGTGAGGGCACATGGTTTGCATGAGGTAGGTGAAGTTGTGGCTTCTTGGTTGAGTAGATAGGTGTGATTTTGTGGGAGCATGGTTGCAATGGGTTGAGTTTGTGCATTTGACCTATTTTGGGGTGGTTGTTCTCATATTTTTTTGAGTTTGTTAAATTGTTGGCATGTTTGTGGATCCATAGTAGTCATGTGTGCATTTGTTCAATGATCGGTATCAACCATAGTCGTAGGTAGACCTGTTCTACCTAGGTTGGGGAGTTAGTTGTGACTTGCTCGAGGGCGAGCAAAGGTTCAAGTGTGGGGTGGTGATGTTTGGCATTTTATGCCTATATTTCCTTAATATTTCCGTACGTTTGGATACTTTATTCGCCCGTTTTCTAGTTTATGAATGTGGTTTTGCACTAATTTTATGTCGTGTGTATGTAGGTTGTTATGCAGTGCAATTGGAGCTTTAAAGAGCATGATCGAGCAAGAAAAGATTGGATTTTGCTTAAGGATTGGATTGAACACACGAAGGCACGAAACGAAGCGAGCAAAGGAGCAAGGAAACATGAATTTGGCCTGGCACTGTAGGGCACGTGGCGCGCCCCCCAACGCGCCCCACTGCCTGGCGCGATTCCCAATGCGCCGTGCCCCAAAAGCAGGCAAACTTCGACGGCTACTGGTTGTCTAGGCGCGGTCGTGGGCGCGGGGCGCCCGTTATAGCGCCCCTGGAGCGTTTTGGAACTTCCTGTTTCGTCTAGGCTTAGGTCTAACTTATTACCAGGCCTTTGTAAACCCTATAAATACTCTTTTACTTAGTTTTTGATAGGAGTTCATACTTTGGAGCAATTTGAGAGCACCATACTTCATTGAACAAGGGTTTATTCCTAATCTTTCATCTATTACATCATTTACATCATTATTTCATCAATTCATTGCCTTGTGATTATGAATATGCGTGGCTGATTCTTACGTTCTAGGGTTAGAGTATTACATGAAAGTTGATTGTTTGAAGATTGATTCCCATTAATTGAATCCCACAACGGGTTGCTTATTCTTTCTTGATTTCACTTGTATAATTGTTAGAGCTCGATAATTATGCATTATCTATGGTTTTTAGATTGAACTCGAAAGAGGGAATTTAATTACGTAATAAGAAAGAATAGAACTAGTTTGTGAACCCGGGCATCGGGGAACCAATTTGTGAGTAGGATAGACATATACTTGCTCGCCTAGTTTAACTCATTACAGAATTCGTTAATGCGTGCACGTGATTTAACCCATAGACATATAGGGATTGAAGTAGCCTGCATAGACTGTGAATAACTGAAAGGTTTTCATGGGTACATTTACTCTGTCAGTTAGCAACCCGGGATTTAAGAAGTGGAATCAATTGGAAAACTCAACTGGATTGTTCGTAACTCTGACCTTGGACCGCCCTCTCAATATTGTTAACAACCAAAGTTTGCACCATTGCTTGACTACACTTCTAGCACTTTAATTACTGTTTTTTAGTTACTAAAACTCTCACCATCAAAGAAAAAGATCCCTGAATAGTTTGCTTAGAAATTGTTTGTTAAGTATTAGTCTGCATAGTCCTCGTGGGAACGATACTCGATTTATCACTTTATTACTTGTCGACCACGTATACTTGCGTGTGCGTTGGTAGCAACAATGGACAACCACCTCGAGCACCACCCCCGGAAAGAGTAGTGAACGTCATCACCGGGGGGTCCGAGGTGAACGACGTGAATTTCGCCGCAGCCAAGAAATTCGCTAAGCTCTCCATCACCATGGAGAAGAGGACCCGAGTGGGAGGCTCGGGCAAAGACATGGTGTTTGATGAAGATGACTGTGATGGGATGATGTTCCCCCATCACGATGCTCTAGTCATCATGCTAAGAATCAACAACGCCGACATCAAAAGAGTCTTGATTGACCCCGGCAGCTCAGTAAACATCATCAGCTACGGGGCCGTGAAGAAGATGTGGCTAAAAGGGGAGATCATTCCCAAATCAACAGTGTTGGCTGGTTTTAACAACTCAACGGAGAAAACGTTGGGTGAAATCACGCTAAAAACATTCGCCGAAGGAGTTACCAAAGAGACACTGTTCCAAGTCATGCCCGAGGATCTGGCTTACAATGTGATCCTTGGAAGGCCATGGATCCACTCCATGGAAGCCGTTCCTTCCACTTTACATCAAGTGATCAAATTCCCAACGCCTTGGGGAGTTCGATCAATTAAGGGGGAACAGCGAGTAGCGAGGGAATGCTACTCGGTCGCACTGAAGAGTGGAGTCACCCCGAGCGGGCCAAAGAAATAGCAACCAACGCAGCCGGGGTCAAGCGAGGCGAACCTCCAAAGTGAAATTGAAAAGATCCCGGCATGCGTGCAAGAGCCTCGGAAGCAAAAAGCCGAAGACTCCACCATCGAGGAGCTGGACTCTTTCACCCTCATGAAAGAGTTCCCAGAAAGGAAAGTACACGTCGGCTCTGAGTTGGAGCCGAAGTCGAAAGAGGCGATTATGGAAGTTTTAAGGTCCAACCATGACTGCTTTGCTTGGGCTCATTCAGACATGACGGGTATCGATCCGGAGATCATGACTCACAAGCTGAATGTAGATCCAAAGTTCACCCCGGTGAAACAGAAGAAGAGACCTCACGCCGGGGTGAAAAAGAAGGCAATTGAATATGAAACCACCAAGTTGTAAGAAAATGGTTTCATAAGGGAGGTAAAGTATCCCGAATGGCTGGCAAATGTGGTAGTTGTGCCGAAGAAGAATGGCAAGTGGAGAATGTGTGTCGACTACACCGATTTGAATAAAGCTTGCCCCAAAGACTCGTATCCATTGCCCCAAATTGATAGGTTGATAGACTCCACGGCTGGACACAAACTATTAACTTTCTTGGATGCATATTCGGGCTACAATCAGATCCTCATGGACCCCGAGGACGAAGAGAAGACCTCATTTATCACTGACCGAGGCACCTTCTGCTATAAGGTGATGCCCTTCGGGTTGAAAAACGCCGGGGCGACCTACCAAAGGTTGGTATGTCGCATGTTTAAAGAGTACATCGGGAAGTCTATGGAGGTCTACATAGACGACATGCTCATCAAATCGATCCAAATGGAGGATCATTTGAATCATCTGAGGGAAGCTTTTGCTGTGTTGAGACAATACGGTATGAAATTGAACCCTGAGAAGTGCGCCTTCGGCGTAGGATCAGGCAAGTTCTTGGGTTTTATTGTCTCCGAGCGGGAAATCGAAGCCAACCCAGATAAAATCAGAGCCATTGAAGAAATCCCCGAGGAGCTGACCGGGGTAAAGGAAGTTCAACGCTTAACTGGCCGAATCGCTGCCTTGAGTCACTTTATCTCAAGGTCCTCGGAGCGATGCCACAAATTCTTCTCCATTTTGAGAAAAAGCAATCACTTCGAATGGACGCCGGAGTGCAAGCAAGCGTTGAAAGATTTGAAACAATACTTGGCTAACGCACCGTTGCTTGCCAAGCCAAAAGAAGGTGAAACATTGCTAGTCTATTTGGCAGTGTCCGAGGTGTCAGTGAGTGCCGTGCTGGTTCGAGAAGAAGATGGCAAGCAGCAGCCCATCTATTATGTGAGCAAGACACTCCTCGATGCTGAAACCAAGTACCCACACTTGGAGAAATTAGCTTTTGCTTTACTCATTACTGCCCGAAAACTACGGCCTTATTTTCAATGTCACCCAATAGCAGTAGTTTCAACTTTCCCCTTGAGAAATATATTGCACAAGCCTGAGTTGTCGGGGAGGTTATCCAAATGGGCGGTTGAGTTAAGTGAGTATGACATCATCTATCAACCTCGAACTGCCATTAAGTCCCAAGTCTTGGCAGACTTCGTGGCTGACTTTAGCATTGGGATTTTGCCCGAGGCGGAAAAAGAAAGCTCCGCGGCGAAGGGATCCCCTTCGGGGTTGTGGGTATTGCACACCGATAGGGCAACGAATTCAAAAGGTTCGGGGTTAGGCATTGTATTGAGGGCACCCACCGGGGAGAAGATCAGGCATTCGGTTCGATTCAAAAAAGTCACCAACAACGAAGCAGAATACGAAGCGGCTCTAGCAGGCTTAGAGCTGGCTAAGGAGATGGGGGTTGAAAGAATCGAACTGAGGTGCGATTCACAGTTGGTGGTGAACCAAGTCCTCGGTGATTACACGGCTCGTGAGCCCAGAATGCCGTTATACTTGGATCGGGCGCAAAGGATCTTGTCCCAATTCCAAGAGTGGCAAGTTAAACAAGTGCCTCGGGAGGAGAATACCGAGGCTGATGCTTTGGCGAATCTTGGCTCGGCTATTGATGAAACTCACTCGGGGACTGACTCGGTGGTTTGGTTGCTGTCCGCGCAAATGAGGGAGATGAAACTATAAGTAAACTCGGTCGACAACCGATGGGATTGGCGAAGTAAGTTCATCTCCTACTTCGACTCGGGGACTGTCCCCCAAGATAAGAAAGAAGCAAAGAAGCTAAGGACCCAAGCGGCCTCGTATCACATGATCGAGGGTAATCTATACAAAAGGTTATATTGCGGCCCGATGGCCAAGTGCTTGGGTCCCGATGAGGCAAGATACGCGATGGCCGAAGTGCACGAAGGCGAGTGCGGCAACCACTCGGGGGCAAAGTCATTGGTGCGCAAGTTACTAAGAGCTGGGTATTATTGGCCCACGATCAGTGCCGATGTGAGGGCCTTCGTGCAAAAGTGCGACAAGTGCCAACGCCATGGGCGGATGATCCACCAGCAGGCCGAGCCTCTTCATTCGGTGGTATCACCATGGCCCTTCATGAAATGGGGAATGGACGTTGTTGGACCATTGCCCAAGGGAAAAGGTGGTGTTCGTTTCATCTTAGTGTTGACCGATTACTTCACCAAATGGGTGGAAGCAGTGGCTCTCACCGAGGTGAAACAGAGGCAAGTAATTGACTTCATCAAAAAGAACATCATCTACAGGTTCGGCGTCCCAACAGAAATTGCCTGTGACAACGGTAAAAAATTCATGGGGGCGGCTATCACTCACTTCCTCGAGTAGTGGGGGATCAAAAGAATAGCCTCGACTCCTTATCACCCAAGTGCCAATGGCCAAGCCGAGTCTTCGAACAGGATCATAATTGAGAATCTCAAGAAAAGACTCGACGAGAAAAAAGGTCCTTGGCCCGAGGAGTTGCACGGGGTTCTGTGGGCCATGCGAACAACTGAAAAGAGCAGCACCGGGGAGACTCCTTTTTTACTGGCTTATGGCATGGACTCCCTCATCCCCGTTGAGGTGGGCGAACCAAGTCTTCGGTACGCCCACACAACCGAGGATGCAAACCAAGAAGCAATGCGCATAGAGCTGGATCTGCTCGAGGAGAAAAGGGAGCTAGCTTTGGTTCGGTTAATAGCTCAAAAGAGGCAGATCGAAGCATACCTCAATAGAAAGGCTAAATTCAGGGACTTCAAGGTCGGAGATTATGTGCTGAAAACTGTGAATCAATCAACAAAGGAGAAGAACGGGGGAAAGCTCGTAGCAAATTGGGAAGGACCCTATAGGGTCAAAGCAATTGTTGGAAAAGGCTCTTATCAGATCGAGAGTTTGCAAGGATAGCCCGAACCCCTGAATTGGAATATCTCCAACTTGAAACGGTACTACTTCTAGCAGAGGTAAACATCTCCCAAATCTCTTTAATCAAACAGCCCCGAGCCGAACAGCGCTCCCATGGCATCAATAAAAATGTGCTAACTTACTCCTCGTTCCATCCTTTTGCTTGACCTTTTCAGGAAGCGAACCGAACCGACTCCAGTGCTCGGATCTTCATCAAGATTCACAACCGAACACTGGGGGGAGTGAGAAGGGTTGATATCGGGGTCGACATCGAGCCTCCCAACCGAAGCTTATCTATCCCACAACCGGGGACTCATGCCCGAGGATTAGATTTAGTACATTGTAATTAGCCCGGTAGCGGCATATGATCAATCTGCTTTTATTGAAAGTTTGCTTTTTAAGTTTGTTGTTTTTTACCCGAGGTCCGTTTCGACTTGGTTTCATGTAATACAGCCTTTTCGGGCCCATGGATATTAATAAAATGACTTGGTTTCCATTCACGTGAAGTGAGTTTGGTTTCATTCATTCTATCTATACAAATCTTGCACACCAAGGCTGCACAATGCCTCGACTCGAGGGCGAGACGTCGTCCTAAGTTTGCATCGGTCAAATCCTGCTTAAGTCTTGCAAGCATATCATTTATTTCAAAAAGTGTTCGATATACATATGAGAAATCAACACACGAAAATTCACAAAGCAATCTTTCATTAAAAGCCTGAAGGCTGAAGTTATCTACATCCAAAAAATGTCCCGGAGGTCCCAAGCATAGATACAAAAGCCCGAAGGCCAACATTCCAAAAGGCACGAACGCCCAAAAACAAAAGAAAAGTATCCAAGCATCTGCAAAGCACTAAGGCTACGCCTCATCGGCATCCCCACTCCCCTCTTCGGTGCTATCGCTCTCATCATCTGATCCTTCACTCGAGGGGAGTTCATCCACAATCCTTTGGGCCTCGGCGGCAGCTTCCCTTGCCTTGGCAATTTCGTCCTCAAGCACGATCTGCCCGGCCTGAACTTGCTCGAGGGCGCTGAGCCTGGTCTTGACAACAGCCCATGTTTCTTCAAATTTGGCCCTTGTTGCCCTAACCTCGGCCCGCTCGTTAAGATGTGCGACCCGCCTTTCGAGCTTGGATATCTTGCCTCGAAGGGCTGGCACCTCGTCCACTTGGCCTTGCAGCTCAATAAGTTTGGCATTATATTCCCCGAGCTTGCCACGATATCTCTCGCCCGCCTCAAGGACTTCAGTTTTGGCCCTGAACAGTTCAGCTTCAAGGCGGGCATTTTCAAGGCTGAGCCTCGAGCGTTCAGCCGTAAACTCGTCTGTCACAGCTCGAACACGAGTCTCGGAGGACTCCACAACCGCCCGAAGGTCATCCTCTGCTTTCGCCGCGGTCTCGTTGGCGCGTTCCAGCTCACTGTTCAGGATTGCAAACCGAGCCTCTAGCCCGGCAACCTACCCCTTGAGGACCTTCTTCTGACCATCCCAAGTGGCGGCCGCGGCTTGGAGCTCTGTAGCTCGGTCGCGCTCGAGGTGAACGGCTCGCAGTGCGAGAACCAAACTCTGCATTCGAAGCACAATGTCAGAACTCGCAAAATAACGAAATCATGCAGAATACGAACTAAAGCTTACCCGAAGAGCTGAAGCGGCTGAAACACCCATCAAGCTCATGGGGCTGAGGTTCCGAAGGGCATGAGCTTCGGCGGGGCCGAGCAAGCCATCAAGAGACATGATATCCTCTTTCGTGGCATCTAACAAGTTAGCGTCGGGATATATCTCCAAGGCCCGAGCTGCAATGTTGGTAGGCTTCGGGGAGTCCCTTGAAGCTTTAACCATGTTTTTGATCAAACCCTCGCCCATTTTAGCCTTACCTTTTCGCTTTCCAGCCTCTCGGTCAGACTCTTCCACATGTACGACCTCGGTCGGTCCACCCACTTCAACCCTCACTTCTGGAACGGGCTCGGGGACTGGATCTGGTCTCTCCTCGGGAACCAGAGGGGGGAGTTCTTCGTCGCTGGGCACATCAACAAGCCCCCGACGCTTAGTGATCAGAGCTTCAGCAACGGGGGCGGCATCCTCTTCAACTCGAGGACCTTTCGCTTTGGTCGCCCGCTTCGAAGCCGCTCTTTTTCTCTTAGCACCTGGGGAAGGAAGAGGAGCAATTTGCTTAATGTAAGTGTGAGTGGCGGTGGAAGCGCAAGAAAACCTACCCAAGAAAATCTCACCTTGTGAGGTCCCTTGGCCCGAGGAGGCTTTAGCTTTCTTCTCCTCGATTAGCCTCTTCGCCAAGTCCGCCATCTTGGCAACGCCTTCGGTGACGTCCGTCACCAACTTCTCCCTTTTCTTTGTTTTCTTGCTTCCCTTCTCCTCCTCTCTGCCTTCCCCCTCCACCTCGGCTTCTTCTTCCTCGTCGGCCTCTCTCACGGCCTTGCTGGGGAGACCTACGTAAGCAAAATGGAAAAGTCAAAGAAACAGTTTAAAGTGAAATCTAGCAACCCAAAGTCTTCAACAACTCACCGTGCCTCTTGCACGACCATCGGTTCTCCCCCAGAGCGGCTAGCACCATCCACTGCCGTTCGGGGCGCTTCTTCACTTGCATGACCTCGGTCACCCACCCGAGCAAGTTCTTCGGAGGGACAACTGCTACTTTTTCAGCTGCAAGCCGAAGAGGGGACGGTTAGCAATTGCGACAATCCAAAACCGAAGGAAGAGTGGAAATAAATACTTATGCTGGGCATTCCACGCTTCGGGGAAGCCAGGCTCGGCGGACAACAGCCTCGTGGGAATGAGCACGAACCGATCGTTCCAGCCTCGATCCCCATGGTCCTCGCTCTTGCTCAAAATTGCGTATGAGCCCCGAGGCAAGAGAGCGACCACCCCAGCCTTGTGGAAATGAGGATAGTATAGAGAGATCAAGTGTTGGAAAGTAAAGGGCAACCCCGCGATGTCACTCAAGTACTCGAGGGCTTGGACGACCCTCCAAACCCCGGGCCCAAGTTGGGAAAGGCAAAGGTTGTAGGATCGGCAAAACGTGTCAATTATGGGGTGTACGGGCAAGTTAAAACCTATGGTGAAAGGGTAGGTAAAAGCTGAGGAGTATCCTTCGACGTTTGCAGACAGGGCCGAGCCAGGCGCCGGAATCCTAATCTCCACCTCGGGGCCCCAGCGGCAGTCAGCCCAAACCGCCTCAATCCTCTCTTCGGTTATGATGCTCGGGGTAACGTGAACGGGGATGTTCCTCTTCTTCCCCTTTTGAGCATCTGATTGGGCTTGGACCTTCAAGTCTTTCTCAGTGTTAAAGCTCGAGGGGATGACCAGCTGAGGGTCGATCTCCACCTTGAGTGGAATTTTCCTCTTTGACTTCTTCGAAGGGCCAGCTTCGGTCTGCCCCTTCGAGCCACTAACCTCGCTCACCTCAGCTCCTCCAACCGAGCCACCCACCTCTTTGGCGCTGGTGACGTCATCTCCCTCGACGTCATCATCCACCTCAAGATCCACATACTCGCTGGGTTCCGCCGAACCGCGACCAGCCTTTGCCTTGCGCCGCAGAGGGGTGGGGGCAGCAGACGTGGCTTCGCCACCACCACCTGCCTCTACCGCCTGCAATGGTGGCAAGAAAGCCGCAGCCTCGTCATTCACTGCCATAGCAGCGAAGCGCTCTGCTCTTTCGCCGGAATCACTTGAGCCGCGGCCAGAATTAGTGGCAGAAACATTAGCAGACATAATGGGAATCAGAAAATGGAAGCTAAAGAGGTTTAGAACGCAGAGAATGATGGCAGCAATGTCAGCTGGAAGGTTTCTCTGTTATCTCTTCTTCTGGTGCGAAGTATTGAATGGAGAGGAAAAGGACAAAGTGGGGTATTTATAGTGTTTTGCACACGTGCAAGTGGAAAAGCTAATGATGACTGAAACGTTGGAGAAAACGAAAAGACGGTGTGACCGCTCAGAGACCTATCAAAAGCCGCCACGTAACGCGGAACGATGACACGACAGATACGCGACTTTTGAAATTCGTGGATAGGGTTTTGCCACGTCGATTTTCCGCCTGAATTCATTCCACCCCTCGGCGACTTCGCCGTCCACCGAGGAGTGGGGGGACTATCTGTATTGGGTGAAAATTATCGTCTTCGGTCAACACCTCGAGTTGGTAGACCGAAGAGAAAACGAGCTGATGCTCCGAAGGGAAAATAATCGATCTCGTGACTGAATCACCAAGGTCAACGTCCGATGACGCGACCGAAGAGAAATTAAACTTTGGGCTTCGGTCACGTGCCACCCTATTCGGACAGTAAGGTCAGATGACCGAAGCCTTGTGACAAGGCTTCGGTTGCCACCTCGGTCCCAACAGTTTCGCAGCCTCCTACTCTGCCCCACTAACTCATCCATGTTGCTGATCAGATCGTGGGAGAAATGCATGCTGGTGATGGAGAACATGGGCAAGGCTCCTAGGCCTATAAATAGAAGCTCATTTTGTATTATAGGCATCCAGAAATTTGTACTGAAACTCTGCCAAAATCTGTACTCAACGTTCATATATTGAAACACAGTTATTTCTTCGCATTTATATCTTTTTTGTGCATTTATTCAACTTTGATACGAAGAATTGCTTGTATCCGAATCCAAATTCGATTTGTACACCTAAACTGATTTAGGCCCATACAGCTTATATTGTTAAATTATCGTAAAATCTTGTTATAGTTTTGGTTAACTAGATGGTTGCTTTCCCTAGATAAGTAAATCTTTTCTTTGGAAAGCTCACTGCCTCTAAGACATACTCCCTCCGTCCCAAAAAGACTGTCTGTTTTCGTTTTTCGAGAGTCAATTTGACTAAACTTTGACCAACATTTTAAGATGTATTTTTTCACCAAAATGATATGAGAAAAGTTGTAACTTATAGTACGTTTCAAGTAGTTTTCAAATATATAAATTTTATTGTTATAATATTAAGTTAATCTAATCCATTTTAGCTTCAAAGTTGAGTCAAATTGACTCTCGAAAAACGAAAACAGACAGTCTTTTTGGGACGGAGGGAGTACTATATAATGTTCCTATTTAAGGAGTCAGTAGAGGTGCAAATTAGTGTAGTTTAATAATTACTCTCTTAACGGCTGCACAAATACAGGATATATTTGGTTCTACAGTTTCATGAAGCTTTTGGCTGAGTTCTTTAACAAGAACTGATAGCTCGTAATAAATACATATATTTTGATCATATAGACGTTTTTCTAAGGCAGAATACATAGATGGCCCCTCGAAGTTGTACCCAATTCCCACTTGAATACTCCAACTTTCCTAGTGATCAGATAGACACCTCATGTCGTTCCTAGTGTATTTTGTGAACCCCTCACGATGACATGTCAAATTAGGTATAGTTCACTCAAATATGAGCGCGTGAGTAGCTGTTGTGTCTGACTTTTCTCTTTTCTTTTCCCCGCAATATTTTCACTTTCTTCCCCAATAGTCCCACCACCTTCCACCGCGAGAAATCCTCCATTGATGAGCATTGCACAATGAATAACTGTTACAAAATGAGCATAGCACAACAAAATCAAAATAATATAAATGACAATAAAGGAACATGTAGACTGGGTTATTGATTTTTTCATAAACGACGGTGGCATCAGGTCAACTCATCTAAGAATAAGGGATCAATTAAATTGAAACCCATCTCCAAACAACCAAACCCATTTCCAAAACAGATCACCAATTAAACGGAAGCAAAGGGACAAATACACTGATGGGTTTTCAAGTGTAAAAAATGGCCAAACACAATAAAACGAGCCAACAGCAAAGGCAAAGGACGAGGAACAATTCTGGTGTATTTCAATGGCGGGAGCGACAACACGAATGGGACAAACAACCAGACATGAGGGGAGGAGCGACTACCGATCAGCGGTGTCGCTGCCACTCCACCCCCTACCTTCTCTTTTCCCTTCTTCTGTGTACTGTTCTGATGGTACCCACCATTTTTACCGTTTGACGCTATTGGTGGTGGTGGCTTTGCCACTGCCCCTTCGTCTCTATTTTACCTTGTTTTGTATTGTATCGTTCTACTGGTGCGTGTGTGTTTTTCAAGAAGAACCAAGAAATTGAATAGCCATCTCCCCCGTTTTGAATTGTATATATGGTGGTGGGTGTTACCCCTCGGTTTCTCTTACTGGTTTTGTGGTGTTGTGTTTATCTGATTTGGTTCCCCATTTTGATGGAGTTACTGATAAAGAAAGAAGAAGAAGGAAGAAGAAGGTTGAGGGGTGGGGCCGCTGGTGGGGTAATAAATTTTTAAAAAGAAGAAAGAATTTTAATTAGGGTCAATTTTTTTAATGAAAAATACACGTGTCACTCTTTAATTTGTTTATTTTACACGTCAGCAGTGAGTGTAACTCACACATTTGACTTGTTGGACCTGAGTACTCACGAGACATACTGGGGACGACATGAAGTGTCTATCTGATCACTAGGAAAGTTGGAGTATTCAAGTGGGAATTGGGTACAACTTCGAGGGGCCATCTATGTATTCTGCCTTTTTCTAAATAACAATGTCCTACTGTATTTCAGGTTAATGGGCACTCAAAATTTTTACGTGCGAATATGCGATGAAAATTGGGGAATTTTCAAAAATAGGCAGTCCACTACTCAAAATTACAAACAGGAGGCCTTATTTTTTTTCATGCATAGCACCCACCCTTAAAATTACAAATTTTAGCACTCCTTCATAAAAAACACCCTAGCTATCAAATTTTTCCCTCCCCAGCCAGTAAGCCACCGGCAAACACCTTCCCCCGCCAATGGTGTCATTACTTTTTTTGTATTTTATTGAATTTATACTGTTTATTGCGTCTAAACAATTGCTTTGGACAAGTTTATACACACAAATCTCCCTCTAAAAATTAAATTATACATGAATATACATATATAAATATGTAGCAATGAGAGAAATACAAAAATATACACAAAAAAAGTAAAAAATCATATAAACATCCTTAATATACAGATTTATTCACTCGCATACACACTTATACAATTATACATTGTATAAATTTGTATAAAATTGTATAAACTTGTGGCGACTGCTATCTCGGGAAAAGGGTGACAGCTCGGGTAAAATTCGAAAATATGGGTCATTTTTTGTAATTTTCATCTTTTACTTGTCTTTTAGTGTAATTATCCCATGAAAATTTTATGACCTCGCACAATCAACTTAAAAGGATTAAGTTCAGACTCGACGAAGAAACATTATGAGGCTGAACAAAAATGCAAAGTACTGCACTTTTATTGTCGATGAGCATTATCCTTAAAAATAAACAGATTTGTATTCACATGGCAGTAGCAATTTAGTTTATCATGTAGCTATTTTAACTGCATATACTAAATTAGTGAACCTCGATATCTATATCAAGTTGATATGAATATTGTTACACTTGGAACCATACCTTTAAGATGCAAAGTATAAAGAAGTATCTCAGCTTCATTGACATAAAATAAAGTCTCTTGGGTTAACTTAGTGTTGGGCTCGTGCTCAGCACGGGTATTCCCTTCTAGTAGATTTATAGATGCAAAAAGCTATAAAACAACCAACACCCCATTTTGTAAATTACAAATGACATAATTCTTCAATTTGATGAGAGACTAAACAACACGGTCCCTTATACTTCTCTTTAATTTGTTTGTCACGCCATCTTTTAGAGTGTAATGTATAGATCAATAACTTCAAAAAAGGTACAAGGATGAAAGAATGCCCAAAAAATCTTTAGGTGTATAAATCATTTCTCAGGACAAGTTTAGAATGCAAAATATGCATTTTCCACCTAGTGTAATTAAGTCTTTCCATCTTGTTAACCTTGTTAGCACATGAATCATATTAAAATCATTAATGGATCTAAAGAAGTAGGGTTATTAATTTGCACGAAGATGATGATTTTAATGCGTTGTTTAATTTTGTCCCCATTTAAAAAGCTTGTGCAAGGATTTCAAGATCTGATAGGTAGGTGTGTCTAAACTTCACACAAGTTTAACGCACTCTTCAAAAGTTCATATGCTCATAAATTTTTCTGAATCGTCAAAACTTCCTTGTAATTTTAAAAAGTGGCCCCATGTTTTGACAAAATGCGAAGGAATCCTTATGCTTAATTAGTTGAGGACGCACAACAACAAACCATCATAATGACATTTCGCCAAAAGTTTTGAACAAATGAAGGTTGGATGGATTCGTCGAAACCTGTAATAAGATTATTCACAATTTGTTACGCGTCCGCCAAAACTTAAAAATTGAATATATTCATGTACAAATATTTTTTAATTCGAACAAAACTTATACTAACACAGCACTAGAAGGATATCCGATGAAAAATTGTCTAAATAATAAATATATTTTGGTCTACCCATTGACACTACCAATCCTAATTGTAAAATTATACTCCCTCTGTCCCACTTTGTTTGTCGTAGTTCGGATTTCGAGGGTCAAACGAGTTTATCTTTGACCGTAATCTTTATATATATTTTTTTAATATTTTGAATTGTAATTTATTGTGACTTATAGTACTTTTCATGTAGTTTTCAAATATGTAAATTTTATTTAAGAAAAGTTAAAGATTTTATATCCTAATGTACGGTCAAATTTAAGAAGTTTGACTCTCGAAACAGTAACTATGACAAACAAAATAGGACAGAGGGAGTAGTTGCGCAACTTGCTTTTCCATTGCCATTTAGTTTGCCATCACTTTCCAAAAACTATTTATATAAGTAGCCACTCATTTTCAGGCCATTGGGTTTGAAGTTAAGTATTAAACTTCAAATAATGGTGTTTTCACTCAGCTCGTATGTCTTGACCGGAAAATAAGCCAGACTCATACTAAAAATGAGAAGTTGGGTTCAACTTCAAACTAAATTCAAACCTTAAGTTTGAAGTTGAGAAAAGAAAATTAAAAGAACAAATATCAACTTCAGACCAAAGGAGACTGAAGTTAGCTTAATATGGCTTAAACGTCAACCTAATAGTCTAAAAATTGGAATAATGGCCAGCCTCTGTAAATGTGCGCCCAAAAGTGACTAAAACTATAAAGGGGCTATTAATATAAGTGGCTGATTTGCAGAAATATGCTACGGGAACAAATAGTTTGCCTTTTTGCCAGCGCTAACAGATGTTTTGCAAAAATGTCCCCGTTAAGGTTTAATGAAAAAAATCCGGATGGAAACACCTCTGTCAAGTTTTTAGGTCGGGGGCAAGACTTGCCTTTATATCTCTCAGCTTTTCAATACTTATCTCTTCAAGTGGTGGCAAAAGACAATACTTGCCGCACTTGGTCGTTGACCCCTCTCTATTTGCCAACACTTACTCTTAAAGTGTTGGCAAAAGGCAACACTTGCCGCACTTGGTCGTAAGTCTTGGCAATTACCAAAACTTGCCCCTTCCAGTCTTTCCCTGCATTCTTGCCATATAACTTGAAGTATTGGCAAAACAGTACTTGCCTTTGAAGTTTCGGCAACCGCCAATACTTACAAGATTTTTGCCTTGAAGTGTTGGCTCCGGGCGAAAAAGGGTATTTTGCTAAAACATTTCTTAGCGCGGACATTTTTGCAAAACCACTCTTTATGGAGGGCACGCGGTGAAATTTTTTGTTTTCAAGTTTATGCATGAAATGGACAGATTTGACGTCGTTGTTACAATATTGACTCCGAAAGCATAGATTTTATAATTATGTATCTGTAAGGAAAAGTTCATAGCGACCGCTAGAGGAAAACTCCTAGGGACTGCCAGAGAGAAAAATGTAAAACTTTTCTTCCGGGGGAAAATCCTTAACAGGACGCCAGAAGTGTGCTATTTCTGTAAATAACTCATATCCAACTTGTACCAAAAAATTTCACCTAGTACCCTCAATAAGAGGTGGTCTTACCTAATTGCCCCCACTTAGAAATATTTTAACTAAATGCCCTCTACATCATCTACCCTTCTAGGAAAGGACTCTTTTGCCCCTGACTAAACCTAATTCATATTGAACGCATTCCTTTCTCTCTTTCCCAGTTTCTTTCCTTGTTTCTTCTTTGTGTGCTGGAGATTTACGGATTTGTTTTTCTCTCTTTTTCGTATGTTTATCTTATGCTTGTTCTATTATTTTTCCTTTAAAATGTAATTTTTGTTTCGCTAATGATTTATCTGTATTAATTTTTTCTTGTAATTTATTTTTATACTTATTGTTTATATTTATCTGTTAGTTTTTTTTTTTTTTTTTTTTTTTTTTTTGCATTTTGATGGATGATCGTTGAATTAAGTTTGAGCTTCGCTTGTTTTCGGTTGATTACGGTGATTTGAAGGTTTTTACTGGTATAGCTATTAGATTTTGTTGTTGCTCATTGTTTAGAACTTAAAGTCTTGGCCGTGGCCAAGAGTTGCATAGAATTTTTCTTCAAGTTGGTTATTGCATTAGTTTTTAAAGTCTTGGCTATTGCCAAGAGTTGCAAAGACTTTGTCTGCAAGTTGTTCACTGCAGTAGAGGTAAAAGTCTTGGCAATTGCCAATACTTTTAGAGATTTTCAGTGTAAGGTCCCCCTTGCATCAGAACTTAAAATCTTGGCTATTGTCAAGAGTTGTAGAGACTTTCTCTGCAAGTTTGTCATTGCAGTATAGGTAAAAGTGTTGGTAATTGCCAATAATTGTAAAGACTAGTTCTACAAGTTGCCCCTCCCACTAGAGTTTAAAGTGTTGGCTATTGTCAATAGTTGTAGAGAATTTTTTCTGTAGTTTGCTCTTTTTATCAGTCATGCATTCTGTAGTTGTTGCTGTGTTTTTCAGTTGTCTTTGCTTTTGGCCTGTTGACTTTGAATTATGGTAATGACATAGGAATTTTTCTGCATATTAATCATGAGTTCATGATGGCTTTACTTGTTGTTTGTTATCATACTATTTTTGTAATTTTATTTGTTGAATATGCATATTTTATCTTTTGTTCCTATAAGAAGGAGATCAAAATTTTAAGTTCGAGCACTGGTTTGATGCCAAAGGTTCTTGGGGTGGTGATGTGAAGTATAGTAGTTTGGTTAGTGAATTTTTGACGGAGCGGCAATTGACGTTGTTGAAAGGTGGAGTTTTCGGCAAATTTATGGAGTATTTTTGTATATGGTCTTTTCATTATTGTTTCATTATTTTGTTATTATGTGTTGTCATTGTTATTTTTTTTTAAATTTTGCAGGTAATGGATATTGAATCTTCTGATCATGATCATTTACATTTAGATGTGGTGGATGATTTTATAAGTCAACCAAGATTTTCTGATGAAGGTGCCAGGAAGAGGCAAAAATGTGATGTGGCCGATGAATTTTCAAATTTTCGTTTGTTACCTCCGTCGCAAGATGATCCGTCTAGTAGTCCAAATAAGAATTTTAGTACTGCAAAAGAGTTAGAGAAAGCTGATGAGTAGTTTTAATTACGTGTGGTTCATATTTACTCTGTTTTTTATGTTTATGTAAACAAGTACACTTGGATGTTTGATATATTTTTTATTTTAAAGACTGGAGTTGTTTTGAATTGGATGAGATGGAAGTGTTAGCAATTGCAAGACTTCAAGGCTTTTTAGTTGTTGTGGGGTGAAGGGATTAGATGGAAAGTCTTGCCTATTGGCAAGGCTTAAATTTTAGTTAATTAATTTCAAGTTTGATATTATATAATTAATTTAAAATTGATAAATAATTCGTGGAGGGTTGTGCTGGTAATGTTTTTGTCAAGACTTGGTGGAAATTTAGTTGTCAATACTATTGTCTATGGCAAGACTTCAAGGTAACTTAATTATTTCTAATATTAAAGTCGATAAATAAGTTTCAGTAGGAAGTCTTACCTTTTGCCAAGACTTTGCGTCAAGTTAAATTGAATTGGTTATCTGTATGAGTGTAAAGTCTTGGCTATAGCCAAAAGTTCAGTTTATTGATAATATTAACTTTCCAATCACGTTTGATTTTTAAATATATTTATAATCAACAACTGCCCTTCCTTTTGATGCAAAACCATGCTATGTTCAGCTTCATTCACAAAGAATTCACATGTACTTGTGGTGGTGGTGGTGGTGTTGTTACTTGACATTTCATTCATTTTAATAACTTCTACTATGAAGCGGGATTTTCTGAAATTGTCATCATTCTTCAGCAGATACATGCAAGTCATAAGTTCTTGATCATTTGTTACCATCATGCCTCTCCACGTTTCAAGATTCGTATCAAACCTTATCTTTGCTTCACTTTCATCAGTGTTGATGCTTAGAACATTACAAATTTCTTTTTCAAATGCCTAATAGGTTATACCGTCTTCGACAAGTATCAACTTTATGTCATGATTTCTGTATCTGCTGTTTGCATCTCATTCCCCATTATAAGCTATGCAAGTGCAATGCGTACCATAGTACTAATTCTGTACATAATCAATACAAATAATATGCTTTAATAGAAGCAGGATCATCGGTAAAAGTGTTGCCCTTTTCTGGGCTTAAGGTCTTGCAAAGAAGTCTCTCTTAGGTGCCTATTGCACTAGAGCTGCAACTCTTGGCAATAGCCAAGACTTGGAGAGACTTTGTCTGCAAGCCCCTCATAGTAACAGTCTTTAAGTGTTGGCAATAGGCAAGAAGTCTCTCCTAGGTGCCTATTGCACCAGAGCTGCAGCTCTTGGCAATAGCCAAGACTTGCAGAGATTTTTTGTGCATGCCCCTCATAGCAACAGTCTGAAAGTCTTGGCAATAGCCAAGAAGTTTCTCCTAGGTGCTTATTCCACCAGAGTTGCAACTCTTGGCAATAGCCAAGACTTGTAGAGACTTTCTCTGCAAGTCCCCCATAGCAACAGGTCTGAAAGTCTTGGCAATAGCCAAGAAGTCTCTGCTTTGTGCTTATTGCAGCAGAGCTACAACCAAGACTTGCAGAGAATTTGTCTGCAAGTACCCCGTTGCAACAGGTCTGTAAGTCTTTACAATAGGGAAGAAGTGTCTACAAGGACCCCATTGCATCAAAGCTGCAAGTCTTGGCTATAACCCCTCATTGCAATAGGGTTGAAAGTCTTGGCAATAAGCAATAACTTTGTACAAGCCTCCCATTGCACCAGAGCTTAAACTATTGTCAATAAGCCAAGACTTTTCCAGAATTGATAGATTTTTTTTTTTTATGAAAGTGCATATTACAAGTACTGTAATCAATCTAATGTCATGTGTTTTTTTATTATTATGAATAAAAACCATATCTCGTTTGGTTTATATATAATTTTAACCAAAGTTAAGCATAATATAAATAAAACTATAAAGAAATTAATCAAACTGTTAGTAAAATTCAATAGCAATTTGAAGAAATCTTACAGTGAACCTTTGCTTGAACGGAGCAATCTCTGAAAGGAATGGGTCTTTAGGGTTGCTGTGATCGCGTGAATAGTGAAAAGGAAGGGGATGGACTGTGCGTGTCTTTTTATTGGTTTGTAAGGGTATTTTGGTCCGAAAAAAATTTCATTAAACTAATGAGGGCATTTTTGTTAAACATCTGTTAGTGAGGGCAATTTGGCAAACCATTGCTTCCGGTAACATATTTTTGCAATTCACAAAGAGTAAAGCCCAAACATAATCCAGCCCAAACCCATCCAAAACCCCTAAATCCCCTCATATAAATTCATCATTTTATCTTTCAGGTTTCAGTTGCCATCTCTTTACACACACTCGCACACACAAAGAAAGAGCAAAAATGCCGGCTGGACATGGACTTAGGTCTCGTACGCGAGATTCATTCTCACGTGCATTCAGAAAGAAGGGAACAATCCCACTTTCAACATACCTTAGGATTTTCAAAGTTGGTGACTATGTTGATGTCAAAGTTAATGGTGCTATTCACAAAGGAATGCCTCATAAGTTTTATCATGGTCGTACTGGTCGTGTTTGGAACGTCACTAAACGTGCTGTCGGTGTTGAAGTTAACAAGCAGGTATAATATTCTTTAATTTTTTGTTGATTTGTATCGTAAAACATTACTATAACATTGATTGTTACAATACGATTTATCGAGTAGCTTTGTATGTTGCACCAATATTACTTTGGTTAACGAATGTTGAAATGGCATTTTAATAGTTGGGAAGTAAGATGAAGAATGATGAGTTCTTAGGTTTAAGTCTTAACAGAGACAAAAAAAAGATTACTCTGTAGGTGATTTCTTCCGATCTGACCAAACGTTGGTGGACATAGTTTCGCTTGCTTGTTGGAGGTAGTAGGTATCCCATGTTAGCCGGACTGACAGCACGGTTATTAGTAGGAAATAAGGCTAGGCTTATGTCATTAAGAGTTCATCCTGTGATGTGGGCTCATGTCATTAAGAGTTTAGCTTGTGATGTTTTAGGTGTATGTCGCTTGTTCGTGCACTGCCATAGGAAAAGGCTGGTATTTAGGTGTAGAATAGTAGAGGGTTAAGCACATTATCCACCGAGTTTTAAACAGTGCTTCTTGTGCCACAGTCTGTCAAGGGAGAAGTTGAAAGTTATGTTTTCTGATCAATCTAGGGAATAGTACTAGTTATTTGATGGGAATTCGTCCTTAAGGGAGAAATAATGTCTTAATTTATGAATATCTCTGGCATCATAGGATAAAAAGTTATCAATGTATTAACCAAATTATTGACATATACAATTATCTCTACTTAACTGAGTTTTTCAGTCGATAAGTGAGGAGTGAAAAGAAATTTCGTGTTTTTTAGCTGAGATGATGGATATGCTTATCTTCTGTGTTATCATTTTTGTTAGATATTCAATCACTTGATTCTTTTTCCCTTTGTCTAGCTTTGAGTATTCTTAATGTGAAAGTCTGCTGTGTAGAGTGTTGGTCTGTGATATCTGTTATCCTTGTGACCTTGTTCTTTCGGTTCACTTACACATACATGACATGCCTAATTTAACTTTCTATTGTCTGTTCTGTATCTCAGGTTCGTAACAAAATCTTAAAAAAGAGGATCCACGTGAGGATTGAGCATGTTCAGCAGTCACGATGCACCGAAGAAGTCAAAGAAAGGATCAAGAGGAATGATAAGCTAAAGGCTGAGGCGAAGGCTAGAGGAGAGATTATCAGTACAAAAAGGCAACCCCTAGGACCCAAACCTGGTTTCATGGTTGGAGGAGCAACATTGGAGACTGTTACCCCCATACCATATGATGTGGTCAATGATTTGAAGGGAGGCTATTGATTTTAATCTGTTTATTATCTGGTGATTCTTAAGTGCTTTTATGAAACTGAAAGACATGATTAGTTTTCAAAATTTTGGTTTAAGACTCTGTTTTTTGGTTCAAAATGTTGTTTACAATATCGTTAGAGGCCTTTCAATGAACTTGTTGCTCCAAATGGAAGGTGCAGAATTGTCTAGTACTACTTGATTCTCTGCACTAATTGATGAGTTTTCATTTCTCCCTTTAGCAGTTTGATAGTAACCGTGAGATAATTTACTTTTGGTTATTGTTGGATTAGGTAGTGCTTATATCCAGCCTTGCATTCAGCTTATATCGGTTGGTTTTGTACAATGACCAACCTTGTTATTATCTCTCTTCTGCTTCTCTCATTGAGGCTACTATATTTCATCGTATGCTCGGAGTCTCTCAGACACCTGATACTAATATAAACCCACCACTGTTCTCTGTGGTGATGAGACAAAAATAAAGTGTATTGTTAGAAGCTAGACATTGTGAAAGAAGCTTGGAGGAATCAGAAACTACTCTTGTTAAATTCATGCCTTGGAACCTGAATCTAACGTGTCCAACTCTTTGGATCATCACTCAACCTATAGTATTCACTCTGTCACCTTTAACTTAAAGAAAGCTAGTCTCGCATTGTTATTTTACGGTGAGGGTGTGTATTCTTGTGTTAAATGAACACTGTCCCGTTTATGATAGATAATGGTGTGAGTTCTCAAATAAACTACAGCCAAAGAAATCCAACATACAGCAAGATGAAAATATTTAAGTGAAGACTTGCAATTGGCATGTGTTTTCATTGTTGAAATGTCTGATGTTCATCTTGTATTCTTGCACAACTTGGTATTTCCTGCGAATTTGAGTATCAATACAAATAAGACGAGCGCATGAATGTAAACCTCAATTTCTTTAACAGTCATTAGCACGTGGAACAGTGAATTATAACTAAAGCATGAAAATATCCAAGAATTAGTCATTAATTACAATTTGTATTCATTCTCCCTCTCTAATTTGGATATCTTCTCTCCCTTTGGTTCTCAATGTTCAAACTCCCAAAAGGTAGAAAGGACTGGTATTCATAGCCAGTAACATGTCACAAATAACCTAGTCATGAGATTTCAAACTAAATCCAAAAATCTTGAACTTTTTTGAAGGCTTCCATCTGTAGAAGCAGTCTGGATTCAAAGCCCATAACCTTAATGCTTCTGCTACTATTAGGGGCGATAGTCCAAGAATACTTTCTTAGCGTCCATACATAATTTGGATCATAGATTGTTGAGACTCCAAAATTCTGCAGGTTTTAGAAGAAGACAATGCCTATGTATTAGCCTCTGGTCCTGCTGGTTTTGCATTGAGAAGTGGTTGCAGTGCCTTGACAACTATGGTCATATTTGGCCGAAAATCTGCCTCATATTGAACACAAAGTGCTGCAACAGCTGCCATCTGAAAGGAAAGTGCACATAAAATCCATAAATGGGATTACAGTTAGCGCAATATAACATGATCTAAAAGCTAGCAAATATAATATGGTTATTGAAACCTTCTTAGACTTGTGTTTGTACGGTTTTAACGTCAGTGTGTAACTTTTTTACACTATCAGATTAAGGTTAGGTGAACAGTTAACTCTGTCTTATCGTAAGCTAATCTGGTAACTGGTTAAAATATACTCTTAGTGTGAAAAAAAGTTAAGCTGTCAGTGTGGATAAGTTAACTTCTTTTGCGAAATAGTACAAGCAAAGATCAGTAAGAAAACCTTAGCAATTGCTTTTGCAGGATAATCATTATTTAGCTTAGGATCAACACACTGCTTCACTTTATCTTCACTCAATCTTGGAGTTGCCTGCAGAAAAATTGAGTATGAATCAACTGACTGGTGGTATAAAATGGGTCCAGTGAGAAAGAGGTAGGATAAGAACCTACCCAAGTGACAAGACTCTGTTGTCCTTTGGGCATTGTATGATCTACTGGTTTCCTTCCTGTCAAGAGTTCTAGAAGAACAACACCGAAACTGTAGACATCACTTTTCTGTGTTATCTGCCCCGTCATGGCATACCTGCACATATAGTATTTTTACAACACCAAATAAACTAGCAATCTGCGTTTGCTTTTGTGTGCTAGAATATAGGATGTTTTCTGGAACTCGGTAAACAGAAGCCTACTTTGAGGATATAAGTAGGGGTGCAATTGCAAGTCAGAAAAGACTTAGAATGCAGGGCTTACTCTGGAGCATGGTAGCCAAATGTTCCCAAAACTCTAGTGGAATGCAGACGAGCTGCTGTGTCTGAAGACTGGTTTGTCAAGTTGAAATCAGCAATTTTTGCTTGAAAATCATCGAAGAGTAGTACATTGCTGGATCTGACATCGCGATGAACAATAGGTGGCTGAACTTTTTCGTGTAAGTATTCGAGACCTTTTGCTGCACCATAAGCAATTTTAACTCTCTGATTCCAAGAAAGAACTGGACCAGGCTCAGCACCTTGGACACCTTTTCTACCTACAATAACACATGCAACAGTCAACTTAAATGCTGCAAGAATTGCATATATTTAATATCATTTGTATCCAAGGCTAGCTATTAGTTAAGCTCAATGATCATGACAAGTAATTTTAACAGTTCAAACTGGCATACCATGTAATACATCATGTAGAGATCCCATAGCTGCAAACTCAAATACCAAGATTCGGTTGTTTGCTTCTAGACAATATCCCATGAGAGTCACAAAATGCTCATGTTTTAGTCTTGAAACCATTGATAACTACATAGGAGAAAACAGCATATTCAAATATTATGTCCTTGCCATAAAGGAACAGAGAAATGTCATTCTTAGGAAATCCACCTGTGCTGTAAAGTCAGAATCTGGTTCTGATGAAGAACTAGTATCCAACTTCTTTATTGCAGCTTGTTGGCCATCGCTTAATTTAGCAAAAAATACGCGTCCATAAGATCCTTCTCCAATTAAAGCTTTCTGACCAAAGTTACTGGTCAATTTATTTAGCTCATCCAATGGCACAACCGGTACCTCAATTGGTAAAACTTTCTGAGGAGTTCCAGTTTTTGCACCACCTCTAGGCTCTCCTCTATCACTCACTACAATACCAAAAAAAATAGTTTTCATATACAAAATACGGGTTTTCGGATAAGGGGGAAAGAGGATTCTTCTTTCAAGCTGTAGAGTAATCTTCCATGTTTCATCTATTCACATAATTAAGCCAAAAACTTTTAGGCCTAAATTAATTCCGACTTGAGACACATAAATAAGGGGCATGACATCTGATAGTTCATGTAGATAAAGAACAAATGTGCATAAAAACAGTGTGATGTTCTAGGTACTTAAGTGCATTTTGATCGCAAATTATAAAGCTATAGCTAAAGATCACTCTTTCAAGTATATGAAGCAGAAAATACATACTTGAGCCCAATGTTTACCTCAAATAGTACTAACTAAAAATAGGAGACATAACATTTAACCATGACTAAAATGATAAATGTGTATAATATACAAACAATCGAGCAGGAGCATACCACCACCGTAGGGATTGCCGGCTCTAGGAGGGGCTGTATTTTGGTTAGGCGGAGGACCACCGCTGTAAACATCCTCTTCTCCACCTCCACAGCATGACATTGTTGTTTAATTATGGAAGGCACAATCTCTCTTCCGAATGCTGTTTTTATCAATCCATATAAATTCCAATGCCTCCCTGACTAGATATTTATATGTTACCGAATAGATTTCCTAGGAAAAAGTCAAGTGATATCGATTAATATACACATCCAACGTAACCAAAAAAAAAAAAAATGATGAAGCAAAATCAATAGGATTCATGGACTTTAATTCTTGACATACTACATATACTATTTGACGATCATGGAAAAGGTCCTTTCTTCTTGGAAAAAACACTTTTTTGCTATATGTAGCGCATAAAAATTTACATTATAAGTGCAGTTCAACAACTAAACAACATTAAAATGTGAAATAGGAGAAATATTACGTACCAAAAATCTTAGGAAAAAGAAAAAAGAAGAGGCCAATCGACGTTGGAAAATGAATATGGACAAAGGAAGAGATATAAAAGAGATTTAAGATTGAAATAACAATGACTACTTCATGGCTGCATTTCTCTTTCTTTCTATTCTTTTGCTAATTTTCTTTTTGTTTCTCTCTGTTCTGAGTTTGTCAATGGATCTTGGAGAAGTGATTTTTTCTGTTTAAAACGGGAAAGTCGCATGGACTATTTGGACCACTAATAAAACCAACACATTCTATATACGTACTACAAATAAACTACTACGTGCCTCCCTTCTCTTTGCACGTCCCTATATATATTTTCAATTACCATGCACTTTTTCCTTCTCTTTACTTCTTCTCAGGTGAAACTAAAACATGTACTGTATATTCACAACTCCTACTACAATGTCACCAGTTCGAATTCTTCTTGTCAGCGTCTGACCGAATTAAATCTTCCCTTTTCTCCTATAAAAGCGGTTACTCCAAAAGAAAAAAAAACAGTTTAAACTATAACGTATAAACGAGTTTAAGTTTTGTGCATTTATATTTTTAAGTTGGTTTACAAGTTACTACTTATGGAAATAGCTCATTCTTCATAACAAGCATGATGTTTTTACGGAGCAGCAACTAGTCTCTTTGGCAAAATTCAGTTAGTTGACAAAAAATTTAAAAAAAATAAATAAATAGAACTGTTCCTGAGGTGAACAGTTAACTTTAAGCTGCTAACTTCTTTTGCTGACAAACAATTTTTAGACAGAAAAGAAAGGTACGAATAAAATGTTCAGTCAACAAATCACTTGAAGGAATTGATAATCACCAAGCTGGTTCAAGAAATAAATTAAATCAGTATCTTTTACATCAGAGTTCAGTATTGCTTCCAACGTACTTACATGTTATTCAAGGAGGCTGATGACAATAATATGTGCAAAATGTAAAATATAACATATACTAAGTACTTAAGACCTTCTGAAAATTGAACCTGTACAATTGCCTAGGTCCTACTAACTAGTCTAATGTTCCTTCCATATACGACCTATGACCTTCAACTTAAGTTCTTGTCCATTGCCACCAGAGAAGAAAAGTGCTAAGCTTCTTGGAATGATTAGTCCATCTTGACAATCGCGAACTTTTCTGTGACTGTCACGGATACTCCTAGGAACACCTTGCCATGTCAACTTACGGCCAAAAGCACCAACTTCTAGACTATACTTGAACATTTTGGCTTCACTATCTTCGCCCATAAAACGTAGAAATGCCATGTAAACCGGTGTCATGCCTAATGAGAATGCTTCAAAGTGCAAGCAGAACTGTTTCCCAAAACAGTCAAAAACCTGCATTGAGCAAAATATGTCATTGTGCAATTTGGAAGCCTTAACATAGACATTTTAGGCTTTTCTTTAAACACTAAGACAAACATTAAGCCACAAATAGACAAAAAGAAAATAGTTTGTTCGCGCTAGAAGGCAAATTGCAGAATGCCACTTTCAACACAAGTTCGAAAAATGAGGCGTTTGATGTATAGAAACATGCATGAGCAAGATTAACTGTGAAGTGTAGCAATAACTTACTGTGAGCATCCATATTGCATTCTCAACTTCCATTGCATTTTCTTTGACATATCGATGGTTGAATGTGCAGCCAGAATGCATGTCAACCTTGTGGTCCTCTTTAAGATGCAACATGAGTGTTGGAATGTCCCCTTTTATGGAACACTCTGATCCAGCATAAGGACAATGATAAGGTCGATATTTGCAACGTTGTTCATGTTTGAGCTTTCGATAGTAGGGTAATATTTTTTGACAGCCAAGATTTTGATGTCTGCAGGGCAACTCCAATGACTCTGCCACTTTTTCCAAGGCTAAGCACCTTATGTTTCCCAGTTCAACTTGGCAAGTAAGGCAGCAATTTCGTGCTTCAACCTTGCAGTTGGTGCATAATGTATGGCCATTTGGACACTACATGGATTATACAAAACAGAATATGAGAGAAAGATACAAATACTACAAATATGATGGAACATAATGTTTGTCCAAATAAAGCTAATCCTAGGTGTTCTACAAGCAACCTGATGTAAAGGTGATTAATTAATTAATACCTAATTTAGGTTAAGAATCCGAAGTTTGGTCAATAGTCTTCAACATATTTAGTGCTCATGCCTATAACATTAAAAGACATGCTTACAAAAGCTGGAAATTCCAGGAAGAAACAGAGTTTCGAAAGTTGCATCTTTTCTGCTAACGCATACTTCTTGAATTAATACTGAATTTCTTTCTTTTTGCGGCAATAAATACTTATGAGATAAAGAAGAGAATATCCAAACTATGATGCAAATGCAAGGGATTAGAAGCTGGATTAGGTTGTTAAGTGGTAGTTATATTCT
The DNA here is from genome assembly GCA_037355625.1 of Petunia x hybrida. NCBI lineage: Eukaryota > Viridiplantae > Streptophyta > Magnoliopsida > Solanales > Solanaceae > Petunia > Petunia x hybrida. The sequence goes on from JBBBVM010000669.1 coordinate 720,188, forward strand.
AGAGAGTATCATGACACAATGCAGTCCTATTAGTTTTATTGTTATTACATAGTGGTCCTACTATTTTACTTGAGTCACTATCTTAGCCCATGGTAGGTTGTTAGAGCTGGACGAGTAGTATGAAGACACGTGTCATCTTTTATTCCTATTGTATCTGTACCCATACCCAGTTTTTCCGATGAGCGATCGGCCGCTCTGATACCAATTGATGCCAATGGAAGAGATGAATTGCAGAATTGAAAAAGGAAAGAAACTAAAATTATAATAGAAACTATATTGATTCTCCTGATACTCTGCCAATGGTTCTTTACACTGTATAAGTAGCAAAACAGAAAGAGAAAAAGGAATAAAAGATGACACGTGTCTTCATACTACTCGTCCAGCTCTAACAACCTACCATGGGCTAAGATAGTGACTCAAGTAAAATAGTAGGACCACTATGTAATAACAATAAAACTAATAGGACTGCATTGTGTCATGATACTCTCTAGAATATAACTACCACTTAACAACCTAATCCAGCTTCTAATCCCTTGCATTTGCATCAAACTATGCTGCAACTAATGATCCTGCAACCTAATGTGCAGTTTTCTAGTGTAAAATTTCGAATTGCAGCCCAAGTTTTACTACCACTGGTAAGTCAATATGCTGAATCATTTACTGTTGCACTAGAAAGAACAAACTTAATAGTGCCTCGTGATATCAAGTCGGTTTTCTAGGGACCGTATATTATACCATAAAATAACAGAGCATTTAGTTTAGCGAATGCGTATTATGATATAAAGAGTTTGAGCATCTAAGGATGTAGCCTGGTGGTTAATAAAGTAAGCAAAAACTATGAGAGACTAGGGTCTTAATCTCGACAGAAATAATAAGAGCTAGATGATTGGTGAAGCCTTGAAGGATAGAGTTACACAATAACTATGTTGATGGGAGATAGGAGAGGTATCAGTGGATTAGTCAAGATGCGTGTAAGCTGACACGAATACTACCAATGTAACACAACATGATACTTAGAGATGTTAATAGCCAGAAAGAGTAGTAACCTGGAAAAATGGAGGATACATAGACCTTGTGCAGATTGGGCACTCAAACAACTCATGGACACCATGGGTTGAAGATTTTTGAAACTTTTCACCAAGATATGTCATACTTCTCTCTAGCTTTATCTTTTCTATGTCATAACATGTAAAATTTGTGCACGATTCTACAACTTCTTTGCAATCACCACCTCCAGGAGCCATTCTGAACTTAGATGTTATACTTCTATTAGCAATACTTTAATCACAAAGATTTAAACACTTAAGTTGTTGACTTGGTGAGTCTAGTCTTTAGTCTCTATAGACACACATATAAGACTAGAAAATCAAAGAGAGGAAAGAACGTTAATATTACGAAAAGAAGTCTCATTTTGACTTAGTTTTTAGTGGAAAAGACAAAAAATCAGAAGAAAAAAAGTGAATCAGTTCATTATTGAGTGGGGACTGTAGTGGAGTAGTATTATTTATCAGCTCTCGTATGATATATTTCATCCCTCTTGTTTTTTCCCATTTGGGTAGATAAAGTAGGTACAACTTTGAGCTAATTTAAACCAAATAGATTCTTTCAACAACCATCCAAGGAAATCAGAAAATTAAAAATGAGCATTTCAACATATTTGTCAAAAAAACAACAAATGACCACACATAATACTCCAAAAATATACTAAAAGAACATTTAGATGCATTCATCTTTATTCATTTACATCTATTTGGCAAAAACCGTTTGCAGAATAAGAATACTTGAACAAGGCGTCGGAAGGTTGAGTTAATGTTGTTGAGTGGCATGGTAATGTAAATATTTCTATAGAGTGCAGGTGTAGTATAAACTATCAGGTTATATTACATTTGGAATAGACGACTAATACTAAAATAATATGTGAAGTAGTGGTGTTGTGATTAATCGGCTCGGACATCAGACGATATGTGCCTGACCAGTTTGTCTCGCCATAAGTGCAATGGCTCTCTTAATCTGAACCCAAGTCCCCCATCCGCTCTTTGCTGCCCATGCAATCCAATAAGTTGGCAAAGCCAACAAAAATTAGGATCGTCACCTTCATTCTATGTTGACCCCAGCCCATGCATGCTCACTTCTTGGGGACCCAATTACCACTGCGATCTCTGTTTAGCATGTACTTAAAGATAATTACATGTAACTTTCAATAACAAATAGAATAAGCACATGAAAATAAGTTAGATGGCGACATGGCTTGGGATAATAGATTAAACTACACAGATATTATAAAAAAAAAAAAAATTATATTGTTACGGAATGTAAATTATTACTACCTTTTGTTTTTGTTGATTGGAGCTAAAAAGTAAGTAATTAGTCGGCAAATCAAAAACTCCCTACTTGTTGGGCATCACCAAACAAATATACTCCAAATAAAAATTGCCATATAAGGACATACTACATTCACACACAGACAATTTAATGAATTGATAGCCCAACAAATAATCATCAGGACCATCCTTCCTGCTTTTCCTTAATCTAATATTCAGTGCTTTTAAATGAAATCACCGAAAAGGACAAAATATAAAAACAAAAACAAACGAACTAATAGTAGTTTTATTTTGTCATAAAAGCATCTTTCTTGAAACAACCACTCCTTTCATGTTTGAACTTCCATTCAAAACAAGCGCCCAAAAACCCCAAAATTGATGTGTTTGTTGGATATGAAGTATAATGGACAGATTGAGATTTTCTTGGTTATGTAAGTTAGGATCCCTCAAACAGGATGTCTTTTGTGGTCCTGCATGTTATTAGATAAAACTATTTCTTTCAAATTTAATTGTTTTTCGAAGAACAAAAAATAAATGGGGCAGCGACAAGTCCATAAACATTGTTATGCATAAATATAGTAAATGTATGGATCGAATTAGTGGTGAAGCCAAAAATTTTAACAAAACAAAAGTTGCAAGAGTACTGGTATGATAGTATCTTCTCTCGTCGAGTATATGCAAAAGGATTCATTTTCCTTCTTTACACTATTAAACGAAGGGATCCAATTGAACCCCCTGGCGTCTACTTAATTCCATCCTGGATTGAACACTGTAAGGATTCAACCAGAACACTGAATTAGATTAAAACATCAAATTCCTGTTTCTTACTTTTTTCTGTTCAACATTTTTAGTTATGTTATTGACTACAGAAGTGATTTTTTAATGTATTAATTAACCAAAACAGTGATAAACAATTCAACTAATCTTTTTAACTACCTAGGAGCTAGGACCTAGGTAAGATAATCCAACAAAGTGGCATATTTGCATGTCACAGAACCAAGAAAATGGTTGCAATAAACTGAGTCAACCAGAATATACACAAAAAGGGGGTTAACTGGGAGAAGAGACTATAATCCTGTGCAGTTATCGACACTAGTTCGATTGTTTTCTCACTTTTCTACGCATCCCTTGTAGTTAGTGGGTTGGGGAGGTGGAGTCATGGCGCCTGTTGATGTGCTAAAGAGGTCTGAAAGTCTTTTTAGGGGCACTGATCCATGGTGAACCGGCAACTGCAAATCTCCACAATGCATTAACATGCTCGGGCAAAGCATACTCGATACCAACTCTTGGACTAACAAGTATATTTTCTGGTTCTGGCCCATCCAGGAGTTCTAAACCACCTGTCATGTGCATAGAGTAGGCCAGAGTTTCATTTTAGTAACTAAGATTTGAAAAACAGAACCCAGAGAATGCTTACCAGCAGTGTATAGAGCATGGCTAGACCATTCTGTTGTCAGTCCTAATGCCTGACCAACCTACCAATAATGAGAAATAACACTGTCATGGAAAAGGAAGGTAGTCATGACTACAATGCATCTCTTTTAGGGAAATGAAACAAATAAAATTGATCTTAGCAGAGGGATATGATTGACAAAGGCTTTTCTAGAAAATGCTTCAACTTTAATTAGATGCTAATTTTAGTATACTCCATCTTCAATCCTTATCGTGTGAAAGTGCTGTCTCCTTGACATTGCTAGAACATAATAAAATGTTCAAGAGCAATCATCCTGCTGCTTTCAGCTGAAGTTAGAATAGTCAACAGATGAGCTTTGAGGTTACAATTGATTGTACAGAGCATTTGACAACCACAACATATACAGCCAACATTAAAAACGAATGTAGATGATACTTGACATTAAATGATTGGCAATCCATTGAACATGACAATAAAAACTCTAATATCACAACTCTCATTTCAAAGTACTACATGCCAGTATTTATTGCCCAGTGAGTCAACAACAACAACATACCTAGTGATATCCCACAAGTGGGGTCTGGGGAGGGTGAGATGTACGCAGACCTTACCCTCACCAAGGTGGAGATTATTGCCCAGCGAGTCCCTAATTCAAAAACAAATCCAATGGAGGCTCAAAATATCGCATTGCCCCTATATGAGGTCCATCCCAAGAATAAGGCAAAAGGACGGTTCAGCCAGAGACCCTCAAGACATGTCTTGAACAAAGGTTTCTTGTTAAGGCATAATGGTTTGGTACTATGACACATGCAGTGGAACTCAAACAAAACCCAGTGGTACTCGATATTACTTGTTACATTTTTTTTTATAAGCAAAGAAGCTTCCAAGGATGTTTAAGAAAGCAGACCATGTGATGATGGAGGGATTCGAGTCCCTGAAGCAAATCAAAATAATCACATTCACGAATAAATTCCAACATAAAGCAAAACATTATCAAGGAAAACGAGTAAACTTTAGGTAAAGGTTTAAAAAGCTTGATCAACACAATGACATTGAACAAACACCAAGATATTGTACTAAGCAAATGTCATGACAAACCTTTCCAGGACCCGCAAGAAGAATAGGCTTCTCAGTTTTTAAACCCCGGCGCTGCTGAATTGTAGCCAAACCTGCAGCGCTCAACCATAGTTAATTGAACAGACACCCCAATAGAATTTCCACCATTGTTATGCGAACTTGAAAGGAAGGAATCTCATAAGTGGATGCAGTGTGCTTCAATGCTAATGTGTAAAAATATTCTTGCTTCCTTTTCTCATTGAAGCATGGAAAACCTTAATGCTTCAATAGAATTTCAAGACTGCTTCCTTAGTAAGCATTTGAAGAGTTCCGTGAATTTAGAATATTCAAACAGTTAAAACTAGCTTACATCTGATGGTTTTCTTCCCTGGCCATGGTTCCAGTTGCATGATGATGTCAATTTTAAAAAGACATATTTAGTTCCTTATTAACAGAACCAGATGGACTATTTCTACACGCTCCAATAACATTTCATCTGATGCATTTTAGCTACAACTTTAATTTCATTACAGAGGTGCATTAAGGCAACATATGCAGAATAGGGGAAAAATGAAAATGCTGCTTCAAAGAGGGAGGACATCAGTAGGGAAAGTCGTATACTTAGAGAACTGCATGCTTCGGCTTGTAGTGGGACTAAATAAATCAAATGAAACTATCAAACTGCAATGCATGACAAAAAAACATAACATGAAGGAGATGTAATTCAATATACCACTGATGGGAGCACAAGAACGGATCAAAACAGCAGCTCCAACTCCTTCCTTGTCTGCAACGACATTGAGCATCATGTGGAGGCCATAGCAGAGGTACACATAAGCATGACCACCAGGACCAAACTACCAATTAGAAATCATTAGAAAATCTAGAAGACACACCACGGTCTGTTCCAAAACATACAGTAATTAATGTCATAAAATTGTTCTACTAAGACGTGAACAATAATTCAATGACTAACCGATGAAATGTTTCATATGACTCCAAAACTATACCAGAGATGCATTTGACTAAAGGATGCATCCAACTCAACCTCGAGTCTTACTCCAAATGTAGGACCAGAAAATTAGATTGACTACCACAACAGCATCTTTGAGGCTAATATCATCATATCACACGATAAAACAATCTGATTTCTTGTAAGCAAAAACTTAGAAGACTTTCTCAAGCATCTAAGTTACAAATCTGTAATATACAAGTGCTTATTTTTATATGGTTTAAGTAAACCAATATCAAGCATAGGACAGGCTGAACAGCACTAAAATGAAGGAAACTGGGGGTCCCTTTTGATAACTACTGAACAAGGCTCGCGTTAAACCTCCATTGGTTCTTACTACAACATAGCTCATATATTGTCTCACAAAGTTAGTCTGAAGAGTATTACTCTTGTGTGGACCACTCCACCTAAGAGCTGAAGCTAATAGAAAGGGGTCATTATACTTGTTAATTTTAAGTCTACCACGAATAGAAAGGAATGAACTTTTAGCATTCACCAGTAACTTAAAGCAAATGACTTAAAAATAGCAGCTTTAAGAATCTTACAACAGGGGCAGTCCTAGCTGTTTTGCCAAATCTACCATGACAAGCTGAATCGTTTGGCCTATAAGCTTCCACCTATCAAACAAATTCATTTAACAAAAAAAAAAAAACACAAACCCCATTAACCAAATGACTAAATTCAAGTACAACAAAACAGTTGAACATTTGGATGGTCGTTACCTATTGTATTGTTTTAATTGTTACTTGGTAAACTTTAATTTTATAGTATATCCATCGTTACATAACGATGAAAAGTATCATTGTTGTTATAATCGTCTTGTTACCCTATACTGTTTCTTAACTTAATTGCACTCACTTATTACTATTTAATAATCCTGTTTTACCACTTATCCTACATCTCTTTTATGATCACCCTACCCCCTACCCTACTTTTCTTCATAATATTCAAGTTATTCAAGGAGCAAGGTATTACGAAATGACAGGAAGTAATACATTGTATTTACAAAAACAATAAAGTACAATATGATACAATACGATACATTATGATACATTATGAAACGACTGCGTAACAACCAACCAAACAAGCTGTAAATAAAGAACACCAATAACATTAAAAAACCTCAGTTATTTGAAGAACAACATCATCTCTCCTAAGAAACTTGCCAAGCAAACGAGGGGCAAGTTCAAGTGCATCAATTTGGTAAAAATCTTGAGTCAAGATTGGATTTTTATCCAAGAAATCCAAAAGGGTAGTGCTAATTTGAGGGATTGGTTGGTTTTCTTGAAATTCTGAGTTGGGTTTTGAATCTTTTGATTTTTTTTGCTTGTTTTTTGCTTTAATGGTTGTTGTTTTGGATGATGAAGCTTTGGTTATTGTGGTAGATTTTTGGACTGTAATTTGGTGATTTCTGACATTTTTTAGGTGATGATATTTTTTCATTGGATTAATATTAGCATTAGCAAGTGAAAGAAATAGAAATGAGAAAATGGTTGAAATGGTAGAGGAGGGGGCAGCTTTGAGGAGGACCAAAGCATATAGGGGCATTGGCATGGTGGAAAAACCTGTAAAAAGAGGCCTAGCTCCTCTCAAGTTTCAAAAGAAGAAAAGGACACAAAAAATTAATTAAGTATCGAATTATAATATTTAAAATTTGTGGGTAGAAGAAAAATTTCTAAAATTTACAAAAATATTCTAAATTCAAAAAAATTCAAATATTTTGTTTTCCCTCATTCCCATCCACTTTTACTCTCTCACCTATTCAAATAATTTCAAACTTTTATTTTTCTCTCTTTTTCTTCTTTCTCACTCTTTTTTCTTCTTCCTTCTCCTTCTTTCTTCAAGATTTCTTTTCAAATTTCATTTCATCATCATCTTTGTTATTTTTCTTTCTTCTTCTTCGTCTCCATTTTCTTTTCTTCTTCGTATTCATTTTATCTTTTCTTGTTTTCCTCTTTTTTCTTCTTCTTCATCAATGTTTCATTCTTTTTCATGTTTTTTTTTTTATTTCTAATTGTTTCACATATATTTTCGGATGAATAAACATATTTTTCACATGTTTATACAATTTTGGAGATATTTTTCACGGCTGGAAAAGATGTGTACATATGTCGTCATATATTATATGTGTACACATGTAATAATATGTGTACACATCTTGACTGATGTGTACACATATAATAATACGTGTACACATATAATAAATACGTGTACACATATAATATATGTGTACACACCTGACTAATGTGTACATATCCTTTTATTATAGTGGTGGAGGGCGGTGGGGTGGTGGTGGATGGTGGTAGAAAGTGTTGCTTGATGGTGGAGGGTGGTAGAAAGTGGTGGAGGGTGATAGGAGGTGGTGGTGGGTGGTAGAAGGTGGTGGTGTGGCGGTGGGTGGGCAGAGGGATGGGGGTCCGAAGGGGGGTGGGGAGATGAGAAAGTGGGGGCTTTGTGCAAATAAAAAACCTTGTGGGCTTTTAAAATATTAGTAATTAGTATTAATATTAAAAGTGTCCCCCTCACCCAATTCTTAAAGACTTTGTCCCCTTTTTTTATTTGAGGAACTTGAAAGTCCCCCTCACCCAAAAAAACCCGGAAAAACCTTGTCAATTGGAGTTTCACAAAAGTTACGAGTAATAAGTTGGGTCCTTTGGGTGAGGGGGACTTTGCCATTATCTGTATGCAACCAACTGGGTCTCGGTACTCCAAAGTCAACAACGGTCTCACTTCAGTTAGCTGATCGGTGTACTACTTATCCTGAGGGGGGTGATTGAAGATGTACTGGTTCAGATTGGTCAATTTATTTTGCCCACTGATTTTGTTATCCTGGACTATGAGGCAGATAAGGAAGTTCCTATCATCTTGGGACGGCCTTTCTTAGCCACTGGTGATGCTGTGATCCGTGTCCGAGAGCGAAAGATGACAATGAAGGTGGATGATCAGGAAGCAGTTTTTAATGTGTACAAGGCTCTAAAAATGCCTCACCATCACGAAGAGTTGTCCATGATCACAGTGAATGACCTGGAGGAGAAGTCGACTGATCCAGCTGATTATGTCAATGATTATTTGCAGCGAGCACTGATGTTGGGAGAAGAAACTAGTGAAGATGCTGACATAGATGAGATGTTGCAGCTCTTAGACTGTTCTTGTGAATTTATTACAGGGTTTCCCAAGTTTGAGCCTCTAAATAGACTGCTCAGGCCACCACCCAAGCCATCTATTGAAGAGGCGCCCAAGCTTGAGCTCAAACCTTTACCTGTGCATAGGGGTGAACATAGGTCGGGTTGGTCCGGTTTTTTAATTTATCAAACCAAACCAATTATATCGGGTTTTTAAATCAATAAACCAAATCAAACCAAATAAAGTCGGTTTTTCTATTTCGGTTTTTCTTGGTTTTTTTCGGTTTTTTCGGGTTATACGGTTTTTTTCGGTTTTTTATTGGTAAGCAACAATTTCATGGTGCTTTTTTCAAGCAAAGAATACAATTAAAAAAAATTAGTTGTAAAAAATATTAACATAACAAAAATTAAGATAGTATATGTGACATATTCTAATTGTACATATAGATTTTATTAAACATAAACTATCTAAATAATAATATATATTGATTATCCTATAGGTATACAATACATAATTATACTCGGTGTTCTTTATGGTATTTAAAATATATTTTTAGGATGACTTGTGGATTGTTGACTAGGATATCTATTTTTAGCGAGATAGTAGAAGATGATTTTAAAAGATAGGGATATCTTATACACATTGATTTAGGAGATTAATCGAGATTATGAAAGTAGTATTTTTAAAAATAAACTACAGAAATATAGTATTAAATTCTCAAAAATTGTATTACTGAGAATATTTTAAAGTGTTGGGTACATAATAAATAGAATTAATTTGGAGATGGTGTTTAATGTTAATTTCACTATTTTTTTATATATAAAAAAATTCAAAATAATATATATGTAATGTCGGTTTGGTTTGGTGTCGGTTCGGGTTTTTCTTTGTTAACATCAAACCAAACCTAATATGTCAGTTTTTTTCCTTCCAACACCAAACCAAATCAAACCAAACCACTAGTCGGGTTTTTTTTCGGTTTGGTTTGGTTTATCGGTTTGGTGCGGTTCGCCGGTTTGGTTTGTACACCCCTACCTGCGCATCTTCGTTATGCTTATTTGGGTCAATCTGACACTCTACCTGTGATTATTTCTTCTCTGTTGTCTGACTTGCAGGTAGAAAAGCTGTTGAGAGTGCTATGAGAGCATAAGAGTGCTATTGGCTGGACCATAGCTGATATCAAGGGAATAAGCCCAGATTTCTGCATGCACCTGATCTTTATGGAGGACGGATACAAGCCAAGTGTGGAGCATCAGCGTCGCCTCAATCCAATCATGAAAGACGTGGTAAAGAAAGAGGTGATTAAATGGTTAGACGCAGGTATAATTTTTCCTATCTCTGACAGCAAGTGGGTAAGTCCAGTGCAATGTGTCCCTAAAAATAGAGGGATGACAGTGGTGCAAAATGAGAATAATGAACTTATCCCCACAAGAACTGTTACGGGATGGAGGGTGTGCATAGATTATCGAAAATTGAATAAAGCCACCCGAAAGGATCACTTTCCCCTCCCCTTTATTGATTAGATGTTAGATAGGCTAGCCGGCCAAGAGTATTACTGTTTCCTTGATGGTTACTCTGGCTACAACCAAATACGGATTGCTCCCGAAGACCAGGAGAAAACTACTTTTACATGCCCTTACGGTACCTATGCCTATAGGAGGATGCCGTTCGGGCTATGTAATGCACCTGCGACTTTTCAAAGGTGTATGATGGCTATTTTCACTGATATGGTGGAAAAGTTTGTCGAAGTGTTTATGGATGACTTTTCTGTCTTCGGATCTTCTTTTGATGCTTGTCTAACTAACCTTGGTTTAGTGCTTGCTAGATTTGAAGAAACTAACCTTGTTTTAAACTGGGAAAAGTGTCATTTCATGGTTCGTGAGGTATAGTTTTGGGACACAAGGTGTCCAGTGCTGGAATTGAGGTTGACAAGGCGAAGGTGGAAGCGGTTGAAAAATTAGCCCCGCCCACGTCTGTGAAGGGAGTCCGAAGTTTTCTCGTACATGCTGGCTTCTATAGGAGGTTTATTAAAGATTTTTCTAAGATTTCTACTCCTTTGTGCAGGTTACTTGAGAAAGAAGCAGCATTTGTGTTCGATGAGGCCTGTCTGAGGGCCTTTAATGAGCTAAAAGAGAAATTGGTCTCTGCGCCAATAATAGTGGCTCCTGATTGGACTGCACCATTTGAATTAATGAGTGATGCTAGCGATGTCGCTATTGGTGCAGTCCTGGGGCAAAGGAGGAACAAGGTGTTCCATTCCATTTACTACGCCAGTAAACTGTTAATCCTGCCCAATTGAATTACACAGTTACTGAAAAAGAATTGCTGGCAATAGTGTATGCCTTTGATAAGTTTCGGGCATACTTGGTTGGAACCAAAGTTATTGTCTACACAGACCATGCAGCAACCAGGTACTTAATTGATAAAATGGATGCTAAGCCTCGACTAATTCGTTGGGTGTTATTGCTGCAGGAATTTGACTTGGAAGTCTGAGACCGTAAGGGAATGGAAAATCAAGTAGCTGACCACCTATATAGGTTGCAGAACCACAAGCATGTGGATGAGGGAGGTCTGATCAGAGAAACCTTCCCGGATGAGCAACTTTTTGCCATCACCAATCACTCGGATCCATGGTATGCTGATTATGCCAACTATTTGGTAAGTGAGGCAGTGCCACCACATCTGACTGCAGAAGGTAAGCGTCGGTTCTTTCATGATGTGAGATTTTATATTTGGGATGACACGTTTTTGTTTAGAGTGTGTGCAGATCAGTTGGTGAGAAGATGCATTCCTGAGGAAGAGACGGAGGCTGTTCTGCAAGAGTGCCATACATCTCTTTATGGGGGTCATCATGGTGGTGATAGAACAGCCGCCAAAGTACTTCAGTCTGGTTTCTATTGGCCGAAACTGTTCAAAGATTCTCACGCTTTTGTAAATAAGTGTGATCGGTATCAGAGGACCGACACAATCACCAGGAAGCAGGAGATGCCTCTACAAGGCATTCTAGAGGTGAAGATTTTTGATGTATGGGGGATCGACTTCATGGGTCCCTTCCCCTCGTCGAATAGTAACAAGTATATTTTACTGGCAATGGATTACGTGTCTAAATGGGTAGAAGCTGTTGCTCTTCCTACTAATGATGCGAATGTGGTGGTGAGTTTCGTCAAGAAGAACATTTTCACCAGGTTTGGAACTCCGCGAGCTTTGATTAGCGATGAAGGTACACACTTCTGTAATAAGTTGCTAAACAACCTTCTAGCTAAATACGGGGTCAAGCATAAGGTCGCCACCGCCTATCATCCACAAACTAGTGGACAGGCTGAGGTATCAAATAGAGAGGTAAAGCAAATTCTTGAGAAGACTGTCAGTGCGAATAGGAAGGATTGGGCTACCAAGCTTGATGATGCACTCTGGGCATATAGGACAGCTTATAAAACTCCAATTTGGACTTCACCGTACAAGCTGGTATATGAGAAAGCGTGCCATTTGCCAGTCGAGCTTGAGCACAAGGCCTATTGGGCGATAAAAAAAGCTAAATTTTGATATGGGATTGGCGGGTGAGAAGAGATTATTGCAACTCAATGAACTCGATGAGTTTAAGTTGCACGCGTATGAAAATGCCAAGTTATATAAGGAGAAGAATAAGCGGTGCCATGATAAGCGTATTCAGCATCGTTACTTTGAGCCGGGCCAACTAGTTCTTTTATTTAACTCCAGGTTGAAGCTCTTCCCTGGTAAGCTCAAGTTGAGGTGGTCTGGTCCATTTAAAATTGTTAAGGTGATGCCCCATGGAGCGATTGCATTGCGAGCCCCGGGCTCGGATAAGTCGTTTCTAGTAAATGGGCAAAGAGTGAAGCGCTATTGGGGAGGTGAAGTCGATAGGCTTAAATCTTCCATTTCTTTGGTTGGCCCTTGAAAGAGGATTGTACTCATCGTGCCGCGACGTTAAATCAAGTGCTTAATGGGAGGCAACCTATGTTTTATCGTTTTTAGAGTTAGTTAATCAGCATTTTCATTTAAAATAAAAATAAAACAAAATAAAAATAGAAAATAACAAAAAAAAAAAAGGGAACTTGATGTGTTTAACATGTTTGTGTAGTGTTTTTACAGGATCCCGAGGCTCGAAATCAGTTGGAACAACGAAATTAGCCGGTCCCGGACAAGAAAATAGAAAAAAAATGATTTGAGGCCAGCACAGCCTTGCATGCGTCGCATGCTTGGCTGTGCCCAGTGGAAAATTTTGAGAAGAAATGCAGCACATAGGCAGTGTTGTGGAGCCAAAATGCTGGAGGCTGTATCCGAGTTTTTTTAGCCAAAACAGGCCAGCGTGCGACACGCTAGGCGCTGTACCCACTGTGAGTTTTTGAAAAAATAAATAAATACAGAAACAGTGTTGCAGGCTAAAGGCTCCAGCCCTTGTATGTTGGTAAGTTTCTCTCTACTCCTTTATTTGCCTAAACACACACGCACACAACAACACAAAAACAAAACAGAACAGAGAAAGAAAAAAACAAACAGAACACGGGCACAAAAACAAGAACAGAAAAACGGAAAAGAAACAAAAGCATAGCAGCTGAATTTTTTGGCTTCCCAGGTTTGATTTCTTCTTATCTCACCTTCTGTCTTGTGCTTCTCCCTCATCCCTGAAGCTATGACCAATTGTTGGTCGTGATAAAATTGTTCCCATTCCCCTCTCCCTAAGGTTTAGTTTTTACTTCAAGTTGTGATGAAAACATGTTAAAAATTGATTCTTTTTTATTGGTATTTGCTGTGGGGGGTGCGGCGATGCACCATGATGCGTATATATGTAAGCTCCCGGAGTTGGGAGGTCCAAACAATAACAAAAAGTGCATACACAAGCTGTCCAAAAATCTGCACGTAAGGTGTTTGTTGAAATTCCCCAATGAATAATTTGAAGTGTTTGGCGAAGTCTGAGTAGCTGAATCAATTAGGGGGTATAAGTTGAACATATATTAGTTAGAATTAGGGCATGAAGCTGAATTTAAAGTGTTTTCACGTGGATGACACTCAATGCACATTATTCACACACTAGAAGTGTTGTTTTTCACCTTACTTGAGCGAGCCAATGCCCCGTTGTGCAATTCACGGGCTGCTCTTATCGTTTTGCTTAAGATAATAATTATCCATATTTTTGAGATGAAGTAGAGCATAAGTGTGGGGTGTGGAGACCCCCTTTGCACACTTTGGTGAATTTTAACCTTGAGAATTGTTTTGAATAAAGAAGTGCGCGTCGAGGGAAGTCTGAGTACCTCGCGAATGTTACCATGACCGTACTACGAGCATAACTTGATTAATCGTAGATTACACTTGAGCTTTAAGTGTGGGGTGCGTGCGCACCAATGAGAAGTTAACGACAAGCTTGAATTGGCTTAGTTTCTAGCTACTTTAAAGAGCTCGGAGTACTTCATTGGCTAATTTCACATTGTTTGGATGCAGGTATTCTATTGCAAATGGCGATTGCAAAGCAAACATCCAAGAGTGGTCGAAGCGAGGACGGTGGCCAACCACCACGGAATCAACCCAAAGGCAAGGAAAAAAGGGAGCAACACTCCAAGAAGAAACAAGATACACCTGCTCCGGATATGACCATTCCCGCTCCTCAGGCAGTCACGGGCAAGAGAAAATCAACCATTACTAAGGAAAAGCCCGTGGTGATCCGTGAGGGTGGTGCTTCTAGACCACCGGCCAAGAAAAGGAGAGCAGTTCGGGGAAAGGGAAAGAAACCAATGGAGCAGGATGATGAGGATGATGAGTAGGTGGATGATGATGCTGAGGAGGAGTACACTCCTTTTCCAGTGCCTGAGCACATTCCCTCTACCAGTAGTTCGATTGACAGGGCATTGTGGGAGGACACATTTGAGAGCGAGGGTGCATACCTGGCATATCAATGGATCATAAAGAAGCAGATTACACAGGAAAGACCACTGAACTATCATGCGTGTGAGAATGCTTGCCCGGCTACTTTGGAGGTTGTGAAAGATAGGAAGTGGGACAGATTTATGTAGGGTCCCAAGTGCAAGGGCAATGTTACTGCTGTTCAGGAGCTATATGCGAACTGGGAGAACCTGAGGAGCAGCATAGTGCGGGTTCGAGAGGTTGATGTTGATATTTCTGCCAGAGCCATTAATGCACATTACAGGGTGATTGAAGTGGCCATGGATGAGTACAAGAAGATGCTAGCCAGATTTTACGGATGTCATTGAGGTATTGTGTGACCCACCAGCTGTTATGGATGATCGTGAATCTTCGAAGCCTGCATGGTTGCACAACACGCAGAGAATATATTCCATTTTGCCTAAGAGGTTTATGTCTAGGGAGAGTCGATCTTGGCTCAATTGGGTGTCTAACAGAATCATGCAGGCTGACCATCAGACAAATGTCCTTCGGGAGCGGGTGCTTCTTATTTATGCTCTGATGAATGGGATAGTTCTGAACATGGGGGAGCTTATGTACTAGCAGATGATGCGGACGCGTAAGGAGAAAACATTGAAGCTGTACTTTGTGCACACTCTGACAGCTTTGATGAGGAAGCACGGGGTCCCCTTCTATACGGAGGACGATATTTTAGAGGTGCCCATTGCCCATGACATTACTTCAGTGCATGACCCAGTCGCGGCCAAAGCAGATAAGAGAACTACATCATAGTGACTTGTGGGCTTTGAAGCCGAGCTAGCTAAGCTGAGGGAGGCGCAGCAGGCAGAACTGACCCAGTTGAGACAGGAGCAGCAGGCAGAGCTGACCCGGTTGAGACAGGAGCAGGCATCTCGAGACGCCCTGAGACAGAGCATATTGGCAGAGATCCTTGCCGCTATTCAGACTCCCAGAGTGACGCGCTCCATTGGCGTCCAGACTGATGTAGGGTCCAGTCCTGAGGTTGTGGATTTGAGTGCTACTGAGGGCACTGCTGCAGAGCCAGCCCCGGCTACTGCCACTACTATGGAGGGGTCGCTGATTGATGCGATGGATGCAACTGGCACTACCTTGTTAGACCCCTCCACTGCTCAGACTGCGGGTTCAGACCGGTCTGCAGCACCTCCAGACTCTTCCGTTTGAGGGAGCTTTCTTGATACCCACTCTTGTTATTATTTTTTTATTTGTGCAGTGGGGACCATGCAATATTTTAAGTGTGGGGTGGGGTATCATGATTTGTACTTGTATATTTTTACTGCATTTAATTTTTTAGATTAGTGGCATAATCCTTGGGTTTTCTTCAAGCCACGGTTCTTTCCCGAGGATACCTTTTGTTTTGAACCGGGTGTTTTTAGATAAAAATGAAAAAAAAATTGATATTTAAAATACAAAAAAATTAGGAAATAGAAGTAGCTAATTAGTAAGGACCTGTGCCTTCTCTGTGAATTGTTTGATACTGTCATATTTAGTCCTTTACATGCGAGTTGAACTTCCCTAAAGATTTTTGCTGTGAGTTATATATTGGATTGATAGTCAGTCTTGTTAGTGACTCTTCGGCTCAGGTTTCTGACTCTGAGTGCTGACCGAATAGCATGACTTGTCTCGCTTGTTTTTGTTAGGTGTTGGAATTGTTCCGCCTTGAGTAGTTCATGTGCCATGAGTGGTGATGTGCTTTTATTTCTTCTCGTGCTACGTTATTGGTCTAGAACTTGCCCCGCGTGTGTTCAAAGCGAAATCCTATGTTTGCTCTAGTCGGGAGATGAAACAGGCTTTCTTTGCTAAACCCTTCTTTTGCAGCCTTGATTAGCCTACCCGTGTGTGTGTGTGTGTGTATATATATATATATATATATATATATATATATATATATATATATATATATATATATATCCCTTGTAGCCCTTTTTGAGCCTATTCATTTTTTGTTGACACCCACATTACAAGCCTATTCTCTTTGTTCTTAATTACCCTCTTTTTGAACCCGTACTCCTTAGAGCACTTTAATTGAAAATATTTTCGTTAGTGTAGATGTGGTTGGTGGAAATTGATGGCTTTTGAGTGGAGTCAATAAGAATAAATTCATGATGGTATTTTTGAGGAAAAAGTACATTGGCAAGGTTGAGGAAAATTGACAAATGTTGAAAAAAAAAGAAAAGAAAAGAAAAAAAGTTGGAAAAAAATGAAAAGTAAAAAATAAAAAGGAAGCAAAAGAGAAAAACTCTCAATCCTTGCTAGTATTGTGCACATTGATTAAAAAAAAATACTTAAAGGGAGGGAAGTGTTTGAGTTGATGTTCGGATGGTAGCTCGGTTGTTTTTGTGAAGAGTTGAGCTATAAAAAGTGGAAGTGATGTATTAAAATGCTTAGGGAGGTAGTCACTATTTTATCCATATTTATACTACCCGTCCTTTGGCCTACATTACAACCCTTAAAGTCTTAGTTAATCCTGAATAAGAGCGAGCCTACATTAGTGGAGTCCTACACTACGGGCAAGCCTATGGTACCATTGTGTGGCACTTGAGATTCTTTTTGAGTGTGAGAGAATTTCTCCTATCTTGAAAGTCCCTTATAACTCAGTTGATATATTTATTTTTGTGTGATTGGGACTAGACTTTGATTGGTGAGGGCACATGGATTATGAGAGGTTGGAGCTTTTATTAGGCCCTAATCTTGAGCGAGTGGGCATGTCGTGAGTAAGTTGGTGTAAAGAGTCGTTTCTTGAGGCTTGGTTGTTGCTACTTGAGTGCTTTGATAATCCTTGTTTTCTAAATGTGTGGTGTGCAAATATGGGGAGTTGTGTGCTTGTATGTCTAGTGGCTAATTGTTGGTATCAACCTATTTCATAGGTGCGCTTCCTTGAAGTTCTTGAGTATAAGTGTGTTGGGTTTGTTTGTTCGGGGACGAACAAAGTTTATGTGTGGGGTATTGATGTTGGGCGTATATCTTATGTCTCGGCATTGATTTCGTATAGCTTTTGAGTCATTTTCAGTGTATTATGTGCCCAACAATGCGTGATTTAAAGTAAAATGCTAACTTGAGGTGTTTGGATGTTTTAGGAGCGAATGGAAGGATATTGGAGCGCGATTTATACAAGAACAAGGAAGAAATGATGGGTACAGCCATGGATGCTTGGCATGCTAGGCTGTATGATCCGGGAAGAGTGCAAATATTGAAGAAACTGAGAAAAGGAGCGCATACAGCCACGGATGCTTGGCATGCTCCGGTGTATGCGCCGTAAAATAGTCCTAGAGCTGCCAGGACTAGCTAAAAACGTGTATCACTAGAATATTTCTAATTATAAACCCTTGTAACGTTTTTCTCTGGCTTATTACGTACTTTTTGGAGGCAAGAACCATAGTAGAGGCTAGAGAATGAAGATTTATCAATTGAGTTGTAATTCTTCTTTCCTCTTTATTGTTTCATGAATTCTAGATTATTTTGTGAGAAAGCTAACTTGTCTATGAGTAGCTAAACTCTATTATTCTAGGGTTATGGGTTAACCATGAAAGTTGTACTCTGAAGTTGGTTGAATTCTATTAAATTTATCAGATTGAGTTGTTTATTTAATTATGCTTTGAATTACTTAATTTTCTGGCCAGTTGTTGAGTACTATCCATGAACCTAAGGTTGAACTCGAAAGTGGGAGCCGTAGGTTGCAATAGAATTAAATAAAGCGTGTTCTTGAACTCGGGCATCGGGGAATGGTTTCGCGGTTAGGATAGAAATAGACCTAACAGTCACGCTTAATCAGTATACAGGAGAAGCACATGCATTCTTGTTAATTCTAATTCCATAGACATATAGGCGTTAGGTTGGCTTGAATAGGTGAGCAGGGTATCGAAAGAGCTCTGTGAGTATAATCTACCCTGTGATTAACAACTCAGATAAATAAAGTTGATTCAATTAGCGGATGAGTGCAACTGGATTGGTGAACGTCCCATAATCCTGGAATATTTCCTCTCACTGATATCTAAAACTCTTGAATTGTTTTGCATTCCAATTACTTCAATTACTTTTAGTTAATTAGTTAATTAAACACACTTGAAATCTGGTTAAACTCTCTTGAACAATATTTGAATTGAAGTTTGTCTAGTTAATAGTGAATCAATAGTCCTCGTGGGAACGATACTTTCTTATCACTTTATTATTTAATCGACCGCGTATACTTGCGTGTGCGTTTGGAGTTACACATACATACACTCTGCACTTGTAAAAGGTATTCATATATATATATATATATACACAGATACATACACAAACATACAGTTTCATACACCCGTATAAAACTAAACATACAGTTTGTTCCACCTTTAGACAGCCACCAACAACCACCACCACCTGAAACGACCTCGGTTAGTCGTTTCGGAAGTTAGGACTCCAATTGGCGTGCCGATAATTTTAAAAAAATTTTGTAATATCCATTAGGACCTGTCTGTAAAATTTGAGCTAAATCAGACCTCGTTTGGTAGGCATCGGAAGAAGGTTTCAGTTTTTATTGTCGATAAATACTAAAAAGAGATTTTTGAGCTCGGTTTTGGTGAACGAGCTCCGATTCAAAATCCGAAAGCGCCGTTAGGTTCGTATGATTATTTGTGACTTTTGTGATCTTTCGAAAGTGAATTACGATGTTGTTCGGCTAGTTTCCGCTAAAATGTCGAAAGTTAAATAATTTAACTTTTTTTCATCTAAATTCGCATCTTGAGATTCGGGAGTCCGATTTGCGATCTGCCTTCACGAGTATGTTACATATATTTTTTATAACTTGTATGCAAAAGTTGAAATTATTTCAAATATCGTAGGGTACCGTTTTAATTTTTACCGTAGCAGCGAATTTTAAAGGAAAAAGAAAAAAAAAGGGAAAAGTATGAAATTGGAAGTTAGGCGGTGGGGGATATAAATCCCCTGGCTTATCAATTTCGATAGGAGAAACATGAGAAGATACAAAAACAGGAAACAGAAACATGCGAGGAGAAACGGAAACATGGAAATAAGAGAAAAAAATGCCAGAAAATGAGAAAATGGGCCGGAGAAATGTAGAATTTTCACCCTGAAACATTCAGGTAATGATCCTAATATATTATTTGAGTTTATTACGTGTTTTTGAATATATTTTGACGGTAAAACTTGGAATATTAGACATCGTTTTAATAAGTTCAATTAATAGTTTAAAGGGTCAAATGGACCCCGATAATGGAATTGATTATATATTCGTACTCAGTGAGTTATGGACAACATATAAATGTAATTTATTTGGGGTTTGGTTATGTGACCATAAACCCTGTACATAGGTGTGGCCTGCGTATTGCGTATGCGAATAGGGTATCAGGTTCCTACCTGGATTGCCCTAAGATGTGAGGAATGAAGCCTTTAGCCTAATTTGATATATTTTTCTGCTTATTAAACACAGTGGGATCGTTTGGCAATGAATTCAAAGGACAAAGCGCTTGTTGCGTAACTGTGCTAACTTTGTATCAAGGTAAGTGTTTATATCCATATCTTTGGAGGCACCTGGCCTCGTGGATTTTCTACCACGTGTTCCTTACGTGTGTAGCTGCCGATAGGCGTACTCCTTACACCTTAGCTTTGGATTTACATTGTATATTAAATGTTATGTTCTGTTGTTGGTATTGCATTGAGGATCTGAGCATTGTACTCTGGCTGTGAGTTGGCATCTACTTCCCGGCTGTCGATGAGAGTCCCGCACCGGTGAAGGGTTATTATTGCATCACATTGCATTCATATGCATTATATGTCATTCATATGCATTACATTGCATATCATATTGGGTGCAGGAGTATTCCGCCCCAGGAGCAGGAGTATTCCGCTCCATTGTATCATATTGAGGGTAGGAGTATTCCGCCCCAGGAGCAGGAGTATTCCGCTCCATTGTATCATATTGAGGGTAGGAGTATTCTGCCCCAAGAGCAGGAGTATTCCGCTCCATTGTATCATATTGAGGGTAGGAGGATTCCGCCCCAGGAGAGTGCAGGAGTATTCCGCCTCAGCTTTACATTTTATCGGGTGCAGGAGTATTCCGCCCCAGTAGAGTGCAGGAGTATTCCGCCTCCGTTTTATATTATATCGGGTGCGGGAGTATTCCGCCCCAGGAGTAGGAGTATTTCGCTCCAGTTGGTTATCAGATTGGGTTCCCCTCGAATTCAGGAGTATTCCGTTTCGGGATGGGATGACGGGCACATGTGAACTTTTGCATCAGATTTCATTTCATTTCATTTCATCTCATTTCATTTCATTTCTTTTCATACCATTATGTAGACTTGTGGTACATAACTACTGTTCTGCTTATATGTGCATTGCTTATTTGTTGATATGTTTCTGGCTCGTTTCCCTGGTTGAATTTATAGTTTCTTACGTGTTTCTGGTTATTATCTGGCTCCGCCTTTTATAATTTATATAAGAGAAATTGGGTTTATCTGTTTCTTTTCTCCTTGGCTAGCTATCCTATCCTTTGAGGTAGCTAGTCTGCCCCACTTATTGAGTCCTTTTGACTCACTCTTGTTTGTTGTTTGTTTCCTATCTATCTATTTCGTTTCGGCAGGTTTGCTCCAGGATTAAGTTCGCCACGTTGTTCAGGAGCGAAAACGACTTCAGCTGTCAGGGTGAGCCAGCTTTTATTCCGGATGGCCACCAATTTTATGTTTATTATTTCAGTTGCATTTTGCTCCCTTCAGGAGGTATTTGTCTTCTTCTGTACTCTTAGATGTCTAGTCTGGATAGCCCTAAACCTAGTATAAAGGGTAGTCAGCTGTAATTTTTTTTGTACAGCTTAGAGGTATCAGTATGTCTGTATTTTTATTTTAAGTCTTGTCCTTATCTATGAATTGTTATATTTATTTTCCTAATTTAATTGGTAAGGGTTCGCCTGACGGGTCTAGGGGAGGATGTCGGGTGCCCGCACGACCTAACCGGACTTCGGGTCGTGTCAGTTGGTATCAGAGCCCGGTTTAGAGTCTATCCAGACTAAGACAGTGTTTAGTAAAGTCTCGCTGATGGGTACGTAGACGTCCGTACTTATCTACGAGATGCTATGATGGCATTTAGGAAGTTTCACTTTCTTCATTTCTGATCGTGCGTCGGTCTAGGATTCAAAAGTATTTTCATTAATCCGTTAATTCCTTCGTGATAATTGTGAACCCTCGTGCGACAATCAGCAGACGGTATGAGTTCAAGACGAAGCAGTCTAGCCGGGGGCTAAAGCTACTCAAGCTCCGAGTGTTTTGATCGTGCTGACGATCTAGTTGCGCAGGTCCCAGCTGTACGAGCTCGCGATGGGCAAGGGAGGAGGGCCTTGTGGTTCCCTTGGCTCTATACGATGTTTTTACGAGAATCTTGGCGATGCAGATACCGCAAGAACCTATTATTCGCTGGGCAGCCTATCAGGTTGCCGCATGTGCAGACGTTCGGTCTCAGGGAGCTCCTATTCCGATTCTTAATATTGTTGCAGTAAATTATGTTCCGGAGACAACATGTGTTGTGCCTCTAGTTATTTTGGCTGGTTAGTTAGCCTGAGTAATGGTTCGGTCCGAGTGTCCGAAGAGGTTGCATTATTTTACGCGGTTGAACATCCCGATATTCTTAAGCAATGCATCAGATAAACCTCGTGATTTTTTTAAAAATAAAACAATGTCAGCGTATCCTTCAGGCTCTTGATTATATCGAGCGGTATGGTGTTGATTATTCTCCTTTCCAGTTTCAGGGGTCCAGCCTTGAATTGGTAGGCCGCTCTCTTATTAGCTAATTTGGTTCGATCTTTCTTGGAAAAGTTCCTTTCGAGTAGCGAGTGAGATGAAAAGTGTTGTCAGTTTGAGTGGATTGGACATGGTAGCCTGTTGGTTTCAGAATATGAGATTAAATTCTATAGAATGGCTGGATATGCATTAGAACTAGTCCATGAGCCTTTCGACGGATTCAAAGATTTATTGATGATCTTTATTTTTCCTTGAGATTCCGGATGGCTCGAGAGATTGAGGTCGGGATTTTATTTGATGTTGTTGTTGATATCGCTAGAAGGTACGAGGTATACCATAAGTTAGAGTGGGAAGAGTTAGAGCGGGAGAGCAAGAGATCCCGTGGCCCTAGTGGGCAACCATGGTACCTCATTTGGAGGTAAGAGTTCTGATTATTTCTGGAGGTCACCTGCCAGGTTATCTCAGCTTGTAGAGCGTGATTCTCAGAGTGCGCGGGTAGTTCATCAAGATTAGACTCAGCTTTCTCTTTGTAGCTTTCAACAATCTGTCCAGCTCCCATATTCAGCGAAAAGGTGTTATCATTGTCGTGAGTCTGATTATCCTTTGAGGAGTTTTCCTGTTATCATTCTCGTGAGTCTGGTTATCCTTTGAGGAGTTTTCCCTTACTTCGACAGGTAGGCAGTCGTCTTTTCTCTTGTCATCAGGCTCCTGCACCGTCGCAGGGAATTTTATTTAGATCTCAATCCGTAAAAGAAATTCCACCATCCAGTAGAGGTTGAGAGCGTTGTGGCAGTGGTTCTTCAGAAGGTAATGATCAGGGTAGTGGGTCAGCTCAGCTGCAGAGGCAGATCTATGTACTGCTAGTCTGGCAGGATGTTGAGGTATCCGATGTAGTACACCCAAGTATTTCTAGCTCACTTATATGTGAGTAAGATTTGATTCTTCCGGTCGATCTAGAATGGGGTGTCCTATCATGCTTCCATGGTTTCTTTTTATGTCGTTTCTATTAAGAATTGGTTGCGGTAGAGGGTGAGCTTCTGATATGATTTATTCGTTGTATTTATGATGACCTTACTAGATTATCTGGTTTAAATGCGAGAGATTTGTGAGTGAGTATCGGTATTGTTTGCTTGGCATTTTGTTATGCCTCATTATGTTATAATGTCAAGTCAGTCTACCTCTCTTTGGAACTCAGTGTCGGTAGGATGATGGGATTCTTATTTGTCACCATCAGAAAGTGTCATTGTTTCTTCCGGTGTAAAGTGGTTAGTAAGTAATACTCGATCTATGTGTCTCCTCTTGGTTCGAGACGCTAGTAGAGTCATGTTATTCTACAAGTTTGTCTCGGTATAAAAGGGTTTTCTGGTAAATTGTCGGAGTTTCCTTTTTATAGGAAGGTTAAATTGACATAGATTTTGTTCCATAAAGCTCATTCAATGTCTATTTCTTCAATTGCGATTCTTCGGTTAACCTGACTCATAAATAGTCTAGCTCTGGTAGCCAAATAAATAAGAAGAAGAGCTTCCTATAGCTCTAATTATTTCTATCCTCAGTTTGTTTCCATCTCTTCTTTTTTCGACACTGATAAGCTTAGGCGGTCAGTAGCCTCTTGTGATGTTCCCTGTGTTGAACCAGAGCGCGTGTCAAGGTGGCAGGGTAAGCACATGGTTGTTTTTCAAGGCTACTAAGGGTAATGAGAGGCGTTATTTGACCTTTGATTTGATCCATCAGGCGGTGGTGCTTATAGAAAATGTATGGAGTTGTGAACTCGAGAGTTGCAGCTGTTTGGCAACTCGAGAGAGTAATCTGGTAGCTCAGGTCTGAGCCACGTTCTCTACTCAGCTAAGTCTTCCTTAATCCAGCAGGTTGTGCGAGGATGACTATTTCTATTCAAATTATTTATATGAGTTTATGCTCTAAGTGGAGGAGTCTTCCTCCAATTGATGCTGAATCATAATATTAAATCTCTAAGGCGTTGCTGAAGCGTAAGCTAATTCTTTGTTTCATCGACCTGTTCTATATCGAAAGGTATATCGAAGAGGTGATTATCGGCTGAATCATGTAAATCCATCCAAAGTTCCGTGTATCTTTGTTTCGAAATTGTAAAATTCTCTTCTCGTAGTTGAGGAAGGATCAGCTTAGTCAGAATAAGCTGTGCAATGGTATTATCATATTATCTAGATATGTTTTATTCCAAGAGTTCGGTGTTCATGTTATAATTTTGATTCTGTAATCATGAGAAAAATTCCGTGGGATAGTTTATGAAGATCGTGCAAGTTCTTTTGTTATCAGCATGAATCATGCTTTAGACTTAGGCTCGTTCGAGGACGAACGAGAGATTAAGTGGAGGAGAATGAAACGACCTCGGTTAGTCGTTTCGGAAGTTAGGACTCCAATTGGCGTGCCGATAATTTTTTTAAAAAAACTTCGTAATGTCCATTAGGACCTGTCTGTAAAATTTGAGCTAAATCAGACCTCGTTTGGTAGGCATCGGAAGAAGGTCTCAGTTTTTATTGTCGATAAATACTAAAAAGAGATTTTCGAGCTCGGTTTTGGTGAACGAGCTCCGATTCAAAATCCGAAAGCGCCGTTAGGTTCGTATGATTATTTGTGACTTTTGTGATCTTTCGAAAGTGAATTTCGATGTTGTTCGGCTAGTTTCCGCTAAAATACCGAAAGTTAAATAATTTGACTTTTTTTCATTTAAATTCGCATCTTGAGTTTCGGGAGTCTGATTTGAGATCTGCCTTCGTGAGTATGTTACATATATTTTGTATAACTTGTATGCAAAATTTGGAATTATTTCAAATATCGTAGGGTACCGTTTTAATTTTTACCGTAGCAGCAAATTTTAAAGGAAAAAGAAAAAAAAGGGAAAAGTATGAAATTGGAAATTAGGCGGTGGGGGATATAAATCCCCTGGCTTATCAATTTCGATAGGAGAAACATGGGAAGATACAAAAACAGGAAACAGAAACATGCGAGGAGAAACAGAAACATGGAAATAAGAGAAAATAATGCCAGAAAATGAGAAAAGGGGCCAGAGAAATGTAGAATTTTCACCCTGAAACATTCAGGTAATGATCCTAATATATTATTTGAGTTTATTACGTGTGTTTGAATATATTTTGACGGTAAAACTTGGAATATTAGATATCGTTTTAATAAGTTCAATTAATAGTTTAAAGGGTCAAATGGACCCCGATAATGGAATTGATTATATATTCGTACTCAGTGAGTTATGGGCAACATATAAATGTAATTTATTTGGAGTTTGGTTATGTGACCATAAACCCTGTACATAGGCCTGGCCTGCGTATTGCGTATGCGAATAGGGTATCAGGTTCCTACCTGGATTGCCCTAAGATGTGAGGAATGAAGCCTTTAGCCTAATTTGATATATTTTTCTGCTTATTAAACATAGTGAGATCGTTTGGCAATGAATCCAAAGGACAAAGCGCTTGTTCCGTAACTGTGCTAACTTTGTATCAAGGTAAGTGTTTATATCCATTTCTTTGGAGGCACCTGGCCTCGTGGATTTTCTACCACTTGTTCCTTACGTGTGTAGCTGCCGATAGGCGTACTCCTTATGCCTTAGCTTTGGATTTATATTGTATATTAAATGTGATGTTCTGTTATTGGTATTGAATTGAGGATCTGAGCATTGTACTCTGGCTGTGAGTTGGCATCTACTTCCCGGCTGTCGATGAGAGTCCCGCGCCGGTAAAGGGTTATTATTGCATCACATTGCATTCATATGCATTATATGTCATTCATATGCATTATATTTCATATCATATTGGGTGCAGGAGTATTCCGCTCCATTGTATCATATTGAGGGTAGGAGTATTCCGCCCCAGGAGCAGGAGTATTCCGCTCCATTGTATCATATTGAGGGTAGGAGTATTCCGCCCCAGGAGCAGGAGTATTCCGCTCCATTGTATCATATTGAGGGTAGGAGGATTCCGCCCTAGGAGAGTGCAGGAGTATTCCGCCTCAGCTTTACATTTTATCGGGTGCAGGAGTATTCCGCCCCAGTAGAGTGCAGGAGTATTCCGCCTCTGTTTTATATTATATCGGGTGCAGGAGTATTCCGTCCCAGGAGCAGGAGTATTCTGCTCCAGTTGGTTATCAGATTGGGTTCCCCTCGAATGCAGGAGTATTCCGCTACGGGATGGGATGACGGGCACATGTGACCCTTTGCATCAGATTTCATTTCATCTCATTTCATTTCATTTCTTTTCATACCATTGTGTAGACTTGTGGTACATAACTACTGTTCTGCTTATATGTGCATTGCTTATTTGTTGATATGTTTCTGGCTCGCATCCCTGGTTGAGTTTATAGTTTCTTACGTGTTTCTGGTTATTATCTGGCTCCGCCTTTTATAATTTAAATAAGAGGAATTTGGTTTATCTGTTTCTTTTTTTCCCTGGCTAGCTCTCATATCCTTTGAGGTGGCTAGTCTGCCCCACTTATTGAGTCCTTTTGACTCACCCTTGTTTGTTGTTTGTTTCCTGTCTATCTATTTCGTTTCGGCAGGTTCGCTCCAGGATTGAGTTCGCCACGTTGTTCTGGAGCGAAAACGACTTCAGCTGTAAGGGTGAGCCAGCTTTTATTCCGGATGGCCACCAGTTTTATGTTTATTATTTCAGTTGCATTTTGCTCCCTTCAGGAGGTATTTGTCTTCTTCTGTACTCTTAGATGTCTAGTCTGGATAGCCCTAAACCTAGTATAAAGGGTAGTCAACTGTAATTTTTTTTGTACAGCTTAGAGGTATCAGTATGTCTGTATTTTTATTTTAAGTCTTGTCCTTATCTATGAATTGTTATATTTATTTTCCTAATTTTATTGGTAAGGGTTCGCCCGATGGGTTTAGGGGAGGATGTCGGGTGCCCGCACGACCTAACCGGACTTCGGGTCGTGTCACCACCACTACACGGGTATACAAAGTGTATACACGTACATATACATACAAAACTCAAAAAAAAAAAAGAAGAAGAAGATGAAGCAGATCGGAGCTCCGGTGGCGGAGCAGCGGCAATGGGACGACGCAGGGGAGTAATAGACCGCCGAAAATGAGGGGGCGGAGGATAGAGGTGGGTAGGAGGGTGGGTGGAGGATGGGAGAGAGAAAGGAAGATAGGGTTTTGTTTTAGGAAGAGTGGGAGTGAAAAATGGTATATGTAGGGTAATAAATGGAAAAATATTGGTATATTTTATAATTTTTGGGTTTAATGTGTCAACTAGCATATCTAAAAGATATGGGGAAAAAGAGGGACTTGAGTTCCTTATTTTATGCCTCAAAATAAGGAAGTAATTAACTAATAGGTATAAGATGTCAATAAGTTATGGGTATTAATGTAATGGGTAGGACCTTGTAAATAAGATGAGATATATGAGTATTTTTTAAAATCTCCCATAAATAAATACCCTTTTGGACCAGCCCACTTCATACCCTAAGCCCACTATTATCAGGACATATAAAAGATATCTTTTAGTATGATTTTAGACTAACAAAAAGAGAGATTTACAGCAGCCAAAGTGGGAGAAAAGAGAGAAAAACGAACAGATTTTTCTACACAAAACAGCACAGCACGACCATTTTTGAAATGCGATTCTCGCTTTGTTCCTTATCCAATTGAGCTGATTATTGGATAACACCTTCCTCTCACCTTGATCTTTGATTGGGAACTGACGGAGATCGATTTGGAGTTCTGTGGCCCCAATTTTTGGCTCGTGCATAGTAGCTGCATTTGGTGAATTTGCTAATTTTCTTCTTTAGTTTTGGCGCTTTGTTACATGAATTGTTGCTTATTGTTTGACACTTGTTTAGTGGCCTATTTGGAGAACATTTGTAACTCTTGTTGTTGATTTAGTAGAGCTTTTGTGGACCGAGGTCCCGTGGTTTTTTCCTTTTCACATTGAAGGGGGTTTCCACGTAAAATTTAGTGTCTCATATTGTTGATTACTTTGCTTGCTTGAATTGTTATTTGATGGCTGCCCATATTCCATTTGTGCTTAAAATTAGTTTGCTCCTCGTATTCAAATAGTGTGGGAAGTTTAGACTTGGGTATTTCTTCCGCTTTTACCTCGTCGTGCATTCTTGGTTATTGCTTGTTTTTTCCCAATATATTGGTATCAGAGCTTGTGGTTATATTTGTTGATGTTTATCTATTTGAATGATGGAGGCAAATATGAGCAATATGATTTGTTTAAATGACAGTAATTACCATATTTGGAAAGACAAGATGAAAGATCTTCTATTTATCATGAAAATGTATTTATCTGTGTTTGCATCTACTAAACCCCAAAACTATGTCTGATGAGGATTGAAAATTTGAGCACTTACAGATTTGCGGTTATATTAGACAATGGGTAGAAGATAATATTTGTAATCATATTGTGAATGAGACACATGCTTGAAGTTTGTGGAAAAAGCTTGAGACACTTTATGCTTCGAAGACTGACAATAATAAGTTGTTCCTGCTGAACAGTTGATGAATATCAGATATAAAGAGGGCAGTCCTATTTCTGATCATATTAATCATTTTCACGGTGTCCTTGGCCAGCTATTCTGAATGGGTGTGAGATTTGATGAAAAAATTCAGGAACTTTGGCTTTTGAATAGTGTTCATGACTTGTAGGAAACTCTTCGGATTTTATTGACTAATTCTGCTCGTAGTGGTGTTGTAGCTGTGCAATATGCTAAGAGTGTTGTTTTACATAAAAAAAAGAGAAGAAAATCTCAAGGCTCGTCTTCTTCAGCTTCACACTCTGATGTTTTGGTTACGGAAGATAGGGGAAACAAGTCCAGAGGTCAGAGCAACGGAGATAAAAGTAGAAGCAAGTCGAGGTTCAGGTATAAAAATCTAGAAGCAAGTCGAGGTTCAGGTATAAAAATCTTACATGTGATCATTGTGGCATTCGAGAGCATATTAAGAAGTTTCGTTTCAAATATAAGAAAGAATTGAGAAAACAAAAGAAAGAGGGTGACGATGAAAATCGTATTGCTACTGTTATTAAAGTTGATCTTCATTTTGCCTGAGATGGTGATTTTATTAATTTAATTTGCCATGAGACTATCTGGACGGTGTATACATGTGTCTTTTATCACGTCACGCCGAAGAAAGAGTTCTTTTCTTCTTATACTTGGGGTATTTTTGGATTATTGAAAATGGGCAATGATGGTGAAACTGAGGTTATTGGCATTGACACTGTTTGCATGAAAACTAATAATGGTTCGAGGCTAGTTCTTAAAAATGTCAAACATGTTCCGGATATTCGCCCGAATTTGATCTCTGCAGGAAAGCTTGATGATGATGGCCATTGTAGCACATTTTGTAGTGGCCACTGGAAGGTGACTAAAGGTTCTTTGATTATGGCTCGAGGTAACAAGTCTAGTAGCTTGTATTCTATGCAGGACTCCATTTCTAGTGACTTGACAAATTTGGTGGAGAGTGATTCTTCATCAGAATTATGACATAGAAGGCTGAGTCATGTGAGCGAGAAGGGGATTGATTGTTTGCCTAAGAAGAAATTGCTTTCGGGTGTAAAACAAGCAAAATTGAAGAAATGTGTTTATTGCTTAGGTGGGAAACAAAAAAGAGTTTCTTTTCAAAGTCATTCCCCTTCATTAAAACCTGATTTGCTGGAGTTGTTACATTTTAATTTGTGTGGTCCTTTTAAAAGAAAGATCTAAAGATGATGCACTTTATTTTGTGACTTTTATTGATGATCATTCTCGCAAGTTCTGGGTATTTCCTTTGATGTCCAAGCTCGGGAGGGGGAGAATTGTTGGGGGTTTTTGGGCTTTTTCCTTCCTATGTGGATAAATAAACACCCTTTTTAGTCCACTATTATCAAGACATATAAAACGCATCTTTAGGTTTGATTTTAGACTAACATAAAGAGATATTTGCAGAAGCCATAGTGAGAAAAGAGAGAGAAAAACGAGCAAATTTTTCTGCACAAAATAGCACATTGCAGCCATCTTTGAAACGCAATTTATGCTTCATTCCTTGTCCAATTGAGCTGATTTTTAGATAGCGCGTTCATCTTACCTTGATCTTTTATTAGAGACTGACGAAGGTCAATTTGGAGTTTTATGGCCCCAGTTTTTGACTCGTGAACATTAGCTGCATTTTGGTGAATTTACTCCTTTTCTTCTCTTGTTTTGGTACTTTGTTATATGTATTGTTGCTCATTGTTTGGCACTAGTTTAGTGGCCAATTTGGAGAAAGCTCCAGTCCTTCTGGTTTGCACTAAAGTGGCTTAACTAGCCCTCGAAGAGTCTGATTCGTAACTCTTATTGTTGATTTAGTAGAGCTTTTGTGGGACGAGGTCCCGTAGCTTTTCCATCTTCACATTGTAGGGGTTTTCCATGTAAAATTTGGTGTCTCATATTGTTGATTACTTTGCTTACTTTAATTGTTGTTTGGTGGCTGCCCGTATTCAAGTTGTGCTTGGAATTAGTTTGCTCCTCGTGTTCAAATATTGTGAGAAGTTTAGAATTGAGTATTTCTTCTGCTTTTACCTCATCGTGCAATCTTGGTTATTGCTTGTTTTTTCCCAACATAAGGTACTTTCTCCTTATTCATAAATCACACTCCATAGGCTAATGATTCGTTTGATTTGTAAAGTTCATTCTTTACTATTCATAAGAAAATTTCTTTTTGAAATAGAGTAGTTTCATTTCTCATTTCTTTTTAGAGGTCAAATAAGCCTTACTGTAAATGAAATTTAAGTTATACACATGGACAGTAAAAGAAAATTTACACCTGCCAAGTGTAATTAACATTTGCATAATCAGCTAATCAGGTTCCAAGGAGACCAATCATCGATTTTTTTTTTTTGCAGTGTCTTCTACCAAATAAACCATAATATTAAGTAAAAAGCGCTTAAGTTTTTAAATTTGCATATTTAGAGTCAGAAGTTCCAAAAGAGTATGTTACACGAATTGTTTGTAGGAAACTTAGACAATATAATTTTTCATTATTTTGATTTATTTTCAAGATGTAACTTGTCAAATATGGAAGTATTTGTCCATGCATATATCAAACCTTTACTCACGGAGTCTTTAATTTTAGAGAGCATATAGCAAGATCACCAAGACAAACCAAGGTGTTGCAATAACAGAACCAAAGATGATAACACTTAATCTCAAACCTCAGTCCTTAAGGGTGACCATATTTGAAACAAATTCACACAACTATATGAAAAAAGGAAGAAAGAAATTAAAACCAACAATTCTCTACTTAAAGTACAATACAGATGCAACCATCCTGGAACTAATAAGCAGATGCACTATGAGGATTAACTGCATAAACCTCTTCCTTTCATGACATGCTTCCTTAGCCTTGGAATGTGGACATCATTAGAAATATATCCTTTCCAACCTATGTTCTCAACATCAAAACTCAACTGCCATATTTCTTCTTTAGATGTACTCTATCAACCTCTAATTATTGCGCTGTTGTCAAATCTGGCAAATGTCACTATTTTAAGTCTCAGAAATCCAGAATATGATAAACAAACTCTAACTTTCCTCCATAAAATGTGGATGGTTCATAAATGTAAGCCAAATACTTTGCTTGTTCCACTTATTTTCTGCAATAAGATTAGATCATCAACTTTGTGAAAACTTACCACATCTAAAAGTACTCTATCAGGATCTACAAGAAAACTAGCGAGCTGCCCATTTCAATAGTGGAGAATAATTGGCTTCATCATCCTGTAATTGATTTCTTTTGAATTTTCAGAGTATTATCTTTTTCCTTCTATCCAACCATTGAATGGTTCTCTCTATGTGTGCTTTAAAACACTTAGTCTAAGCATTATAACTCGTATATCTTCTCTCATGTTGTCAACATTGCCTTGGTGAATACATAGTTTGTTAAGAATAAAAATGTTGGAAGCACCAAAGCAAGTTCTATCATTTTATGACTCAGTATGTTATCTCTAGAGCTTGTTTAGACTCGATAGTCATCTTTATCTCATATTCAACATTCAACTAGGGAAAGAATTCTGGTGAAATCCAGATAGAAGGCTCTCTTTCATTAAACTGTCCCCAAAACAGAAAGACATTTCCATGATTCTTCCTTGTCGTTCCTTGTCCATCAACATAAACTGTTGCAAGTAGAATAAAACATATAATAAATGATCTGTTAATAGATGACCACATCATTATTTAACATGAATCTCTGTTGCTGATAATCTTTTAGTCAAAAGCTTTATATATATTTTCTCAATAATGTTTCATGTAGCATTACAAAAAAATGTTTGTTGTCACATTTTCTGGTTAATTGATCAGTTTACTTCGCTTGTGGATATTTGGAGGAAAGCTTCAGCTTTTTACATTGTTGTGCAAAGTTCATTAGGCGGCTAGGACAATCAGTGTTTATACCAAGTGCAACATCACACCTGAAAGTTTATCAAGTCTTTCATATATGTAATTTCTGCTGCCACAAGAGCAGATCAAAAAATATAATTCTAAATGTAAAATTGTCAATTATCTTTCACCAAATGTAGTATTAGCAACAGAATTAAGAATTATATCGACATCGTTAGTAATTAAATTGGATATATCTTTGTCTAATCCAAGATGAGTTTCACAAGCATTTTCAACGAACCACAGGAACCAACATAATATACATGAAAGTATGGTAAGATTTCCCATGAACTTGTTTGAGCTGCTTGAGTATGTCAGCGTTGAGAATCTATGGTCCAAGCATGTGAAAAGCTTTATGAATGGTAGGAAATCAATCAAAAGAAATTTAGAGAGAAGAAAAGAGCATAAAACAATCATTAGTGCATACTTCATTTTTCTATCTATTTATACCAACTTCTTTGTTTTCTGCCTTGATTAAGATTAAAATTTTGTTCACATCAGGAATTGTCCTTAAAATCTTCTCAATCGAAATTGCACTTTGTTACAATAAAAGACTGTTGGAAGATCAATTGCAAATGAAAAAATCACATAAAACTATGCATTGAGTGAATATTCAAAGTACTAATCAGAAACTTTCATAACCTTTTTCCCAGAAAACCTTGCACCTGTAAGAATAAATGTTTTGCCTTTGATGAATTTGAAAATGCCAATAACATCATCATTCCTCTCCACCACTAATTTTAATTGAACACCATAATGCACCAATTTCTTTACTTTAATCTCAACCTGACAGCTACAATTTGGACTGAAAAGCACGCTTTCAGCCTCTAATAAAGTTTTGCTATTAATTATGCTAATAACAGTTAATCCCTCAACAAATATTTACTTGTACCATACTGAATCTCAATAGATTGACGTAATTTTTCTACTGCATGTATATTCCCCTAATGATGGTGTTTTTCAATTCCAAAATCAAACTATGTTGTTCAGCATCTTGAACTAGTCATCCCTAAGAAGAAAGTTTACTCGCTTTTATTGCATTCTAACCACACTTTGCCAATATACCATGTAGTTTATCTTCATTGGTGGGTACCATTTGGGATAATTAGATAATTTACAAACACATTTTGGTATAATGGTAAAGAACTTAGAGTATGCAAAGCCTCCATGGTTGCAAAGAAAAGTGATAACACCCAACTACGACCTATAAATGGAACTAAGCGGTCATTGAAAATATATTGGGGTTAAGTCTGGAGTCGAATCCCACAGGCAGCGCACGTCTAGAAAGTAGTAATTATACTAGCCAAGTCTCTAGATTCAATAACTAAAAAAAGACGCAATAGAATTTATTAAGTAATATTAAATAACTAAAAGCTAAAGTAAATGGAGACTAAAATGTGATTAAATGGTGAGAGTAAATACGAGAGAGCGTAAGATTATGATTTTCCTGATTAACAGGATGAAATGCAGATAAGTTCCTATATTCATATCATCTTTTCCTTTATTGGCGGTAAATGCTAGAACTACCACAACTCTTTTCCAATCAGTTATCTTTTTCACCTAGATTTATTCTTCCTAACTAAGTCAAGGGGTTTAGATAGCTATTACGTGCCACAATCAGATTTATTATTCCTAATCCCTCCTAACGTCTCTCTAATTATCTTCCAATCAACTAGAGAGAAGTATTGTATTCAACTCTAACCTAACACTATGTTCTCTTCCGAGCAACTCTAGATTAAGCAAGTAACGCAGTCGTGCAGATAATCACAAGTAGATCTAGAGAAGAATAAATAGATTCATAAATGAACGACATAGATTATAAGACATATTTATAGCATTCCACCCATAAAAAGGTACATCATAACCCTAGAATTAAGTTTAGCTACTCATGCTCAAACATAAAAACATAATAAAATCAGGAATCATAAGGTAGAGCGAGAAAAAGCTCTTGGAATCCACTACCTTTCGACCTCTGGAGTTGATGTCTTCACTCCCTAGCCTCTAAAATCTTGTTTCCCCCTTCAAAGGATATTTTAGGATGTATTTATACTGTTTTAGAATGACTTGGGCAAACCCACTCTTGGAAAAACCCATCTAAAACCAATATGCATGCCGTGTCGCGCCGCAGCAAGTCAATTTCCTACGCCTGCAAAATTTTCAGCTCTGCCAGTTCAAATTATTTTATCTCCAACTTGATCCTCTCGTGTCTCGGGCCTCTACGCAGACTTCAAAGCGCCGATTTTCCTTCTTTTACGCTTTAGAATGACCATATTTTGCGCATCTCATTCCTATACAATAAAATAAACCATATAAGCATAAAACAGTTAGAGTATTACTCAAAGAATAAGTAAAATAGCTAGATATGAGGTGAACGAAGGCTAAGAACGTGTACTTTCACCTAATATCAATACCTCACACTTGAACCTTTGCTCGTCCTCAAGCAAACTTAAAGCTCTTCATCATCCTTACTACTCTCTACCCTTAACCATGACTCATCAACTTAAAACTTATTTCAATTACTCCTCACACTCCTCTCTAGCGCTCCAATGCCAAGAATTTTTAAAATGATTAGAGTCCGACTTGTAATATTCTAGCCTCAAGATCAGTCTCTCTAACACTAGCCTTTCTAGACTTACCCTCTCACTCTAGTCAAGATATGTAATAACTTTACATATCCTTCGTGACTTATGTGCCCTCACCACAACAAAAGAGATCGTCCCACACACATAAAAGAATAATAGCAAAGCTTGAGAAATAAGATTTGAAGAATTCACTCACACTCACAAAGAACTTCATGCAACTCACAAGATGCACTAGAGCGTCTCCTCATGCAATACTTCGCTCATGCAAACCAGCTTAGACTAGAATCTAGTAGGTCGTTATTTGGTTGTAATGTAAGATTCAGGACGGGTATGATAAATTTCGATGAATGTGACTACACCTCCCTGAGTACTTTAATACATCTAGCACTTTTAGCACATCCTCAGTTGTGCTATCTCACCAAAACATACCATTTTGCCAACTCTAATTCTCCCCTCTTCTTTAAGCTTGAGAAATTTCTACTATCTATGAACGTTCTTTTTGTTTTTTTTCAGCTTTCTTCTTTTCTTTTTCTTTTTCTTTTCTTTCATTCTTTTTCATCTTTTTTTTCATTCCTACTAATAGTTCCTCAAAACACTGCACCTCTAGAATTTGTTTTCAAGAATCCACACACAAAGTATATCACCCACACTTAGGTGTTTACCGCTCATCCAACCCTTTAGTGCTCTAAAGAGATACAAGGGCTCGAAAGAAGATTTATTTAGAACAAAGGAATTTTGGCTTGTAATTTAGTTTTTTTTTTTTAAAAAAAAAGTCGAAGGCTGAAAGGCGCTAAGTATGGACATTATACATTAGGTAGGCTAAAGGTTCGATGGCTTAGCAAAGAAACGCATGTATCCCTTCCTAAACTGAGCGAGACTTGCACTCACAGAGCACACAATCAAACAAAGTCTCGAACATCAAATGGTCACAGATACTACAAACCTCATACACACAATGGCACACAAGTCACTTAAGACGGATCAACTCTTATACTCAACTAAAAGTAAGCAAGACAAGCTATCATGATATGGCATACCTAAGAGTCAAACACATGAGTCTAACCGTACAAGTAAGTTACTCCACATTCTCAAGGCATAAATAAAATAAGAGATTCATCAAAACAACACATAAATCAAGCTCAAAAGTATCTAAATCATGCTTAGCAGGCAAAGAATTACATGAGTAACTACCTCAATTATCTAATCTATACCCAGTTCAAAGACCCATCCCTTGGAAAAGAACCGATGCACTAAGAAAACCGAGGGGGATTATTCAAAAACACAAAGATAACATGGAAAGTTTCACACCCCACACTTAAAAACCTGCGTTGTCCCCAGTGCATAGAAACAAAGACAGAAGATAAGAGACCTCCCTGACTCAACAGCCCGGAACACTTGTACACTTGTGTTAGATTCTCTTGCCAACCCGTCGGTTAGGTACTCAGACTTCCCCAATCAGGCCATTATCATTATTGGTATGAGATGTCTCCACCCCACACTTAGACTCTAACGTCTCAATCCTGCACAAAGAAATAAACAAGTGAAATGTACTTCTTTTTTTTTTTTCTTTTTCTTTTTTCAATTTTTTTTTCAATTACACTTGTGGGTTGCCTCCCACGCAGCGCCTAAATTTACATCGTGGAACGACGTCTAACCCTTCAATTCACTGTAATTTTTGCCTCCATCTTGAGCTAATGAATTGAATCCCCAAGCTTGACTCAAGTTTACAATAATGTTCTTGGAGTGGTGGTAAAAATCCAAATGGGCTAGAAACAAAAGATTAAATTTTTTACTTCCTGGCCTTCGACCGAGGAATGTCTTCTTGCCTAAATGACAATGCAAATTCTAGAATATAAGCACCATGCACCTCTTCCTTTAACTTTCTTTTTGGCTCAGAAGAATCGATTCCCATGTCTCCATCCAAATAAAATGTTGAGAAGTGTTTAGAGTGCGGTGCAACACGATCAAATCTCAATTTATTTTTGATATTCTCTTATTGACACAAACTAGAGTCGACTAAAATCGCATCTTCAACATCTTTTATTGACTCTAGTACCACTTCTTTAACATTGGCATCCCCAAATACCATTTGGCTAGATGGTTGGCCTTCAACTAATAAATTCTCCATTTGAAATTCAACTCTTAGCTCCTCTCGTAGAACATCGATTTCTCTCTCAAAACCAAATTCTTAATTGCTTTGTATTTGTAGTTGTTGCTCATTCTCCTTCTTTAACAAGAACTTGTCTTTATCCACTAGATACATTAGCATATCCCAAATCTCATTTAAGCCAGCCTTCTATTTCCTATCAGCATCCTCCACTTCATTGCTCCTATTAATATCACAAAAAAAAAAAGTAGAACCATCATGATAGGGGCTCGGGGGAGGTAAGAAATAAAAGCACAACAAGTAAAATAAAAATCTTGGCCACCACACATATTGCACAAGTTCAACACATAATATTGATGATTATTCCATGTGGGGTTACCTCTACAATTAGAACAGGGTGGAGCGCATTAGGAGTAAACATCACCTAGCAACACATAACTTCCACATGCCATGTAATTTTTTTTTGTATTATATATAAAACAAAAAATATGTACAAGACCTAAAAAATATCCAACTAAAAATCTAGCAATATTTACAGCTACAAACTATTGAAAATTTAAATTCTCTAGAAACTCAACAATTTCTGCTACAACTACTAGAATCGTTTGCTCCCCGGAAACGGATCAAAAATTTGATAACGCCCAACTACATCCTATAAAAGGAATAAAACAGTCGCCACAAATATATCTGGTATAAGTCTGGAGTCGAATCTGGTAGGGAGCGCACGTCTAGAAAGTAATAACTTTACTAGCCAAGTCTCTAGATTCAATCAACTCCAAAAGACGTAATAGAATTCATTAAGTAAAATTAAATAACTAAAAGCTAAAGTGAATGGAGACTAAAGAGTGATTAAACGGTGAGAGTAAATACGAGAGAGCCTAATGTTATGATTTCTCTGATTAGCGGGATGAAATGCAGATAAGTTCCTATAATCACACTGTCTTCTCCTCTATTGGCAGTAAATACTAGAACTACCACAACTCTTTTCCAAGGAGTTTATTTTTCCCCTAGATTTATTCTTCTGAACTAAGACTAGGTGTTTAGATAGCTATTACGTGCCACAACCAGATTCGTTATTCCTAATCCCTCCTAACTTCTCTCTAATTATCTTCCAATCAATTAGAGAGAAGTATTGTATTCAACTCTAACCTAACACTATGTTCTCTTCCGAGCAACTCTAGACTAAGCAAGTAACGCAGTCGTGCAGATAATCATAAGTTGATCTAGAGAAGAATAAATAGATTCATAAAAGAACGACATAGATTATAAGACATATTTATAGCATTCCACACATAAAAGGTACATCATAACCCTAGAATTAAGTTTAGCTACTCATGCTCAAACATAAAAACATAATAAAAGCAGGAATCATAAGGTAGAGCGAGAAGAAACTCTTAGAATCCACTACCTTTCGACCTCTGGAGTTGATGTCTTCACTCCCTTGCCTCCAAAATCTTTTTTCCCCTTCAAATGATGTTTTAGAATATATTTATACTGTTTTAGAATGACTTGGGCCGACCCTCACTTGGAAAAACCCATCTAAAACCAATATGAAATAGGAACATAAAAATATACCTGCCGCGTCGCGCCATGCGACGCGCAGCACGCCGTGGCAAAACAATTTCCTTTGCCTGCACAATATTCAACTCTCTGAATATCGACCTTACCGCGGGGCGCCATGCGGTGCGGTAGGCCATTTCCACCACCAGTTTAAATTTTAAATCTCCAACTCATTTCTCTCGTGTCTCAGGCCTCTATTCAGACTTCAAAGCGCCGATGATTCCTTTTTTACACTCTAGAACGACCATATTTTTCCCATATCATTCCTACACAATAAAACAAACCATATAAGTATAAAACACCTAGAGTATTACTCAAACGACAAGTAAAATAGCTAGAGATGAAGTGAGCTGAAGACTAAGAACATGCACTTTCACCGAATATCAAAAATGGAAAAAAGGTATCAAGGAAAATGGCACGAAGATTATAGGAGTGAGGTACAAAGTTAGCTTGCAACCTCTACTAACTAGTTAATCACTAACTTTTCCATTTTTTTCCCTAAAAAATAGAATGTTATGAACAAGTCATCATATAACTGTTCGCTATTAATATGTTAATTTTGATTTGATATAAGAGGTAGAGAGAAATAGTGAGGTAGTATCAAGAAGGTGGTAAAACTGTTACAATGTTCTCCAATTGTTGAGAGCTGGTTTTGAAGCATGACAAACAGGTAGGACTCCGAGGGTCATGCAAAGGACCTGGTCCTTGGAATGAAGGGCACGCTGGATCGAAAAGATTACGGGTTGCAAATCCCTGTGGAACTAGGTGTAGTGGCGCATGGTTGTATACATATCCTAGTCAGACTAAAAGAGGCGGTGCCCAGGCTGTGTCTTCGAAGTGTGAAAAAGAGTTAGACTACAACATGGAAAAGAGTTACTACGAATCCTAACTTGCCATAATTAAGAGGATTTCCTGTAGGACTCAACTAGGGTTACGAGACCCATATAAATGCAAGTAGTGGAGACCTCCAAAACTCAGTTATTCACAAACAGAGAGTTGAGAGCATACAAAGGCGATCTGAGAACTGTCTACGTGAGTAAACTGGAGAAGACAACTAAATTGCATGCAGAGTATTGAGTCTAGATTTTCTGTCTAGGTTCATCGAGTTGTAAGTTGTCATCGTGTTGAGCTTTCATTGTTTTACCTATTTGCTTATCTTAGAAGCATATGTACTAGGTGAATTCTTTTGTGATTACTAGAAAAGCTAGTGAGTAGCTTTGATTAGTGATTAGGGTCTAGAGTGCAGCCCCTTGGTTACAGAGTTTGTAATCAGAAACGTTGCTCTTGCGTTAGTAGATTCAGTTCTAAAATCCCAGAGTGTGGGTCCTGGTTTTTCTCCCTTGAGCAAGGAGTTTTCCATGTAAAATTCTTGTGTCCTTGGTGTATGTGTTGTTGTGTGTTCCAGAGTAGAAGGCAGCGTAAGAGAGAACTGAAGAACCCTGTTCTACGCGAGAAGAACAAGATTCTAGTGACGAAAATCGGGAGACACTATTCAACCCCCCTTCTAGTGTCTCTAGGAGGTGCATAAAGTATAACAAGTGGTATCAGAGCAGGTCTTCTCGTGTGAGGTTAATACCTTGAGAAGGATCAGAATGAGTGCACCGCCTACCATTACAGAAGGACAGTCGGTTCTGAGGCCCCCGCAATTTAATGGGCAATACTACGCATGGTGGAAAAACAGGATGGAGAATTATATATGTGCTGAAGATTATCAACTTTGGTTGATAGTTTCTGAAGGAAACCTGATTCCCACCAAAATAGTTGGTGAAGGAACCACTGCCACGAAAGAACCTAAATCGAAAGAAGAGTTTGATGAGACGGATTATAAGATGATCGAAAAGAATCACAAGGCCAAGCGTCTGGTCATATGTGGTCTTGGTCCTGAAGAGTTTAATCGAGTAGAAAAGGAATCGATTCAGGACATGATGACCAGGTTGACTATGATTACAAATGAAATGAGATCTCTGGAGATGGAATTGCCTGAAATAGAAATGGTCGATAAAATCCTGAATGTATTGCCTGAAGCATGGGAACCGAAGATGACTGCCATCATAGAATCCAAACCTCTGAAATCTATTAAGCTAGAAGAACTGGTTGGAAGTCTAAAGACGCATGAGATGATGAAGGACTCAAAAGCTAAACCAGCAGCAAAGAAGGACAAGACCCTTGCTCTGGAAGCAACAGAGGAAGCTGATGAATATGTCGATCTTCAATCAGTTGAAGCAGCAATGGTGAGTGTTTTAAGACAAAAACTCAATCTGGGAAGGTTTAAAGGATTCAAAAGAGGCAACAAGGAAAGTTCTAGCAGGAAGAACATAGTTGACAGTCCTGACTACTCTGGATGCTTCAAATGCTTCAAGAAGGATCATGTCGTCATGGATTGCCCAATGTGGGAAATAGAGTGGATGAAGAACAGAGCGGCTAAGGATAAGGAGAAGGAAACTACAAAGGAACATGATACAGACAGAAAGAAGTCAAGACGGCCCCCAAATTTCAGAGCAGAAAGAAGGAAGAGGAAGGAAGCCTTCTATGCCACATGGAGACCAACCGATAGTGAGTCTGATCATGAAAAGGAGGCTGAAGATGACTCGCTACTAGCACTAGCAGGTATGACAGACATTAGTTCTGATGAAGAAGATCCTCGAGAATTCAGAGGAGGAAGAGATCCATGAAAGCCACCGGTGTTCAATGGGACTCATTACACCCACTGGAAGAAACAGATGAAAACTTTTCTGCAAGCAACTGATTATAGCCTGTGGTTGATCGTGAAGAGAGGACCTCACGTTCCTGTGAAGAGAGCAGCAAATGGAGTCCTAGTGCCAAAGAAAGTGGAAGAACTGGATCCTCAAGATCTAGACTGGCTACAGGCAAACTCCAAAGCTGAATGGTGCCTGAGGAGAGGACTTACCTACGATGTACTTGCAAGAATACTTGAATGTAAGTCAGCCAAGGAAATCTGGGAAAGACTGAAGGAGCTGTATACGAATGATAACAACAAGAAGGACTCAGCTCTCATGGCAACTGATGGAGATGAAGCTGGCTGTTCAGCAGAGGTATGTCTATCTGATCTCAAGGAAAATTTACACACATACTCTTCTGAAAATCTAATTCTAATCACAGCCACCTTGATTGAAGGATATGAAAAGGAAAAACTTGAAAAAGATAAATTAACTGAAGAACTGGGAAATCTTAGAACTAAACACAAGAGTCTCTTGGAACAGAATATTGAACTTGAAGAAATCAATGCCATCTTAAAAGGGCAGACTCTTGTGTCAAATTCTAAGATCACTGAGCTAGAATTGGAATGTAATCAGTTAAGAGAGAGTAAGAATGGTAAACAAGTTATGAGTGAAGTTCAAACCTTTCTGGAAGATGAATTGAAAAGAGCAAATGAAATTCTGTATCTGGAAATTGAAAAAAATAGGACTTTAAATCAAAAGGTTGAAAATTCAAAGCTTGAACTTACTAGGCTAACCAAATGGAACAAATCTTCAGAAGCAATGATTTGGGTTCTTGAAAATCAGAATAAAGGGAAACAAGGGTTAGGATTCAAGAAACCTTTACCTCCATATAATCCAAAAAGTAAATATGTGGGGTTACCTTGCAACATGTTGTGCACCTTTTGCGGTGAAACTGGTCATGTTAAACAAAAGTGTGCAAATATTAGCAAGGCAAAGGCCAAAAACAAAAAGTGTGTCTTACCCAGATGGGACAAGCAAGATTTGATTTATCCATTCTCTCATAAGAAGGGACCCAAGCTTGTCTGGGTTCCTAAAGTTAACCTATGATTTGCATTGCAGGCTGGAGTGAGGGAGAACAAGTCAAGCTGGATTCTTGATAGCGGTTGTTCAAGGCACATGACAGGAGATAGAAGGAACTTTCTCTCACTTGCAGCATTTCAAGGAGGCAGTGTGGCCTTCGGAGGAGGAAAAAGCGGTCAGATAGTAGGAATTGGGAAGATTGGGAGAACTCTGGAGCATGCAATTGAGAATGTCTACTGTGTTGATGGTCTCAGACATAACCTACTAAGCATCTCCCAACTATGTGACAGAGGTAACGAAGTGAGCTTCTCATCTGTAGGTTGCATCGTGAAGAACCTACAGAGTGGGGAAGTTATTATGGAAGGAAAAAGGGTGAACAATGTATACAAGGCATCGCTGA
This sequence comes from Petunia x hybrida, assembly GCA_037355625.1. Taxonomy (NCBI): domain Eukaryota; kingdom Viridiplantae; phylum Streptophyta; class Magnoliopsida; order Solanales; family Solanaceae; genus Petunia; species Petunia x hybrida. The sequence goes on from JBBBVM010000669.1 coordinate 763,547, forward strand.
AATCCTTACCTGAAAACAATCTGACATGCTTGAATGTGCAAGAAAGTGACTCTCAGCTGTGGCACAAAAGACTGGGTCATGCAAGCCTTTCACAGTTAAATAAGCTGGTCTCGAAGGAATTGGTTCGTGGATTACCAAGCAAGAAATTTGAAAACATAAAAATGTGTGATGCTTGTGTAAAGGGAAAGCATGTGAGAACATCATTCAAATCAAAGAGAGTGGTAAGCACCTCAAAACCACTAGAGTTGTTACACATGGATCTGTGTGGACCTATGAGAGTCAGGAGCCGTGGAGGAAAGAGATTTGTGTTCGTGATTGTGGATGACTACTCAAGGTACACATGGACCCTGTTCTTGGCCTCTAAGGATGAAGCTTTTGACAGTTTTAAAGACTGGGCTGGTGTGGTTCAGAAAAGATTAAGTCTTGAGCTCATCAGTATTAGATCTGATCATGGTACTGAGTTTGAAAACTCAAAATTCTCTGAGTATTGTGCAAAGAACGGCATAGATCACAACTTCTCTGCACCAAGAACTCCCCAACAAAATGGGGTGGTCGAGAGAAAGAACAGGTCGTTAGAAGATATGGCTAGAACTATGTTATTGTCAAGTGGGCTGGCGAGAAACTTTTGGGCTAAAGCTGTAAACACCGCATGTTACTTGCTGAACAGGTGTTCTATCAGAGCAATCCTTGATAAAACTCCATATGAGTTACTCAGAGGTAGAAAACCAAATATTGCACACCTAAGGCCTTTTGGTTGTAAATGCTTCGTTCACAACAATGGCAAGGAACCCTTGGGAAAGTTTGACGCTAGGAGTGATGAGGCAATATTTCTGGGATATTCTACTCAAAGTAAGGCATACAAAGTGTTTAACAAAAGAACACAAACAGTAGAAGAAAGTATGCATGTCGTATTCGATGAATCAGACAAGGCATTGGGGGAGGCTGAGGCAGATGATCAAGTGATTGGCTTAAGGAGAGAAGAAAGCATAGATGAACTGGAAGACTCAGATGAAAAGGAGAGTCCAAGCACATCAGATGAAGGAGTCAACTTGACAGGGGGAACTTCTGATGAAGCTGACAATCCAGAAAGTCAGGAAGAATCTACCCAAGACAATGCTGCAGGCCCTTCCAGTCAGTTTCAGCTCAAGCCATGGAAACATCAAAGCTCTCACCCTCTGGAGAATGTCCTATCTGTAGTGGATACAGGAATTATGACCAGGTCAGCATTGAAGAACTTCTGTGCATTCTTTGCCTTCCTATCATCTTTGGAACCAAAGAATGTAAAAGAAGCTCTAGAAGATCCAGATTGGATTCTGGCCATGCAGGAGGAACTTCATCAATTTGAAAGAAGCAAGGTGTGGCACCTAGTTCCCAAGCCGAAGGACAGATCCATAATTGGAACAAAATGGGTGTTCAGGAACAAGTTGGATGAACATGACATAGTAACAAGGAACAAGACAAGGCTGGTTGTTCAAGGTCACAGTCAGGAAGAAGGAATAGATTATGATGAAACCTTTGCACCAGTTGCAAGAATGGAAGCTATTAGGATGCTGATTGCGTTTGCCACATACATGGAATTCACACTATATCAGATGGATGTAAAGAGTGCCTTTCTAAATGGCTACCTGAATGAGGAAGTCTATGTGGTGCAACCTCCAGGCTTTGTGAACAATGAATTTCCGGATCATGTTTACCAACTGGACAAGGCCTTCTATGGATTGAAGCAAGCTCCTAGAGCCTGGTATGAAAGACTCTCAGGATTTCTGATGAAGAATGGCTTTTCGAGAGGTAAAATCGACAACACGTTATTTCTCAAGAAGAAAGGAAAAGATTTGCTGGTGGTTCAAGTGTATGTCGATGATATCATCTTTGGAGCAACTGATGAGGAGCTGAGCAAAGGTTTTGCAGACTTGATGGGAAGTGAGTTTGAAATGAGCATGATGGGTGAATTAAACTTCTTTCTTGGGTTGCAGATAAAGCAAACGCCGGAAGGAACCATGATTCACCAACAGAAATATGTCAAGGAACTGCTGAAGAAATTTGACATGGGAGGAGCAAAGGAAATGACTACGCCTATTGCACCTGGAACAAAGCTGGATATGGACGAACTCGGTCCTTCGACAAATGAGACAAAATACAGGGGAATCATTGGCTCACTCCTTTATCTCACAGCAAGCCGACCTGACATAGTGTACAGTGTAGGACTATGTGCTAGATTTCAGTCAAAACCCAAGGAATCACACTTGACAGCTGTGAAGAGAATCCTGAGATACCTGAAGGGAACTTAGGATCTATGCCTTTGGTATCCCAGAGGAGGTACTTTTGAACTAATTGGTTTTGCTGATGCAGACTATGCAGGTCATTTGGTGGACAGGAAAAGCACTTCAGGAATGACACATTTCCTAGGTCCTTGTTTGGTGTCATGGGCTACAAAGAAACAAAACTCAGTTGCCTTATCAACTACTGAAGCTGAGTATGTGGCAGCTACTTCATGCTGTTCACAATTGCTGTGGATCAAGCAACAACTGGAGGACTTTGGTATCAAGTGTGGGGCAGTGCCAATTTTCTGTGACAATACTAGTGCAGTGAATATTGCCAAGAACCCAGTCCAACATAAAAGAACCAAGCACATTGATATTAGACACCATTTCCCGAGAGACAATGTGGAAAAGGGTCTGATTACTATGAATTCATGCAGGACTGAGGATCAAATTGTTGACATATTCACCAAAGCATTGAACAAGGTACAGTTCGAGAGGAACAGGTTGGAGTTAGGGATGACCAAAATACACGGATGACCCAGGAGGTAATTCCCTTGTGATTGGCTAGTTAAGTATTCAATGTATCTGTGTAAAACATGTCATTACTGTCTAGTCTAACCTGTGTACTTGAATAAGTACACTCGTTCAGTTTTTCTTGAGCACCAGGCATAAATAATATGATCCGATGAAGAACCTACGATGTACTGAGAAGGAACCAGCTAGAACATGAGGAATCGTGTCCAGGTACATTCACACTACTCTGCATAATAGAAGTCATAACTAAAATTAAAATTGTCAATCATACGTGTGTCTTGGGAGATACTCCATGTTCTTATAACCGTCCTAAATTATAGGAACACATTCCTTTTTAGGATAGAAGTCTACTTGAATGGTATGGACCCCACTACTTGAAAAGGGTTTATTAATTGAGTCCATAACCGTCAAATTTTTAACTCTTTCGGTTCTCAAAAAGTTCAAAAAGCTGCTTTTCTATTCTACTCATTACTTCTTGCCTTCCCTAGACACTGTCAAATCACCGAAATCCCTTCCCCTTCAACATACTTTCACAATCCTTCACAATTCACCCACTTCTTCTTCTTAACACGAAAACTTTCTCTCGAGTCCTGATATCAGAAAAATCTTCCATCTCAGTAGCAACATATAAAAAATCGTGTCAAAATGTCTGAAAGGCCACCACCATCTACACTCGCCCAAAGAATCGCAAGGGCTCGCACAAAATTTCTCCAAAAAAGGGACAAGAAATTAGTAAAGAAGCTGAGGTCAAGAGCAGTTCCCACTACACCCCCTGCGCAAAGTTCATCACAATCACTGCATGAGGTAATCCCTGACCCTATTTCATCTACACCTGTTGGTTCAGTAAATATAACCAGCCCTGGAATTGTAGAAAGTGAAACCCTAGTTAGAGAACTAGACAAAATAATAGGGGATGAGCAAAAAGACAGAACAGATAGGGGGAACGCATGTGAGGGAGAACAAGATAGTAATAAGAATGAACTTAGTGAAGATGTGCAGGGTCCTGTAGTTGGTGAGTCTGGAGATAAGTTGAATATTGCAGAAAAATTAGAAGAACAACTTAGGGAACAAGAAAATATTGAAATCTTGAGGGAAGATGTAGCAGAGCCGAGTAAAGAAGTAAGTGGAACTGTCGAATATGTGAAAGAATCTGTGCCTGAAAGTCCGGTGTTTGGTGGACTTGCTATTGCTGAAGCCTCAGGGAATTTGGGTCAAGAGCCTGTTGCTTGTCCAAATCCCACTGGGACTGATGATGCAGATTTTAATTGGATAGATTCTGAGGAGGAAAGGAATAAGGAAGTTGTTTTAGAACAGGAAGAGATAGCCAGGAAAGCTGAAGAACCAAAAAGAAAGAGGAAGTTTGGTGAAGAGGATGAAAAATTAGCTGATGAGGATGATGAAGAGGAAGTTGTGTTTGTGAAAGAAAATATAGTGGAACTTGAGAAGAGAAGGAGATTGGTTAAAGGGGGAAAGCCAGTGCTGAAGACAAGACTGGTTGATGAAGCTAGTAAAGAAAATGATGACAAGTCAGTTAGTGAGCCTGTTGTCAGGAGGGTTGGCACCAGGTCTGCACTAAAGCAGCAGCTGGAGAAGGTTGGCAAGTTGGGAAGAACAGTGACCAATGTGAGAAACAGAGAAGCAAAGAAGAGAGAAGAAGAAGAAAGGAGAGCTGGTGAAGCAGAGGAGGAGAGTGAGGCTGGCAGTTATGTAGAACCAAGTGATTCTGACACAAATAGTGAGATGGAGAATAGGAAAAGAAGAAAAGGGAATGAGGAAGAAGTTGATAGGGAAGCCTTTTTCTCTAGACATCAGGTGTTGCCAGGCAGCATCTTGCATGATGAAAAGGAGTTTCATATGAAGTCATTGCTGAGGATGATAGGTGATCAGGGCTGGCTTGGATTGTTTGCCAACAAGGACAGGAAGTTGTTTGTGAGTGAGGTCAGAGAATTCTACACTAACTGCAGAGTAACAGCCAGGAGGGTGTACACCACAGTAAGAGGAGTAGAGATAGAGTTTGGGAGACCTGAGCTTGGAGTGATTCTGGACATACCTGCTGAAGGTTATTGCAGGTATGTTAAACTGAAATGGCCAAAAAGAACAGATGGAGTCACTCCTCTGGATGTCGTCAGAAAGTTTTCAGGAAAACCCAAGCTGAGGAAGGAGAGAAAGGTAGAGAAGAAGGAGATGGAACCTGCACATCAGTTGTTGTTTGAATTTGTGCACAGATTCCTTCTGCCTAGAGGAGAGAGGAACTGCGAGGCTAGTGCTTTGGACCTGACATATATGGATCTGCTGGATAGGAGGATAAAGATTAATTTGCCTCGGCTGATAATTAGGCATATAAAGAGGATTGCTGATACAGACCAGAAGCCACATTCTCTTGTGCATTCCTACATCCTCCAGCAGGTACTTGAGCATTTTGGGGTTCCTTTAGAAGCTGGGAAGAAGCCAACCATTCATCAGATGTTTGGGCATAATGTGCTTAAAAATTGTGACTTCTTCAAAGAAAGCAGAGCTTCTAAAAGACCAATGCAGGTAATGCAAGAGCAAGCAGAGGACAGTGAAGAATATGGACCTGATGAGGCCATTGATGCTGTGAAGGAGCTGGAGACAATTGTCCTTGAGGTTAATACAGAAAATGCAGAGCTCCACAGACAGCTGAAGGTGAAGGATTAAGAGATTGATCGTTTGACGATAGACTGCCACAAGTATGAGGCCGAGTTAGTGATGGAGAGGGCCAAAAATACGAAGCAACTTGAGGCGCTTGTCAAACACTTCAACCTTCAGCTTTGATTCTTCTAGTCCTGTCCTCCTACCTCTACCTGATGACTACCCCTTCCTATTCTCCCTTGATTGCATGATATGGATGTTTAAGAGAATTTAAATTTGTTTGGTTGTGTAACTATTAACAGGGTTGTGCTGATGTTACAATTTGGATGTTGATTTTAAATTTCTTATGCTTATGACTGGTTTCTGCTTAGGTAATTTGGTTCTTGGTTGGGCCCTTATTTCTGTATGTCTGTGTTCTAACTACTGACGAGTTGCCTTGTGCTTTAGACTGGATTAACTTGAAAGGTTCCTGCAGTTCTTTGAATCTTTTCGATGATGCCAAAAGGGGGAAGAAGGAAATGTTGGGGTGTTTGTGACCTAACTCATCTGTTTTAATTGTTCTGTTACTTTTTGTTTTTTGTTCTGGTTTATGTTTACTCAGGTTCTTGGTCAACATTTGTTTGTCATCATCAAAAAGGGGAACTTGTTGAGAGCTGGTTTTGAAGCATGACAAACAGGAAGGACTCCGAGGGTCATGCAAAGGACCTAGTCCTTGGAATGAAGAGCACGCTGGATCGAAAAGATTACGGGTTGCAAATCCCTGTGGAACTAGGAGTAGTGGCGCGTGGTTGCATACATATCCTAGTCAGACTAAAAGAGGCGGTGCCCAGGCTGTGTCTTCGAAGTGTGAAAAAGAGTTAGACTACAACATGGAAAAGAGTTACTACAAATCCTAACTTACCATAATTAAGAGGATTCCCTGTAGGACTCAACTAGGGTTACAAGACCCATATAAATGCAAGCAGTGGAGACAGCCGAAACTCAGTTATTCACAAATAGAGAGTTGAGAGCATACAAAGGCGATCTGAGAACTGTCTACGTGAGTAAACTGGAGAAGACAACTAAATTGCATGCAGAGTATTGAGTCTAGATTTTCTGTCTAGGTTCATCGAGTTGTAAGTTGTCATCGTGTTGAGCTTTCATTGTTTTACCTATTTGCTTATCTTAGAAGCATATGTACTAGGTGAATTCTTTTGTGATTACTAGAAAAGCTAGTGAGTAGCTTTGATTAGTGATTAGGGTCTAGAGTGTAGCCCCTTGGTTACAGAGTTTGTAATCAGAAACGTTGCTCTTGTGTTAGTGGATTCAGTTCTAAAATCCCAGAGTGTGCACGTGGGTCGTGGTTTTTCTCCCTTGAGCAAGGAGTTTTCCACGTAAAATTCTTGTGTCCTTGTGTATGTGGTGTTGTGTGCTCCAGAGTAGAAGGCAGCGTAAGAGAGACTGAAGAACCCTGTTTTACGCGTAGAAGAACAAGGATTCTTGTGACGAAAATCGGGAGACACTATTCAACCCCCTTCTAGTGTCTCTAGGAGGTGCATAAAGTATAACAGTCCTCGATCAACCTTCCCTTTCTGGATAACATATTGAACTGCCTCATGGGAAGATTAAAGTTGAGATGTAGAACGTCCATCCAAATGTATTGATTTTTACTTAAAAGTGGTTAAGCAGAGCTCTTCAGAAAGAAATAAAAAGATTCTACCGGGTAACTTTTCATTTTCTTAACATGGTAACCAAAATAAACAAAATTTTACTCCTACTTAATAACACTCTTACACCTTTTTCTATGGATTAAAGGTGGATTGTACTTGACATAGTACTATTTAGTGAATGTTTTAAAACTACCTTTATAAGCACTTAAGCTTTCAAAGTACTGCTGAAAATTGATCATAGATAAGTTGTAATCAAAACTTATATAAATGATCGTAAAGCACATTAACAAACCTCAACATATTTTTAAAGGATATATAGTTGAAACTTTGACACCCACTTCAGGAATCTCTAAATTCCGAACCATCAACCTTAAGTGTAACTTGTCAAAAATATCTGCAAATGTCGAATCCATGAGACTCTTTGCTTCTTCTTTAGCATAAGAAGTTTGTACATGAACGGTAGAACACATGTCAGAAAGATAGTAGGTGAAAATGCAAAACCAATATAAAAAGAGAACAACACGGAACACACACAAACAATGAGGAGTCAATAAAACATGACTACATGAGCATGGTCAGCAAATAAGAGCTAATGAAGTTTATTACAATTAAAGATCTAAAAACAGATATATGCCACAAAATTAAAACTCTACATACCTAAGTTAATTATATACAAGACACAAACATCTGAGGGAGTGTGGGCGGGTTTCGCTTTTGAATTTTTTGTATTTATCTTCATCATTTTCATCTTCCATGAAGGAAGTAAGGATGATTAATATATGTAGTTCATCTTTAACTCCTTTTTGTTTGTTCTTCATTAAGTGAAGAAACAAATAAAGCAATTAGTTTCATATAGAATGAACATGCACTGTGGCACCACAAAGCTTCAACTGAGCGTGAATGGAAGAATTTATAATGACCATCAATATCTACATTAAATCCTTTTCGAATATGAATCGACTGGTATGGCTAATGTTTGAAGATGAGTCTCGCAACTCTTCAAATTAATCAGTTTAGCTTATCTCAAGAGACACTTAATAAATGTATTTATTGGAAGATAAATAAATTTCAAAGCATTGAATTGGTGGAAAGAACTTCACACTCTAGTATCTTCTGCCCCTCAACCTGATTCATGTACTTTAACTAAGAAAATCGAACACCACATTTAAATGTAGCCTTATTCAATGACGGCTATCTGTGCAGGTAGCAAAGTCGTGGACGTGGTAATTTTGAATGGTTCGCCTTTTGATATATTTATTGAACATTTTCTTCATTTATTGTATGGTAATTAGTGGTGAATTTTGATATTTACTTAAACTTTAGTCTTATTGGAATTATAAAGATATAAGTAATTAATTGGTGAATAATGGATGACTATTTTATTTTACTAAAGGGCGTTTTAGTCCATTACCTTTAAAATAGGGGCATTTTGGTATTTTAACTTTCACTTTGAGGATTCTCACTTTTAATATAATATGATATGATATGATTATTAAATTCAATGTCCAATTTAATATTGCCACATAAATTAAAATGGGGAGTAACTAAATATCTGAAACAAAGTCAACCAAATTAATATTAAATATCCCGAGGAGGTACTATTATATTGTTACACTAATTAATTTCGTTTTGAAAATCCACTTCAAATTTCAATCTTAGCGCTGTATAAGTGTGAGACCAATCCATTGCAGCTTTATCCACGTATGACAACATATGTTACATTTTATCATCTGAAAAATTAAACTGTTTGGAGAAACATAACTTTTGTATTTAATTACATAGTAATATTTTGTCTCAACACGCTTTCACGTGTGTGTCTGAAAATTTTTAATGGCCAAATAAAAATGACTACTTTTCTTCAAAAAAACCTTCTTTTACATATTTGAATCATTGATCGATATGTCTGCTCTTATGACTAGCTAGCTCATTTAAAAGTTTAAATGGTTAGAGAGAACGCAGGCCTTATGACTCTAAATATATTTTTGTCTCAACACCTTTATAAAACAAATGGTTAGCTATTATACTCTATGCACCTCCTAAAGATACTAGAAGGGAGGGGTTGAATAGTGTCTACCGATTTTCGTTTCAAGAACCTGATTCTTCTGAATTAAGAACCCAATTCTTGCCTTTGCAATTCAGCTGTTTCAACCACTGCAACACACACTAAATACACACACAGAGAACACGAGGATTTTACGTGGAAAACTCCTTGCTCAAGGGAGAAAAACCACGACCCACACTCTGAGATTTGTGAACTTAATCCACTAACACAACGAGCAAGTTTCTGATTACAAGACACTGTAACCAAAGGGCTACACTCTAGACCCTAATCACTACTCAAAGCTAAACTCTAGCTTTTCAAGTAATTTATCACAAGTTCACCTAATACATATGCTTCTGCAATAAGCCAATAGGTAAAAACAATGAAAGCTCAAACTAAGACAACTTACAACTCAATAAACCTAGACAGAATATCTAGAATTGAACAACTCCAGCACGTCAGTTGTCTTCTTCAGTTTACTCACGTAGAAAGATGCTAGATCGCCTTTATATGCTCTCAATTCTCTGTTTGTGAATAACTGATTTACGACTGCATCAACTACTTGTATTTATACGGGCCTTGTAACCCTAGTTGAGTCCTACAAGGAATCCTTGCAATTATGGTAAGGCAGGATTCCCAGCAACTTCTTTCCTTGTTGAAGTCCAACTCCTATTTACACTTCGAAGATACAGCCTGGGCACCGTCTCTTTTAGTCTGACGAGGATATATATTCATTCACGCGCCACAATTCCTAGTTCTGCAGGGATTAGCAACCCGCAACTCTTTTCGATCAGACGTGCCCTTCTATCCAAGGACTAGGTTCTTCTCCAAGACCACTGAGTCCTTCTCGTTTGTCATTCTTCAAAACCAAAGCTCAACAAATTCCTCCCCTTTTTGATGATGACAAACAAATGTTGCCAAAGAACCTGGATAGAGAAAATTTCCCAAAAACACAAAAACAAAAGGTAACAAGTTCAAGAGAATTAAAACAGATAAATTAGGTCACAAACACCCGTCACAAACACCCCAATATTTTCTTCTCCCCCCTTTTGGCATCATCGAAAAGAATCAAATACCTGCATGAACCTGTTAGTACTATCCAGTCTAGAGCACAAGGCAACAAGTCAACAAAAAAATACACAGAAGCAGGGGTAAGGGCCCAACAAGAACCAAATACTGTAAAGCAAACAGTCATAAACATGAGAATTTAAAATCATTATCCAGGGTGTGACAGCAGCACTACCCTATCCATTAGCACACAGCCAAAATAAATTGTTTTAAATAATCATCACATGTGCAAGAGAGAATGGAAGGAATTAACAGCCGTTAGGAGAAAGAACAGGAGGGTAGGACAAGAGGACTCAAGACTGAAGATTGAAGTATTTTACAAGTGCCTCAAGATGCTTTGTATTTTTGGCCCTCTCCATCACAAGCTCAGCCTCGTACTTGTGGCAGTCTATCTTCAAACGATCAATTTCTTGATCCTTCATCTTCAGCTGTCTGTGAAGCTCTGCATTTTCTGTATTCACTTCAAGAACATGAGTCTCCAGCTCCTTCACAGCATCAATGGCCTCCTCAAGTCCATAGTCCTCACTCTCCTCAGCTAGCTCTTGCTTGACCTGCATAGGTTTCTTAGAAGCTCTCCTCTCATTGAAGAAGTCACAATTTTTAAGCACATTGTGCCCTGATCCACGCTCAATCTTACACCATTAATGGTGAAGGGCGGTCGTCAAAGTATAATACCCGATGTGAGTCGGGGTCGACTTTCCAAGAGAACTAGCACGTCAAGTGAGAGAGTTGCAAATAGATATTCAAATGAGGTTTAGTATTGAGTCCTAGAAGTATGATTTGTTCTATGAAAACTATGATTAATTCTAAAGTATAAGCAATTAAACGAGTAAGTTGTTAAATATTACTAGACTAGGGGTGTAAGCGACTATTAGTGACTTCCTATCAACGGTGTTCCCACTTCACTTTCTCAACACAAGTATAATTATGGTCGAGCATTCCGATCGTGATCTCTAGAATCCTTCCGGCCTAGAAGAGATCTTTCACAACCCGCTCGTCAAAGCCTTAGTTGAATGCTTAAAGCACTACTCAATGACCCAAGGAAAGGAGACCTCTTCCGAGCGTAACCCTTTTTAGATGAGTTAGTCTATAAAGATAGCCTATCAACTCAAATCCTTGCCAACTCCACTATTCTATACTAGTTAATCTCTTCCGAGTCTTTAACTAGCAATGTAGACAAGAAATCCCAAATATCATAGATTTTGGAATTTTGATGTTATTGTAATGAGGAGTTGGATAATTGTTGCTTGTGTTATGTTGAGTAAAATGAAACAACACCCATTGATTTTCTATCACTATAGCATATTTACACCCCTAGTTATGAGTTCAGCTACTCATAACTAGAGTTTGAATCATAGCAATAAAGATGTAATGAAAAGATGAAATCATGTTGGACATAAGTTTGAATTGATATATGGAATCAAGATTCAAAGTTACAAGATTAGAAGCTTACAAATCGATGTTAAAACCTCTTCTTAGCTCCCAAAGTCGCCCATAATATAGAGTAAAATGTAATGTCAGAGTTTTTGTAATAAAACCCTAACTTTCCTATTTATACTCCTAAGAAAAATTACACAAAAAAAAAAATCTTCTTCCGTCCCAATTGTGCTGACCGCACAATATTGTGCTGATCGATTGTGCTGACTGCACAATATTGTGCTGACCGATTATGCTGACCGCACAAATTCTTGAAAACTTGAAGTAGTTTACTGCTTCATTTTGCATTTTTGTGCGGACCATTGTGCGGAGCATTGTGCGCACAGCACAATATTGTGCGGTCGCACAATGCTCTTTTGAGCTGTACATTCTCTTCCTCTTCATTTGTTTCATGTTGTGCGGAGCATTGTGCTGTGTTGCACAAATTTGTGCGGTCCGCACAATATTGTGCGGCCCAGTACTTTGGCTTGACACTTGCTCCATTTCGCACGACTCCAACTTCGACTCGACTCGGCCTTCTTTTGTGTTCTTTCCGCTCAGTTTCTGGGCTTGAGCGTTTAAACTAAGTAGTACCTGGAATCACACAACATTACATAAGAATTGGTCGTAAAATTAGCTTAAGAACACATAAAATTCCTATAAAGGAAGGCTCAAAGTCGGTAAAATGCCGACTTATTAACACCCCCAAACTAGAACTTTTGCTTGTCCTCAAGCAAAACACACTTCAATGGACCCTAATGCAACTAAAAGTTATGAAAGCAATTAAGAGAATGAGTAAAAGAATGTTCCATGTCATAGCTAGCCCTCAGTGGCTGGTGGAGAACTGGATGCAGCAGCAGCGGTGGACAAGGGACCCTCAAGGGTCGGTGGAGAGATAGATGCCTCAGCAGCAGTGGGACCCTCAAGGGTCGGCTGAGTATCTGCAGGCTCTGTCTGGAGTGGAGTGGTAGTGGCAGCGGCAGGCAATGGCTCATGTGTCTCTGTCTGCTCAACCCTAGCTATAGAAGTGGCCTGCCTATCCAAGATGTCAAGCTCCCGACGCCTGATAAGCTCCTCGCGCTCGGGATCCTCCTCTTCCTCGTCATCCTCATCATCTACATCCTCAGCCGCAGATTTCCTCCCTGTCTCCTCCAAGAACGAGACATTGTGCGGTGGCTCCAATTGGATTGTGTGGTCGCACAACATTGTGCTGACCCGCACAATTTTCCATTTTCGTGCAGTGGCCTCATAACAATTGTGCTAGGTAGCACAATGTTGTGCCTTCTCACTCTTTATCATTCTCGGGCACTTTTGAGCACGACTCCGCACAATCCCATTCCTTAAGCCACAATTGGACTCCTTTCTTCACTTTTGATCAACTTCATACCTACAAACACCATCCACTCAAGAACAAGTGAGGAGCATCACAATATATCTACAAAACGTGCATGAATTTAAACATGGGTTGCCTCCCAAAAAGCGGCTAATTTAACGTCATGGCAAGACGAGTACCAAAATCACACTTTTCTCTCCATTTTGTAAATGTGAATTGTCTCTCTAATTTTGAATCAAGTTTTTCATTGTGCTTCCGGGGTGGTGGTACAAATTTCAAGGTTCCAAAGGCCGAATAATTCATTTTGCACTTCTTGGCCTTCAAGTGAGGAATGTCATTTTTTTTTCTTGGCATGGCGAACTCAACAATGTACCCATTTTGCTCATCAATGCCAAAGTCATCACAAGGTGCTTGTTCTTCCATTTCCATTGCCTCATGCACACATAGGGTTGAAAAATGAAGTGAATGAGGGCCAACTTTTTTGAACACCAATGGAGCACCAAGTATGACATACTCCTCTTCAACTATGCTAGAGTCTTCATCACAAAAGTTCTTTATTTCCGCTCTAGACTCCAACACAAATTTCTTGTTCACGACATCATTACCAAATATCTTGAAGATGTGATCACTTTCATGAGTTCCCATGATTTGACTTGTGCTCTCTTCCACAAATTCGCTCATTTCTAGCATATCGTTCACTATTTCTTCATGTTGAGCCTTGGAGGCTTCAACCACTTCATGCACTAGAATGTTCAAGACACGAGCTTCAAGATAAAATTGGTTCACTCTTTGTCCTAGTTCTTCCTTTTCATGTTTGAGATCCCAACCTTCGATATTTAAGTCGTGAAGGCATGCTTCATGGACTTTTATTTTTCGAGCTTGATCTCGGAGCCAAGCTCGGCTCACAATTTCTTCTTCATCCCAATTGTTCTTTTCTTCAATAATTCTTTTTGATTTTCAAGCACATCTTCAATGGAGGATTTTTCTTGGAACTCAACCTCATCTTCTATATAACGTCTTTGTTGAAATTTGGCAACACCCTTAGCTTGTTGATCATTGAAGGTGTCAAACAATTGGCTCAATTGAGTTTCCAAGTTGTGAATTGCTAAGCCATTTTGATGGATCGTTTCTTTTATTTCATTGAAGGCTTCGGCATTTTCACAATTGTTTTTAAGTATTTGCTCCATCAAATGTTCCAATCTTTCATTTTCATTGCATTCATCTAGTGAAGTCGATAGGTCCATCTCTTCTTGAAACCTCTCTTGGATGCCTTTCCACTCGGGTTCAAGCTCCATGTTCATGTTTGCATTTGCCCAATCAAACTCATAAGAATCATTACCATCATTATAAAAATCATTGGAAGAAGAATAAGGAATATTAGGACAACTGTCCCAATGGCCATTTTGACCCCCACACTCATGACATATGTCCCACTCAAAGGGTTGAGAAGGTTCGCACAACTCAGCCCCGGAAACAATTTGACAATCTTGCCAATGGTGAGGTCCGCCACAATAAGGACAAGAGTCACTCATGTATGGATTTTCAATATGGGACCAATTTTTGGTTCCATGATGCCATTTCAAGATGACTACCACTAATCTGAACTAACTAACTAACGCAAGTAAACACTACACACAAACAAATATTTATAATTTACAAAGAACATTACTACTATTCACAATTTTAACAAGAACGGTTCACAAAGTTTGGAACTAAGCCAACTAGCTCAACTCTTCAAACTACTCTAATACGCCAATTGTTGGTTGTAATTGGGGTTCCGCAAGTTCCGATTAGGATTTCTCCTATAAGCCATGTTTCACCTACACAAGGTAAAACCAAAACCAAAAGTAAAATGCTAGGACTTGCGAACTAAACAACTTTGATAAACTAATGCAACTCAATATTGAAACCGTAGTTCCCCGGCAACGGCGCCAAAATTTGATCTACGCTCAAGCTTACACTATTAATGGTTAAGGGCGGTCGTCAAAGTATAATACCCGATGTGAGTCGGGGTTGATTTCCCAAGGGAACTAGCACGTCAAGTGAGAGAGTTGCAAATAGATATTCAAATGAGGTTTAGTATTGAGTCCTAGAAGTATGATTTGTTCTATGAAAACTATGATTAATTCTAAAGTGTAAGCAATTAAACGAGTAAGTTGTTCAATATTACTAGACTAGGGGTGTAAGCGACTATTAGTGACTTCCTATCAACGGGTGTTGCCACTTCACTTTCTCAACACAAGTATAATTATGGTCGAGCATTCCTATCGTGATCTCTAGAATCCTTCCGGCCTAGAAGAGATCTTTCACAACCCGCTCGTCAAAGCCTTAGTTGAATGCTTAAAGCACTACTCAATGACCCAAGGAAAGGAGACCTCTTCCGAGTGTAACCCCTTTTAGATGAGTTAGTCTATAAAGATAGCCTATCAACTCAAATCCTTGCCAACTCCACTATTCTACACTAGTTAATCTCTTCCGAGTCTTTAACTAGCAATGTAGACAAGAAATCCCAAATATCATAGATTTTGGGATTTTGATGTTATTGTAATGAGGAGTTGGATAATTGTTTCATGTGTTATGTTGAATGAAATGAAACAACACCCATTGATTTTCTATCACTATAGCATATTTACACCCCTAGTTATGAGTTCAGCTACTCATAACTAGGGTTTGAATCATAGCAATAAAGATGTAATGAAAAGATGAAATCATGTTGGACATAAGTTTGAATTGATATATGGAATCAAGATTCAAAGTTACAAGATTAGAAGCTTACAAATCGATGTTAAAACCTCTTCTTAGCTCCCAAAGTCGCCCAAAATATAGAGTAAAATGTAATGTCAGAGTTTTTGTTATAAAATCCTAACTTTCCTATTTATACTTCTAAGAAAAATTACACAAAAAAAAAATCTTCTTCCGTCCCAATTGTGCTGACTGCACAATATTGTGCTGACCGCATAATATTGTGCTGACTGCACAAATTCTTGAAAACTTGAAGTAGATACTGCTTCATTTGCATTTTTGTTGTGCGGTCGTACAATGCTCTTTTGAGCTGTACATTCTCTTCCTCTTCATTTGTTTCATGTTGTGCAGAGCATTGTGCTGTGTTGCACAAATTTGTGCGGTCCGCACAATATTGTGCGGCCCAGCACTTTGGCTTTACACTTGCTCCATTTCGCACGACTCCAACTTCGACTCGACTCGGCCTTTTTTTGTGTTCTTTTCGCTCAGTTTCTGGCCTCGAGCGTTTAAACTAAGTAGTACCCTGGAATCACGCAATATTACATAAGAATTGGTCGTGAAATTAGCTTAAGAACACATAAAGTTCCTATAAAGGAAGGTTCAAAGTCGGTAAAATGCCGACTTATCATGCCCAAACATCTGATGAATGGTTGGCTTCTTCCCAGCTTCCAGGGGAACCCCAAAATGCTCAAGTACTTGCTGGAGGATATAGGAATGCACCAGAGAATGTGGCTTTTGATCAGTATCTGCAATCCTCTTGATATGTCTAATGATTAGCCCAGGTAAATTTATTCTTACCCCCCTATCCAGCAAGTCCATATATGTCAGGTCTAGAGTACTAGCTTCACTGTTTCTTTCTCCTCTAGGCAGAAAGAACTTGTGCACAAACTCAAACAACAACTAGTGTGCTGGTTCCATCTGCTTCTTATCCACCTTCCTTTCCTTCCTTAGCTTAGGTTTTCCTGAGAATTTCTTGACCACACTTAGAGGAGTTACTCCATCAGTCCTCTTGGGCCACTTCAATTTTATATACCTGCAATAACCTTCAGCAGGTATGTCAAGAATCACCCCAAGCTCAGTTCTCCCAAATTCTATCTCAACTCCCTTCACAATGGTGAACACTCTCCTGGCATTTACTCTCTGCAGTTTGTGTAAAACTCCCTGATCTCATCAACAAATAACATCCTCTCTTTGTTTGCAAACAAACAAGCCATCCTTGGTCACCAATCATTCTCAGCAGTGGCTTCATGTGATGTTCCTTCTCATCATGCAAGATACTACCAGGCAGCACCTGATGCTTTGCAAAGAAAGCCACTCTATCAACTTCTTCTTCAGAACCTCTCCTTCTCTTCCGGTTCTCTGCTTCACTGTCAGTCTCAGAGTCACTTGGCTCTACATAACTACCAGCCTCGTCACTCTCTTCCTTTACCTCCTTAGCTTCCTTCTCTTCTTCCTTTTTCTTTGCCTCTCTGTCTCTCACATTGGTAATTGTTCTTTCCAACTTCCCAACAGCCTCCAACTTTTGCTTCAAAGCAGATCTAGTTCCAACTCTCCTGTCATCACTTTCTTTACTTGGTTCATCAACCAACTTGCTTTTTGACAGTGGCATTCCCCTTTCACCAGTCTCCTCCTCTTATCAGGCTCTACTCTGTTTTCCTTCACAAACACTACCTCTTCTTCCTCTTCCTCACACACTAGCTTCTCATCTTCCTCACCGAACTTTCTTTTCAACTTTTTCTTCTGTGTTTCTTCTATTTTCTTGGTTACCTCTTCTCTCTCAATTTTTTCTTTCTCAATCTCCTCTTCCTTTTCTTCTTCTGAATCTGTCCAATTAAGTTCTGCATCATTGACCTCAGTAGGATCTGGGCAAGAAGCAAGTTCTCGACTCAGACCCTGTGAAGTCTCAGCAAAACTAGGTCCTCCCACTGCTGGACCTTTAGGGACAGGTACCCCCTTCACCCTCCTCAGCACTCACAGCACTAGCACTTGGTTCATCTACACATTTCTTAAGGGATTCGACCAAATCATCTTCCCTTAGTCGTTCTATCACTCTCCCTGCAACATGCACACCTAAATCTGTCTTTCCTACTACAGGCACATGCAATTTTACCTTAGATTCTTCCTGAACTACCTTTTCATTTGCTTCAACTTTGTTCCCCTACCAGTTTTGTCACCAGTATCTACTTCTCCTACAATTTCATCTAGTCCTGCTACTAGGGTTTCAGTATCCACTGTACCAGGGCTTTTTATTTCCTTTAAACAACAGAAGTAGATAGGATAGGATCAGGGTTTACCTCAGCCGAAGGCTCGGATGAAACTTGTGCAGTCGGCGTAGTAGACACAGTTCTTGACAACATTTTCTTGACCAGTTTCTTTTCTCCCTTTTTAAGAAATTTAGTTCGTGCCACAGCAAACCTTTCAGCAAGGGTAGTTGGAGGATGTTTTGCGGATGATTTCTTGAGACTCTTTGTGGGTGAAGTGGACGAGGATTGTACTGAGATATGATGAAATTTGTTAGGGTTTTGACTGAGATTTCAAGAATTTTTCTGTCTTGAACTTTTGAGAGAGAGTGTAGATTTGAAGAAGCGATGTTGTTGAAGGTGTGAGTTTTATGTGTATTTGACGAAAGGGAAAGAGTTTTGGTGATTAGACGGTTTCTAGGGAAGCCAAAGAAATAATGAGATGAAAGTGAAAAAGCAGCTTTTTGAAATTTTTGAAAACTGGGAAGGGTTATGGATTTGACAGTTATGGACTTATTTAATTTAGCCTTTTCAAGTAGTGGGGTCCTAACAAGTCAAATAGAATTCTATCCCAAAAAGGAATGTGTTCCTATAATTTAGGACAGTTATCGAAACATGGAGGATCACCCTTTACACACGTATAATTGACAATTTAATTTCAGTTATGACTTCTATCATGCAAGGTAGTGTGACTGTACCTGGACATGATTCCTCATACTTCAGTTGGTTCCTTCTCAGTACGTACATAGTCGGTTCTTCATGGGATCACATTATCCTCACCTGGTGCTCAAAAGCTGAACAAGTATACTTAATAAAATACAAAATTAGACTGAACAGTAATACAGAATTTTACACAGAGATAATTGAATACTTAACTAACCAATCATTGTGGGACCACCTGCTGGGTCATCCGTGTATTTTGGTCATCCCTAATTCCAACCTATTCCTCTTAAATTGTACCTTGTTCAATGCTTTGGTAAATATGTCAGCAATTTGATCTTCAGTCCTGCAAGAATTCATAGTAATCAGACCATTTTCCACATTATCTCTAATGAAATGGTGTCTAATATCAATATGCTTGGTTCTTTTGTGTTGGACTGGGTTCTTGGCAATATTCACTGTACTTGTGTTATCACAGAAAATTGGCACTACTCCACATTTGATACCAAAGACCTCCAACTGTTGTTTGATCCATAGCAGTTATGAGCAACATGATGCAGCTGCTACATACTCAGCTTCCGCAGTAGACAGTGCAACTGAGTTTTGCTTCTTTGTAGCCCAAGAGACCAAACAAGGACCAAGAAAGTGTTCCATTCCTGAAGTGCTTTTCCTATCCACCAAATGACCTGCATAATCTGCATCAGCAAAACCAATTAGTTCAAAAGTACCTCCCCTTGGGTACCAAAGATTTAGGTCCTGAGTTCCTTTCAAGTATCTCAGGATCCTCTTCACAGCTGTCAGATGTGACTCCTTGGGCTTGGACTGAAATCTAGCACACAGTCCCACACTGTATACTATATCAGGTCGACTGGCTGTGAGATAGAGGAGTGAACCTATGATTCCTCTATATTTTGTTATGTTTGTTGAAGAACCTAGTTCATCCATATCCAGCTTGGTTCCAGGAGCAATGGGCGTAGTCATTTCTTTTGCTCCCTCCATGTCAAATTTCTTCAGTAGTTCCTTGACATATTTTTGCTGATAAATCATAGTCCCTTCAGGCATTTGCTTTATCTGCAGTCCAAGGAAGAAATTTAGTTCACCCATCATGCTCATTTCAAATTCACTTCCCATCAGATCAGCAAAACCCTTTGCATAGCTTCTCATCAGTGGCTCTAAAGATGATATCATCGACATACACCTGAACCACCAATAGGTCCTTTCCTTTCTTCTTGAGAAATAGCGTGTTGTCAATCTTTCCTCTCGAGAAACCATTCTTCAGCAGGAATCCTGAGAGTCTTTCATACCAGGCTCTAGGGGCTTGCTTCAATCCATAGAGAGCCTTGTCCAGTTTGTAAACATGATCAGGAAATTCATTGTTCACAAAGCCTGGTGGCTGTATTACATATACCTCTTCATTCAAGTAGCCATTCAGGAAGGCGCTCTTTACATCCATCTGATATAGTGTGAACTCCATGTATGTGGCAAAGGCAATCAACATTCTGATGGCCTCCATCCTTGCGACTGGTGCAAAGGTTTCATCATAATCTATTCCTTCTTCCTGACTATATCCTTGAACCACTAATCTTGCCTTGTTCCTTGTTACTATACCATGCTATCCAGTTTGTTCCTGAACACCCATTTTGTTCCAATTATTGATCTGTCCTTCGGCTTAGGAACTAGGTGCCACACTTTGCTTCTTTCAAATTGACGAAGTTCCTCCTGCATGGCTAGAATCCAATCTGGATCTTCTAGAGCTTCTTTTACATTCTTTGGTTCCAGATATGAGAGGAATGCAATGAATGCACAGAAGTTCTTCAAGGCTGATCTGGTCATGATTCCTGTGTCTAGTTCAGATAAAACATTCTCCAAGAGGTGAGAGCTTTGATGTTTCCATTGCCTCAGTTGAATATGACTGGAAGAACCTGCAGCATTATCTTGAGGGGGTTCTTCCTGACTTGCTGGATCATCAGCTTCATCTGATGTTCCCCCTGTCATGTTGACTCCTTGTTCTAGTGTGCTCAGAATCTCTCCTGATGTCTCTTTGTCTTCTGAGTCTTCCAGTTCATCTACACCCTCTTCCCGACTTAGGCCAATCACTTGATCATCTACCTCAGTTTCCCCCAAGGCCTTATCAGATTCATCAAATACTACATGCATACTTTCCTCCACTGTTTGTGTTCTTTTGTTAAACACTTTGTATGCTTTGCTTTGAGTGGAATAACCATGGAATATTGCTTCATCACTCCTAGGATCGAACTTACCCAATGGTTCCTTTCCATTGTTGTGAACAAACTATTTACAACCAAAGGGTTTCAGATGAGCAATATTTAGTTTTCTTCCTCCGAGTAACTCATATGGAGTCTTGTCAAGAATTGCTCTGATGGAACACCTGTTCAGCAGATAGCATGCAGTGTTTATTGCTTCAGCCCAAAAGTTTCTTGCAAGCCCACTTGACAACAGCATAGTCCTTGCCATATCCTCCAGGGACCTGTTCTTCCTTTCAACCACACCATTTTGTTGGGGAGTTCTTGGTGCAGAAAAGTTATGATCTACGCTGTTCTTTGCACAATACTCAGAAAATTTTGAGTTTTCAAACTCAGTTCCATGATCAGATCTGATGCTGATGAGTTCTAGATTTAACCTTTTCTGCACTACACCAGCCCAGTCTTTAAAACTGTCAAACGCTTCATCTTTGGATGCCAAGAACAAGGTCCATGTGTACCTAGAGTAGTCATCAACAATCACGAACACGAATCTCTTTTATCCTCTGCTCCTGACTCTCATGGGTCCACATAGATCCATATGCAATAGCTCCAGTGGCTTTGATGTACTTACCACCTTCTTGGACTTAAAGGATGATTTCACATGCTTTCCCCTTACACACGCATCACACATTTGTATGTTTTCAAATTTCTTGCTTGGCAATCCACTAACCAGCTCCTTAAGTACAAGCTTGTTCTGTTGTGAGAGACTTGCATGACCCATCCTTTTCTGCCATAGCTGCGAGTCGCTTTCTTGCACATTCAAGCATGTCAAGTTGTTTTCAGGTAATGACTTCAGCGATGCTTTGTACACGTTGTTCACCCTCTTTCCTTCCATAACAATTTCTCCACTCTGTAGGTTCTTCACAATGCATCCTACAGAGGAGAAGCTCACTTCATTACCTCTATCACATAGTTGGGAGATGCTCAATAGATTGTGTCTGAGACCATCAACACAGTAGACATTTTCAATTGCATGATCCAGAGTTCTCCCAATCTTTCCAATTCCCACGATCTGACCACTTTTTCCTCCTCCGAAGGCCACACTGCCTCCCTGAAATGCTGCGAGTGAGAGAAAATTTCTTCTATCTCCTGTCATGTGCCTTGAACAACCACTATCAAGAATCCAGCTTGGGTTATTCTCGCTCACTCCAGCCTGCAAAACAGATTAGGGGTTAGCCTTAGGAACCCAGACAAGCTTGGGTCCTTTCTTACGAGAGAATGGATAAATCAAATCCTATCTAGCCCATTTTGGTAGAACACTTCTTTTATTCTTGGCCTTTGCCTTGCTAACATTCATGCACCTTTGTTTGTAGTGTCCAGTTTCACCACAAAAGGTACACAACATGTTGCAAGGCAGCCCCACGTACTTGCTCTTTGGATTATATGGAGGCAATGGTTTCTTGAATCCTAAACCTTGTTTTTCCTTGTTTTGATTTTCAAGAACTCAGTTCATTGCCTCTGATGATCTATTCCATTTTGTTAATCTGGTAAGCTCGAATTCAGATTTTTCAACCTTTTGGTTTAAAATCCTGTTCTTTTCAGTTTTCTGATACAGAATCTCATTAGCTCTTTTCAGTTCATTTTCTAGAAAGGTTTGAACTTCACTTATTACGTGCTTACCATTTATACTCTCTCTTAACTGATTGCATTTCAATTCTAGTTCAGTGATCTTAGAATTTGACACAAGAGTCTGCCCTTTTAAGATGGCGTTGACCTCTTCTAGTTCAATGTTTTGTTCTAGGAGACTCTTGTGCTTGATTCTGAGATCACCTAGCTCTTCAGTTAATTTATCCTTTTCAATTTTCTCCTTTTCATAACCCTCAATCAAAGTGGCAGTGATCAGAATTAAATTTTCAGTAGAGTATGTATGTAAGGTTTCCTTAAGGTCAGATAAACATACCTCTGCTGAATGAGCAGTTTCAGCTCCATCAGTTGCCATAAGGGCAGAGTCCTTCTTTTGGCTGTCATCTGTGTACAACTCCTTCAGCTTTTCCCAGACTTACTTGGTGGACTTGCATTCAAGTATCCTTGCTAGCACATCATAGGTAAGTCCTCTCCTCAGGTACAATGCAGCCTTGGAATTTGCCTGTAACCAATCTAGATCTTGAGGATCTAGTTCTTCCACCTCCTTTGGCACTAGAATTCCATTTGCTGCTCTCTTCACAGGGACATGAGGTCCTCTCTTCACAATCAGCCAAAGACTATAATCAGTTGCTTGCAGGAAGATTTTCATCTGTTTCTTCCAGCTCTTATAGTTAGTCCCGTTGAACACAGGTGACTTTGACGGATCTTTCCCTCCTCTGAACTCTCGAGGGTCTTCTTCATCTGAACTGATGTCTGTCAGGCCCATCAGTGCTAGTGGTGAGTTATCTCCAGAATCCTTTTCATGATCAGATTCACTGTCAGTTGGTCCCCATGTGGCATAGAAGGCTTCCTTCTTCTTTCTTCTTTATGCTCTGAAGTTTGGAGGTCGTCTTGACTTCTTCTTATCTTTGTCATTGTCCTTTGACGTCTCCTTCTCATTTTCCTTAGATGCTCTATTTTTCATCCATTCTATTTCCCACATAGGACAATCCATAACGGCGTGATCTTTCTTGAAACACTTAAAGCATCCTGAGTAATCCGGATTGTCGACTATGTTCTTCCTGCCAGAATTCTCCTTGCCACTTCTTTTGAAGCCTTTGAATCTACCCAGGTTAAGCTTCTGTCTTAGGGCACTAATCATTGCTGCTTCAACTGATTGCAAGTCAACATATTCATCAGTTTCCTCAGTTGCTTCAAGCGCAAGGGTCTTGTCCTTCTTCAAGACTGGCTTAGCTTTTGAGTCTTTCATCATTTCATGAGTTTTCAAGCTACCAACTAGTTCTTCAAGTTTGATGGATCTAAGAGGTTTAGACTCAATGTTGACAGTCATCTTAGGTTCCCACGCTTCAGGAAGCACATTTAGAATCGTATCAACCATCTCTACTTCTTCCGATTCCATATCCAGGGATCTCATCTCATTAGTAATGATGGTTAGCCTGGTCATCATATCCTGGATTGATTCCCTCTCACCCATAGAGAATAATTCAAATTGTCTCTTCAGCATTCTTCTCTTTGAGTCCTTTACTTCGGTGGTTCCTTCATGCGCAACCAGCAGAGTATCCCAAATTTCCTTAGCCGATTTGTAAGATGATACTCTGTTGAACTCCTCAGGACCAAGACCACAAATGACCAGACGTTTGGCTTTGTGATTCTTTTCAATATCTTATAATCCGCCTCATTGAACTCCTCTTTCAGTTTAGGTTCTTGTTTGGCAGTGGCTCCTTCACCAACTATTTTAGTAGGAATCAGGTTTCCTTCAGATACTATCAGCCAGAGTTGATAGTCTTCAGCACATATGTAGTTTTCCATCCTGTTCTTCAACCAAGCATAGTACTGTCCATTAAACTGTGGGGGGCTTTGAACTGACTGTCCTTCAGTAATAGTAGGTGGTGCACTCATGATTCTGATCCTTCTCAAGGTGTTAGCCTCACACGAGAAGACCCGCTCTGATACCACTTGTTATACTCTATGCACCTCCTAAAGACAGTAGAAGGGGGGGGGGGGTTGAATAGTGTCTACCGATTTTCGTTTCATGTACCTGATTCTTCTGAATTAAGAACCCAGTTCTTGCCTTTGCAATTCAGCTGTTTCAACCACTACAACACATACTAAACACACACACAGAGAACACGAGGATTTTACGTGGAAAACTCCTTGCTCAAGGGAGAAAAACCACGACCCACACTCTGGGATTTGTGAACTTAATCCACTAACACAATGAGCAAGTTTCTGATTACAAGACACTGTAACCAAGAGGCTACACTCTAGACCCTAATCACTACTCAAAGCTAAACTCTAGCTTTTCAAGCAATTTATCACAAGTTCACCTAATACATATGCTTCTGCAATAAGCCAATAGGTAAAAACAATGAAAGCTCAAACTAAGACAACTTACAACTCAATAAACCTAGACAGAATATCTAGAATTGAACAACTCCAGCACGTCAGTTGTCTTCTTCAGTTTGCTCACGTAGAAAGATGCTAGATCGCCTTTATATGCTCTCAACTCTCTGTTTGTGAATAACTGATTTACGGCTGCATCAACTACTCATATTTATACGGGCCTTGTAACCCTAGTTGAGTCCTACAAGAAATCCTTGCAATTATGGTAAGACAGGATTCAAGTCCCAACTCCTATTCATACTTCGAAGATACAGTCTGGGCACCGCCTCTTTTAGTCTGACTAGGATACATATTCATTCACGCGCCACTATTCCTAGTTCTGCAGGGATTTGCAACCCGCAACTCTTTCGATCAGACGTGCCCTTCTATCCAAGGACTAGGTACTTCTCCAAGACCACTGAGTCCTTCTTGTTTGTCATTCTTCAAAACCAAAGCTCAACGTTAGCCATATTCAGAAAGGAGTTCATGTTTTGTGCCGGCATATATAATTTTTTACATTATCATGTCATTCAAGAAGTATTTACACATAAGATTCCATAAAACGTAGGATTTGAATACCTGATTACCTATAATAACATGTCTATATGTAGTGTACTGAATAGCTCTTCTAGTACTGGATCAAACCACAGGGTCCTATGAAACAATTTTTTTGATTTAAATTATCCTCAAAAACATAATGAAAAGTTCATGCTTGAAAATAGATTCGTTCCTTCATGAAAGACTAACATATAAGAACATTTCTGGTGTATAACTGTATAAGTATATGGTGTAACACTTGCCCTTAAGGCCTAATTGTTATAGAATGACTTCATAACTGTTATAATCTAGGCACCTCCTAAAGACACTAGAAGGGGGGTTGAGTAGTGTCTACCGATTTTTCTTTGCAAGGACTTGATTCTCCTATGTCAAGAACCTTGTTCTTGACTTAACTGTTTGAACTTAGACACTACAACACACACAAACAAAAGCACAAGGAACACGGGGTTTTTCCGTAGAAAACTCCTTGCTCAAGGGAGAAAAACCACGACCCACACTCTGGGATTTTCGAACTCAATCCACTAACATAAAGAGCAAGTTTCTGATTACAAGACTCTGTAACCAAGGGGCTACACTCTAGACCCTAGTCACTCGACAAAGCTAAACTCTAGCTTTACAAAGTAATCTCTTAAAAGTTTACCTAACACAATTGCTTCTAAGATAAGCTGATAGGTAATAACACTGATCGCTTAAAACAAGGCAACTTACAACCAAGAACCTAGACAAAATATCTAGACTCAATCTTGTTAACTCCACCAGTTATCTTCCTCAGTTATCTCACGTTGAAAGTTGTTGAATCGCCTTTGTATGCTCTCAACTCTCTATTTGTGAATAACTCCCTTACGGCTGCATCAACTACTTGTATTTATATGGGCATCAGAACTAAGTTGAGTTCCACAAGGAAACCTTATAATTATGGTAAGACAAGATTCCTTGTGACTCTTTCCTTGTTTAAGTCCAACTCTTATTCGTACTTCGAAGACACAGCCTGGGCACCGCCTCTTTTAGTCTGACTAGGATGCATACTCGTTCACGCGCCACTACTCCTAGATCCGTAGGGATTTGCAACCCACAATCTTTTCGATCAGTCGTGCCCCTTCTATACAAGGACCAGGTTCTCCTCCGGAACCACTGGGTCCTTCTCGTTTGTCATTCTTCAAAATCTTTCCTCAACAAATTCCCTCTTTTTGATGATGACAAACACATGTTGCCAAGGAACCTGAATAGACAAAATTACCAAAAACACAAAAACAAAAGATATAACAGTTTGAAATTGAAAATAGATGAGTTAGGTCACAAACACTACAACATTTCCTTTTTCCCCTTTTGGCATCATCGAAAAGATTCAACCACCTGCAGGAACCAGTTAGTACTATCCAGTCTAGAGCACAAGGCAACAAGTCAGCTAAAATTTAAACACACAGAAATAAGGCTAAGGGCCCAAATAGAACCTGATATAATAAAACAGACCCAAAGCAAGCAAAAGAAATTTAAAACCATTCATCCAGGGTGTGACGACTGCACAACCCTATTAAGTACACAACATAAAACTGATTTTCTTAAAGTCACATATCAAGGAAGGACAGGGAGGAAGAAAGGTAGGACTCAGGGCTTTAAGTTGAAGTGCTTGACAAGTGCTTCAAGGTTTTTCGTATTCTTGGCCCTCTCCATCACCAGCTCGGCCTCATAGTCGTGGCACTCAATTTTCAAGCGATCAATCTCTTGATCCTTCAACTCAAGCTTCCTCTGCAGCTCAGCATTCTCAGTATTGACTACAAGAACATGATGTTCCAGTTCTTTGACTGCTGCTATTGCTTCCTCTGGTCCATAGTCCTCACTTTCTTCTGACTGCTCCTACTTAACCTGCACTGGTTTCTTGTAAGCTCTCTGCTCTTTGAAGAAATCACAGCTTTTCAGCACATTATGCTGGGCTTTTTCCCTGCTTCCAAAGGAACCCCAAAGTGCTCAAGAACCTGCTGTAGGATGTAGGAATGAACCAAGCAATGTGGCTTCTGATCAGTATCTACAATCCTTTTTATATGTCTGATTATCAGACCAGGTAGATTTATCCTCACTCCTTTATCCTCACTCCTCTGTCCAGCAGGTCCATGTAGGTCAAGTCAAGGGCACTGGCCTCACTGTTCCTCTCTCCCCTTGGCAGTAGAAACCAATGAACAAACTCAAAAAACAACTGATGAGCCGGCTCCATTTCCTTCTTGTCAACCTTCCTCTCTTTCTTGAGCATTTTTTTCCCTGAGAATTTTTTCACAACATTCAGGGGAGTCACTCCATCTGTTGTTTTTGGCCATTTTAACTTGACATACCTGCAATAACCCTCAGCAGGCACATCAAGTATCACTCACAGCTTTGTCCTTCCAAATTCAATCTCAACTCCCTTCACAACAGAAAATACTCTCCTAGCAGCAACCTTGCAATTTGTGTAAAACTCCCTGATTTCATCAGAATACAGCAGCTTGTCTCTATTGCCAAATAGACCTAACCACCCTTGGTCCCCTACCTTCCTGAGTAAGGGTTTCATGTGGTGCTCCTTCACATCACTCAGGATACTCCCAGCCAATACCTGGTGTTTTGCAAAGAAGGTTGTTTTGTCGACCTCCTCAGAGTCTCTTCTCTTCTTTTTGCTTTCTAACTCACTGTCTGTATCTGAGTCACTGGGTTCCATATAGTTTCCAGCTTCATCACTTTCTTCTTTGGCTTCAACCTCTTTTTTCTTATTCTTCTTCTTTTTCTCCAGTTTTCCATCCCTCACATTCGTGGCTGTCTTTTCCAGCTTATCAACCTTTGCTAACTGCTGCTTCAAAGCTGACCTTGTAGCCACCCTTCTTAAGGAAGGAGCTGGCTGAGCAGCAGTTTTGTCATCACGCTCAGTCCTCTCCTCCTGAGAGTCCTCGCTAGATTCATCCACAAGTCTGCTTTTGGGCACAGACATTTCCCCTTTCAACAATCTCCTTCTCTTATCAACTTCTACTTTTGTCTAACTTACAAAAACAGCCTCCTCCTCTTCATCACCCTCGTTCAACAACTTCTCATCTTCCACCCTAAATTTTCTTTTTACACTCTTCTTTTTCTTTTCTTCAACTTCCTCTACAACTTTCTCACTTTCACCATTTCCCTCCAGAATTTTCTCATCCTTTTCCTCATCAGAATCAGTTCAATTGAGTTTTGCATTATCAGCCACAATAGGATCTGAGTGAGAACCAAGTTCTTCACTCAGACCCTTTGCAGCCTCAAGAGAACTAGGTCCTCCAACCACATGACCTTCTAACATAGACAACCCATGACCTTTTTTAAGAGGAACAGTCTCTAAACTAGGTTCGTTGACATGTTCCTTTTGGGTTTCAGCAGAAACCTCTTCTCTCACTCTTTCCACCACGTTTTCAACTACATTAATTAACCTCCACTGTTTCCTCAGTCACTAAGGGCACATGAAAACTAGACTTATGCATAGGTTCCTCATGGATAACCTTCAAGTTCTCCTCAACTACATTCCCCCTATCAGACATTCTATAGGGCTCTATCTTTTTTACAATTTCATCTAGTCCCTTCACCAATGTTTCAGTGCTCAATTTTCCATGACTTTTTACAACTTCTAAAGCAATAGAATCAGATAGAGTAGAGTCATGTGTTACCTCAACTGGGTTTTCAGTGGAAATTGGTTCTGCTGGCATAGGAGACGAGGATCTCACAACCGTCTTCTTGACACCTTTTTTCCCTGCTCTTTTGAGAAATTTTACCCTAGCTTTGACGATTCTCTCCGCAAGAGTAGATGGGGGAGGCTTGGGAGTAGATTTCTTGGACGTTAGGGTTTTTGAGGTCTTAGCAGGCGAAGCAGATGACGATTGTGCTTGAGACATGACGAATTTTGGTTAGGATTTCTGAAAGAGAATGAAGGCAATTTTTTTTCGACTTTAGAGAGAGAATTGAGGATAGTGTAAACTCAAATGGTCTGAGCTGAAGCGAGTTTTCAAGAAACTGCTCGAGTTTTAGCAAAAGCGGCGGAATTGGATAACTTCTTAGGCTTTATTGAGACTTTTGTTGCAAGTATGTGTTTCTATCTCTATTAATTGTGTAAATGAGAAGAAGTAATGGGTTTAGAAGTTTTCACTAGGGAAAGGTGCTAATAATGACTAAAAGGCAAAAAGCAGCTTTTTGAAGTTTTGAAAATCGGGAAAGGTGACTGATTTGACGGTTACATAGACTTACCCAAATAAGGTCTTTTAAGTGTGTGGGGTCCGGTTAAGTCTAGTAGAAGTCTAACCACAAAAGGAATTTGTTCCTATAATCAAGGACGGTTACAAGAACATGGGCAGCCTTCCTTGACACACGTATAATTGACAATCAATTTCAGTTATGACATTTAACATAAATACCTGTGTAGCTGTACCTGGATATGGTTCCTCATGCTTGCCTTGGTTCCTTCTACGTACCTTGTAGGTTCTTTCATGGGAACACATTAACCCAACCTGGTGCTAATCAGCTGAACAAGTATACTTATTAAAGTACAAAATTTAGACTGGACAATAATAACAACAGGTACAAGCAAGTTGCTGAACACTTAACTAACCAATCATTTGGGGAACAAATGCTGAGACATCCGTGCATTTTGGTCATCCCTAACTCCAACCTGTTCCTCTCAAACTGAACCTTGTTCAGTGCTTTGGTAAAGATGTCAGCAATCTGATCTTCAGTCCTGCACGAATTCATAGTAATCAGACCCTTTTCTACATTATCTCTAAGAAAGTGGTGTCTAATATCAATATGCTTTGTTCTTTTATGTTGGACTGGGTTCTTGGCAATGTTCACTGCACTTGTGTTATCACAGAAAATGGGCACAACTCCATATTTAATCCCAAAGTCCTCCAACTGCTATTTGATCTATAGCAATTGTGAGCAGCAAGATGCAGCTGCTACATACTGAGCTTCAGTAGTTGATAAGGCAACTGAGTTTTGCTTCTTTGTTGCCCAAGAAACTAAGTAGGGACCAAGAAAATGTACCATTCCTGAAGTGCTCTTCCTGTCCACCAAGTGACCTGCATAATGTGCATCAGCAAAACCAATTAGTTCAAAAGTACCTCCCCTTGGGTACCATAGAAATAGATCCTGAGTTCCTTTCAAGTATCTCAAGATCCTCTTCACAGCTATCAAATGTGATTCCTTAGGCTTGGACTGAAATCTGGCACACAGTCCCATACTGTATACTATATCAGGTCGACTGGCTGTGAGATATAGGAGTGAACCTATAATTCCTCTATATTTTGTCTCATTTGTAGAAGGACCTAGTTCATCCATATCCAACTTGGTTCCAGGAGCAATAAGAGTAGTCATTTCTTTTGCTCCTTCCATGTCAAATTTCTTCAGAAGTTCTTTGACATATTTTTGTTGATGAATCATGGTTCCTTCAGGGGTCTGTTTTATCTGCAATCCTAGGAAGAAATTGAGTTCTCCCATCATGCTCATATCAAATTCACTGCCCATCAATTCTTCAAATCCCTTGCATAGCTCCTTATCAGTGTCTCCGAAAATGATATCATCAACATATACCTGAACCACCAATAGATTCTTTCCTTTCTTCTTCAAGAATAGTGCGTTATCAATCTTTCCTCTTGTAAAACCATTCTCCAATAAGAACCCTAATAGTCTCTCGTACCAGGCTCTTGGAGCTTGATTCAGTCCATAAAGTGCCTTATCCAGTTTGTAAACATGATCAGAAAATTCACTGTTCACAAAACTTGGTGGCCGTATTACATAGACTTCTTCATTCAAATACCCATTTAAGAAGGCACTCTTCACATCCATCTGATACAGTGTAAACTCCATGTATGTAGCAAAGGCAATCAACATTCTAATGGCTTCCATCCTTGCTGCTGGTGCAAAAGTCTCATCATAGTCAATTCATTCTTCCTGACTGTAACCTTGGACCACCAATCAAGCCTTGTTCCTTGTTACTATACCACGCTCATCCAGTTTATTTCTGAACACCCACTTTGTTCTAATTATTGATCTTTCCTTTGGCTTAGGAACCATGTGCCACACTTTGCTTCTTTCAAACTGGTGAAGCTCATCCTGCATGGCTAGAACCCAATCTGGATCTTCTAGAGCTTCTTTTACATTCTTTTGTTTCAAAGATGATAGGAAAGCAAAGAAAGCACAAAAGTTCTTCAAGGCCGATCTGGTCATAATTCCAGTGTCCAATTCAGATAATACATTCTCTAAGTGATGAGAACTTTGGTGCTTCCATGGCCTGGGTTGGATATAACGAGAAGAACCTTCAGCCTCACTTTGGGTAGATTCTTCCTAACTTGTTGAGTCATCAACTTCATCTGATGTTCCCCCTGTCATATTGACTCCTTGTTCTCGTGATGTTGAATCCTCACATGATTCTTCCTTCTCTTCTGGATCTTCAGAGTTAGCTGTTCCATCTTCTCGAGTAAGGACAATGGCTTGATCATCTACTTCATTTTCATCTACTTCCTTATCGGATTCATCAAATACCACATACATACTTTCCTCCACTGTTTGTGTTCTTTTATTAAACACTTTGTATGCTTTGCTTTTAGTAGAATAGTCAAGGAATATTGCCTCATCACTTCTGGCATCAAATTTTCCCAATGGTTCCTTTCCATTGTTGTGGACAAAATATTTACAACCAATAGGTATCAGCTGTGCAATATTGGGTTTCCTTCCTCTAAGTAGCTCATATGGGGTCTTGTCAAGAATAGCTCTTATGGAGCATTTGTTAAGCAAGTAGCGTGCAGTGTTTATTGCTTCAGCCCAGAAGTTTCTTGCAAGACCACATGACAGCAGCATAGTCCTTGCCAAATCCTCCAGTGACCTGTTCTTCCTTTCAACTACTCCATTCTGCTGTGGAGTTCTTGGTGCAGAAAAGTTATGATCAATGCTGTACTTTGCACAATAGTCAGAAAATTTTGAGTTTTCAAACTCTGTTCCATGATCAGATCTAATGCTAACAAGTTCCAGGCTCAACCTTTTCTGCACAACACCAGCCCAATCTTTGAAGCTATCAAAGGCTTCATCTTTGGATGCCAAGAACAGGGTCCATGTACACCTAGAGTAGTCATCCACTATTATGAACACAAACCTTTTTAATTCCTCCTCTGCTCCTGACTCTCATAGGTCCACACAGATCCATATGAATCGATTCCAGTGGTTTTGATGTACTCACCACTTTCTTTGATTTAAAGGATGATCTCACATGCTTTCCTCTAACACAAGCATCACACATTTTTATGTTTTCAAATTTCTTACTAGGCAGTCCACGTACCAGCTCCTTCATTACTAGCTTGTTGAGCTGTAAGAGACTGGCATGACCCATTCTTTTGTGCCATAATTGAGAATCACTTTTTTGGACATTCAAGCATGTTAAGTTGTTTTCAGGTAGTGATTTCAGTGATGCTTTGTATACATTGTTCACCCTTTTTCCTTCCATAGCAACTTCTCCACTCTGTAGGTTCTTCACAATACACCCTACAGAGGAGAAACTTACTTCATTTCCTCTATCACACAGTTGAGAGATACTCAGTAAGTTGTGTCTGAGACACTAGTCCTATTCTTTCTTATTACGTAATTAAATTCCCTCGTTCGAGTTCAATCTAAACACCATAGATAATGCGTAAAAATCGGGCCCTGACAATTACACAAGTGAAATCAAGAAAGAATAAGTAATCCGTTATGGGATTCAATTAATGGAAATCAATCTTCAAACATCAACTTTCATGAAATACTCTAACCCTAAAACGTAGGATTTAGCCACGCATACTCATAATAACAACACAAGGATTTGATGAGATAATGAAATAATGATGTAATAGATTAATGGAAGGAAGAAAAACCCTTGTTCTTGATGTTATGAGCTCTCCAATTGCTCCAAAGTCTGAACTCCCTTCAAAAACTAAGTAAAGTACTATTTATAAGGTTTACAAACTCCTATTAATAAGTTAGACCCAAGCCTAGACGAAATAGGAAGTAAAAATCCGCACAAGGGGCGCTATAACGGGTGCCCCGCGCCTCGTAATGCGCTACAACAACCAGAAGACGTCGAAACTCCTCCGCCTTTGCCACGCGGCGCGCAAGGAATCGCGCTGGGGCACTGGGCGCTATAACTGGCGCGCCACGTGCCCCAAAGCGCCCAGCAAAAATACTTGTTCCTTGGTCCGAAATCTCACTCGCGTCGTGCCCTCGTGTGCTCAATCCAATCCTCAATCAACTCCCCATCAATTCTTGCTCAATCAAGCTCCTATAAGCTCCAAATGCACTGCGTAACAACCTACACACGCACGACATCAAATTAGTGTAAAACCACATTCACAAACTATAAAACGAGCGAATAACAAGCTCAAACATGCGGAAATATTAAGGAAACGTTGGCATAAAATGCCAAACATCACCAAACATCACCACCCCAAACTTGAACCCTTGCTCGCCCTCGAGCAAGTCACAACTAACTTCCCAACATAGGTAAAACAGGTCTGCCTATGACTATGGTTGATACCGACCATTGAACCAATGCACACATGACTACTATGGATCCACAAACATGCCAACAATTTACTAAACTCAAAAATACGAGAACAACCACCCCAAAATAGCTCAAATTCATAAACTCAACTTAATGCAACCATGCTCCCACAAAATCACACCTATCTACTCAACCAAGAACCATCAACTTTACCTATTTCATGCAAACCATATGCCCTCACCAATATGAAGCAAAAGAGTGCCCCCCAAAGATCACACACAACAATAAATATCATGAATAGAACGGGGCAATAACAAACGAATTCACTCACTCTCATGAAGGTTTCACATGTCACACACAATGTACCATAGGCTTGCCCATAGCGTAGGACTCCACTAATGTAAGCTCACTCCAATCGGGATTAACTAGGACTTTAAAAAGGTCGTAATGTAGGCTAAGGGGCGGGTAGGATATATATGGTAATAGTGACTACCTCCCTAAGCACTTTAATACATCACAATTATTTCAAACACCATTCTCATCAAAGCCACCCAATCAACACTTCCACACACACCTTCTCAACAAGTAGCATTTTTCTTTTAAGCACACACTAGCAAGGAATGGATATTATTTTCTTTTCTCTTTATTTGTTTTTCCACAATTTTTTCTTTTTCTTTTCAACTTTGCTCTTTTTTTCTTTTCTTTTCAATTTCATTATTTTCCAATCTTGCCAATGCTTTTCACTACTTCACAATTTTAACAATTTTTTTCCCTTCATTAGTTCCACTCAAAAACCTCCCAAAATCCAACCACAACTCCAAAATAACAACACAATATCAACTAAAGTGCTTAAGGAGTAAAGGTCCAAAAGAGACAATTTAGAACAAATGGGTAGGCTGGAGGTGTGGGTTCCAACAAAAAGGGTCAAAGAAATCACAACAATTTTTTTTCCAAGGTATATATGTAAGGGTAGGCAAATCAAAGAAGGCCTTGTATCATTTCCCGACTTGAGCAAACCTAGGATTTCGCTTTGCACACACACGGGGCAAGTTCTAGACATTAATATGCAACATGGAGCAAACAAAAATATGCCTCACACACACATTGCACACGATCCACACAAAAAGGTTCCATCAACAACTCTTAATCAAGCATCTAGAGTGCAACTTGTGGAAAATTAAGCACTAATGCACAAAGGTTCACAACAAAGTCAAGCAATTGGACTCAAGCATCTCAAGGGGGTCGTTCCATTTTTTTCCTAGGCATGCATCATAATATAAAACCCAAGGACACCACAAATAGCACATGCAATTAATTCAAGTCCACCGGTATCAAACAAATCAAAGGCACCTAGCATTCTACGTATTTCCTTCGTCTAGGGTCACCTATACTAACTATTCTAATCCTAAAAATAAAAAACTACCCGGTTCAAAGGTCTCCCCGTGGAAAAGAACCGAGGCCATAAGAAAAACCACGGGGTGGATGACATGTACCACTAACAAAGACTAAAAAGAAAATCTTTTTGAAATTTTTCATTGGTTTTCTAATTTTTTTTTCATATATTAAAGCAAGAAACCAATCAAAATAAAGTCAAGTGACAAAGAAAAATCCTAACGGTACATGCATCCCTAACCTCAAAAATAAGGGTGATTTCCCCACCCCACACTTAAATCAAGCAGTGTCCTCAGTGCTAAAAATAAGAAAGTGCAAGGGTAAAGAAATCTTCCCTGAAGACTCTAGTCCTTGGTGCTAGCATCCTCCAAGCTTCCGTATAGTATGAGGTACTCAGACTTCCTTCATCAGGTCATCAATATTAGGCAAGGGTGAGGACACCCCACACTTAGCCTCGACATTACATGAACCTGCAATCCAAGGAAAAATAAAAACTACGTGACATTATATATAAAAAAATAATACAAGTAAAAACTCGGGTTGCCTCCGTAGAAGCGCCTTAGTTAACGTCGTGGCACGACGACACTTTCAGCTCACTTCTAGCATTTACGTCTTCTCTTCTTACGACGAACTTTTGCTTTCTTCCTTTCTTTGAGAGAACCCCTCTTCAACTTCACATGTGGTGTACTTCCATGTTCTTGTCTGACACATTCGATCATAGAGCACTCTTCAACCTTAGCTATGTGCTCCTTCTCAGTATACACCTTGAAAGTAACCTTTTCTCCATGCGCGCTAACAGTCATCTCACCCAGCTCCATATCAATAATTGCGTTCGAGGCGATTAAGAATGGTCTCCCCAAAATGATTGGAGCTTCTCGGTCCTCTTCATAATCTAGGACTACAAAATCAGTAGAGAATGTAAACTTACCAACTTTAAGCAACACATCCTCCAATTTACCATCAGGGTCAGTGAATGATCCATCCGCCATCTTAAGAGTAACTGAAGAAGGCTTGATTGCTCCTAGCCCTAACCTTTTGCAAACAGACAGAGGCATGAGATTTATGCTCGCGCCCAAATCACACAAGGCACCAGTGATATCATGCCCTCCAATGGTACAAGAAATAGTAAACCTCCCAGGATCATGAAGTTTTGGAGGTAGCTTGCTCAAGATTGTGCTACACTCCTCAACTAACTCAACTGTATCTATCTCTTGAGGCTTTTTCTTCTTGACTAAAATCTCTTTTAAGAACTTCACAAATGATGGCATCAATTCAAACACATCAGTCAAAGGAATATTAACTTGAAGTTCTTTCAACATACTCACAAATCTTTGATACTGGGCCAGATCCTTCGATGGTATAAGTCTCTGCGGGAATGGTGGAGGCGGCAGAGGTGCCTCGTTTCTCTCTTCTTTCTTCTTTACCTTCTCCACTTTTTCAACTTTTTCTATTTCAGCTCTCTCCTCGGACTTGGCCATCAACTCTCCATCTTCAATTAAAGTCACTTCAAGACATTGTTCAGGCTCTTTTTTAACCGTACTTATTCCTCCCACCAACTGCCCCAACTGGTGCTCCAGGTTCTTGTGAGCATTGGCAAGATCTTGGATGGCCTGTGCATGGGCTGCAGTGTCAGCTATCATTCTCTGCTGGCCCGCCATTATCTGCTTTAGCATATCCTCAACTGAATTGCTAACCTGCTGTGGTGGAGCTGGAAGTGGGTGGTAATTATTCGGGGCTCTCGTATTGCCTTGATAATAAGCATTACCAAACTGATTTTGACCCTGCAGCCTGTTTTGATTACCCACGTAATAAACTGACTCTGAATTAGAAGAGCAAACCTCTGTAGCATGGTCATGACCACAAACCTCACAAAAACTCTGGAGTTGTTGCACTGGGGCCACTGGTTGCTGAGTCTTTGGCAGAGCCAGCTTGCTAATTTGATTGGAAATAGCATCCATCCTCGCCCTTAGCTCTGAAACTGCATCTAACTGAAGTACCCCTACAGATTTCTGCGTAATAGCTCTACCATCTCCCTGCCAATCAGGATTGCTCTGCGAAAACTTAACTAGCAAATCATAGATCTGGTCAAAATTTAAGGCTAGTACTTGGCCTCCAGCAGCAGCATCTACCACGATCTTAGTATGCGCATTCAACCCCTCAACAAAAGTATGTGCAATAACATTATTGGATTGGTTGTGGTGTGAACAATCTCTCAATAAAGCTTTAAATCGCTCCCAGGCTGAATACAAAGACTCTCCTTCTAATTGTCTGAAGGACGTAATTTCACTCCTCAGCCGGGCTGTCTTGGCAGATGGATAAAATTTAGCCAAGAACTTCTTAGCCAAATCCTCCCAGGTAGTGATAGACCCAGGCTTTTCAGCCTTTAACCACTTCCTTGCTGCCCCAATCAGTGAAAACGGAAACAACGTCAAGCGAACATAATCAACAGGAACTACTTTCGGTATATAAGTATCACTGATCTCCAAGAAATTCTAGATATGTTGTTGTGGATCCTCGCTAAGTAATCCAGCAAATTGTCCAGTCACATGTAACAGTTGTATCATGCCGGACTTAATCTCAAAGTGCCCGGTGATTTCAGGCTTAACTATGCTCGAGGCTTCTCCCTCCAGGCTGGGGAGAGCAACATCTTGCACAGCTAAAGCTTGTTCTGCTGCCATTCCTGTAGGTAAAGATCAAGCAGGACCTAATACCTGAAACAGCACAAAACTCAAAACAATAATTAAACCTGAATAGATAATAAGTAATCGTCTGAAAAGAAAACAGCCAATTGTTTAATCCCCGGCAACGGCGCCAAAAACTTGTTGCTCCCAACGCACACGCAAGTATACGTGGTCGACAAGTAATAAAGTGATAAGTAGAGTATCGTTCCCACGAGGACTATTCAGACTGGACTCCTAACAAACAATTTCTACTAGCTATCCAGGGATCTTTTTCCAATAGTGATGATTTAGTTAACTAAAGAACAGTAATTAAGAGGGTAAAAGTGAATTCAAATAATGGAGCAAAAATTGGTTGTTATCAGTAATAAAGAAACGGTCCAGGGTCAGAGTTACGAACAATCCAATTGAGTTTTCCAATTGATTCCACTTCTTAAATCCCGGATTACTAACTAACAGATTAAATGTACCCGTGAAAACCTTTCGATTCTTCACGGTCTATGCAGGCTACTTCAATCCCTATATGTCTATGGGTTGAATCACGTGCATGCATTAACGAATTCTGTAATTAGTTAAACTAGGTGAGCAAGTATATGTCTATCCTACTCACGAATTGGTTTCCCGATGCCCGGGTTCACAAACTAGTCCTATTCTTTCTTATTACGTAATTAAATTCCCTCTTTCGAGTTCAATCTAAAAACCATAGATAATGCGTAATAATCGGGCCCTGAGAATTACACAAGTGAAATCAAGAAAGAATAAGTAATCCGTTATGGGATTCAATTAATGGAAATCAATCTTCAAACATCAACTTTCATGAAATACTCTAACCCTAGAACGTAAGATTTAGCCACGCATACTCATAATAACAACACAAGGATTTGATGAGATAATGAAATAATGATGTAATAGATTAATGAAAGGAAGAAAAACCCTTGTTCTTGATGTTATGAGCTCTCAAATTCCTCCAAAGTCTGAACTCCCTTCAAAAACTAAGTAAAGTACTATTTATAAGGTTTACAAACATCTAGTAATAAGTTAGACCCAAGCCTAGACGAAATAGGAAGTAAAAATCCGCACAAAGGGCGCTATAACGGGCGCCCCGCGCCTCGTAACGCGCTACAACAACCAGAAGATGTCGAAACTCCTCCGCCTTTGCCACGCGGCGCGCAAGGAATCGCGCTGGGGCACTGGGCGCTATAACTGGCGCGCCACGTGCCCCAAAGCACCCAGCAAAATTACTTGTTCCTTGGTCCGAAATCTCACTCGTGTCGTGCCCTCGTGTGCTCAATCCAATCCTCAATCAACTTCCCATCAATTCTTGCTCAATCCTAAAAGCTCCAAATGCACTGCGTAACAACCTACACATGCACGACATCAAATTAGTGTAAAACCACATTCACAAACTATAAAACGAGCGAATAACAAGCTCAAACATGCGGAAATATTAAGGAAACGTTGGCATAAAATGCCAAACATCACCAAACATCACCATCGACACAGTATACATTTTCATTGCATGATCCAGAGTTCTCCCAACTTTTCTGATTCCTACAATCTGACCACTTTTTCCTCCTCCGAAGGCTACACTGCCTCCTTGAAATGCTGCGAGTGAGAGAAGCTTGGGTTGTTCTTCCACACTCCAGCCTGCAAAACAAATTAAGGGTTAGCTTTAGGAACCCAGACAAGCTTGGGTCCCTTCTTATGAGAAAATGGATAAATCAAATCCTTTTTAGCCCATTTAGGTAGAACACTTCTTTTATTCTTGGTCTTTGCCTTGCTTGCATTCATGCATCTTTGTCTGTAATGTCCAGATTCACCACAGAAGGTACACAACATGTTACAAGGCAAACCCACATACTTGCTTTTAGGATTATATGGAGGCAGTAGTTTCTTGAATCCTAGCCCTTGTTTTCCCTTGTTCTGATTTTCAAGGACCCAATTCATTGCCTCAGAAGACTTATTCCATTTTGTTAATCTGGTAAGCTCATAGTCATATTTTTCAACCTTTTGATTCAAAATCCTGTTCTTTTCAGTTTCCTGGTACAGGATCTCATTTGTTCTTTTAAGTTCACTTTCAAGAAAGGTATGAACTTCACTTATTACTTGCTTACTATTGACACTCTTCTTTAACTGATTTAGTTCCAGTTCTGTGATCTTAGAGTTTGACACAAGAGTCTGCCCTTTTAAAATGGTATTGATTTCTTCTAGTTCAATGTTCTGTTCTTGAAAACTCTTGTGCTTAGTTCTGAGATCACTTATATCTTCAGTTAATTTATCTTTCTCAATTTTCTCCTTTTCATAACCCTCAATCAAGGTGGCAGTGATTAAGATCAAATTTTCAGTAGAGTATGTATGCAAATTTTCTTTGAGATCAGATAGACATACCTCTGCTGAATGAGCAGCTTCTTCTCCATCAGTTGCCATAAGATCAGAGTCCTTCTTTTGGTCATCTTCTGTGTACATCTCTTTCAGCTTTTCCCACACTTCTTTGGTAGACTTGTATTCAAGTATCCTTGCTAACACATCAATAGTCAGCCCTCTCCTCAGGTACAGTTCAGCTTTGGAGTTTGCCTGCAACCAGTCTAGGTCTTGAGGATCTAGTTCTTCTACCATCTTTGGAATTAGAACCCCGTTTAATGCTCTCTTTACAGGAACATGAGGTCCTCTTTTCACAATCAACCAGAGACTGTAATCCGTTGCTTGAAGGAAGTTTTTCATCTGTTTCTTCCAACACTTGTAGTTTATCCCGTTAAACACAGGTGGCTTTAAGGGATCTCTTCCTCCTCTGAACTCCCTAGGATCTTCCTCATTTGAGTCGACATCTGACAACCCCATCAGTGCTAGTGGAGATTCATCTTCATATTCCGTTTCATGATCAGATTCACTGTCAGTAGGTCCCCATGTAGCATAGAAAGCTTCATTTCTCTTTCTTCCTTCTGCTCTGAAGTTTGGAGGTCGTCTCACCTTCTTCTTATATTTTTCATTCTCATTTGATGCCTCATTTTCCTTCTCTTTTGTTGCTCTATTTTTCATCCATTCTACTTTCCATATTGGACAATCCATAACAGCATGATTCTTCTTGAAGCAGTTGAAGCATCCTGAATAATCCGGGCTGTCTACTATGTTCTTCCTTCCAGAGTTCTCCTTGTTATTTCTTTTGAAACCTTTGAACTTTCCCAAGTTAAACTTCTGTCTTAGGGCACTAACTATTGCTGCTTCAATTGATTGCAAATCAACATATTCATCAGTTTCATCAGTTGCTTCGAGTGCAAGGGTCTTGTCCTTCTTGAGAGTTGGTTTGGTTTTTGAATCTTTCATCATCTCATGTGTTTTCAAACTTCCAACCAGTTCTTCAAGTTTGATGGATCTGAGAGATTTGGACTCAATAATAGCAGTCATCTTGGGTTCCCAAGCCTCAGGTAACACGTTCAGAATTTTATCCACCATCTCTATTTCGGGCAACTCCATATCCAGGGATCTCATCTCATTAGTAATAATGGTTAACCTGGTCATCATATCCTCGATTGATTCCTTCTCTCCCATAGAGAACAACTCAAATTGTCTTTTCAGCATTCTTCTCTTGGAGTCTTTCACTTCAGTAGTTCCTCATATGCAACTTGCAGGGCATCCCAGATTTTCTTAGCAGTCTTATAAGATGATACTCTATTAAACTCCTCAGGGCCAAGACCGCAAATTACCAGACGTTTAACTTTGTGGTTCTTTTCAATCATCTTATAGTCCGCCTCATTGAACTCCTCTTTTGACTTAGGTTCTTCTTTGGCAGTAGCTCCTTCACCAACTATTTTGGTAGGGGTCAAGTTTCCTTCAGATACTATAAGCCATAGTTGGTAGTCTTCAGCACATATGTAATTTCCATCCTGTTCTTCCACCAAGCATAGTACTGCCCATTGAAATGTGGGGGCCTTTGAACTGACTGTCCTTCAGTGATGGTAGGTGGTACACTCATGATTCTGATCCTTCTCAATGTGTTAACCTAGCACGAGAAGACCCGCTCTGATATCACTTGTTATAATCTAGGCACCTCCTAAAGACACTAGAAGACGGGGGGTTGAATAGTGTCTACCGATTTTTCTTTGCAAGGACTCGATACTGGTTCTTGACTTAACTGTTTACACTTAGACACTACAACACACACAAACAAAAGCACAAGGAACACGGAGTTTTTACATTGAAAACTCCTTGCTCAAGGGAGAAAAACCACGACCCACACTCTGGGATTTTAGAACTCAGTCCACTAACACAAAGAGCAAGTTTCTGATTACAAGACTCTGTAACCAAGGGGCTACACTGTAGACCCTAATCACTCGACAAAGCTAAACTCTAGCTTTACAAAATAATCTCTCAAAAGTTCACCTAACACAATTGCTTCCAAGATAAGCTGATAGGTAATAACAGTGATCGCTTAAAACAAGACAACTTACAACCAAGAACCAAGACAAAATATCTAGACTCAATCTTGTCAACTCCACCAGTTATCTTCCTCAG
Source organism: Petunia x hybrida (assembly GCA_037355625.1). Taxonomy (NCBI): domain Eukaryota; kingdom Viridiplantae; phylum Streptophyta; class Magnoliopsida; order Solanales; family Solanaceae; genus Petunia; species Petunia x hybrida. Next base: position 805,965 of record JBBBVM010000669.1, read on the forward strand.
TTATCTCACGTTGAAAATTGCTGAATCGCCTTTGTATGCTCTCAACTCTCTATTTGTGAATAACTCCATTACGGCTGCATCAACTACTTGTATTTATATGGGCATCAGAACCCTAGTTGAGTTCCACAAGGAAACTTTGTAATCATGGTAAGACAAGATTCCTTGTAACTCTTTCCTTGTTTAAGTCCAACTCTTATTCGTACTTCGAAGACACAGCCTGGGCACCGCCTTTTTTAGTCTGACTAGGATGCATACTCGTTCACGCGCCATTGCTCTTAGTTCCGCAAGGATTTGCAAGCCACAATCTTTTCGATCAGTCGTGCCCCTTCTATACAAGGACCAGGTTCTCCTCCGGAACCACTGGGTTCTTCTCGTTTGTCATTCTTCAAAACCTTTCCTCAGCATTAACTCTTTCAACTCTGAAAGCCTAAGAAACAGTCGAGTGATTCACAGCGTTAAATTCCAATTTCGTTTGCTATAAATTTGAAGAGAAGTACTCAAATTAATTTCATATAGTGACGTACGCTGGTTCTTATTTTAGTTCTAAAATTTTAGATATTAAAAGGGAGACCATCTCTCTTAATGTTTATGCTACTACTTTCTTAATCAGTTAACCCAAACAAGCTCATACTGTTCTAGATCAGTTGCGCCTTAAAGATTGATGCACTTATTATTATGCCCAGCACAATTCTTTTCTTCATTATTTTCTTTTCTTTCTTTAGATAGACTTGTCTTAATTAGTCTGGAAGATGAACCTTGTGACATGGAGATGAAAAAAGGACATGAAAATTAATTAGATTCTGGTGTTGACACTATTCCTTAGTTAAAAGAGTGATGAAAAGAGAAACTAATTCTATATGTAATAGTAATGAATCGAACTACTGAATTAGCAAAGCTTTATCAAAACAATACTATCCATTAACCTTCACACGTAACCAAGAAAATAAACTTTTAGGATTCAAATGGATGTCAACGACACAATTCAAGTTTCTTGCCGTACTTTACTATACTCGTCCGTTTCATTTTATTTGTCCTCTTTTCTCTTGTACTCTCTTAAGAAAACATTAATTATGAGGTGTTTTTGACTATTTTACCCACCATATTATTCTCTCTTCAATAAATGTTATCTCTAGTTGTATTTTCAAGAACAATAATTACTAAGGGTAAAATGGAAAAAAATTAATTAATTTTGCATTGAACTCCTAAATGGACAAATAATTTGAGACGACTATTTATAGTTAGGATTCATTAAAAAAATTGAGAATCCGCTCATGGGACAAGAAACCCTTCCCGCATCAGGCACTAATATATTTTTAACGTCTAATTAGATCGGGAATCGTTCAAATTAAGAACAAAAGCTCGTTGCTTTTTCTTTCCCTATAATTTAATTGAAGCCGCAGCCCTATCCATTTATTCATTCGACCCAACTTTATTTTGTTCCGTTCCAAGATTCCAAGAATTAGAATTATAGTAAGGAGGACAAATAAAGAGACCGAGGGAGTAGTAGTTAAGAGTAAAATTTTCCAGTTTAGAAAGTTGTACAATTTCATACGCTGCTACGATATGCATATTCCGAACTGTATTTTACGACTATTTAAAATCATGCATGCTAGATTATTACTCCACGATATGTGATTTATCTACTCAATCATACAATATATCTTGAGTGTTGTGTGACTTGTGATGGTAAAATTAATTTTTTCTTTGCTCTTTGGAATCAAGTTTCTCCTTAACAAAGCGTTTCTGCTTTTAAAGGAACAATTTCATAGATAGTGTTTATATTAAGAGAAAAGGCGAGGAGAATATTATTTGAAATTTCAAGTTAATTGGAGACAACGCAAACAGATGGAATTGAAATACACTGTTCTCACATCTAAGTTTTACCCCCTGTTAGTGAAGGATGACATCAAATTTATCGGTCAGTTCGATTTTGAACCTTATTCGTTTTTGATTTGTAAAGATGCTAAAACAATTTGAACCAATAAAGCTATCAATTTTTTATTCTTTTCGGTTCAGTTATCGGTTAAACCGTTAAGAAACTTTAAGTCTAATAATTATAAGTATTTGCCTTAAGTTTTAAACACCACATATGCGCCTGAAGCATCACATATACACCTGCGACATAAAATACCTTAGTCCTAAGACGTGCTGCAAAAGAAGTGTGTTAATCAACCTTTTATCAACTAGTGAAAGCATTTATCTAGTTAAAGCAAAGATAATCAAATACCCCCGAAATTTAATTTAAAGATCACATATGCGCTTGAAGCAAATGTCTTTCGAGTAGCAGATTCAACTAAAGTCTTTCTAAGTAGAAAATAAACATCAAACAATCCAAACATATTATCCAAATATTGAAGATTAAACAATGCAAACATTAAAGTCAAGTCAGATTGTCAAACATAGTAAAAAAAATAAACAAGCCCCAAGTCCAAACTCCAACTCCAACCATATTACTAATTTTCTAAATTTCAAATATACATTAAGGGTAAAAATGTGATATACATTTCATATCGGTTTATTGGTTACACTATTAAGCAAATAGCAAAAATCGAGCCCCCAACCAATAATCCAACATCCAAAAAACCTAAATCAATATCGAACCATTAACCCATCCGATACCAATAACCCAATAATTTTTTATCGGTTCAGATTATTGGTTTAACCCGAATATGCATAGCCTACACCAAAGTGTGAAAAAGAATTAAAAAAAATATTAATATTCACTGGGTTTCAGAAAACATGGCAAGATTTTCGTTTTATTATATTCCAAAAAGAAATGTTTTTAAATTTGGACCACAAGTTTTAAAAGTGTTGCAGCCACACTATTATTAAGGCATTTTTGTGACCACAAGTTTTACAAGTATTTTCATTTCATTCTTAACTTTTGCATCTATTCAAACTTTGCCACATAAATTGGTACATACGGAGTGAAAACCAAAATTCCAGTTTCATCTCTAATCCTATATTGTGGCAGGTGCAGAAGACTATTATGCGTCTTAAGTATATATAATATGCAATTGTGCATATCGTTTCTTCATTCTTGTTGTCTTATATATAACCATGGAAAATAGTGATCGAAAAATCAAACTTTAGCGCATAATATACAAAACCACGACGGCATATGCATATTCATATCAATATGCTCTGAAAGCAAGCTTCACAATTTCTTGACCATGTCAAGATAAAAGTACGATATGGTTTTGTAAGGTGATAAAACAGATATAACGCATCTATTACAGAGAATGATTAGTTCATGGATTACCCCATGCGCCTACAATGAGCTACTCAATTCCTATAGTTACGAAATTAAGGAGATTTTTAACAATTCTAATGAATTTCGAAATTCAACTCTTCACAATCTTTAATTCAAAATGGTTTTGGAGCTCGCACTATTGATATAAGCGAACAAACAAACAAATACAGCCAGCACGTTTCTTTTTATAAAGAGAATTTCAGTTGGTACACCTAAAACTTCAAGAAAACTATATATGTCTGATCCAACATACAACTTAATTAATTATCTTTAGAGTAGGAGTACAAGCATGCGTACTTCAGATAAGTTTAGGGTTTAGGAATGGACAGAAAAAGAGCAAAAAACAATATGCTTTCATTTGTTGATTTAGGTCGTATTGAATATTTTCTTTACTGAAATATTACACTCTAAAAAAGGAAAAAAGAAAATGAAGAGATAAAGTTATACAGAGATAATAGGAGTACCTCTTCATGGATAATTGTATATTTGATCAACATATTAAAATAAACTACAAAGCTTTCATCGAAAAATTGGATGGTTCCAGACCTAATCGAAGCTCAAGATCCAATTCTGAAACAAGATTTAGTTGCATGTCCTTTGTTGCTACAACTTGCCTGTCTTCTTTAATTAGTGGAGTCTCCTTGAATAAGGGTAATTGCGAAAGATCTTGAATAATCACTTCATGCTTATAATCATGATTCACCTTGGTAGTAGGACGATCTCTTTCTTCAGATGTAACACACAGCCTTTTTGAGGGACTACTAATTGTTACATCGTATGATACTTCTCGCTGCGACGAGTCCTCATTTGTAGGAGCTAGAGCAAGAATAGGAGGAGGAGGATTAAAAGAGTTGTTGATGTCCAAAGAAAGCAAGTTATCACTTGAAAATTCCTTAAGTCTTGCTCTATCTTTTCTGTGGATATTCATATGTCCACCTAATGCTTGCGCATTTGAGAAACCTCGTTTACAAAAACTACACCTATAAAACCTAACATTCCCTAAACCTAGTTCTTCAGATCTCCATGTAATTATTTGGTTGGACTTTCCAGAAACTGATGGATCGATCTCCATAGAATTGAAAGGTAAGATCAGATGGGATAGGAGGAAAAGATGGAACAAAATTGAGAAGAGGTCATGGTCGGCTAAGAATGAGAGTTTTATAATTGATAAGAATAGAGCAAGCATGCCTGATTTCGTATTTGAGCTGATTAATAATTTTGACTATATATTCATATTGTATGTAATACGCAACTATCTAACTGCAAGGTGACACAAAGTCCTATTGAAAGATTGTTTTTATTTTTAATTTTCTTATATACGGGGTGTCCGGGGTAAATGGATGCACAAGGGTAGAGTTTTGTGAATCTAATCTTGTTCTGTGTTAAATTATGTGAGCGACTTATTTAAAAATTTAAACGATTAGAGAAAATTCATTTACTAATGTTATGTTTGCAAAACGTCCGTCTCACCTGCATATGTTCTATATCTTGTTTACGACCAAAGCATATGGAAGTTGATTAATCTTTTTCTAACTTGAATAGTGAACAAACTTGGACACGAGACTTCTACTTGCTTTGTTTACAATATTGAATTTATATTTTAATTGTCTCATACTCTTTTTTAGAGGAGACACATTTATTTACTTATTTTGCGAGAATGTGAAACTATAATAACACTCGATTTAATTAACCCCATCTCTTCATATACATATATAGCTTCAGCATATACTCTCTCCGTTCCAATTTATGTAAGCAGTATTTTCTTATTAGTGTGTTAAAAAAGAATGACAACATTTTAAATTTAGTAACAACTTAACTTTAAAATTACAGTTTTGTCATTAATGAAATGATTTACTACCACATAAACATCTATATCTTATTTTAGACGACACGTTTTAAATTTTTTTTTATTTCTTAAATTACGTATCGAGTCAAACTATGGAACATAAAATGGAATAGACGGAGTAATATTGAAGCTTGTGTTACCCTCAAAAGGACACCAAATATCACAGACAACTTGTACCCATGCCAAGCTCGGAATAAATATTTTGCTGACAGAATTAAGATGCTTGAACCTTGAAGCTTGATCACATCCAACTACGCCCTATAAAAGGGACTAAGCGGTCGCAGCAAATATAGCTCGGTACATAAAGTCCCGAGGTCGAATCCCACAAGGAACACTGGAAATCTAGTTGTTATTCTAACTAATTTATCTAACCAATTAACTCCCAAGGTTTGTATTTGAATGGTGGTTTCAATGCAACAACTAATTAACACTAAAGTAAGCAACAAAATATTAAGAAATAATTAATCAAGGATTTAAAAGCCTAGGATTGATCTAGCCAACTCCTACCTATGTGTTAGAATAATTCTTTTAACAAATTCAACTTGGTTTTCTTCCTATTGAACACTTGCTACAATTATACAACTATTCACTCCCATGTAATAGTAGTAACTTTCACTAACCAATTTTCCAACTAATTAATAAACTTGTACGTAGGACTACAAGTTTAGTTCACAATCAGGGTCAATGGTCACAAATTACCTTATTGACAATCTAAGTAATACCTTGGTTTTAGGTTGAAATATTGCTAAGTGCTTAACTCAAACCTATGAATCTATCACTAGAAACACAAGAATAATGGGAACAATCAATTGGGGGTCCTTCCAATTAATAGCAATCAAAACATAAACACTTAGATGGGAAGGATTCACACGTTTCATTCATTGAAATAAATATTCATAACACATAAGTATTGGAGTGGTTCAATCAACCCTAGAATGGGTAAATTAGCCACTCACGTTCATGATAGTCATATCAAAATAATTCATGAATGAATAAATTACAAAAAGTAAGGAAGAATTTAGGAAAAACTCGTCTTCTTGAAGTCTCGAAATCTCTAACCTCCTTTTTGCCTCTTTCCCAGTGTAAAATTCATAATGGAGGCAAAAGAAGCTTTTATACCCTGTAGGAAACTAAGCAAAAGTACCAAAAAGCCCTTAAATTTCGCCCATGGTTCTATGCTTCGCGTGACACCCGCGTGCCAAGCGGACTAATTTCTTCAGGCAATTCAACTCGCGTGGTGCTCGCGTATTTGACCTAAATGGGCTGAAATTTTTATTCAATTCTTAAGCAAAGACTCTATTTCTTCACGTGTCACTCGCGTGGCACACGAATCAGTTGAACTCTTCAACATCTTCATTTTTAGCTCCAAAACTAGCACTTTCTTGCTCAATTCACCATGTTCAAATCCTACAACACCAAACAACTCAATTAGTATCAACTCTTTAGAATTTTGCATATAAACTCTTAGGTGTACTATCATAACATAGTAAAACTACCCTGAAAATATAGGTAAAATAGCCAAATATCAAAGTTGAAAGCGCTAACACATCCAAATTAACAAAGATGATTTACACAGCTTATTCGTGTATTTCCCTTTATACGGTGTGTGATTATGGAGAAAATGCCCTCCTTTTCTAGTTATATGAGTTAGGCTAAAATATCAAGAAATAGAAGCAAAAACTTTAGTTAATATGTTAATTATATAAGAAAATCTTTGAAACTTCTTTCATATAACTTATGAAAACTGTGATTCAATCAAGAAGCGCAACATGGACATTCACATATGAGAATATGGAAACGTAATTGTTTCATAACATGCACGATGAATGGATATCTCGTATTGCTTGAAAAAAAAAAATGATTCGATTAATGAGATTTTTCAGTTTTCGATTAGCACTTTAACTACATCCTCAGATCATACAATGTACAGCAAGAGGGCTGACCATGAATTGTTCGAGCTTTTGGTTAAGCTAAAAACGTTGAATTTGAAGGTCGCTAATATTCTTGCACGCTTAGATAACAATGCAAGGTCAACGAAATATTTTACGTCTATTTTATTTGTCAACGGCTTCCTCACTTGTTCTCTGTCCCTTCATTAGGCAACAAAAACATATAAATTAAAAAATAAGACTCACCAAATGAATTAATTAGATTTTGAACGTGGTAGGATTCCTTGTATTTGCCAATTCTCATTTCTCAATGCTCTTTCGGCTGCCGTCCATGGTTTTATTTCTTTTTATCTCTTTGAACCTACTCATGAGAAATATTTTTAGTATAAGCTATGATTAATTATATTCAAGAACAGCCTTCTACAATAATTAGATATTTCCAGAACATATGTTTCTTGAGTATTTTGGCCACATATATGACTACTCACTCTAGTTGTAATCGGTGTATTTATTTTGTTTGATAACTGTGTCAAAACATTGAATCTATAATGAGTCTTCAAGATGCTGATGCTGCGAATAGGGTGATAGTGTGATACTATAAACTATAGGAAAGTGTTATTTTTCAAGACACACCACTTACTATTTTAAGGACAAGTTTCTTCAATGTGTTCATTTACTTTATTATATGTGAAATTAAAACTGTAAGTAAATGAACATTTGATGTTAGCGTGGAAAAACCCCGTTAACTAGGGATCAAAAACCCACGACCTACTTTTCCAAGTAGGATTTCAACTTCACTATGTAAAAGACTCACTTGGTTACAAGACTACCTTCTTACTAACCTAGGACCAACTCTAATCCTCTAGTGACTCCTTTCACGATCAGTGAAGTTTCTTCAAGTACATGACTTGAATTAAAATGATACAACTCGATAGTACCAACTACAGATGAACTAAGACTGAACTTTGACAAGACTCAATCTAAGGAACAGGTTCTTTACTTAGTTCCCTGTAGCTTAATGATTACACAAATAAGATAAAGACTCTTTCAACGCTATGGCTCGATTCTCTCTGTATTTGTGCACACTTCAACAACTGAAATACTTCTGCTTTTATAGCTTCTAAAACCCAAGAAGTCTTGAGCAATTAGAACTCTAAAGCTTCCAAGAGTTTGAGTCCTAATTGAACTCTTTCCTTTGTTACCCGAAATCCCTTAGCTCTTATCCACTCTTATGCAATCTTTTCATATCTCGTGTAATACTGCACAATTATCAAGATAAACATTAGAATTAGGATAATAATTAATATTCTCATTTAAATAATTTTGCATGAATTATTTATTCAGATGCAATGATTCAAAGGAACATGTCTTTGGATTTGTTCCTTAGTTATCGGTCAAAACTTCAAGCTTATCCAAGCTAATATTTTCTCTCTTTTTGATGATGACAAGCTCATAGACGTAGCTACATGAGAGAAAAGAGGGCAAAGGACCCCCTAACTCTTTAAATAAGAATAGGGGACAACTATTTCTTTTTGCTTTTCTTTTATTCCCCAAAAGTGTTAATTTGTCATTATTGGGTTAATTAGTGGGGCCATGGGTTATTTTGTAGGTTTTAAAACTTGTGGGGCAAAAATAATGGGGCAGAACAAACGTTTCTCTTCAAAACTTTCCCTCTCCCCATCATATCAGTCATATACTCCCCCCCCCCCCAACTTGCTCTCTCATAATTTTCTACACACTTCCCTATTTTCTCTCTTTCTCTCTCTCTTCAAAACAAAGAACTCAAACGAAAAAACTACTTCAAAATCTCCGATTCCAGTCAACATTGTTACAGTTCGTTTTTATTTTAGCGAAATTTCTAATCATCGCTGAGTGGGTAACGTGGTTCCATCAAAATCAAGGTAAATTTTGACGTTTTTGATGAAATTTCACTGTGTGTCGATAAAAAGTGTATTTCTGGGTTTTACATTGCTTAGTATCACTGTTTTTCTGGGTTTTTTTGATGTTGTGCACAAACATCGGCGTTATATGTGTGCACATATGGCTTGATGTGTACACATCTAGATGTATATTGAATATATATGCTTAAATGGTTCGTGGTGATGATCGTGATAAATTGTGCACATAATTTAATATGTGCACACATAATTTAATATGTGCACACATAAATTAATATGTGCACACATATTAATTTATGTGTGCACATATTAAATTATGTGTGCACATTATTTAGCTTGTTCAACATCATTGTAGTCTTTGCACATATTATAATATGTGTGCACATATTATAGTACGTGTGCACATAAAAAGAATATGTGTGCACATCTTAATTTATGTGTGCATCATCTAATCTTTTATGTATTCTATGTTACTTGTATTTTTGTTTAACTTTGTTTTGTAGATAAAATGGTTAGTACTCGTAGTGGTGGTGCAAAGAAGACACAGTCACAGGGGTCTATTCATCTACGAAGTAGTAAGAGGAAGAGGGATGATAAGGAAATCCAGACGGCTCAAGCCGCTAGTAAAAAAAGACCTGCTAGTAAGGAGTGTAACGAGGAGCAGGGGGAAAGTCAAGTTAGCATTGATATGAATCGTCCAGAACAGTTGCATGAACGAGAGCAGGCTGTTGGTGATACAGTAGCAGATGATGAAGTTGGAGTAGCAGAATCATCTGATGATGACAGTGCAGAAGAAGAAACAGGAGAACCACAAATTGAAGGAAGTTCTGGTAGAGATGAAGAAGGAAGAGAAGATGTTCAAATTGGAGAAACAGAAGCAGGTAGTGCTGGAGTAGGTGAAAGAGAAGGAGAAAATCAAACACAAATTGAAGGAGGTGGTATTAGACAAGAAGAAGTAGGTGAAACTGGGCGTGAAACTGAAGATTGTGTTGGTAGTGGTGGAGTAGAAGAGGAACAGGACAATTAGAAGCAGGTGATGGTAGTTGTGGTGCAGGAAAAAGAGAAAGACAAGTTGAAGCAGGTGAGGCTGGTGAAGCTGGAGAACAAAGAGTAGCTATTGAAGCTGGAGAAGAAGAAGCTGCAGAAGAAGAAGCTGCAGAAAAAGAAGTTGGTGGTGTTGGAGAAAATTTCAATCCTGATATTGTTGTTGGTGATGTTTTAAGGGAACTTGGTGGTGCTGATCAAGATGAGTCAGCAGAGAAAAGAGGAGAAGAGGATGTTGAAATGGAAATAGGTGAAGCCGTCGCTGATCAGGTTGGATAATTCGTCAAACTAATGTGGCAGTTGTGTGCACATATTATAATATGTGTGCACATATTGTAATAGGTGTACACATATTACAATATGTGCACACATATCATGATATGTGCCAACGTCTCAGTATAGTTGCACATAATATAATATGTGTGCACATCTAATATTATGTATTACTATACTGAGACGTTGGCACATATCATGATATGTGTGCACATATTGTAATATGTGTGCACATATTATGAGATGTGCTCATATCTCTCTGTTTGATGATTAATTCATGCAGTCAGTAATGTGTTCTGAATGTGCAGGTTCATGGTGAGGTTGCGTTCACTCCTCAGAACAACTTGAGGACGCATATGGACGTACACGGCTAGACGAAAGTGCCTAGATTTGCTGTGAGATCCTCCATCTCTGGTTCCCTTGCCGCTTTTAAAACACTCTTGAAAAAACTTAAATTTGAGGACAGTTTCAGAAACAGCATATTTGGTCACCTATGGGAGTTGAATACCAATGCCATTTTTGCTCCAAAATTAGTCCATGGCCTCCGGGAACGCGCAATCGTTTGTGGAAAGAAGAAGGAATTGTGGGTCAACTTTAACGGATTGCCCGTTCGTTTTGGCCTTAGAGAATTTGCATTGATGACTGGTCTGCAGTGTCACTCTTTCCCGTCTGACGAATTTATAACTGGGGAGAGGGGTGAAGCTTTATGGTTCTTGATAACCAATGAGGGCAAGCAGAAGTCTGTTACAGCAGAGCAACTACTGGAGCAGATCGAGACAAGCACAACCATTAGTAGACCGCACAAGTTTCGCCTTTGCTTTGCTTGGTTTGCACACGCAATTCTTTCTGCCAAAGATAAGCGTACAAGCATTCCCAAAAAGTACGTCCACCTAGCATCCAGGCCCAACACATACTTCAATGAATATCCATGGGGCAGAGAGAGCTTTGATCAAACAATTAAGTATCTTCTTATACAGTCTGTGGATAAAAAGGATTTCACCCTATATGGCTTTCCTCGGGCATTCATTGCCTGGGCATATGAAGCCATTCCTTCGCTGAGGCACGGTGAATTTCCTGAGTTGCCCACAGAGCCAAGGATGATACGGTGGATGTCAGACAAGCAAGAGCGTGAGTGCGACCAGTTGTTCCGCAATGCTGATAACCCGGTAAGTCTAGTTTATATGCAGTCAAAGTCAATTTGTGTGTACACATAAATAATATGTGTGCACATATTTTATAGGTGTACACATAATGTTTTATGTGTGCACGCATAATGCAGCACCACAATTGATGTTGATCCTTCTATAATATGTGTACACATAATGATTTATGTGTGCACATATTGTGAGATGTTTGCACATATTATATACAGCTAAAACTTCTATCTATTCATCTCATTGGTGATGTCTTTTTTTCTTTTTTTTTTGGTTGATGGGGGCTGCAGGTGGTGACCCCTTGCCTTGTTCCAACTCCTAGCGAGATGGAGAAGGATTTTATGAAAAAGTTTGTTCCGTATGAAGATGTGGAGGATGAAGTGATTGATAGGCTGACTGAAAAGTTGGATGGTGTTAGTAAACTGACTTTGGCAGTTCAAATTCCTGTGGATGGGCAAGAAGATGGTTTAAGAGTTAATGCTGTTGGAGCTTTAAGAGATCGTGGTGATGGTGGAGATTTTAGTGAAGGTCGTTTGAATGATTGTGCAGATGTTGAAGTTCTTGTACAAGATGTTGCTGCAGAGCATGAAGTTGCCAGACGTGTGAGCTTCAGTGCTTTTGGCGGTAGTGGTCATAATAGAGGTTTTGAAAGATCATTTGGTTCTGTAGGTGATGGTGGTGAAGGTACGTCAAGATCCCATTATTGTTGCCAATGTAAATTGTTCCAAGAATGCAAAGAACAAAGAGATAAAGAGAAACAGATGTTCAATGATATGAAGGAGGTCCTTGATTCCCTTCTACAATGGACAAAGCAGCAGCCCAGGAGGACTGTGTACCCTACAAGGACACAGATATCTCCTTATGTATATTATATAAAGAGGAGGGCAAGGATAGTGAAGAACAGGAAGACCACTCGGGTTGCAAAGAAGGTTCGTGAAATTGTCCAGGAAGAGGTTCAGTAGCAGGTTGAGGCAGAATTTGAGGAGCGACTTCCTGTTAATATTTATAGGCGTGCTGATCCGGCAAAGAAAAAAGCTTTTGATGAATACATGCGTTCGAGAAAAAAGCAGAAGATCATTGTTATGGGCCATGAATATGATCAGGCTGAATTTCGTTTGATTACAACCATGTCAGAGTGGCTGGAGAGTCAGGTAAATGAGTAACTATAGTTGTCATATGTGCACACATATTCTTTTTATGTGCACACATATTCTTTTTATGTGCACACATTTCATTTTATGTGCATACATATTCCTTTTATGTGTGCACTTATTCCCTTTATGTGTGCACATATTCCTTTTATGTGTGCACATTTGTATAACTATGATTACGAAGCTTCTTCTTTTTCATAATGTCTGCAGCACGTTGATGTAATCTTGGGCCTAATGAGGATCAGACACAAGGAATTCACAAGTCACTATGATCCGAGTGATGTCATCCTCGACATGAACTTCTGCTCAGTCATTGCTGGATCGTACATGCACCTTGAAAAGGAGGCAGAGAAGGAAGAGATTTCTTTGGATGCTTATTTGAAGGTGACGCCTACTGCTCAAGGACTCGTGGATTATGCGCTTGGTAAGACTCCTTACCCAGGTGGGCGCCGTTGGGATGGGGTCAGGACGATATTTACAGTCATGAACATTATAAAAAAGCATTATGTGACTGTTATTTTCTTGGTCGAGGAAGGGAGGATTGAAGTTTATGACTGTAATATTGGGGTGTTCGATGAAGATACTTTTGCGCCATATATGTTTCCCATCATGGTAATGTTCCCAAGACTGTTGCGAGATTATGGCAAATTCAACCACTTGCCGGATGAAATCCTGAAGCAAGAAATGTGGCCTTATGAGAGGTTGAAGGGTTTGCCACACAATGACACGGGGACAGCATGTGGTGGGTATTCACTGATGTACATCGAGCACCTCCTCACCAACACCCCAATGACGGAACTCAGCGATAATACCATGGAGGACTGCAGGTACAGGTGGGCAGTGGACTTATTTAATGAAAAGATGTCTCCATAAGTTGTTGCAATTTGGTTGTATTTTTTGGATAATCAAAGCCGTGTTTGGCTTTTTATTGGTCTGTAAGGATAATTTAAGCCCTTTGTGGCTTTGTTTTTATTTCCTTTTGTGCATGCATAAAGACTTTTGGTAAATATTGGCTATGATAAAATGTAGTTGTGTTTGTATGTTATTTACATTTCTATGGTTATATTTCTCTCATTTGAATTGACGATATATATGTGGACACACCGTCAAATATGCGAAACAGTTAAAATTAATAAGTGTAAGAAGTAAACGACTCTTGTGCACGCATATAATATTACGTGTACACATATTATAATATGTGTAACTATTTGTCCCAATGATATGCTAAGTTATTATCCAATTAGAAATTTAGGTGTACACATATTATAATATGTGCACACATACAATATTTGCGTGCACATATTATAATATGTGCAGATGAACCAAGCGTATCATTGTGGAAATAGTTACACATACAATATAATGCGTGCACATATCATAATATGTGCACACATACAATATTATGCGTGCACATATTATAATATGTGCAGATGAACCAAGCGTATCATTGTTGAAATAGTTACACATACAATATTATGCGTGCACATATTATGTGTGCACATATTATAATATGTGCACATGAACCAAGCGTATCATAGTCGAAATAGTTACACATAATATAATAGGTGTACACATATTATAATATGTGCACGCATAATATTGTATGTGTGCACATATTATAATATGTGCAGATGAACCAAGCGTATCATAGTCGAAATAGTTACACATAATATAATAGGTGTACACATAATATTATATGCGTGCACATATTATAATATGTGCACACATAATTTATTATTTTTCAAATCTGAGTGCCAAAGAATGATCCCACTATTGCCTACACTGAATTATAGTGTTTAGGGCGTATTTTTGTGGTATATATGCACTTATTGTATCCATCTTGGTCTATTTGATCTTCCTTTGTTGATACTGCAAGTATACCTTGGGTTGAAGGCTGAATTGAAACAAAGTGTTACATTATTAGTCTTGGATAATGATGATGATAGTGTAAAAGACATGAACCAAGTGCTTTGGTGCATATTTTGATCGTTTCACATTAAAATGCAGTATAAGTATATCAATTTGTTTGGATTGTTGAGATTTCTCACTCATTATCAACTCTATACTTGATGATTACCAAAGAACACATAGAAAAACACTTGAATGAGTTTTGCTTAGACCAAAGCAACACATAATATATGAAAATAGTACCAAACCTACATGTAAGCTAACATAAATGGACAGCTAACGCAATGCAAAGTACCTTACTAAGATATGCATGGTTCCACTGCACATATCACATTATGTGCACACATATAATAATATGTGCACGCATATAATAATATGTGCACGCATATAATACTAAGAGTTCTTGGTACGTCTGCACATATTATTATATGCGTGCACATATGATTATATGTGTGCACATTTTATTATATGCGTGCACATATTATTATATGCGTGCACATATAATTATATGTGTGCACACAATGTGATATGTGCAGTGGAACCATGCATATCTTAGTAATGGACTTTGCATTGCGTTAGCTGTCCATTTATGTTAGCTTACATGTAGGTTTGGTACTATTTTCGTATATTATGTGTTGCTTTGGTCTAAGCAAAGCTCATTCAAGTATTTTTCTATGTGTTCTTTGGTAATCATCAAGTCTAGAGTTGATAATGAGTGAGAAATCTCAACAATCCATACAAATTGATATACTTATAGTGCATTTTAATGTGAAACGATCAAAATATGCACCAAAGCACTTGGTTCGTGTCTTTTACACTATCATCATCATTATCCAAGACTAATAATGTAACACTTTGTTTCAATTCAGCCTTCAACCCAAGGTATACTTGCAGTATCAACAAAGGAAGATCAAATAGACCAAGATGGATAGAATAAGTGCATATATACCACAAAAATATGCCCTAAACACTATAATTCAGTATAGGCAATAGTGGGATCATTCTTTGGCACTCAGATTTGGAAAATAACAAATTATGTTAATATGTGCACGCATATAATATTATGTGTACACCTATTATATTATGTGTAACTATTTCGACTATGATACGCTTGGTTCATTTGCACATATTATAATATGTGCACACATACAATATTATGCATGCACATATTATAATATGTGTACACCTATTATATTATGTGTAACTATTTCGACAATGATACGTTTGGTTCATCTGCACATATTATAATATGTGCACGCATAATATTGTATGTGTGCACATATTATGATATGTGCATGCATAATATTGTATGTGTATGATAACTTAGCATATCATTGGGACAAATAGTTACACATATTATAATATGTGTAAACGTAATATTATATGCGTGCACATATTATAATATGTGCACACATAAATTCATATGTGAAGTTGAACCGTACAGATTTTAGTTATGTATTTTGCCTTAGTGGTTGCCATTCGAAACATAATCGTTGGCAAGCAAAAAAACTATATGTCTGAGACTTCGTGGGTATTGGAAACATAATGAAAGTAATGAACAGTAATTGTTAAAAGTTACAAAGATAAAATACGCAATAGCACGGATAATTGTTCAACGCACAAGCTGTTTAAAAGGACAAATACTCTACGACCCAGCACCACTACTATTTCAAACTCCTGATTGTACTCCTCGATGGGGACATGTCATTTTTTTGTGGCCAAATCTTTTGCATATTCCACATCTATTCCTCCGGGTTTTAAATGCTTCCCCAACTGATGGCATTCTCTTGGTCCTCCTCCTTCCCCGTGGGATCTTCACATAAGGTGGACGAATTTTTCTCTCGTAAAGCTCCGGTGGAGCATTCCACAATTCCTCTGGTAAGATTGGATGTATTATGTCTGCATAAGCGAGAATGTACGTATTGGTGTAATAATACGGAGAAGTAAAATTTTACAATTCGCTCCCATATGCTCCATACTGACGTCTTATGGCTGCGCAAGCATGTACACAAGGATACATATCAATCTGAAACTTTCGACACGAACATGTCCTTTCGCTTCAGGAAAGATCTTTGATACTGCCTTTACGATGCTTGGATGCCTATAAAAAATTATGCACAACTCATTGTCGCTGGGGAGTATACCGACCAACTGTTCGAAAAAGAATTCATAAGATGCATCACACTCAACATTTACAACACAAAATGCTAATGGAAAAATATGTGTTGCTGCGTCTTGTGCCACAGCAGACAACAAAACTCCCCCGTACTTTCCAGACAAGTGAGTTCCGTCTACAGCTTTCCTCATATACACAAATCCCCTAATCCATGACCCAAGAGATACAAAAAAATACAAGAAGTTCCCATCGCGATCAACCTCCAAACTTGTCTTGGTACCTTCATTTGAAGTCCTAAGCATATAACGGTACTCATCAAAAACCTCGTACCCATGCTTTGGAGTCCCTCTTGTCAAAGACTTGGCAATAATACCACCCATTCGACTCTTCCAATAGCTAATGTTAGAACCCAAATCCCTATTGGCTGTTTGCCTAATTTCCTTTGTAGTTGGACCTTTTCCCTCATCATACCAAGACTTCATGAATTCACCAACGACTTCCGCCGAGGCGAGTGGATTATGACTTGAGAGGTCCTCTAACCCGCATGCATGCTTATTCCTGTAAACTTTAATCATAAAGGTATCATCATTTAAATACTTGGTGGCTCGAAGCCACCACTTGCAATTAACATTTACACAACGGACACAATATACAGTTTTGGTATGCTTCACTGACTTGAAACAAAAATGCTTCTTTAGTGCAGCAATCTTCAAAGCCACAACTAAGGCGCGCTTGTTTTTGAAAGTTAAACCCTTATAAAACCCGGTGCCGTCATCCTCACCATCTATGTTGTTTGGTGTAGCTTCCACATTATTTACATCATTGCTACCAATAAATACATCATTGCTACCAACAAATACATCATTGCTCCCAATAATAGGATTAGGAGTTAACTCTACCGTGTCTTCTTTGCCTGCTTCGTCAGCCTCATCGTCTTCTCGTTCATGTTCTTCTTCACCTCCTTCATTCTCTGAGATTTCCATATTGAAAGGATCTTCATCACCAATGTCATCCCATCCGTTACTAGAACAATCATAAGAGCGTCCATGATTTGGCATCACATTGATGTTTGAAACTTCCACTAACCTATCATCCAAATATACCCTTAAAGTCGGTCTATTACCAGCTCCATCAACATCGGCAAGGTAAATAAGGAGATCGTCATCGTTCTTTATTCTACAAGGATGACTCTTTTACTTTGAACAAATGCTGAGCATGTATGTAATGCAAAGATTGTTTGGATCGTGACTTACCGATCATCTGGTAATAATCTTTTCAACTAACTCAGAATATGTAACCTCATTATTCACAACAATTGGCACCGTCTCCCTAGACTTCGAAATCCAAGTGAAACAATCACGGCTCTCCAACTATTCACCAAGAAAATCAATTGCTAACAGTAGCATTATTTTGAAAAATACCTGTAAAAAATAAAGATCTTCATCACTCCATGAAAACACCAGTATATTTGAGCACATAATATAATTAGTGTACACATATTACATTATGTGTACACATAATATTATATGTGTACACATAATATTATAGGTGCAATAAGAAAACCTGCATACAAGATGTTATATGTGTACACATATTTAATATGTGTACACATAATGTAATATGTGTACACCTAATTTCATATGTGTAAGACGAAAATGTGGTATCCTCGTCTTAATGTGTACACATATTACGTTATGTGTGCACATAATATAATATGTGCACACATATTAGATGCTACAGTTCGTCGTCCCCACTGTTCAGGCATCGTCGTTTACGAAATGAAACCAAGATTCAGAAATAAAACCACTTGCATTGTACAATAATAAAACCTTACACTCACCCGAGATGATAAAATGGATTCAGAAACCCGATTTAGAAATGAAAACCCGATTCAAAAATGAAATGAAGAAATTGATTTTTACAATCGGAGTATACTAAAAATGAGTGCACTTGATGAGGAAAAACTAATATCAATCTATGGGGGCAAAAATTTGAGCTGATTGAAGCAAAAAAAATGGGCGGGAAAGAGAATTTCATATCTGCCGGCGAGGGGAAAGGAAGAGGAGAAAGAGAGGAGAGAGGAAAGAGAATTTCAGTTTGCGTGCACATTTTTTGCTATTTTTGGCTAACCAAAAGACTTTATATTGGAGGGCCATTTTGTATTTTTCAAAACCTTGGGGTGATGTTTGTTAAGTGATTTAAACGATTAAACACCTAATTAACCCCTTGTCCCTCCCACCCATTTCTTAAAACTTGAGTCGTATATAACTATTTAAAAACTTGTGTGTCCTTCTCACCCAAAAGACCCTAGCTACATGTCCTTAATGTCCTGAATCACAACTTGGAACTCAAAAAGCATCATAAAGAGAAACTTGTTTCATCATTAAGGATGAGGTTCTCAATTAGGTCATAAATTGCACAAGCAAATATTAGAACTTACTCTTCCCCCTTTTGGCATCATTGAAAAGTTTGCATAAGTTAGAAAATATCAAGCATTAGAATAATCATCTCTTGGCCATTTAGGCAACTCAAAAATGCAAGCATAATTCAAAATAAAGCAACTGCAAAATAATGATATTAGCCATCGAAGATAAGTCATCATTAACAAAAAGTTAAACCAGGGGATACAAGCAGATACTACCAAATTATTCAAAAACTAGAAAGGAAAAGACTAAGGTACTAGAACTAGTCGAAATCCCACTGGACAAAAAGATGGCATTTGGTTAAGGTGTTCAGGATATGGAAGGACCAGGTCCCTGAGACTTTTCCTGCAGCAACTCAAACATTTGTTTGAGCATTCCCTCATTTGTTTCCTTTTCTTTAGAAGCCTCTGCCTTTCAGTAGTTCCTCTCTTCCTCCAACCTAGCTATCTCAACAGCTTGTATGGCAACTTGTTTCCTCAAGGCCCTCACCTTGTTGTTCAAAGGCTGTTTGCCAACACCACCCAGTGGAGCATCAGCTTGAACAGGCAAATCACAGCTGATCAGGGTAGCACAACCAAATTTCTCCTTCTTTGTAGCATTGCCTACCCCTTCCAAAGGAATTCCCAATTTAGCAAACAAATAGGTCAAGATAAAACCAAATGGCAATGAGTGCTTTTTCTTCCCAATAACAACCCAGCTCCTTAGTGTCAAAGGTCATTTCTTGATCATGGACAGAAGTGGTGATCCTATCCCTTTTTATGGAACAATTCTTGTAGAATTCCTGAACCATCATCTTTTCACACTTGCCTTTAATCTGAAGGACCATGTCCCTCCAGCATTGAACCTGCAATTTTTGCAGCAACCACAACATACCTTCTTCCTCAACATCAGAAAGTACCCTTCCCTTCAGAACTCTTCTCATCATAATGTCCTCATGCACACAATGTTGAACCTCATCTCTCTCATTCTCACTTTCACTATCCTCACCTTCAACAGACTCATCAGAACTAGAATCAGAAATTTCATCAACCAAAGTTCTTTTTTAGGACCTGGTCCTCTTGGAAGATTTCCCAGCATCAGCTTTCACAGAACTCCTTGTCACACGCTCTTGTGCAACTTTTCTCTTCTTAGACTGAGGAACAACTTCCTCAACATCCTCCATCACATCATCTTCTTTATCCACAAACTCTCTCTCTTTTTCTATAAAATCAGTTTCTTCTTCAATAACAGGCTCAACAACCTGTTTTCCCTTTCCTTTCCTGCTTCTTTCCATTGCAGCAGCCAGTTTTTCATCTGCAGCCTTGACTGCACTTCTTATTATTATAACCCCACTAGCAGGGGTAGAGGCAGAAGGAACAGTTCCTTTTGCCTTAGAAGAACTTTCACCTTTTTTCTTAAGCTCTGGCTTATAACTGTCACCAATCTTTTTCAACTTAGCAGCAATCTCAGCAGACAACTTATCATTAATTTGACCCTTCCTAGCAAGTTTTCTTTTCAGACTCCTTATGTTAATAAAGTCAATAATTGGCCTATCACTATCACTTATAGCATCATCTAAATCCACCACAATGACATCCTCAATGGGTGCTCTAAAAGCATCCTCTGGAGACTCATGCATGGGAGCCTCCAATCGTTTCACAGTTTCACTTTCCCCCTCAGGAACAGTCCCAAACCCCTCTACATTCTCCCCTTCATCTTTAACTACATTTAAAGGAGAAGCATAGTTTACCTGATACTGATAGATAATCATAGCCCTGGACAACTCCTCAACTTATTCTAGAATCAATTCAGCAGTGGGAACTGGTCCTTCCCCCTGAATTTTTGCCTTAGTATTTTGGGTTCAACAAGAGATAAGAAGGCACTAAAGGCACACAAATTATGATTTTTAACTGCTGATCTAGTTTGAATTCCAGCAGCCTTATCTGTGATTATCTGATCCACAGGATGTGAACCTTGATACTTGCAAGGCTCGAGTATCAGACCATTTTCAGAAGTCCCTTGCTGAGGAATAGTTCCCGAGAGAGTAGCACTGCCAGTTTGTGAGGTGGATTCATCATTTGTTCCCCCTATTTTTGTGCTACTCTTCTCAGTTCTGTTCTGAGGAACAGTTCCTTGCAGTTCACTTCTCACAGTATTCCCATCCAATGTCTGCATTTGTGGAGGATCAGTTTCACCATGGTTCAACATTCCAATCTCTTCATCTTCTTGTACCTGTTCTTGAGTCAAACCGTCAGTTTCATCAAATTTAACATGCATGCTTTCTTCAATTTTTAATGTTTTCTTGTTAAAGGCTCTATAAGATTTACTATTTGAAGAATAACCAACAAAGGCTCCCTCATCACTTCTAGGATCAAATTTTCCTAAGGCATCCTTCCCATTGTTATGTATGAAACATTTGCAACCAAAAGCCCTAAGATGAGAAATATTTGGTTTTCTTCCCTTAAGCAACTCATATGGTGTCTTTTCTATTAATGGCCTTGGCATACATCTATTGATTATGTAGCATGCAGTATTGATGGCCTCAGCCCAAAAGTTTTGTGGAAGATTTCCAGATATTAGCATAGTCCTTGCCATTTCCTCTAGGGTCTTATTTTTCCTTTCCACTACACCATTTTGTTGTGGAGTTCTAGGTGAAGAAAAATTGTGATTAATGCCATTTTCATTACAAAAACTGAAAAACATATGATTTTCAAATTCAGTTCCATGATCAGACCAAATGGCAACAATGTGACTATCTAGAGTCCTTTGAGCTTTCTTAGCAAAAATTAAAAATGCATTAAAAGCTTCTTCCTTAGATGCAAGAAATATAGTCCATATAAATCTGGAGTAATCATCAATTAATACCATAACATACTTCTTACCTCCACTGCTCATTGTTCTCATTGGTCCACAAAGATCCATATGGACCTGTTCCAAAGGTTTAGTAGTACTTACCCGTTTCTTTGGTTTAAAGGAGGATTTTACCTGCTTCCCCCTGGCACAAGCATCACATACCTTTTCATCCTTGAATTTGATGTTAGGAAGACCTATCACCAAATCCTTGGCAACAAGCTTGTTCAATTGTGAAAGACTGGGATGGCCAAGTCTTTTGTGCCATAGGAGGGGATCATTTTGCACTACACTTAGACAACTCATGCTTCAATCAGATAGTGCAACAGATCTACCTTATAAATATTTCCATGTCTATTTCCCTACAAAATAATCTCTCCAGAAGTTTGGTTAGTCACAGAACATTATTACCCTTGTCACACAATTGAGATATACTCAATAAGCAATGCTTCAACCCATCTACTAAAAACACATTGTCTATACTGTGTGAATCAGACCTACCTACCTTTCCAATGCCAATAATTTCCTCTTTCTTACCATTACCGAAGGAAACACTTCCTCCTTGAAAGGCTGAGAGTGAAAGGAACAGTTTCTTATGTCTTGTCATATGCCTTGAGCAACCACTGTCCATGTACCATTTGTGGTACTTCTCCTTCATTCTTGCCTGCAAAAGAAAACTAGGGGTTAATTTTAAGAACCCAAATGGGTTCCTTTCCTTGAGAAAAAGGATGAATCAGATCTCATTTAGCCCAGAATGGTAATGATTTCTTTGTGTGAACAGTTTTCTTTGTCACAGAGTTTTGAACTGGTTTATAGGACCTGTTCCTTTGTGTAGCCATTTTCAGAGATTTCCAATTACTTTTCAAGTGACCAGTATTCCCACAATGAGTGCATATCCAATTTTCAGGAAGTGATAGGTACTTACTCTTTGGATCCCATTTGGGTGAAGACTGAGATTTTATGAATCCAATACACTTCCTATTACTACTATGATTTTTCTGTAACCATTCTAGTGCTTCAGAAGGCTTGTTCAATTTTTACAGTTTTTCCTAACTCCATTTTTGTTTTAACTAAGTCCTCTTCCAAAGATCTTATCTTTTCATCTTTCTTGTACAGTTCATCAACTGTGACTTTCAATTTCTCTTCAGCAATGATCTGATGAGAATTAGCAATACCCTTGCCATTTTCAACTGGTCTAAATTTTAATTTCTCATTTTCTCGTTCTTGGACAGTTGATTCAAGTGTGAGGACCTGTTCCTCTAGCATGCTAATTTTCCTTTTTAGAGAGTCATTTTTAATTACTGCCTTTTTAATATTCTGTTCCTATACTTTCAATTTAATCATGCAGTTGATCTTTACCATCCCTTAGAGATTTAAAGTCATTTAGCACAGCATGAAAGACCTTAACTAATTTCTCTCTAGGCATGTTTTTCACATCTTCTTTAAGTTTAGAAACAAATACCTCAACATCTTCTTCATTATCTGAGTCTTCAAGAGCCATTAGAGCAAGATCATCATCTAGATCATCATCAGGTTGTTCATATTCACTGTCTTTCCAACCAGCAACCATTGCTTTGGGATTTCCACTTTTCTTCCGGACCTGTTCCCTAGCCTTTCTTCTTTCCTCAACATATCTCTTTCTCCATTCTCCTTCCATAACCAGACATTTGCTAATGTAGTGCTCCATGCTTCCACATTTGAAGCATTCTCCACCCGTTTCATGTTAGAAGACCTACCCTGTCCACTAGCCTCTTTTTTCTTATTCAAGTATCTTTGAACACTTTTAGCTATAAGGACCAGTTCCTTATCATCAACAGGCATATCAACAACAGTTAAAGTTAGGTTAGGTTCAATTTTAACTGGTTAACCTATGTTCTTAACCTTTTTCCTCAGTTCATAACTTTTCAAATTACCTATAAGCTCATCTAAGGATAAGGTGGTAAGATCTTTGCTCTCTATGATGGCACAATGATTAATCTCCCAAGAGTCGGAAGAACTCCAGTTAGGATTTTTTCAACTCTATCTTCAACAGTTAAAACCTTTCCCAAGGAGATAAGTTCAGATGAAATAGCATTAAACTTAGTGCACATTTCAAAAATTGATTCTCCTTCTTTCATTTTAAAACTTTCATAGTCAGCAAAAAGAAGTGTACCTCTAGATCTCTTAACCTGACTTGTCCCTTCATGAGCAACCTGTAGAGCATCCCAAATTTCCTTTGCAGTGGTATACTCTCTAATTCTAGTGCACTCATCAGGACTGAGTCTACAGACAAGCCACTTCCTTGATTTGGTATTCTTTTCTCATTGCCTTAAGTCTTCAGCATCGCATTCCCTTCTGGTTTTGGGAACATCATTTCCATCAGCATCTTTCTTCATTAGAATCATGGGACCTTCGGTAACTATGTCCTACAGCTCATAGTCCTCGGCTTGAAGGTGATCTCTCATCCTTTCCTTCCATCATGAGTAGTATTTTCCATTGACCAAAGGTGCTCTAACAGTAGACGGACTCTCACCATTTTCTTGTGATGTACTCACTCTAATCCTAGGTGTTAGCCTTTTCAAGGATAACCCGCTTTGATACCAATTGTTACTTTCCAAGACACACCACTTACTATTTTAAGGATCAGTTTCTTCAATGTGTTCCTTTACTTCATTATATGCGGAATTAAAACTGTAAGTAAATGAACACTTGATGTTAGCGTGGAAAAACTCCGTTAACTAGGGATAAAAAAACTATGACTTACTCTTCCAAGTAGGATTTCAACTTCAATATGTAAAAGACTCACTTGGTTACAAGACTACCTTCTTACTAACCTAGGACTAACTCTAATCCTCTAGTGATCCCTTTCACGATCAGTGAAGTTTCTACAAGTACACGACTTGAATTAAAATGATACAACTCGATAGTACCTACTACAGATGAACTAAGACTGAACTTTGACAAGACTCAATCTAAGAACAGGTTCTTTACTTAGTTCCCTGTAGCTTAATGATTACACAAATAAGATAAAGACACTTTCAATGCTATGGCTTGATTCTCTCTGTATTTGTGCACACTTCAACAGCTGAAATACTTCTGCTTTTATAGCTTCCAAAACCCAAGAAGTCTTGAGCAATTAGAACTCCAAAGCTTCCAAGAGTTTGAGTCCTAATTGAACTCTTTCCTTGGTTACCCGAAATCCCTTAGCTCTTATCCACTCTGATGCAATTATTTCATATCTCGTGTAATCCTTTACCATTATCAAGATAAACATTAGAATTAGGATAATAATTAATATTCTCGTTTAAATGATTTTGTATGAATTATTTATTCAGCTGCAGTGATTAAAAGGAACATGTCCTTGGATCTGTTCCTTAGTCATCAGTCAAAACTTCAAGCTTATCCAAGCTAACAGAAAGACAACGTTTCAGCTTTAATTTAAAGAGCTTACTTGGAAATATTCCCAGCACCTTTTATTTACTTGGGAATACTACCAATCTGAATTAGATTTATCAGCACCCGTTATACTATTATCCATCTAGTTTGGAACTTCTTTTTTCTTTAAAGGTAAATGTTCAATGGTCGTACGTACCTTGAAGAGTCCAATACCACATACTGAAGTTTGAGCAAATGATTCGAATCTATACGACCAAAGAGAAAAAAAATACGGAAAGGGTGTAATTTCAAAATCGTTGGTTTAAGAGAAGTCACTAATTATGGTCGGGGTGTGAAAAAATTCATATTAAAAGTTGATAAGAAGAATAAATTACCCACATACCGCGTAGGTGATATATCAAAAACTACCTGCTATAAACGCGCCAGTGTAGCAACAATTGAAATACGATTTTAGATGTCAGGATTTGGGCGTAGAGCAGGGAGAGGAGGTGCCTCGGTAAGCAGATTTGAAATTGGAGAAGAGATTCCTTAGGTAGAAGGAGACTCAGAACAACAGACGAATTCATGCAATGCGCACATATCAAACAAGAAATGCATCCTATAATATGAAGGACCGTTTTACGCACGATGATTTTGGAAAGCGCTTTGTACAACATGCCTCATTTCATTTGCTAACAAATTGCGGAGCCTAAAAGAAAATATTGCATTTATTGGACTTTTGTTATATTGGCTGATATTGAAATAGAGCAAGGGTGGAAAACATTGCTAGAGGGTTAGATCATGGCCAGATGAACGTCTTTCATGTTGATCCTTCCCCAGAAGATTTTTCTTCTTCTTCTTCTTCTTCCTCGGATATGTTGTGTAAGGATACTTTTAGGTGGTGTAAACCTTTTTGGCAAAAATTTATGTATGCTTATTTCGATGACACACCATGTTAAAAATGTCTTAACCAATTTAACTATCAATAACTTGTGTCAGAGCTAGTGAATCGACAGGATGAGCTTGGAGATGACCGACTCATAGAGTGGAGCGGAAAATTTATTGTTGGTCCATTTGAGGCGCACGAGTAGAAAATATTTTGAGGGTGGTAGGCTCCAATAGTCAATTTCAAAAGGTAAGTATTAGTGACACGTGATGAATCTGCAGATAAGACGTCAATCTTGGTGTAGTCAAAATTGATAGTAATTCATGCAATATTAGGTTTGAGGGGTCAATCAATCTGCCATGGATGGTCATGCGGCACTAAGTTGGAGAAATTTTTTTAAGTGACGATCAAAGTCCACAGTGATAGTAGTAGATTTCATAAAATGTCGGGATATACTTTTAATTATGTGCAACATTTGAGGAAAAAAAAAATTCAGCCAAATTATCAATTTATGTTAAAAGAGTGCATTTGTGCAAGCATGGGGACAAACGCTTTCCTTCTTATTTATCTGGAAAGGTATATGTCGACAAAATGGACCTTAGATAGGATACTTAGTTATTACTTCCCACAAATAATCGACAAAATGGACCTTAGATAGGATACTTAGTTATTACTTCCCACAAATAATTGATTGCTAATAGGGTTACAAGCAAAATACACCAGAAAAAATCAAAGTGAATAACAGGACCAGATATGTTGTTAGGTGATAAATTCGTCAAAAGCAATTAGCCTAATCTTACAGAATTTTGATAGATTTGCGAAACGTGTGTGGTGACATCTGAGGTTGAGGACTACGCCCACCAAGTTGGTTTATAGTATAGTCGAACATTATGGTTAAATTAATTTAACTCTATTGTGACATTAATTTATTTAGTATCTCCTTCATTGTATATGTCATCTGTTTGTTAGGCTTTTGCCTAACAATCCCTATGATGTGGCAGCGCATGATCTCAATAAGCAAGTCGCATGATACTATTAACGTCATCTTGGATATTGACACTTCTCCAAAATTAGTCCTAAATAGGCGAATACTTAAATATTTAAGCTTTATACAGACATAGTAAAGAAAAATTTATTGCATAGTTGATGTAATTTACCTGATTTCAAAAGTTTAGGTTACAATTCATGTTGCACTTAATGGAGGAAATTGTAGAAAATAAGTTTATTTCCCTACCAGGACATCGAGAGAATTTCAGAACTAAGACACCACAGGCAAAGGTTTGCCTTTTTGACCCCGTAGCAATGGTTAAGCAAAAATAGTCTTCGCTTGGTTTAATGAATAAATTTTGCGACAGAAATATCCCTATGAATCTTATAATGATGCATGTAACCTCGCCTTCCCTTTCTCATAAGTATTGCCTAAGCTTTGACTTCTTCTTGCTTAGGCAATATTTGCCCTTGAATCTCTCCCCAGATTCTTCCACATAACTTGAAGTGTTGTCTGGGCAGCACTTGCTCCTTTAATCTCTTCTGACATCCTTCCAGATAACTTGAAGTGTTATCTAGGCAACACTTGCCCGTTGACCTCTTTTTAAGAGGCAATATTTGTCGATTGATAGCTTGAAGTGTTGCTTACGGACAATGATGTAGGAAATCAAACGCGGAAAGTAAAGATAAAAGCGAGACGTAACTCGTACGATAATCTCAAGTAGCAACGGAGAACTAGTTCCGTTACACCCCGAGAAGATGACAAGAACACCTACACTAGGCAACTACCCTCGAGCTAACGCGAGCACGCAAGTAGAATGATCGGGGGGATTGGAATTCATCTAGATCCGCTAGAGGAAGAACAAGTCCCATCAAAGGTTTCATTCACTCAATCAAAGAGTTCAACTCTCAACACAATTGTTTGATTAATCATCAAAGTTAGCTAATGAAATAAAACAAGCTACTAGCTATTTATAGGTGTTGTTAGACACCCTTTGAAAGGTCTAAAATGCCCACACTTAGGCTTAGGAAATAAAGGACCACGTAGAGTCAAAATAGTCTTAACATAGCAAGAAATCTCGTGCTTCAGCGTCCCGGGCGGAGCGCCCAAAGTTGGGGCGGAGCGCCCGCGTTTTGGCGAAAACTAGGCAGTGAGGTGCCCCGGGCGGTCCGCCTGGAATTGGGGCGGAGCGCCTCAGCTCTGTTGTCTGCAGGTGGAGCGCCCAAACACTGGGCGGAGTGCCTCAGCTCTGTTGTCTTCAGGTGGAGCGCCCAAAACACTGGGTGGAGCGCCCAAAGTGCTGAATGGTTGTTCTTGTGCTCTAATCAGCCGGAATGGTTTCCCAATGCTTCCTTCCTCTAGTCCCCTCCTCACCAAATGTAAGTGCACTCCTTGTGAAGGGTCTCGTGGTTTTCCCGGCATCATCCTCCCCTTCTTGAGAGGATTTCGTCCTCGAAATCGTTGCATTCACGCCCATGGAATCATCTCTTCGGGGTGCCCAATGCTCTCCTCCCTTGTAATCCTTGATCGCCACTTTGACATAGGTTTCTTCCAAGGTCTCCTTTCCCTCAACATGGAGCTTAGAACCTACAAGCAACGACAAGCAAACACAAGATTTTCTACTTTGGAAGTAGGTTAGTGCAAGAAGTGTGGAAAACACACTCTTGTGATATAACCAAGCATCAATAACAATCATGAAGAGCAAGTCTCCAAAGAGAACCATAAGCACTTGGTTAAAGATCAACATGCACGCAACAAAATAATAAGCAAATAGGCCATGGGAAGATGGGAAATGCATGATCAAGCTACCAAAATCCCCTTGAACCTTAAGCTCAAGATCAACACACCAATCTATCCTCGAGGTGTGATCAACATATGGAGTGGAGTGAGTCAAATAACCCATCATGCAAGTAACATCAAGCACTCCACTCCCCTTCTTTAGAGTATACCTACTCACACCAAGGGATTCCTCTTTCCCTCCAAATTCATCACCTAAGCAACCCTTCCAAATAGACAAACTCTCAAGAAAGGTATTAATGATGGACTCTTCTTCATCATAACCCAAACAAGCAATAGTAGGGTCACTCAAAGAGTCATTTACCTCATTCAAATTCTCACACAAGGGATTGCCTAAGTGGTTAAATCCTTCATACCATGGAAGTTCCAATCGACTAACCACCCTAGCCCGATACAAATCTTTACCACTAATGAGATTATCTTCAAACAAAGGAAACACTACTAAAAATAGGCCAAAAACCGAGGGACATAAACCGAGAGAGTCCGTGGGTATTATGGCTATACCCACAGACAACATGGCACAATTAGGTCGTGGGTTTATCCTTCCTTGATATTTAGAAACCGACGGACACCATGGATGGCCAACGGTGGTGTCCCTTGGTCTTCCGTGGGTTTATACTTACAAATAGTAACCAAAGCAAAATTTTAAAAACCGAGAGACACTGTCGAATAATAAATTAAATTAATTTAATATTACTAAAACTTAATTATACATTTAATTTAACAACAACCATTCATATCATACCAACGGACACACTCGGTCTTTTAATTAAAAAAATGTAATTTCCTTTACTTTACCGTTGGTGTCCGTGGGTATAGATATAATTCTGCAAAAATATAGGTGAAGGCACCAACGAACACTCTTGGTATTTAAATTAAAAAAATATAGTTTTTTGAAGGACTATTGGTGTCCCTGGGTTGATTGAGTAATCTGGAAAATGAAGCTTAAATATATCGATGGACACTATGGTTAGTCCCTCGGTTTTCTGGATAATATTTGACAGGCAGTGCTTGCTCACTGCAGCACCACCTGCCAAATATTTAAAAAATAAAAGCAGCATTCCATCTAATACAAAACACCAATACATATTCAACAAAAGCACCCATACATGCTACATCCACTACAACCAAATTGCAAATAATTTAACTAATTAATATCCAACTATTTTAAACATATAATAACAACTATCCAACTAACAATAAGGGTTCAAAATATTTACCAACTAACTTAAAGATCAAGTATTTTCAAAAGTTAAAACAAAAAGTTAGATTAAACAACCATTCATTTATCACCATTAGCTCAATCTTCATCAGATCCATCAGAGTGGGGAAGAACATTTCTCACAAAATGTTTCATATATGATTTTAGTGATGCCATGTCATCCTCTAAACGGACTCGTTCCGCTTCCGTGGCAACTCGATCCGCCTCCCTTTCCGCAACTGCTGCTTGAAGTTCTTCATTAAGCATAGCTATCTTCCGTTGCATACTCTCCAACGTGCCCCTATCAAGCGCTTCGGCAGCTGAAGAAGTACCTATCCCATTCAAACCAGAATAAAGACGATGAAATGATCGCTCTGAGCTTAGCCCGTATGCTCTCCCCTTGTGCACACCGCCACACACTTCCAACTATATTCCTAATTTTTCTTCATCTGTTGGTTTGCATGGCTCACTCTGTTCATTGCAGCCCTTAGTCTGGATGTACTCCTCCATTCTTTGGCTATAAGCTTCCTACAATAAAATGATAGCGTTAGTGACAATTGAGACTTCCCTACATATATCCAGCAGTCCAATCAGATAAGGTATATTACAGATAAATAGTCAATCCACTTCCTTTGAATGTTTCAGCCTTTCAGGTGTTACTCAATGGAACTCAACTGATTTGTAGGATGCCACCTGAAGTTTTGCAGCCTGGAACTGGATATGATTTCAAGTGAGTTTATACTTGTTGATTTGGATACTGGACATATTTGATAATCTTGCTATACAATATGGTACAATCTTTATGTTTTTTTTCATGTATTTTTTATTAGATGAGACCTAAGTGTCTAAGAGCCCATTTGGGTGAGTTTAAAAGTGTCTTATAAGTGCATTAATATATGCTTGATAACTTAAAAAATTTTGGACTTATAAGATATAAGTGGCTTAAAAGCTACTTTTTGAGAAGTTAGAAAATCCTAACTTCTCAAAAACTAACTTTTAAGTCACTTTTTTATTTATAAGCCACTTAAAATAAGCTGCTTATAAGCCCACCCAAACAGGCTCTAAGTGAACAAATTAAAAACTAATAAGAATTATTTTAACACCACAATCAACTAATACGTGTCTATGTGAACTAAATCGGAAAAAAAATAAAGTTAAAAACTACACAGAAGCATAGTTGAAGCAGATGAAAAGACAATAATTAGTGAGTGCAAAGGATTGGAGGCAGCACCTCGAAACGGATTACTTTGTCACTCTTTAATACATGGCAACACAATTGTAATGTACTCAAATGCGAGCAGTATAGTTGTGAGAGCGAAATATGTCCCCTAAGCTGATCTGATGACCCTAGACAATATGAATTAGAGGTGGAATCGTACTATGTTGAGGGACAAATAAGTAATAGAGACAAAGAGAGACTCAGTTGCATGTAGCAGAAACCATTCTACACTCAATCTCTACTGGAATGGGTCACTTCATCTCCTTCAATTCAAAGTTCTAGGCAGGTTGCAATCATATACTCAGCTTGTCTACAATTTCTCAATATGTTCTAAAATATTTACTGAATTCTTGGTATCCTAAATAGTGTGGTATTATTAGTCCAACAGCTTACAGTTGTAAGAGTGAAATCCACAATAGAACAGGCAGCAATTAGTCCACCATTAAAGTTATTCTAAGAAAAGAGTATGGGTAGTTTAGAAATTTTTGAAAGTTCGAGCAAATAGATTCTACCACTTTTACCCTACATGCCACAACCTTTTAATCTGGATACTATTACTAGCGTTGGTTTGCATTCTGCTCTTATGACAATATTGGACTAGAACATTCAGTTACAATCATATTGGTCACTATATTTCCAGGAATTTCTTATGTGTGAATATTTTCTGCTGTACTATTGGCGATGATAGTTTAGATAAGTGTTTAGATTAGAGCACTTCGTTAACTGCAGCATGACTCTAAGGCTTTATGTTTCATTAATGTGATCTCTATGTTTTTCTAAGTGAGATTTTGATATGAGTTCAGGTTTTTTGACAAGTGGAAATTAATTGGTTTCTTGAGACTGTTAGATAACCTTGTTAATTAAACCTGATGAAAAAGGTCATGTCCTAAAGCTGAAAAAGGTCGTATTTTTGAATCAAAATCAGAACTAGAAGTATTACTACAACAAAAAAATTTCCAAATAAGTGAGCAATCTTATTCTTCACACTTAAACAAAATAGGCTCAGCAAATCGAATAATATAATACAATCACAATTATTGAACTTTACAATGAACTAATAAGTGTCTAAGTGAACTAAACATCAAAAAAATAGTTAAACTGAAAATCAACAAAGAAGCATAGTTGAAGCAGATAAAAATATAATAATTGTGTACCATTTAACTCATTGTAAATCTATTAAAGAAATGCCAGTAGCACGAATTGAAGAAAGTAGAATACTAGCATTGTATATAAGTTGGTTCTTTTGAACAAACTGAATAAACAAATGAAACAAAAGCCTTGAGTACTTACATGGGTAGTACCAGCCCGAGGCTCACCCCAAACTGGTTCACCCTCACTCTCTCCGGATTTTCTTTTCTTAGTATGAGTCTTTTGGAATAACAGGTCAAAAGGCAGTTTTCCACCATGCTTTGCCTCTTACAAACGATGGAAAAAGAAAAGGTAAAAATATAACATATTAATCTAGATTTAAAATGAATTACCAGCTCCTTCTTCCAAGCAGATTGAGGCTTGCCCCCCCCCCTCCCCCACAGTATACGGAGCCACCCTTTTCGGATGCTCGAGCTTTCTTTGCTTGGGCACTTTTCTCCAGAAATTTAGGGGATTTTCAATACTTGAGTAGTTTTGTATATGTGTTATCCCGGACCCAACTAGGCTTCTTTTTCAATTTTCGAGCAGCAGAAAACATTTCAGACAGTCTCGCACTAGCTTTTTTCTCAAATTTTTTTGCAATTTGTTTATTATACTCGAGCAACCAAATATATTTTTTCTGTAATAAAATATGTAATATTAGATGATATAAACTTAAGTTGACATATATATATAATAGTTGAATAATAAAAATGTAGTTGTACCTTGAACTGATTGAACATGGTCTGTCTAAGGTCATATGGAAAATCACTCCATGTGGGATATGGTAAGTCATAAAGGTTCTGAATTGCTTTTGTAACTACTGAAATAGCTTTTAGATCAAACCTAAAATACATAATAGTTGCCATGAAACAAAGATAATTCAAGAAAAAATATAATGAAAAAATGGTCTCATTCTGCCACACATTTTGTAAAATGTTATGCTTTATAGGTAATATTTAGAGTCCTACTGATCGATTATGGAGGGTATATTGAGTATGAATCCACGTATACTGTAATACATCATACACATATAGGAAAATACAATGACTTACGTTGATAAACACCAAAGATTATTAGCTCTTTAATACTTTCTGTTGGAGATTGGCTCATATAAGTTTCTTATATTGGATTACTTCTGGCAGATCTGCAGATCAATCAAAATTCTTCCACGCTTCTCCATCCGAGGGATGACACATAACACCGGATGGTCTTCTTATTTCATAGTGTCATCTCATATGAGGAGCAAAACTCATTAATGCATACAACCTCTTTAACCTAGGTATAAGAGATAAATAATGCATATTCTTAATTGCAATATTTTTTCCCTTAGAAGACTGTTTAAAACGAGGTTGTTCAGTAAAATTGCATTGCTCTAAGTTCGCATCATCTTTATAGTATAACATGCACCCATTTTTACAACAATCAATCTTCATAGATGAGACTCCTAACTTGGAAACCAATTTCTTTGCCCTGTAGTAATCATGAGGCAAGTTGATATCAGGGTCAACTAATTCACTCATAAGCCCAATCATAGAATCCTTACCCACTTGAGATACATTACAATCTGATTTGATACTTAGTAATCTAACCGCAACAGACAACTCAGAATGCTTAGACCCTTCACATAATGGACGGCTAGCAGCCTCTAATTGGTCATAGAAATATTGTGCCTCTGTATTAGGAGCTTGTTCAACATCATATTCAGATTCAAACCCCGAGTTTATCCCAAAAGCATCCCTAACCATTTCATGTATTCTAGACTCTTGAAATATATTATTATCCACTGAATGACTACTTTCACCAACAAAATAATTGGAGCATCCCATGTTACGATCACTACCCTCGACCTCTCCATGACTAGTCCACACATAATAATTGCTTATAAACCCCCTACGATAAAGATGATTAACAACTACCTCCAATGTCACAAGATTTTTACACTTGCAACTCACACAAGGACATCTAACCATCCCTTCTCTTTCAAATAAAGGGAGAGATATTGCCTGTGTAATAAATCCATTGACATCTTGTACAAATTCCTCCGTCACTCCCCCACGATTAGGATAATTCCTATTATACATCCATTTACGATGTTCGAGTTCCATCTACACAGATTAAAAAAGTAAAGAAATGTTTAGCATATTACTTTATTTTGATATTCAAGTTCCATCTATACATAGATTAAAATAGATAAATGGGTCGGACTTACAGTATGGGAGCGGTTATATGGAGAAGGCTCAACA
This sequence comes from Petunia x hybrida, assembly GCA_037355625.1. Taxonomy (NCBI): domain Eukaryota; kingdom Viridiplantae; phylum Streptophyta; class Magnoliopsida; order Solanales; family Solanaceae; genus Petunia; species Petunia x hybrida. Next base: position 840,568 of record JBBBVM010000669.1, read on the forward strand.
ACAATGGAGAAGGGTCAAGTTCTTAAAAGATTAAAACCTGACAAAAAAAGTGCCAAGATATGTTACAATATTCTAAATATTGGTGATAATTAAAGTAGCAACAGATGTAGTAATAGAATCATCTTCTCACATTTCATCTTATATAAAGGAAAATAAAGTTTTTGTATCCCCTAAATCTTATGTCTTCCTCTAGATTCTCTCGGTAACATTCTTAGCAGATTCAAAAAAATGAAAGAAATTGATTTGTTTATTACATTTCCAAGTTTAATGACACAGTATTTTAATTAAGTTATACTGATCAATGTCAAACTTAATAGATATAGTTAATTACTAAAATACTGTGAGATAGTTAAGAAAATTTCATATATCCATGGATAACACTTAGCAGGAGGAAGAAAAATGAATAGAAAATTAAAAAAATTGTTTCGGGCACATTTTTCCTTCTTATTAAATTTCAGAAAGCATTAATGTATATACTCACCGATGCAGCTGAAGATGACTTGACTTCTCAGGCTTACAAGATTTTTCGTCCTTACTGATTCCCAAGTACCAGAAAGCAACAAAATACTCTGCTAATTCACTACTGCAATGATTATTTACTTTTGTAGGTTTCGACCAAGATTATTATCCCAATTGCATTAAATACAATCCTATCATCAAAAAAAATTCAACAGATAAGAGATTATTATCCCCAACTACATTAAATAAAACACTGTTTATTTTCTTGTATTGTCACCTTCATAACCCTTATAACTCTAAGAAAAACACAGGAAATAGCAATTAGTAACCACGCAATAATCCAGATTAAAGATTTTGCATTATTCACACAAAAAGAAAGGTATAAGTGTGTAAGTATAGCACCACTTCAAAAGTCCAATCAGAGTCCTCTTTTCTGTGAAATTCTTGACACAAGTAATAAGAACACACTGTCTATAACAAAAGATTGAGAATTTGCACCAGAATATACAAAAACACATGTATTTTGGACAAAAATTGGAAAAGAGAGGAAGCTTCCAAAGAAAACAACAAAATCATATTATTTTTTATCAGTCTGCACATTATGATACTCAACAGTAGAGCAAGAAACCAGTATTTCAGTCCAAAAATTTCTCACTGACATGCTGATTAATAACATAGTATGATTTTTACCATTTACAGATTAACATAAAAAAGACTGGCAAAGTAACAATCCTTGAAACCAAAGTACTATACAACCTCCAGGGTATACCATTTGACAAAGTAACAGTTTGAAAGTTGTACAGGGTCTACCATTTGGCTAGTAACAGTATGAAAAGAATACACTAATGAGCACTTTCAACCAACAACTGCCTCCTCTCCTTTAATCATTAGGTAATTCCAGACAGTGAACAAGATGCAAAGATATTCAGCTGATCATGAAAAAGTTGTTAAATAAAAGCTCATAAATAAAGATTACCAAGAAAATACCAAAAAGAAAATAGAAATCTTGAGAACAAGTGTTTGTTGAATCATTTTTACCGAAGATCTTAATTAATTTGATCCCGAAAGCAATCAAATTTGGGTGGCCATAAAGCACCATATCATGTTTACGATACACAAAAATCAGACCAATAGTCAAGTGAAGCATTTGTAGTTAAAACTAAATTTAATGCTTCCCCGTAATTTCCCATCCAAGAAATAGAGAAAGTTGAGCATCCTTTACACCAGGACAAGCACAATGCTCAACTTTTATGCATAGTGCATATTATTGGTATTATTCAAGGCTCTTACTTATGATCTACTCACTCAAAATTCTTGCTTTACGACTGATAATCATCTAACAAAACAACACTTAAAGAAGACAAAAGGATGAAAGTCTAATGAGGTCAAGAAATGATACAACGAATCAGACATCTAATGCTAGATACCACATATTTTGAAGCAACAAGACCTAATATTATAACAACTAATACAATTTGAACACTAAATTTCCAAGACAATTATTTGACACCATACATGAACATTCAGAGTTAAAAAGTTGCAATATTAACACAATCTTGAAACTAAATCAACCTCAACTCAAGTGTCATCATCAATAACATAAAATCCGAAAAGGGTATCAACCAAATATCAAAAATTGACCAAGTTTAAATTTAAAATAGTCAATCAATCATCTGAACAGGAAAAAAAATCAAGAAATGAAATAAGCAGTGGTAAAGCTACAATCTTTTTTACTGATTACTTTCAACTCGAACTACATTTAAAAAATTTAAAACATACATAATAAATCCTAAGTATCTGAATTTTAGCAATGGTTTAACGGTATGTGCAGACATGTTTCTACATTTTTTGAGTATTTACAACTACTACTATTACAACTAATAATGCTTTCTACACATCAAAGACGGTGAATTTAATGTGAATTTTAGTTTCATTTAAGAGGAACATACATTTAGTACATATTTCAATTTCATTCTGACCTGCATTATATTCACCAAATTACCAAACCAAAGTTTTCCCCTTTCTCAAAAATAGGACAAATACATGAAAAGTTCATATGAATATAAAAGAAATAGAAAAAAAAATTAGAAAGTTGAAGGATATCTAAAGCACGAAGGAGAAAACAACTCATATCTGTAGAACAAAAACCAAAAGAGAAGGATTAGAGAAAAAATCCCCAAAAATATTTAAAATACACCAAAAAAACAAAAAAAAAAAAAAATTTGTTCTTGCTTAAGAAATTGATAAAGTGAAGGAAGAACAAACTAAAAGAGAGAATTTTAGAAAGGGAGTGAGGGTTTGAGAGATTCGATTTTTGGAGTTTAACCAAATTACATGAATAACACAAACCCACCCCCAAGGACTGAGCTTAAATTTACTTATCGGAGGGGTGGAGAGTGGGAGGACAGTAACGATGAAGTGTGGGTGACAATGGTCTGTGGGAGTCACATTGGTGTATAGAAAAAAAGAAGGAAACAAAGAAGAGAGAAGGGAGAGAACAAAAACCCTATATCTATTGTTCTTTTTGTCATTAAAAGAAAAAAAATCTTATTTGACTGAAAAGAGTATGTACGGTAGCAACTTTACAAAAAAATATTCATTTATTTTTACAACATTGATAAAAACTAAAATTATTTAGCTTTAGTTATATCAAAAAACCGACGGACACTAATGGTTAACTATTTCAATTAAAATATTAAAATATTTAATGGTGTGGAAAATTTTCGCGCTAAAATATACCAAGGGACTCCCTTGGACTTTGAAAATAAAAACATAAAATCTAAAATTTAATATTTTACCAAGAGTGTCCGTGGGGTTTTTGTTCCCAAAAATATACCGAGGGCGTCCCTCGGTTTTTCGCCCTTGGTTTTTGGCCTGTTTTTAATAGTGAAATGTGAAAGCATGCATCTCAACATCATGATCAAGCATAGACAAGTTATCAAGACTAGGTTCACTTGAGGAGTCATCATAGAAAGACTTATCCAATTCATGCAATTTGGACTCCTCAAGGTCAATACCATCCTCACCACAACACATTGGTCCACCAAATAGAAGCATATCAATTAGGGAATGGTCAACTACCTCCTCTTCCCATTTGTCAAAGGTTGGTGGTGTGTCATAGCAAAGGTCACAATCATGGTCAACCATCAATTCTACACTAGGAAGGGGTTCAACGAACAATGAGCTCACATCATGATGTGGCATGGAGCTCCTCCCAACTAGTGTTTCACAAACAAGCTCAAGTTGACAACTAGACTCTTCACTAGTGGCACATTCACTAGATGTATCATAAGTTCCAACTAGTGTTGAGTCATCACAAGACAAGTAGCTAGTAGGTTCATGAGAAGGTGAAGCAACACTTACATTTGTAGTACTTTCTTGATCACTCACAAGGTTCGAAGTGTCACATGCAACTCCTCCTTCATGAAGCTCACATTGAGGCTCCAATTGCTTGTCTTCAAGTGTACCTACACAAGAACCTTCACAAGAAAAAGTAGAAGATAAAGAGGGGTTAGAACAATGGGTGCTCTCACTCTCGATTTTTCCTTCCTCACCTCTCATCTCTCTCAATTTTACCTCATGGTCAAGTGTAGGTTTTGGTGACAATCCACTCACATCACTCCTCAAATCCTCTCCTTTTTCCTCTCTTGGATTGTCACCGGTCACTCCCTCACTTCTCTCTATCTTTTCTCTCTCATTTGAAGTGGAGTGACCCTCATTTTCTTCATACTTTGGCAAGACAACAAGATTGCTTGCCTCAGATTCAAGTACAATGGGCGACTTGGCTTTAGCCGCTTCCCTCAACTCCTTCATTTTCTTGTAGTCATCACTCACTTGCTTAGGAGTGAGAGGTTTAAGCACAAATCTCTTCCCTTCATGTTTGACCGTGTAAGTATTGACACGACCGTCATGCACCACTTGCCTATCGAATTGCCAAGGCCTCCCTAAAAGTAGGTGGCACGCTTGCATGGGCACAACGTCAAACAAATGCTCATCAACATAACTCCCCATTTTGAATCGAATCATCACTTGTTTTACTACTTTAAGCTCCCCACATTCGCTTAACCATTGAAGCCGGTAAGGTTTAGGATGTTTCATAGTAGTCAACTTCAATTGAGTCACAAGTGATTGACTCACTACATTTGCACAACTCCCGGAATCAATTATCATAGAGCAAACAACATCGTTGACCCGGCACCTAGCATGGAACAAATTTTCCCTTTGCAAGGTTTCACTATCTTCAACAATCATAGCCCCTAGACTCCTTCTCACCACCAAGAAAGTATGAGGATCCTCCTCCTCCACCGTATCATCAAACAAATCATCCTCTACTCCCTCAACTCCCTCAACTCCTTCTACCCCCTCATCTTCCGATTCACTCTCTTTCTCATAGGCATCATTACCAACAACAATCATGGTCCTCTTTGTAGGACATTCCTTAGCAAAGTGCCCATATCCCTTGCACTTATGGCATTGTATTGAAGAAGAGGTAGGAGATTGTAAATGAGTTTTAGAGTTACCTCCCATATTAGATGTGCCCCTTTCATAAGGCTTCTTCACCTCCTTACTGGCATTGGCACCACTTCTGCCACTTGCGCTTGGGAACTTGGCATTTGGGATAGAAGTCTTCCAATCCTTTGGCTTGCTCAAGGAAGTGGAAGTATTGCTCTTGTAACGGTTGGACTTCTCCTTTTCAAGCCATTGCTCGGCTAGAATAGCGGCATCTAGGACTTCTTGAAGTGAAATATAAGAATGCAATCTCAATTGTGAAGCTATGCCATACCTCAAACCATTCATGAAACGGATCACAGCTTGCTCCTCATCTTCATTGTCCATATGCAAGGCCATTCGAACTCTTTCAAACTCATCATAGTAATCATGCACCGATTTGACACCTTGTCTCAACTCATAAAGCTTCTTGAGTTGTTCTTGACGATATCTAGGAGTAATGTACTTGGTACTCATGATACCTTTCAAGTCAATCCAACCCACATTCACATGAACTCCCGCTCTCCTCCTTGATCTTTTAACGGACTCCCACCAAGTAGATGCATAGGACTCGAAGGAGGAAATAGCATAGGTACCTTTCTTTTCATCGGTCATATCATTTGTATCAAACATCCTCTCCATGAGTTGCACCCATTGAAGGTAGGCCTCCGGATCACAATTCCCTTTGAAACTTGGAAGGTTGAGCTTGACACTATTGAGGTTGGTATTGTCCCCATAGTGGTCTTCATTCAAACCATACTCCCTTCTACCATCATATCCCATAGGTGGCCCTCGACCTCGGCCCCTACCACGATCCACATTTCGACCCCAATTCATACCTCGTCTCGGTTGAAAGTGATCATCAAACCCATACACATCATCACCATAATCGGTTCCCTCCCCTTCTTGAGCTTGTGCAACTTGCTCAAGAGGTCTAACATTCCGGATTGGTTCGGGAAGCGGGGCATTCCTTTGGGGATTGCCCACAAGGTTTGGAATAGTCACACGTTGGGTATTGCCCAACACTTGATCAACCCTCTCACGATCCTCCCTTACCCGTTGTTGGTGGTTGAGCAACTCTACGACTTGCTCCGGGGTAAAGGTAGGACTATTTGATCCCTCCCCGGCCTCCATTTGGACTCTCGGGGTCCCCTTTTCAATTGGGACACTCGGGGTCCCATGTTCACCTTGAGTACTTGAAGCTCCCTTTTCAAGAGACTCAATTCTTTGATTCATGAGGTCCATCTTGGCAAGAAGATTAGCCAAGGCCTCCTTTATGAATTCTTGTCCCTCGTTAGCCATGGTACCTACACAAGTAACAAACGTTAGCAAAAACAACCTCGCACGCTCCCTCACAAAGATTTTCACTTGGTTCTCTCTTTTGAGTGGCGGTGGCTATTTCACTCGACTTGTAGTTCCAAAGCTTCACGTAGATGACTAGCAATTCCCCAACTCAACTAGACTATTCACGAGTCACGCACACTCCGGGGTGATTGGAGTTAATAGGACTCGATGAACGCTAAGCACTTTGAAGTAAAGGACTTGAGTAAAAGGTTCTACGCTTTTCTTGGAATTCCAACTCTCCTTACTAAGGCACGATTCTCCTAAAGCAATGAAGGATTAGTGTTAATTAAGTAGAAAGAATACTTAGATCAACACTAATTAGAGGTTAGGCAACAAAGAACAAGCAAACCTAAAAGAAACTGCCCGTTTCCCACTCTTCAGCTTTCAGGCGGAGCGCCCAAGGCAATGGGGCGGAGCGCCTGGAAATTTGTCCAGTGAGGTCCCTCAGGCGGAGCGCCCAGTGGTGAGGCGGAGCGCCTGGACCAAGAAGAGTTCAGGCGGAGCGCCCAAACTTTAGGCGGGGCGCCTGAACGAAGAACACCTGGGTTCTCAAGAACGTGTTCTTCGATTTCAATCCAACTTTTTGGTCGATTTCAACGTGTTCTTCCCAAATTTGAAGTACCCGAAGTTGTATAATGATACTACCTCCAATCCCCAATCAATTTCACACCCAACCAAGCAACATACAAGGCAAATTCATGATTCAAGTTCAAGTTGGGTTTTCTTCAAATTTTCAAAAGGGGTCAAAAGGTGGGTTTTGATTCTTCCAAAATCAATGTTATACAACTCCGATTCACACCAAATTTGTTGCAATGGATTTGTTTTTCAACGTAGATCAATCCTCGGTAATCAAATCCAAAACCCCACAATCACACAATCCCAAAATCAATCAATTTCCCTCAAGAACAAGGGTTTGGTAGGGTTTAAGGAGGAGTAGGGTTTCAATTTTTCAATCCAATCCAATCCAAGTAAATTTGGTACCCAAACAACGGGAATTCAATCACGATCACAAATCTATAACACCCAATCCAAGAATCGATCCAACCAAAAAGTTACGCCAATTTTTGTATTTTCAATTTTTCAATTTTTTTTGTGTTTTTCTTCTTCCAATAACTTGAACAACAAGAAAACTAAACAAAATAACCTAGGCACGAAGAATCAAGGGTCGGGGGTTCGTAGAAACGATACCCGAGCCTTGCTCTGATACCAAATGATGTAGGAAATCAAACGCGGAAAGTAAAGATAAAAGCGAGACGTAACTCGTACGATAATCTCAAGTAGCAACGGAGAACTAGTTCCGTTACACCCCGAGAAGATGACAAGAACACCTACACTAGGCAACTACCCTCGAGCTAATGCGAGCACGCAAGTAGAATGATCGGGGGGGATTGGAATTCATCTAGATCCGCTAGAGGAAGAACAAGTCCCATCAAAGGTTTCATTCACTCAATCAAAGAGTTCAACTCTCAACACAATTGTTTGTTTAATCATCAAAGTTAGCTAATGAAATAAAACAAGCTACTAGCTATTTATAGGTGTTGTTAGACACCCTTTGAAAGGTCTAAAATGCCCACACTTAGGCTTAGGAAATAAAGGACCACGTAGGGTCAAAATAGTCTTAACATAGCTAGAAATCTCGTACTTCAGCGTCCCGGGCGGAGCGCCCGCGTTTTGGCGAAAACTAGGCAGTGAGGTGCCCCGGGCGGTCCGCCTGGAATTGGGGCGGAGCGCCTCAGCTCTGTTGTCTGCAGGTGGAGCGCCCAAACACTGGGCGGAGCGCCTCAGCTCTGTTGTCTTCAGGTGGAGCGCCCAAAACACTGGGTGGAGCGCCCAAAGTGCTGAATGGTTGTTCTTGTGCTCTAATCACCCGGAATGGTTTCCCAATGCTTCCTTCCTCTAGTCCCCTCCTCACCAAATGTAAGTGCACTCCTTGAACCTCCCTAGCTTGGCTCCGAGTGAAGGGTCTCGTGGTTTGCCCGGCATCAGAAAAAGCATAGGCCATTTTATTAAAACCATGATAAGTGGGGACTAACACCCACAACTAGACATTTTGGAGGGCACGTAGTGAAATTTTTTTCAAGACTTCTGAAGATCTGCTAACAGTTTCGCTGTTGTGACTCTTGGGCGTAATTTGTTTTCGTTTTCGAACCAGCTAATACTTCTTTTGAAATTTGTGATTTTAACAACGTTATACTATTTGTGTGGTTAGAAAGGTTTCTCATTGGAAAAGAATACTATAGTTTAAGTTAAATTGCTTCAAAATTAGCAAAGGGTATTTTTTGTGAACCGGTAAAATATATAAGTTCACATAAACTATAATGAGGAGGGCTAAATTGCAAAACTATGACACCTGATCCACGCTCAACCTACACCATGAATTGTAAGAGGCGGTCGTCAAAGATATAATACCCAAAAAAGTCAAGGTCGATTTTTCGAGGGAGCTAGCATGCGATCTAAGATAGAACGAATACGAATCTGAGATCTAATGAGTTGTTTACATATTCCAATGTAAAAATGTGTGTTTTATATAACTATATTAAAGCTAACAACTAACACTAACATTCAACAATAGCAACAATTGAACGTGTTATCAACAATGAGAGAAAGCTAGGGGTTTACCTACTTAAACAAGATTCTAATAACCTAGATACTATTCTAATCATACAATTTCCATGGGTAATGGTTAATGTTCGAACGTTAGCGCTTAAAAATTTTAGGTATAGAGAGGGTCAATAACAAGGCACATAAAGACCTAGTTCTAAGATCCGAGCGAGAACAACCTTCTTTGGCTGTTCCCTTAAAATGAGGTTGGCTCGTAAACCAATATAACCCAAATTCTCGCTAGTTTCTATAAACCCACGCCTTCAACCATGTTAGGAAGATGAAAGAAAAGTGGAGTTTTGGTCAATTGAGGCCTCACCTTAAACCCTTTCGATTTTAAAGAATAATATAAACTAGATTAAAATTAACCCATAGATTTTGTAAGATTAAATTAAGAACCTAAGTTAAAATAATCAAGTCATCATAGATAAACCCCTTCTATGAGTTTAGCTACTCATACTAGGGTTCAACAAGATAATGAAATGGATTTGAATGGTAAACATTACGTAATTATATAAGATTAAAGTCAAATATAATATCCTTACAAGACTGATGTTAAAACCCTTGCGTGCCTTCCAAGATTATAAGAATATTCAAAAGTGTAATGGAATAAAAGATACTTTGCCTCTGAGGCCTAATGAGCTGTTTATAGTTGTGGGTTTGAAAGCTAATTACATAATTACAAAAATACCATTTCGTAGTGTTTTTTTAGCATTTGGCCGTTCTATCGGCGGCCGCCCATTGCATTAGGCGGTCTTCTATCGAACTGTGTTGACTCTCTCCTTTCTTACGCCCTTCAGGTTTGGTGAGCGCCAAATATTCAGCCAAATCAACTCTTTCTCAAGGTTGGGACTTTGGAAAATTACTGAAAGCATCAGCGAAATAGCCAATATTTAGGTGGCCGCCCTTTGTAGCTCTGCTAAAGAATCGGCAGCAGCTGAATGAGTTGTGCTACCTCCGAAGTTCCATGTCTTAGCTTTTGATATTTCTGCCTCGTCTGGCGGTCTCAGTGCAATTCAGCCAATTACGGCGGGGGCCGATTCAAATCTGCTCCCCCAGTTTCTCCAATTTCAATTTTTATCATCCAACTTGTATTCTTTTGTTGATCTCTCATTCCTTTTGGCATGTACTTCTTGTAAAATCATCATAAACCTGAAATGTGAAGATTTACATAAGATTTGCAACTAAAATAAGCAAAAAGACTAAAAATGTTATGCTAAAAGAGATAACAACGTAAGCAAAATACCAGCGTATCAACTCCCCCAAACTTAAACTTTTGCTTGTCCTCAAACATCAATAAATTCGATTTCATGTTCATTTTAAGACCAAGGCATGAATCCACATAGAAAAATTTAAACAAGAAAGAGTCTATGACTTCGGTTGATAGTAACACTTTTCAGACATTAGAATCCAACCAAACAACCACGAGAAACTAAGTTGTGGCTACATCAACTAGAGCTTTTAATGGTAACTAGAGCATGCTTAGCGCATCACACTTTCTCAACTTTCTTTAGGCTTATGATGCTGCATCTTCTATATTTTCAAGTCCTAAGTTCCCTCACCAGAAGGAATGGGTCCTCATCTCATAATGAAATTCAAACAGGAGACCCTGAGTCTAACCTCTCACCTTAAAAAGGAATGCAAGTAATGCACATGCAATGTCATAGTCTTGGTCATAGTATCACTTGTTGTTACGTTCTTTTTATATCACTCGATAAAGGATCAAATAGGACTTTGTAAGATTGTAATGTAGGTTTTTGGGTTTAGGTAGGGCATTTTGTGGATTAAGAAGTGACCAATCTTCCTTCTTGGGCACTACACTAACCTTTTCAATTCATTTCTCTTGAGCTTTTCTTTCATTTTAGCTCTTATTTCCCAATTTTCACTCTTTGTTTTGTTTTGTGGCTCTTATTTTTCTTTTTCTTTTCTTCTCTATTTTTCTTCTTTTTATTTTCTTTCTTTTCTTTGATTTTCTTCTTTTCTTGGCATGCTTTCTTTTCTAGAGCCACCTAGCAATCACTCCCTTACTCCCCTCCCCCAAACTTAGACTTTGGTCTAAGTTGTACGTTTTTCAATGCCTCAAGAAGATAGGGCCAAGAGAAAGTTAGTGCTTATAAGCACTTAGAATTGGTTCGGGCTAGTAACATGGTTAACAAAAGAAAGGTAATTAGGCTCAAAGTTGGCTAACTAAGGTACAACTTCATTTGGTAGGCTTGAAAGGCTCAAATGGGTCAAAGAAATGCCTAATATCCTATCCAACGCCAAATTGACACTAAAATCATTATCAATGTCACACAAGCCAAGTTCTAGAATGCAATGCAAATAAAAGCTCATGCCAAACCTCACCACAAAAGGGACGAGATGATAGGAAAATTAAAGACAACAAAATAAAATAACAAGAATTAAAGCAAGACCCAATTGATTAGAAAAGGATTAAGGAAGTGGATTAGAAAAAAGTAGTCTAATCACCCCATTAATTGTCTAAACAAGAGAACCTATACTAATTGATTCTTAATTAGTCTTAGAGTAATTGCAAATCAAGGAAATCAATATGTAATTAAGCAAACAAGCTTAGCCAATAAACTCTCAAAGTTAATTTCATCAAAAGCTAACCCTAAAATAATGAGCTATAAGGGCTTTATATAAGGGTTCTAAAAATGGCACAATCTGCCTTAATTAACCTTAACAATGGGCCTTTAATAAGTAATAAGCTTAAACATGGCATTCTGATCAACGTTACAGTGTTATTGCGCTGGAGCAGTCGCTATCGCACTGCTTAAATAAATCAGCGCCTCGCAATCGCGGTTAGGGTCACGTGATCGCGAAGGCATGGGCCTTCATCCAATGTCAGCCTCCTGCACGATCGCTTCTGAGGACTCGCGATCACGCTGCTCTTCATTTCCTTCTTGCGCGATAGTGGCTGATGGTGCGCGATCGCGATGGTCATCTTTTTGGCCTTTCGCGATCGCGATGAACATTTTCAGATTCTGAGGCAGTAAGTATGCAGAAATATCCTGAAACCTCCAACACTTCCCCAGCAGCTCCAGTTGTGCAAACATAGCCTGCAACTGTTGCAACTCCCGTACTTAGCTCCTTGTGAATGGCTTGCTCGCGCATCGAGTTGCAGCATTCTCCCTTTCTTGGGAAGAATTCGTCCACGAATTCGATTGTTCATCGACTTTGAAGGGAGACATGTCACACACGTTGAAAGTGTTGTGCACTTGGTAGTTGCTTGGCAAGTCCACCTTGTACGCGTTGTCGTTGAGGCGTTTGAGGATTTGAAATGGACCATCGCCTTTAGGCATCAATTTGCTTGCCCGCTTGTTGGAAAATCTATCCTTCCGGAAATGAACCCAAACCCAATCACCGGGCTCGAAAACAACCTTCTTTCTTCCTTTGTTAGCTCTTTTGAAAACTTCTTGGTTTTTCTTTTCAAGTTGTTTCCTCACTTGCTCGTGAAGTTGCTCCATCTCTTGAGCTCTCACCTTGGCATCTAAGCTTAAAACAACATCTTGAGACAGAGGCGTAAGATCCAAGGGGGTAAGGGGGTTAATACGATACACAACCTCGAAAGGTGTCATGCAAGTAGAAGTATGCATGGTCCTATTATATGCAAATTCAATCAAAGGTAGGTGTTCTTACCAAGAAGCAAGTTTCCCCTTAACTAATGCTTCAAGAATCGCACCCAAGGTTCTATTGACAACCTCGGTTTGACCATCGATTTGGGGGTGGCAAGAAGTGGAGACTAACAACTTAGTACCAAGCCTTTCCTATAGTTCTTTCCAAAAAAAACTAAGAAACTTGGGATCCCTATCACTAACAATAGTCATTGGGACCCCATGCAATTTGAGTACATGCTCAACAAAAAAATTGGCTAAATGGGATGCATCATCAATCTTATGATATGGAATGAAATGAGCTATTTTAGAAAATCTATCAACTACCACAAAGATGGTATCTTTTCCCCTCTTGGTCCTAGACAATCCAAGCACAAAGTCCATAGAAATTTCAAGCCAAGGACCTAAGGGAATGGGGAGGGGTGAGTACAAACCATGTGGAAGTAGCTTTGACTTAGCTTGCTTACACTCTAAGCATTGGCCACACACCCTCACAACATCCACTCTCATCTTAGGCCAATAAAATTGTTCTTTAAGAATCTCCATGGTCTTGCCCACTCCAAAATGCCCCATTAGTCCCCCACTATGTGCCTCCCTCGCAAGCAACTCTCTCCAAGATGAACTAGGCACACACAACTTCCCATTCCTAAACAAGAATCCTTCAAACTTATGAAACCTCCTTTTCTCCACATCATCACTAGGTTGCTCCTCACCATACATCCTACTGAGCCTTCACCGCCTTTCTTCTAATTCACAATTAGCATAAAGTTCCACAAACTCCGGATCATTGGCATACATCTCCTTCATACTTTCAAAACGCATGAGCTTGGACCCCAAAATATTTAACAACACTTGTCTTCTTGATTGTAGCACAAACTTCCTTGACAAGGTATCTGCCACCATATTTTCTTTCCCCTTTTTGTAATGGATGATATAAGGAAAGGTTTCAAGGAATTCCACCCATTTGGCATGTCTCACATTCAACTTCTTTTGGGATTTGAGGTGTTTCAAAGATTGGTGGTTGATTCTAATGACAAATTTTTTGGACCAAAAGTAATGTTACCAATGAGCCAATGCTCTCACCAAGGCATAAAACTCTTTATCATAAGTGGAGTATTTAGTGGTTGCTCCCTTGAGTTTCTCACTAAAATAGGCAATGGGGTTTTGATCTTACATCAACATGGCTCTAATTCATACCCCACTAGCATCACACTAAATTTCAAAGGTTTTATCAAAGTTTGGCAATTGAAGGAGAGGTGTGGAACTAAGCACTTCTTTCAATTTTGAAAAATCCTCTTCTTGCTCCTTCTCCCACACAAATGCCTTATCCTTCCTTATCACTTAGGTCAATGGTGCGACTATAGTACTAAATCCCCTCACAAACCTCCTATAAAAGCTAGCCAACCAATGGAAACTTCTCACATCACCAATGCTTTTAGGAGTGGGCCAATCCCTAATAGCCTTCACTTTAGCCTCATCTACTTCCACACCATTTGCACTCACCACAAAACCAAGAAACACAACGGATTTGCAAACAATTGCTCCTTTCACAGAACATCAAACACTTGTTTCAAATGATTAGCATGCTCATCAATGGATTTGCTATAGATAAGAAAGTCATCAAAGTAAACTACGACAAATTTTCCAATGAAAGATTTGAGCACATGATTCATCAACCTCATGAAAGTTGAAGGAGCATTGGACAAACCACAAGGCATGACAAGCTACTCATAAAGACCAAAGTTAGTCTTAAAGGCCGTCTTCCACTCATCACCCGGTTTCATCCGGATTTGGTGGTATCCACTCCTCAAGTCAATTTTAGAGAACACACAAGAACCACACAACTCTTCAAGCATATCATCTAACCTAGGAATAGGATGACGATACCTTACCGTGGTCTTGTTGATGACTCTACAATCCACACACATGCGCCAAGTCCCATCTTTCTTTGGTACTAGGATGACCGGAACCGCATATGGGCTTAAGCTTTCTTGCACAAGTCCTCTTTCAAGCAACTCCTCTACTTGCTTTTGGAGCTCTTTAGTGGCCTCCGGATTGCTTTTATAAGCAGCCTTATTGGGCAATTGGGAGCCCGAAACAAGGTCAATTTTATGCTCAATGCCTCTTAGTGGTGGCAATCCACTAGGCAACTCCTCGGGAAAGATGTCTGCATAACCTTGCAAAAGAGAAAAAATAGAACTAGACAAAGAAGGGGTTAGTTCATTAGTAAGAAAAATATGGTCCTTGTGTAGGAGGAGAATCATGGGCATTCCCTCCTCCACATCTTTCAAACACTCCTTCTTGGACAAGAACAAGTTCACTCCCTCTTTTGTTTCCTCCCTCTTTTGTGTGACAACTCCAACTCTTTTATCCCCTACGACTCCCTCTTTCTTTTCTTTCTCTCTTTTCAACTTCAACTCCCTCATCTTCCTATAGCCCTCACTCACTTGAGCTGGAGTCAATAGATTGAGAATAAACTTCCGACCTTCCAACTCCAAGGCGTTGCCATCATGCTTTGCCAAACGGTCATATTGCCAAGGTTTCCCAAGCAAAATGTGACAAGCTTGCATTGGAACCACATCAAATAAGAGCTCATCATGCTAGTCCCCAATCTTGAATTTGATCAAAGCTTGGTTGGTCACCTTTAGTTCACCACATTCGTTCAACCATTGTAGCTTGTAAGATTGTAGATGTTTCCTAGTGAGTAGCTTGAGTTGTTCAATTAAAGTGGTGCTCACCACATTGACACAACTACCCCTATCAATAATTAGAGAGCAAATAGTCCCTTGAACCTTATAATATGCAAGAAACAAATTCTCCCTTTGATTCGGCTCCTCCTTTACTTGCACCCCCATTATTCTCCTTACGACAAGAGTAATATATGTGTCTTCCTCTAATTGCTCACCTTCCCCTTTGCTCCCGTCAAAATCATCATCACATGGCATATCCCCATCTATCTCCTCTACATCACTACCACCCGTTTCATAGCCCCCATCACCCAAAGCAACAACAACTCTCTTATTTGGACAATCTCTCATCATGTGGCCTCGGCCATTGCATTTATCACATTGTATGTTAGACAAACTTTCAAGTTTAGCTTTGTTACCTCCCACCTTTGGCTCTTCTTTGGGCTTGGCTTTGTCAAATTGGCCTTTGAACTCTGGCTTGGGCTCCTTTGCTTTGTCCCATAGGGTATAGACCTTCACATTATCCTTTCCTTTGTTCCAAGTGGTAGAGGTATTTTTGGACTTTTAGGACTTGTCCAATTTAAGCCCTATCCCCACCTTAAGCACCGCTTGAAAAACATCATACAAGCAATCATATTGTGCAATTTCATGGGAGAAGAGATTTCCCTATTCAAGCCTCAACAAAATTTTGGAATAAGGAATCGATCACCATCTTGAATGTTGGCCCTTGTCCTTGTCTTCTCAAACTCATTAAAGTATTCTGGCACACTCTTGTTCCCTTGCCTCAAGTTACAGAATTTCTTGATCAACTTATCTTCATAGTTGGTGGGTAGAAATAATCTTCTATCCTCGAAGCCTAGTTTCCCCGAGCGGTGGAACTGAACACGTAAATATTTGCCTCGGCTGTCTTCTATAACTTCCTTCTTCATAATTTTTCTAACTTTTTCTTTCTTGCTTTGGTTTCTTTAGCTGAGTCAATCCCGGTTACTCCTCTAGACAACCTGACTGCTTGGGTGCAAGTTATCATTAAGGCGAAGCTATGAGAAGAAAGATCATGGATGATCTTAGCTGCTTTAAGCGAAAACCAGTGGGCATGCAAGCACCATGGTAAGTCACACTTCTCCTCTGCGAAATTTTCCTTCCAAAATTTCTTCATCAATAATATTTATTCTACCTTTTGTAGGACTTCCTAATAGAGCGGTTACTGAACCGAAGGAGAAAAAGAAGAAAAATAAAGGGGACAAGAAGAAGAAATTCCCTGAGACTGGGGAAGCTTTGGGTGAGCTCGAGGGTTTGATTGGAAACCTCGAGTAGAAGAAAGAGAAAAAGAAAGAAGAAAAGACTGCTCCTAAAGGGCCATCAGACCAGGGTAATCACATCCTCTCTTTTCTTTTAACACTTTACTTCTAACTCTTAATTCTTCACTGAATCCCTTTTTCCCTTCTCTTTTTTGACGCTCCAAAGAGGAAAAGGCAGGCTTCGAAGAAGTCCTCCAAAGCCAAGCGAGCCAGAGTGGAAGAAAATATCGTTTCCAACCCTGAGGCTGTTACTCTTTCTTGTAGGGGTTTGATTGATGAGCCTGAAGAGGAAGAGGATCAAAGAGAAGTTGAAATAATCAACCTCGAAGAGCCGACCCAACCTGCTGATAAAGTTAGAGAGTCAATCCTTTCATCAACTAATAAGGAGAAGAGTGTGGATGGGCCCTTACGTGCTGAAGAGAGAGCTTCACGAGCCGCTTTCGAGCCCGCTCATGACTCAGTTCCTCGAAGGCAAGTTAGGAGCATTGAACTTTCCTCCGACCTCTGCCTTTTAGATGATGATGTGGCTGTCCCAATCAACTGTAGAGGACTCCTCGGGCTGCTGGAGCAAGAACGCCTCAGGAGATCATCTGTTCCTGATTTGATGGCCGATGAGGCTCATCATGCAATTCAGGTATCCTTGCTTCATTTTGGCCCTCTTTAGTTTCCACTTATTCCTCTTTCTTGGCCTAACTCTTTAGCTAAACCTTTACAGGGGTACATCTATTCAATTAGACCTACCGAGATTGAAGCCCACCGAGCTTCCATCCTTAAGAGGACTAAGGATGAATGGGATCAAACAAGAGTCGGCCTTGAATCCCGAATAGTCGATCTTGAAAAGTGACTACTCGAAGCCAAAATTGAACTAGATAAAGCTCAAAAAGCTGCTGACAAGTCTGACCTTAAGGCGGCTAATGTTTGCGAGGCTGCATCTTCTGCCGAGGCCAGAATAGAAGCCCTGAAGGATTGTTGCAAAGCTGAGCTGGAAGCCGAGCTGAAAAGAGTAGCCACTGAGGCCAACGCTACAATCTCTAAAAATGCTGAGAAATATCACTCTAAGCTGAAGGAAAACTTCCTCAAAATAAACGGGATTGTGGGAAAGAAACTGCTTGAGGCTGAGATTGAGACCCTTCGGGGCAAAATTGCGTCTTCCTCTTCAAAGAAGAAAATGAGAGCAACAAGGGCCAAAGTTGACAAGAATTGGGCCATTATCCAAACAAAGTTGAAAACTCTCAAACAATGCCAAGCTGGGGCGAATCTGGACGCAGAGATAGCCAAGGAAGAAAGCGACGTTGTAAAGGCCCAACAACTGATGGACAAACTCCCTTCGAGCTGTGAGGGCTCCGATGATGATGAGGAAGAAGGCTCTGAAGCTAAGACTTCGAGTGCCGAAGAATGATGACTCTTCTTTATTTTTTGCTACAGCTATTCGAGCCTCTGTGTACATAACTTTTGGGCCTTCAAGCCTTTATTAATGAAGTTTTTGCTGGCTTTGTCTTTACTTTGCTTTTCGAAAACGCTTATACGTAGAATAATTTGTTTGCTTGCAAGACTTGGAAAAATTTCATCCTGAAGACTTAGAAAAAATTCATCTTAAGTTAAAGCTAGCTTAGAACGATGTCTCGTTCTCGAACCGTGGCATAAGAGACTTAGGCGCATTTTCATTTACAAAGCCACCTCAGGCGATAACAACAATTGACTAAGCTAATCCCTAGGAAACATTCCCCGGTGCGCGAATAGATTGTCTTCGAGTTTCATTTGTCGAAGTCCCCGGTTAAGAAGTTTTGAGGCGAAAGCTGACTGCATTAACTCCCTTTGCATCCCCTCAGTGGTCGGGTGTGAAGAATGAAGACCCAAGCACTGTGTATCATTTTCTCCGCTTCCTGAAAAGGTCAAGCAAAAAGAAATGAGGGGTTAGCATCATTCGTCCCAAGCATTGGAGCACTGACAACTCGATGTCGTAGGTGAAAGATTATGTTTGACGAAGGGTAACGTACCTCAATGTCAAAAATAATAGCCCTTTAAGTTGGAAATATTCCAATTTAAAGACTCATGCTTGCCTCGGAGATCGTCGAGCTGGTAAGATCCTTTTCCCACGATGGCTTTAATTTGATAAGGCCCTTCCCAGTTAGCAACCAATTATCCTGCATTCCTCTCCTTGGTCGTTTGATTTGAGGACCTTAAAACATAATCACCAACCTTAAAGGCCCTGAACTTAGCCTTCCTATTCAAGTAGGCCTCGATCTGTCGTTTTTGAGCTGTTAAACAAACCAACGCCAGCTCCCTTCGCCCTTCGAGTAAATCTAGTTCTACGCGCATAGCTTGCTGATTTGACTCTTCGGTTGTGTGAGCATATCGAAGGCCGGGCTCACCAACCTCGACATGAATCAACGAGTCAATCCCATAGGCAAGGGAAAATGGGGTTTCCCCAGTGCTATTTTTCTTAGTCGTTCTCATTGCCCACAACACCCCGGGCAATTCATCAGGCCATGAGCCTTTGACTTCATCCATTCTCTTCTTAAGATTCTCCACGATTATCTTATTCGAGGACTCAGCCTACCCATTAGCACTGGGATGATAAGGCATTGAGACCACTCTTTTAATTCCCCATTTAGCCAAGAAAGTAGTTACCTCCGAACCTATGAACTGTTTGCCATTATCAAACGTTATCTCCCTCGGAACTCCAAATCTGTATATGATATTCTTCTAAATGAAGTTGATAACTTCTCTTTACCGAACCCTAGAAAAAGATCATGCCTCGACCCACTTGGTGAAATAATCAGTGAGTACAAGAATGAATTTGACACTACCCTTTGCTTTGGGAAATGGGCCTACAATATCCATCCCCTACTTTATAAATGGCAACATCGATACGATTGAATGCGATGGCTCAGCTTGTTGATGGATCATCAAAGCATGCTTCTGACACTTTTCACATTTTTAACAAATGACCTAGCATCTTCACTCATTTCGGGCCAATAGTAGTCAGCTCGTAGGAGCTTACGTACTAGGGCCTTCCCCCCGGAGTGATTTCCATATTCGCCCTCGTGCACCTCTCTCATCACATAGCCATACTCCCCTGGGCCCAAACATTTGGCCATCAGGCTACAGTAGAGTATTTTATAGAATTGCCCCTGCACAAGCGAATATGGGACCACTTGCCTTCGGAGCTTTTCAGCTTCCCTCTTGTCTGCTGGAAGGATTCCTAAATCTAGATAGGAAATAAACTTGGTCCGGCAATCCCAATGTCTATTTACTGCATTTACTTCCAACTTCATTTTTTCCACCGCAGATGTAAGTATCCGAACTTCTGCATCAGTCCCCGAGTCCCCAGCTTCGATAGCAGAAGCCAAGTTAGCCAATGCATCAGCCTCGACATTTTTCTCTCGAGGGATTCTGTGCTCGAATTAAAATTGCTCCTGAGCCGAAAAGTCGACGAGGACCTGGTTCACAACTAAGTGTGAATCGCTCCATGGCTCGATTTTCTCAGCCCCCATTTTCTTAGCCAATTCTAAACCCGCTATTGCATCCTCATACTCAGCTTCATTGTTAGTCAACTTCCCAAATTTCACTGAATGACTCAACCTCTCTCCTATAGGAGTTACGAGAACTATTCCGAGCCCCGAGCCATTGGAATTAGTTGCTCCATCAGTGTAAGTTTCCACACCCCAGAGACTGGACCCTTTTAAAATAGATTCTCCTTTTCTGCCTCGGGGAGTATCTGCCAACACTTGAGATTCTATGGCAGCTCGGGGCTGATATACAATGTCATACTCGCTTAGCTCAATTGCCCACTTAGATAATCTCCTCGACAGTTCACTCTTATGGAGTATAGTTCTTAAGGGGAAAGTTGTTACTACAGCTATGGATGACATTAAAAATAGGGCCGAAGTTTACGAGCTGCTATAACCAAGGCAAGTGCTAACTTTTCTAGATGAAGGTACCTTGTTTCGGCATCAAGAAGAGTTTTGCTGACGTAGTATATAAGCTGCTGCTTCCCATCTTCTGCTTAAATCAAAATAGCACTGACTGCCACCTCGGAAATAGTTAAATATATCAACAATGTCTCCCCATCTCATGACTTGGCGAGAAACGATGCATTTTCCAAATAGTGCTTTAGCTCTTTCAACGTTTCTCTACATTCAGGAGTCCACTCAAAGGTAGTGTTTCTTTTTCAGAACAGAAAAGAACTTGTGGCACCGCTCGAAGGACCTCGAGATGAATCTGCTTAGAGCGGGTAGTCGGCCAGTTAAGCGTTGAACTTCTTTTGGGCTTGAAAATTCCTCGGGACTTTTTTGAATAGCCTTGATCTTATCTGGATTTGCCTCGATGCCTCGTTCTGAGATGATAAACCCTAAGAACTTTCCTGAGCCAACTCTAAAAGCACACTTTTCTGGGTTCAACTTCATGCAATATTGTCTTAAAATTGAAAAAACCTCATTTAAATGGTTCAAGTGGTCTCCCATTCGAACAGACTTTACTAGCATGTCGTCTATATATGCCTCCATTATTTTTGGGATGTGATCTTTGAACATCCGACACACTAGCCTTTGGTAGGTTGCCCCAGCATTTTTGAGACTGAATGGCATTATCTTGTAGAAATATGTTCCTTCATCTTTGATGAAAGAGGTTTTCTCTTCATCACTGGGTTCCATTAGAATTTGCTTATACCCCGAATATGCATCTAGAAAGGTTAACAACTTATGTCCAGCCGTGGAGTCTATCAACCTATCTATATGAGGTAAAGGACATGAATTCTTCGAGCAAGCCTTGTTTAAATCAGTATAATCAACACACATTCTCCACTTTCCATTTTTCTTTGGCACGACCACCACGTTTGCGAGCCAATCGGGATACTTCACTTCTCTAGTGAAACCATTATCAAGCAGCTCATCTTGAATTGACTTTTTCTTTACGCCGGCGCGCGGCCTTTTCTTTTGTTTCACTGGAGAGTTAGGGTCCATATTCATCTTATGCGTCATTATCTCGGGGTCGATCCCAACCATGTCGGCATGAGACCAGGCGAAAAATCATCATTTGCTTTCAGCAACTCAATGAGAACTCTTTCTGACTTAGGATCCAGCACCGAGTGCACGAACACCTTTATTTCTGGAAATTCGTTTGAAAAAGCAAAAGATTCCAATTCCTCAATTGTAGAATCCTAAGCCTTTTTCTTCCGACGCTCTTGTATGAATGCCAGGGCCTTTTCCATTTCCTCTTGAGAGCCTACTTCAAGAACTGAGCTCTTCTCCTCATCAGTCCCCGAGCTAAGTAATTGCTATTTGGATGGCCCAACCGGGGCAACTCCATTCTTCATCGCAACTGAATAGCATTCGCGACCTATTCGCTGCTCTCCTCCGATTGCTCAAATTCCCCATAGGGTTTGGAATTTAATGACATGGTGCAAGGTAGATGGAACAGCTTCTATCTCATGAATCTAGGGTTTTCTGAGGATAGAATTGTAAGCCATATCCTCGGCCATCACTTGAAAAAACTGTTTTCTTATCAACCCCCTATGTAGTTGTAGTAAGAAAGATTTCTCGTAGTATCTTCTTGATGGAGTTGTTAAATCCTGTTAATATGGTTGCCTTTGGGACGACGAGGTCCTTTAACCACATCTTCTTAACAGCTCCATAATTGATAATATTCACAGAACTGCCAGGATCAATCAAGACACGCTTGACTTCTCAGTTATTGATCCTAAACATGATCACTAAAACATCATGATGGGAAAACATCATCGCATCACAATCTTCTACATCTAAACCTATTTCATTTCCCGACCCACCAGTTGGGGTCCTCTTCTCCATGGTGATTGAATGTTTTGCAAATTTCTTCATAGCAATGAAGTTAACACCATTCACCTCTGATCCCTCAGTTATAACATTCACAACTCTTTTTTGGAGACTAAGCCCTCAGTGGCTGTCCCCCTCCCCTATTCTTAGAAAATTTTTGTTTCCTTTTATCAGTGAGATACTCTGCCAATAAACCCTTCTTGAGAAGATCGGTTACCTCAAGGTGTATCACTTTGTAGTCCTTGGTAGTGTGTCCGTAACCTATATGAAACTCACAATGTTGAGTTTGATCTCTTTTCCCCGGCGGCGTTCTCATATCCCTCGACAATCTTACATCTTGATCCGTCATCCTCTTTATGGCATTTACCAACTTACTGGTTGAAACATTGAAGTTATAATCAGGGATTCGGGTCAAGTCTTTATACTTGGACACCAGAGATGGCCCCGAGGAATTATTTTGGTCAGCATTCATGCTGATCTTTCCCCCAAGCCTTTGATTTAGATGTGTCCCTCCGAGGCGCTAGCTCACATGCTGTTTCTACGAGTTATACGGCTCGAAACGACCCTTCGAGTTTCCTCGTGGTGCATCGGAGCATCGAGAAGATTCGGGGCGATTTATTTATGAATTGTATCAACCTGTCACTCTCCATTTATCCTCCTCGAGACTATTTTTTGCAGTGGCCCTGTCATGCAGTTCATCCCAAGTTTGGGTCTGCCATTGCTGAAACTCTTCTTTAATTCAGAGGCGGCCTCAGAGTTGTTTGCATTTATGTTTCTTTCAAATTCCATGACCACGAAGTTGTCATCCATCTTAGGTAGATCCATCCTTTCAGCTTGAAAGTGTTCGAGGAAGTCTTTGATCGGCTCGAGGTACCTTTGCTTAACTTAGAAGATATCCTCCCTTCGTTTAAGGATTTTTTGGGCTCCAGTATAAACTTTGATAAACATATCAGCCAATTCCTCAAAGTTTGATATTGACTCATAGGGGAGCTGCGTGTACCAACGGTTTATCAGCCAATTCCTCAAAGTTTGATATTGACTCAGAGGGGAGGTGCATGTACCAACGCAACACTCATTTCTCAAGTGTATTTGTGAACTCTATTAGAAACGTGGACTCCCTTTCCACCAGGGTCAAATCATTATTTTTGTCCATAGCCATATATTTGGTTATGTGATCCACAGGGTCAGTGGTCCCATTATATTTTTTCAAGATTTGCAGCTTGAAATTCTTAGGGATGGGAGCAGGAGCAGCCTGAGCTTGAAAGGTAGATGTCTGCACTTTTCAATGTCTAACACCCGCTGAGGTTTTTTTATGTGTTGGTATTTTGTGCATAATTACAACTCTTTTCAGCTAGTTTTTGAGTCGTAAAGTGTTGTTATTTGAGTGAATCTTATGTTATTCTCTGTGTTTCAGGTTATTAAGAGAAATTGATAAACAAAGCCGAAGAAATGTGAAAAAGAGCAAAAACAAGTGCACTTTGGCTACCAATTGAAGAACATGGAGAAAAGGCAGCAATGGAATTGGCGCCTCGCCGAATCTGTGGCTCAAGAGGTCAGCCATCCGCCAAAGGAGGAAAGAGTTCCAGCCTTCCAACGAACTAAAGGGCGGATCGCCGAATGAGATGCTGAAGGAAAGCGGCGACTCTGCAGAAGAAGAGGCGAACCTGCCGTTGCTCATAGAGAGCTTGAAATATATGCGAAGCCCAAGAGTTATCTGCAAGCACAAGGGTGCCTCGCCGAACCTGCATCGCAATTCAAAAGGAAAGATCAGTAAAATATGACATCGGTGAGCTAGCAATTCATTAGGCTACTTGCTGAATGTTCGGCGGCTTGGCGTAAAATAAGGCAAAATGGCAAACTTGTATATATTAGACTAGTTTGAAAACCCATGCCTATAAATAGGTTGTTATGCCTCCGAGAAAACAGAACTTTTTTGAGCTTAGAATATTGTCTTAAATATTTTTGAATATTCTTGGAAGCTAAGGAAGGGTTTCAACTTGGATTTTATTGTAAGAATTTCATTATCTTTAATATATTCTTACATGATTCTTGCTATTTCATCTTCTACTATGTGTGTGTTAGACCCTAGTGTGAGTAGCTAAACTCATACTAGGGGTTTATTCATGAAAACTTGATTATCTTAGCTTAAATATTATACTTAATCTTGTAAAATCAATGGGTTAACATGAATCTTGTTCTCCATTGTACTTTCTTAACCCTCTGATAGTGAAAAGGGTCATCATCATAGTTCTCATGTGCATGAAAGGACTCATCATCATATGGACGCTCATTTTGTGGAAGCACCCTTCCTTCACGCCTTGGAGTCTCATCCCTTGGTGGTTCATTTCTTGGAAGATCATGAGAGGGATCCGTTGCTTGTGGAGTATCATTTGGAGAATAGGTATCTAGGACAATCATGTGTGAATAACGGTCGTTAGCCCGAGAGATCCGGCTAGGTCCATCACCCCACACCCCTACGGTTGGAGGTGTCTCGACCACTTGCTTTCCCATTTCCCGAAGCCTATATTTTCGGGATAGGTCATCAACCATCTCCTTCATTCGTTTGAATTCATATTGCATTGAATTAACACTCGCCACCAAGGCTTGCAATATGGTTTTGAGTTCCATGTCTGCCTCGGCTTCTTTTTGAGCCATCGTACCTACAAACAAGTAAACAAACAAGGTTAGAAGAAAGAGTCCTCACCAAGTCGCTCCCTAAGTGTTTACACTCGATTTGATTGCACTTAGTTCACTCGTGTTTACACTTAACGATTGGCTTTTACTCGCTGCAATACTCTCACCACACTTGCCTTTTTCCACTCTTGGCTAATGCAAGTTTATTCTTTGTACACAAGTCCGACTTGACAATCAAACTCAATCTAATTCGGGATAGAAAGGAATTGTTGTTACAAGAAACAGACAATTAAAGCTAACGGACGAAATTTAGAAAAAGTCAAGAAAGGAAAGAAGAAAGGCATGAATGGAATTGGCACGAAACGGATTAGGATTTGGATGAAATTTTATTTATGATAAAGAAACTCACTGTATTTGATGTTGAAATTGGGCTCTGGTTGATTGGAAACTGTTGCGAGCAATCTGTTTAAGAAACTATTTTTTCGGAAATTTGTTGTTCAATGGAATCGCGTGAGACACGACGCGGTAGCGATGAGTAACTTGGCAGTTGGTGCACGATCCATAAGACAGTCGCGATCACGTAGGCCTTTTAATTCTTGCCCTGCGCTATCGTGCTTGGTTGCGCGCGTTCGCGTAGGCTTCTGGGCCTGAAGCAGAACCCGATTTTCAAAGCCTATTTTCCACTTGAATCTTCACAAACCACCGTATTTTTGCTCCAAATTTGAGATTTATATTCTTTGTTAGTCCTTGAACAAACACCCAGTAGTTGAATCTTCTATAGCAACAACCAAATTCAAAAAGCCCCAATTCTTGTTGAAGAACCCTAATTTTTTAATCTTCAATTCAGCACCTCAAATGATGTTTGTTGTTTAATTCCTTCAAGGAATAGCTTCTAGGATTAAAAATTTTCAGTTGGTGAAAAAAATTTCACTCAAAAGAAACCTAAACCTAAACCTAAGACTCATTTTTTTGGATTTTTTTTTTTCTGATTTTTCAGATTTGATAAAAAAAATTGGTTAGTGTTTGTGAGAACAAGCACTAATCCAGCTCAGATACCAAATGATATAAAAATTAAAGACATGAAAACAAAATAACAAGAATTAAAGCAAGACCCAACTAGAAAAAGATTAAGGAAGTGGATTAGGGAAAAGTAGCCTAATCACCCCCCTTAATTGTCTAAAAAAGAGAACCTATATTAATTGATCCTCAATTAGTCTAAGTCTAATCGTAAATGAAGGTAATTAATGTGTACTTAAGCAAACAAGCTTAGCCAATAAACTCTCACATTTAATGTCATCAAAATCTAACCCTAAAATAATGAGCTATAAGGGCTTTAAATAGGGGTTCTAAAAAGGGCACAATCTGCCTTAATTACCCTTAACAATGGGCCTTCAATAAGTCATTAGCTGAAACATGGCATTCTGATCAACGTTACAGCGCGATCGCGATGGAGCAGGCGCTATCGCGCTGCTTAATAAATCAGAGCCTCGCGATCGCGGCTATGGTCATGCGATCGCGAAGGCATGTGCCTTCATCTAATGTCAGCCTCCTGCGCGATCGCGTCTGAGGACTTGTGATCGCGTTGCTCTTCATTTCCTTCTTGCGCGATCGCGGCTGATGGTGCGCGATCGCGATGGTCATCTTTTTGGCCTTTCACGATCGCGTCTGAAGACTCGCGATCGCGATGAACATTTTCAGATTCTGAGGCAGTAAGCATGCAGAAATGTCCTGAAACCTCCAACACTTGCCCCAGCAGCTCCAGTTGTGCAAACATAGCCTGCAACTGTTGCAACTCCCGTGTTTGGCTCCTTGTGAATTGCTTGCTCGCGCATCGGGTTGCATCACGAGAGGTATAAATTTAACTCACACAAGCACCAAACAAGGAATTAAGCTTATATTACGCATGCATAGAGTTACCAAAAGAGCCTAAAGGTTATAGAACTGAGTCAAAAAAGAATTACATTCTTGAAAAAGAACTGAGTCAAAAAAAAAACCAAGAAGGTTATTAACTATCCTAAAGCTATTTACATGGGTAGTATTTAGGTTTGGGCCGAGTGGGTTGCCTACGTATTGCAAGAAGTGTAAATCAGAGGAAATAATACCCCAAACGTAATTTATGTGGGTACCCATTGAATCTTTTTGGAATTTTTCAAATTTTCCATTTTTTTTCTTTTGGATTTTCAAATTTTTCAATATTTTTTTGGAATTTTCTTTAACAACTACCAATTAAAAACAACTAAACTAGGAAGCTAGGAAATTAAAGACAATCTAACTACAAATTTAAGGACTTGAATTTAAAGGCAACTAACTAAGCTATGTACAATGATAAGAAGGACAAATTAAGAAAGTATACCCCACCCCCCAACATGAAAAGTTGTTATGTCCCCAGGCAACAAATCAATCAATTAAATACAAGAAGTAAATAGGACAGGGATGAGGTTGCTCTATGTCAAACTAGCTAAGATAAAGGCCTGTGAGCTTTGTCTGTTGCAAGTGGAGTGGATGATATTGTCTTTTGTTGAATCTTCTCACTTGTATCCGAACTTTGGATTGCTTTGGGGGGAGCCAATGGTAGTGGAGCACTAGGAATGGGCATCAAGGTCTTCAACCTGTCTATTTCTAGGTTCTCAAGCTTCACTTGCCTCAACCTCTCAACCTCTTTTGCTTTTTCTTCCTCCTTCTTCTTTTGTTCCTACATTTTCATCTTGTCCTCCTCCCTTCTTTATCTTTCCAACTCCTTCCTCTCATTTTCTTTCTTTCTTTACTCCTCTTTTTCTTTCTTCCTCTTCTCATTTTCTCCTCTTCTTCTCCTCCTTACTTTTCTTTTCCCTCTCATCTTTCCTTTTCTTCTCCTCACATTTCTTTTCACTCTCCTTCCCTTTGTCTCACCTTCCTCACATTTTTTTCCCACATATGCTTTTTTCTCACCCTCCTTGTTCTTATTCTCTTCAATTCTTACCTTTTGCTTCTTTCTTGGAGGTTCTACTTTCTCCTCCTCTCCTTTTGCTTTCCCTTCTTCCTTTTGATTTTGCATCAACTCTTGCCTTTCTTTATGCTTTCTTGCCCGGAGTTCTTTGAGTTCTGCAAGTGCTTGTTCAGCGGGCTTAGGGATCACAATGGTTGAAGGATCTTGATTTTGACTTTTAGGCTCAACAACTTCTTCATCTTCTTCATCTAACTCTCTACTACTTCTTGTTTTTTCAGGGTTCTTGTTGTATGTCCGAATGTACACCCGAAAAATTCTCCAGACCAGATCCTTTTCAACACATCACTTCCTATGGGGTTACTAGTAAGCAACTTTTAAATCTCCTAAAAGAGAATACATTTTGGTGGTTTGAGGAAGAAGAACTAGCCTTTCAACAACTCAAACATACTATGACTACATCCCCAGTTTTGGCACTTACATATTTCAATAAACAATTCATAATGAAGATTGATGCATGCTCCACTGGTGTGGGAGTTGTCTTAATGCTAGAGGAAAGAGCTATAGCCTATTTTAGTAAGTCCTTAACCCCAACACATTAAGGGTTGTCTACCTATAAGAAGGAGTACATGGCATTACTGGCAGAAATTGATAGGTAGAGACACTACCTCCAACGAGGTCATTTTCTGATCAGGACTGATCATCACAACCTAAAATACCTATTAGAGAAGAGGGTAACCAGTGCATCACAACAAAAAGGGTTGACTAAATTGATGGGGATGGACTATGAAGTTCAGTACAAGAAAGGCACTGAAACAAAGTGGCGCATGCCTTATCCAGATGAAAAGACGAGGAAAAAGATGCTATGACCACGTCTATCAATGTGTAAAGCCTAAGTGGGTGGAGGAAATGGATTTCAGCTACGAACGAAACCCTACAACTACTCATCTACTAGTAGAAATGATTGTTGATCCTAATGGTCATCCTGACTACTCTCTCCATCACAAATTGTATATTGGGGTTCCACTGTTTTTAGAAGGAAAATTATAGCTGCATTGCATGGGTCTTAATACCAACTTAGAAACCTTTTTTATAGGAACTTTATGTGGCTTTAAGCTATTTTTGTGGCCAAATCTTGTGTAGTATTGCATGATTCTAGGTAAAAATGGATTAAGTGGCTTGAGGCTAGCAAAAGATTAAGAAAAGCATAAAATAAAGCCGACTATACTCAAGGTTGGAATCGTTGCAAAAAAAGCCAAGTATTAGAGGAAAATGCAAGGCCGCACAAATTTTTGCGGACAACACATTCAAGAAATGAAGACCTCAGCACAATTGAGAATGGAAAAAAATGTTCCTAACAAAAAGAAGGAAAAGTGTTGGGCACACAATTTTGTGCAACCTCACACAATAGGGTTTCATAATGCAGAGGAAACAAAAGGACAAAGCGCAGGCGAGCAATTGTGCGCCCAACATAATTTTGAGCGGGTCAGCACAATTAGGACGGGAACAAGTGTTATGTAACTTTTTCTAGCACTATAACTAGAACAATATTATGGTTTTCACCCATATCTCACATTTCATTGAGCAAAATACAATTCCAAGAACTTGGTAGGTAATTCCAAGAATTTGGGTAATCATTCCTCTCTTAGATCTATAAAATAATGTTGAATGCTTAATATCTATGTGTTTTGTTCTTACATAATATGAGTAACAAAGCTTATTTACTAGGGTTGTAGATCAACCCTAAGTGTGTGCTTGATGAGTTGCTAAAAAAAATATTGTCTAAGTGTAGGTTGTGAATTTCTTACTAGTTCCATGCTAAAATTCTAGGGTTGTGGTTGCAAACACTAGCCACATTCTAACTTACCCTTTTTACTCACTTGAGAAAGTAGTAATAAGATTGGATAACAACTAGTTAGCAAGGATTTTGGGTCCTAAAGAGATTTACAAACCTGATCTAAAAGAAGTAAACTAGAGATAGGAATCTTCTTACTTAATTCTTTACACTTGTTCTTCACGTAATCCAAGAGAAATCGAGAGATCCGTTAGAATTAGGGTTGCTAGTAATAGAGAGATATTAGTAAGTAATCAAAAGTGTGACAACTAAAAAAACCTATACAACAAGGCAAAACTTAGTTGACAATCCCATTGAGTACATGCTTAGGTGGGAAATATAACTCTAGCTCTCTTTACCCATTTGATAATTATGTTTAATTGCCTTCAATAGTTTATAATAGTTTATATTATTAGATATAGCTTATAGTATTAATTTAAACAAAACTTGATTCGAGAAGTAGCTAAACTACGTACACCGAATTGGCAAAGTCATATCTCGAGTATCTAGCTAGCTCTTTGTGGATTTGATATTAAGTGAGGAATGCATGTTTAGATCCTTGTTTTGTCTCATGTTTATTACTTTTACGCATTGAATGAGTTGATATCTTAGTGTTCTAGAGCTTATTACGTGTTTAATCATGTATGAATGCATTTAGAGGAAATTGAGAGATTTGGAGTTTAAATGAGATGAAAAAGAGCTTCGAAGTCTGAGTAGAAGTCCGAGATTCGGCCAGAAATCAAGGCAAGAACAAAATTCAGAGAAGAAATTGAGAAGCAGCAAAATTGGCTTGTTGTGTCGCGCCACGCAACACTACAAGCCGAAGATCTTGAGGATGTGTATTTTTCTCAGACGCAGGCAAATTTCCTTGCCGCGGCGAGCAGTGCGACACATGGCACGATGCGGCAGGCCAAAAATCTTGACGTTTTGATTCTGTGTCTATTTTGGATTTCCGGGTTATGTGGGTCTATGGGTGCGATATAAAAGATCTAACACGTCCAAAATAGAACTTTTGACCTGGGAAGGAGCAAAAGGAGGGTAGAGCTTTGGAGACTTCAATAACACAAGAGTTTTTCTTATATTATTCCTTTCTTTTTGTGATTTATTCATTCATGAATTATCTTGACATGATTGTGATGAACATGAGTGGTTAAGTTACCCATTCTAGGGTTGATTGAACTACTCCAATACTTATGTGTGATGAATATTTGTTTTAATATATAAAAGTTGTTAATTCTTCGTATGTAACTGTTTATGTTTTGCTTGCTATTTATTGGAAGGGCTCCCAATTGATTGTCCCTTTATTCTTGTGTTTCTAACATTTAGCAATATTTCAACCTAAAACCATCACATTACTTAGGTTGTCAAAAAGGTTTGCGACCATTGACCCCGATTGTGAACCATACTTGTAGTACTACATATCTTCATTAATTAATTGAGAAATTGATTGGTGACAGTTACAATTATTATACGGGAGTGAATACTTGTGAATTTGGAACAAGTGTTCAATTGAAAGAACCAAGTTGAATTTGTTAAAATATTGTTCTAACACATAGGTAGGAGTTTGGGTAAATCAATCCTAGGTTTTACATCCCTTGAATTAATCATTTTCACTGCTACATTGCTATTTACTTTACTGTTAAATTCTTGCTATTTAGTTATTACTACACAACCAACTTTAGATAAACCCTAGAAGTTAATCGATAGGTAAATTAGTTAGAATAAAAACTGAATTTCGAGTGTTCTCTGTGGGATTCGACCTCGAGACTTTAAGTACCGAGCTATATTTACCGTGACCACTTAGTCCCTTTTATACGGCGTAGTTGAGCGTGACCAAATTTTTGCGCTATTACTGGGGAACACATTGTTATTTAGTTGTTAAGATATCTAGTTTATTTTTCTATTAGCTTCGCTCTTAGCATCTTGATCTCGTTTCTTTGGTACAATTGAAAGTTCAGATCCCGAAGAATTCAGGATGGCTCAAGATTTGGCTTTTAATGCGTTCACGCAACCTGTGGTTGGGAATTTGGCGTTTACTATTCAGCTTCCAACATTCAAGGCGGAAAATTTTTACATCACCCAGAAAATGGTGGCTTTGCTTGCTAATTCTAGTTTATTTGCAGGTAGAATGACTGATGATCCAAAAAGTATTTTAAAAAGTTCATAAGGATTTGTGAAACTCAAAAACAGGCTCGAGTACTAGTAGAGGTTGTGAAATTGATATTGTTCCTGTAATCGCTAATGGAAGTTACCAGTAATTGGTTGGACTCGTTGCCAATTAATTCTATTACGTCGTGGGATAACTTGGTGATAAAGATCATGAAGAAGTTCTTTCAACCAAATAAGACTACCAAGCTAGTTGATAAGATACTCATGTTTAGGCAGAACCCGCTAGAAACTTTGCCAGAAGCTTGGGAGAAATTTAAAAGTTATTTGAGAAAGTGTCCTCATCATGGTATTCCTAACCAAATACTAGGGCACGGGATCTACAAGGGTATGGGAGATCAATTAAGGGTAATCTAGATGCAGTAGCTGGAGGAGCATTTTTGAGCAAGACGTTTGAGGAAGCGAAAATGCTGCTAGACACTATGGCTCAAACCTCAAGCTGGCTTAGAAGAGATGCATCTATTGGCTCAGGTACGGGGCTTTAGCTGGTGTTATTACTTCTGGGATGGAAGAAAAAATATCAAAACTGCAAACTACGCTGGATGTGGCTATAAAACAATTTAATAGGAACATGCTTGAACTTGTTAACTAAGTGGACTCACGGGCTTAGACTCAAGTTCCTGATCCTGGTAATTTTTTTGATGCTGATTTGCTTGCTTATACTGAAGATGTCAACTTTGTGAATTATGGGCAGTGCCATCAATACCATCAACATGGTCAAATTAGGCCAACGCAATAATAAGCAACTTTACCCCTGCAACAGGCAAATGATATAGCTGAAATTAAGACTATGGTGCAGGCTATGATTGGATTTAATAAGCATCTTGAAGACCAAGTGGCAGCACATGACACTATAATAAAGGGTATAGAGACCAAGCTGTAACAACTGTCCCTAGCTTTACATAATAGACCTCAAGGTGCTTTGTCCGGCGACACTACGGTGAATCCTAAGGATCCAAATCCTTATCAGTTGATGGAAGTCACTTTGAGGAATTGTAGAGACTTGGACAAGGAGCAAGAATTAGCTAAGCAAGCACTACCCACAGTGGCAAACATTGAGCCTGTTGATGACTCTGTCAAACTGGCTAGCAATGATCATGCTGAAAAAGAGACCACTCCAAAACCTGTTCTTGGTACTGAGAAGGTAATTTCCAAAGAACCTTTTAAAGAAGCTGAGAAGTTGGTTGAACAAGGTAATGTTCCAAGAGAGAAGAACTACAAGGCGAAAACACCACCATCTCCTTTCCCTCAAAGATTGGCAAACCAACAAAAAGGTTTGAAGTTTAATAAGTTTTTTGATTTGTTGAAACAACTGAAGCTTATTATGCCTTTCATGGAGGTTATGCGATAGGTACCTTGATATGCTAAATTGTTAAAAGATCTTCTATCTAAGAAGGTTGACTTTAATGAGGTAGAGATGGTCGAGTTGGATAAGTTGTGTAGTGTTGTCATCACAAAGCCTGTAGCTAAAAAGAAGCAAGATCTCAATAGTTTTATAGTCCCGTGCTCTATTGTTGATCTTACAATTGGTAAGGCCTCATGTGATTCTGGTGCAAACATTAATTTGATGCCGCTGGAAGTAGAGGTGGGCGTTCGGTTCTTCGATTATATTTTTCACTAATTCGGTTCGGTTCTTCGGTATTCGGTTCTAGGAAATTGTAGGAAAAAATCATACTTTTTAAATTCGGTTTGGTTCGGTTAATTTTAGTTTCGGTTCGGTTCGGTACCACCGATTCTTCGATTAATACCGAAATTAATTGTTGCATTTTTTTTGCACTCAAAAACTAAATATATGCATCAAGCAGCATACACTAACACTACAATCTGTTAACAACTTATGCATCATCTAAGCCCAAAAATTAACAAGAAACAAAGCAACACCATTTAACAACTTAACATACCAACAATATGTTAACAATTAACAGCAATATTTACATAATTAACAGCAGGCAGTGGTAAAGCAGCAACAACTACACCAGCAAGCTGCAACGCATAGGAAGACTTAATCAAGATTCCACTTTTAATCTGTTAAACCCATTTGAAAAAGATGAAGAATATCAGTTAATTTAAAAGAAGAGTAAGACAACATGAAAGGAAGATAAAAAATAATTTTTTTTAAAAAAGAGGAAGACGACTGGTAGATGATGTAGCAGCCGAGCGGAGATGGTGAATTTTGAGTTGGGGCAGAGAGATTGAGGGAAATGCATGATTTGAAAGATGGAAGAAAATTAAGAGTAGTCGCTATCATTAGCTCTTATCTTTGCTTAAAAAA
This sequence comes from Petunia x hybrida, assembly GCA_037355625.1. NCBI lineage: Eukaryota > Viridiplantae > Streptophyta > Magnoliopsida > Solanales > Solanaceae > Petunia > Petunia x hybrida. The sequence goes on from JBBBVM010000669.1 coordinate 874,686, forward strand.
GAAGGGTGGTAAAAGTTGACTCGGTGCTGGTATAAGAAAGATTGGTTGGAATGAAAAATGATTGAATAAATTGTGGTGTATTAAATTTCTTGTGGTAGTTAGTCATTATTACCTATACATATCCTGCCCATCCCATTTCTTACATTACAACCAAAACAAGTCCTAATTGATCTTAACCGAGTAGATGGATATTAGTCGAGTCTTACACTAACGGCAAGCTTATAGTACATCTTGTGTTGCATGTGAGTTTTTTTTTTTAGAGTCAGTGTTTCATCCATATGTGAACTTTTTGTTCATAATTATTCTCTTAAGTGAATTCCTTCTCTAATTTTTTTATTTGATTGTCAGGGCACATGATTTACGAGAAGCGAGCTCTTTTATTAGTCTCTTGAATAGAGTGAGGACTTGCATGACTTATGGGTAAGTTTGGAGTCGATTTAGGATTGGGAGGTTGAGTTGATGCACTTGGTTATTTGTACATATTCTTGGTGTCGATCTTATGTAAATAAAGCATGATTAGTGCATATACAACTTGTTAAGTACCTGTATAAACCAAAGTCATTGTTGTGAGTCGATTCGATGTATCTTGAGTTCAAGATACAAGTTGCTCTAGGGCGAGCAAAGGTTCAAGTGTGTGGCATTGATATTTGGCAAGAAATGCTTGTTTAGAGCCTTGTTATTCTTCATATTTGTTACCTTTATGCATTGAATCAGTTCATATCTTAGTCTTCTTGAGCTTATTATGTGTTTTAATCATTTTGGAATGCATTTGGAGGTAATTGAGAGATTTGGAGTTTAAATGAGATGAAAAAGAGCTTTGATGTCTAAGTATAAGTCTGAGATTCGGCCAGAAATCAAGGAGAAAATAAAATTCAGAGAAGAAATTGAGAAGCATGAAAATTAGCTTGTTTGTACCGCGCACACGTGTTGCCCGACGCGACGCGGCAAGCCAGAGATTCACAGGATGTATATTTCACTAAGTCACAGGCAAATTGTCTTGCCGTGGCGAGCAGCGCAACGCGGCAGGCCAAAAATTCTGACATTTTGATTCTAGGTCTATTTTAGATTTCCGGGTTATGCGGGTCTATGGGGACATATAAAAGCCCTAAAATACTTCCAAAACATAACTTTTGACCTAGGAAGAAGTAAAAGGAGGCTAGAGCTTTTGAGACTTTAAGAACACAAGTGTTTTTCTTAAACTCTTCCTTTCTTTTTCTGAATTATTCATTCATGAATTATCTTGACATAATTTTCATGAACATGAGTGGCTAAGTTACTCATTTTAGGGTTGATTAAACCACTCCAACACTTATGTGTGACGAATATAGTTCTAATATCTAAAACTTGTTAATTCTTCCTATGTAAGTGTTTATGTTTTATTTCCTATTAAATGGAAGGGCCCCCAATTGATTGTCCCTTTATTCTTGTGTATCTAGGGATAGATTCAGGAGTTAGGGTTAAACACTTAGCAATATTTCAACCTAAAACCATCACATTACTTAGGTTGTCAAAAAGTTTTGTGACCATTGACCCCGATTGTGAACCATACTTGTAGTACTACATATCTTCATTAATTAATTGAGAAATTGATTGGTGAAAGTTACAATTATTATACGGGAGTGAATACTTGTGAATTTGGAACAAGTGTTCAATTGAAAGAACCAAGTTGAATTTGTTAAAATATTGTTCTAACACATAGGCAGGAGTTAGGGTAAATCAATCCGAGGTTTTACATCCCTTGAATTAATCCTTTTCACTACTACATTGCTATTTACTTTACTGTTAAATTCTTGCTATTTAGTTATTACTACACAACCAACTTTAGATAAAATTCCTAGAAGTTAATCGATAGGTAAATTATTTAGAATAAAAATTGAATTTAGAGTGTTCTCTGTGGGATTTGACCTCGGGACTTTAAGTACCGAGCTATATTTACCGCGACCACTTAGTCCCTTTTATAGGGTGTATTTGGGTGTGATCAAGATTCGACTCTGGCTTATTATCTGGTATATTTGCATCGAATGCGTCACTCTCATTTGAGGGTAGACTTTGGACATTTCAAATTTTAGCATCGTTGCCGTGGAGCTACAGATTTAAATGAGAAATTGAGTTTGTAAATTCGATAAGCAGTAGTTTACATTCCTTAGCTACTTTCACTTGTGGTTTTGGTTCTTGTGTGTCACATGTTATCATGGCACAAAGGAACAACAATCATCCAAGGAACAATTGGCATATTAGGATGGTTCTGAGGAATTCAAATCTATCCTGAAGTATGTAGGCTAAAGTGGCATCTCAGAGTGAAAATTGGTCAAATTATTATATTCATATGTTCATGATCATTGTCCTTATTGCGAAGGACCTAACTGACAAAATTGTCAAAATATTCCCGGAAGTGACTTATCCAATGAAGTGGATATTAATACAAAATGGATTGGGATTCAAGAAAAGTTTAAAAAAGATATGGAGTTGTCTACCTCCCGAAAAAAGCTTCAATGGGAAGAACGTTTTATATATGAATCTCAATGGAGCTTAAATAGATGTCAAATTTTTAGCATCGTTGCCGTGGAGCTACAGATTTAATTGAGAAATTGAGTTTGTAAATTTGATAAGGTTAGTTTATATTCCTTAGCTACATTCACTTGTGGTTTTGGTTTCATGTGTGTCGCACATGTTATCATGGCACAAAGGAACAACAATCATCCAAGGAACAATTGGCGTATTCGGATGGTTCTGAGAAATTCAAATCTATCTTGAAGTATGTAGGCCAAAATGGCATCTCAGAGTGAAAATAGGTCAAATTATTATATTCATATGTTCATGATCCTTGTCCTTATTGCGAAGCACAAACATGAGAACAAAAGCCAAAGGGTAGTGCAGGCCCGCACAAATTTGTGCGGGCCGCACTTTTACGAAAATTAAACCAAGGGCAATTCGGGCACTAGCACAAGTAAATAACACTTCTCCTCAAAAACACACACACACACACCCGCACAAAATCTTAATCTAACGCGCAAAATCTTAACCTTTCTTAGTCTGATTCACGATGGTTGTGATACGTAGGTAACCCTCATTGAGCGTGAAAATCTAGGTTCATTGTAAATACCATGTTAGGAGTAGCAATAACCTCTTAGGTTTTCATTATGTTTTGTTTTTTTCGAGGATGAAATTAGTGAACCAAGCACTTTTAGGAGTAGTTAACTTTGTTCTCGTGCTTTTGAGAATGATCTTTGAGTTGATTGATACTAACACACTTAGGAGTGTCTATGCGAAAGTTAAGCTCTATGAACCTTACATTCTTTTGGTGTTTCATATTATGGATAGTGTATGATTTTGATGAAAGTACCTTGTTTGATTGTGATATGTTATGAAGTCCATTTAACTTGTTCCTTGTGCCTAGTGAGGTGATTGTCCTTGTTAAATAATTCATAGTGATGCATGGTCGTCTAGAGCTTGGTCTAAATGTTGTTAAAGCAAAATATAAAGGATAACTTGGTGTTAGATAAGATTGTAGGCTCTTTTTTCTTTTTTTACTCGTTTGAGTTTTTTCTAGCCTTCAAATGAAAGAATCCATAATTTCTCCTCTTTTAAGCCTATTAAACATTCTTTTGGTAAACACATATTGAGCCTAAACTAATTTTAGCGTTAATAGCACTAAACCTCATTTATCTAAGAAGTTTCTGGTTGCATTGAAAGACGTTTGACTTATAATATCAAAATTCTAAGATTGAAGGTGACGAAAATGAGACCTTAGCAATATGTAAAATCCAAAAATAAAGAAAAAAAAAGAGAGAAAAGAAAAAGATATGATACTAAGAAAGTAAAAGTAAAAGGAAAAGAAAAGAAGGAGCAAAGTATGAAACATGAGAAACTACAATAAATGAATGTGAAGTCTCATTTCAAATGTGGCATTCTAAATTAGAATGCAAATTAGAGCAAAAGGAGGGAATAGTCAATACTGAAAATTTCAAAAAGATACTACCATTCACATGCCCAAAAGCCTACATTACAAGCAAAATAAGGTCTTACATGATATTTCACCAAGTTTATCTCTATTTGTGGAGGCACACTGAAACGACCTCGGTTAGTCGTTTCGGAAGTTAGGAGTCTGATTGGCGTGCCGATAATTTTAAAATATTCGTAATGTCCATTAGGACATGTCTGTAAAATTTGAGCCAAATCAGACCTCGTGTGGTAGGCATCGGAAGAAGGTTTCAGTTTTTATCTGCAATAAATATTAAAAAGAGATTCTGGAGCTCGGTTTTGCCGAATGAGCTCCGATTCGAAATCCGAAAGCACCGTTAGGTTCGTATGGTTATTTGTGATTTTTGTAAACTTTCGAAAGTGAATTTCGATGTTGTTCGACTAGTTTCCGCTAAAATGCCGAAAGTTAAATAATTTGACTTTTTCTATTTAACTTTGCATATTGAGTTCTGGGAGTCCGATTTGAAATCTGACTTCGCGGGTATGTTACATATTTTTTGTATAACTTGTATGCAAAAGTTTGAATTATTTCGAATATCGCAGGGTACCGTTTTAATTTTTACCGTGCCAGCGAATTTTAAAGGAAAAAAAGAAAAAAAAAGAAAGAGAGAAAAGGACAAAGGTTGATGGGCGGCTGATGGATAAGCTTATATAAAGCTCACTTATGAGCTTAAATTGAAGAGAATGAACAGAAACAAAAGAACGAACATGAACAGAGAAAGGAGAATGACGCATTAGAGGGAAAATACCAGAAAATGAGAAAAAGGGGCCGGAGAAAAGTAGAATTTTCACTCTGAAACAATCAGGTAATGATCCTAATATATTATTTGAGTTTATTACGTGTGTTTGAATATATTTTAACGGTAAAACTTTGAATATTAGACATCGTTTTAATAAGTTCAATTAATAGTTTAAAGGGTCAAATGGACCCCGATAATGAAATTGATTATATATTCGTACTCAGTGAGTTATGGGCAACTTATAAACGTAATTTATTTGGGGTTTGGTTATGTGACCTTAAACCCTGTACATAGGCCTGGCCTGCGTATTGCGTATGCGAATAGGGTATCAGGTTCTTAACTAGATTGCCTTAAGATGTGAGGAATGAAGCCTTTAGCCTAATTTGATATATTTTTCTGCTTATTGAATAGAGTGGGAACGTTTGGCAATGAAACCAAAGGACAAGCGGTTATTGAGTGGATATACTAACTTTGTAACAAGGTAAGTGTTTATATCCATTTCTTTGGAGGCACCTGGCCTCATGGATTTTCTACCACGTGTTCTTTACGTGTGTAGCTGCCGATAGGCGTACTCATTACGTCTTAGCTTTGGATTTATATTCTATATTATATGTTATGTCCTGTTATTGGTATTGCATTGAGAATCTGAGTATTGTACTTTGGCTGTGAGTTGGTATATACTTTCCAGCTGTCGATGATAGTCCTGCGCTGGTGATGGGTTATTATTGCATCATGTTGCATTCGTATGCACATTGCATCATATTGAGGGTAGGAGGATTCCGCCCTCGGAGCAGGAGGATTCCGCTCCATTGCATCATATTGAGGGTAGGAGGATTCCGCCCTAGGAGCAGGAGGATTCCGCTCCATTGCATCATATTGAGGGTAGGAGGATTCCGCCCTCGGAGCAGGAGGATTCCGCTCCATTGCATCATATTGAGGGTAGGAGGATTCCGCCCTCGGAGCAAGAGGATTCCGCTCCATTGCATCATATTTAGGGTAGGAGGATTCCGCCCTCGGAGCAGGAGGATTCCGCTCCATTGCATCATATTGGCGGTAGGAGGATTCCGCCCTTGGAGCAGGAGGATTCCGCTCCATTGCATCATATTGAGGGTAGGAGGATTCCGCCCCGGAGCAGGAGGATTCCGCTCCATCTATTTGGCACATGTGACACCATGACATCATACTGCATTCATCCCATTTCATTGCACCGCGTGCTGACTATTGTGTGACTATCGTGTTGTGTTTTATATATGTGGTATGTATACCATGTTGTGAACGTATCTCAGTTTGCCTATATATTTCTGGCTTGTATTCCGGATTGCACGCCGCAACAGTGTAAATATACGAATCGGGTTGCACGCCGCAACAGTATAAATATACGGATCGGGTTGCACGCCGCAACAGTGTAAATATACGAATCGGGTTGCACGCCGTAACAGTATAAATATACGGATCGGGTTGCACGCCGCAACAGTGTAAATATACGAATCGGGTTGCACGCCGCAACAGTATGAATATATGGATCGGGTTGCACGCCGCAACAGGATGTATTTTTGATTGTCGACATGTTCAGGATATCTATATGTTCTGTCTACCTTATGTATTCCATACGTGTTTTCAGATACTATTTGGCTTTGCCTGTTTATAGTTCAAATAAGATGGATTTAGTTTATCTGTGTTTCTTCTCCCTGGCTAGCTATCCTATTCTTTGAGGTGGCTAGTCTGCCCCACTTATTGAGTCCTTTTGACTCACCCTTGTTTGTTGTTTGTTTTTGTCTATCTATTTCGTTTCGGCAGGTTCGCTCCAGGATTGAGTTCGCCACGTTGTAAAGGAGCGAAGACGACTTCAGTTGTCAGGGTGAGCCAGCTTTTATTCCGGATGGCCACCAGTTTATTGGTTATTATTTCAGTTGCCCTTTGCTCCCTTCAGGAGGTATGTGTCTTTTTTTGTACTCTTAGATGTCTAGTCTGGATAGCCCTAAACCTAGTAAGTGGGTAGTCAGCTGTAATTTCTTTTTTACAGCTTAGAGATATCATTATGTTTGTACTTTTTCTAAGTCTTGTTATTATTTATAAATTGAATTATATTTATTTTCCTAATTTAATTGATAAGGGTTTGCCCGACTGGTCTAGGGAAGGATGTCGGGTGCCCGCACGGCCTAACCGGATTTCGGGTCGTGTCAGTTGGTATCAGAGCCCAGTTTAGAGTCTATCCAGACTAAGACAGTGTCTAGTAGAGTCTCGGTGATTGGTACGTAGACGTCCGTACTTATCTACGAGAGGCTATGATGGCATTTAGGAAGTTTCACTTTCTTTTTTTTCTGATCGTGCGTCGGTGTAGGATGCAAAAATATTTTTTGTTAATACCTTCGTAGTAATGGTGAACCCTTGTGCGACAAATCAGCAAAGGGTTAGAATTCACTGGCGAAGCAGTCTAGTCAGAGGCTAGCGCTGATCAAGCCCCGAGAGCTGTGGATCGTGCTGCCGATCCGGTTATGGAGGTCCCAGCTGTACGAGCTCGCGATGGGCAAGGGAGCAGGACCTTGTGGTTCCCTTGGCTCTCTACGATGCTTTTACGAGAATCTTGCTGACGCAGATACCGCAATAACCTATTATTCGCTAGGCCGCTTATCAGGTTGCCGCAGATGGAGACGTTCGATTTCAGGGACCTCCTATTCCAGTTCTTAATATTGCCGCAGTAAAGTATGTTCCGGAGGCAGCATATATTGTGCCTCCAGTTGTTCTGGCTGGTTAGCCAGGCGAGGTATCAGTTCGGTCCGAGTGTCCGAAGAGGTTGCATTATTTTACGCGGTTGAACCTTCTGATATTCTTAAGCAATGCATCAGATAAACTTCGTGATTTTTTTTAAAATACAATGATGTCAGCGTATCCTTCAGGCTCTTGATTATATCGAGCGATATGGTGTTGATTATTCTTCTTTCCGATTTCAGTGTCCAGCCTTGGATTGGTGGGCCGCTCTCTTATTAGCTAACTTGGTTCGATTTTTCTTCTAGATCTGTGGAAGAGTTCCTTACGAGTAGCGAGCGAGATGAAAAGTGTTGCCAGTTTGAGTGGATTGGACAGGGAAGCCTGTCAGTTAGCCTGTTGGTGTCAGAATATGAGATTGAATTCTTTAGGATGGCTAGATATGCATTAGGACTAGTCCATGAACCTTTCGAGAATGTTCAAAGATTTATTGATGACCTTTCTTTTCCTTGAAGATCCCAGACGGCTCGAGAGATTGAGGTCGGGATTTTATTTGATGTTGTTGTTGATATTGCCCGAAGGTTCGAGGCATACCATAAGTTAGAGCGGGAAAGCAAGAGATCCCATGGCCCTGGTGGCCAACCATGGTACCTCCTTTGGAGGTAAGAGTTCTGGTTATTTTGGGAGGTCACCTTCTCAGGTTATCTTAGCTTGTGGCGCGTGATTCTCATAGTGCACAAGTAGTCCTTCAAGATCAGAGTCAGTTTTCTCTTCATAGCTATCAATAATCTGTCCAGTTTCCATTTTTAGCGAAAAAGGTGTTATCATTGTCGTGAGTTTGGTTATCCTTTGGGGAGTTTTCTCTTACTCCAGCAATCATTGTCGTGAGTTTGGTTATCCTTTGGGGAGTTTTCTCTTACTCCGGCAATCATTGTCGTGAGTTTGGTTATCCTTTGGGGAGTTTTCCCTTACTCCAGCAAGTAGACAGTCGTCTTTTCTCTTGTCATCAGGCATCTGCACAGTCGCAGAGAATTTCATTTAGATCTTAATCAACCAGAGATATGCCCTCATTCGATAGAGGTCGAGAGCGTGGTGGTAGTGGTTCTTCTAGAAGTAATTATCAGAGTAGCGGTTCGGCTCAGCCGTAGAGGCAGTTCTAAGAACTACCAGTCTGGCAGGACGTTGAGGTATTTGATGTAGTACACCCATGTATTTCTTCTTCCCTTATATGTGAGTAAGATTTGATTCTTCCGATCGATCTGGAGATGGTCTGTTATATCATGTTCCATGGTTTCCTTGGATAAATTTTCTATTAGGAATCGATTGTGGTAGAGGGGTGAGCTTCTAGTATGATTTATTCAGGGAATTTGTGAGACCCTACTAGTTTATGTGATTTAAATGTGAGAGATTGGGGAGTGGGTGTCGGTATTGTTTGCTTGGCATTTTGTTATGCCTCATTCTGTTATAATGTCAAGTCAGTCTACCTCTCTTTGGAACTCAGTGTCGGTAGGATGATGAGATTCTTATTCGTCACCATCAAAAAGTGTCATTGTTTCTTCCGGTGTAAAGTGGTTAGTAAGTAATACTCGATCTATGTGTCTCCTCTTGGTTCGAGACGCTAGTAGAGTCATGTTATCTACAAGTTTTTCTCAGTATAAAAGGGTTTTCTGGTAAATTATCGGAATTTCCTTATTATTGGGAGATTAAATTAGCATGGATGTTGTTCCATAAAGCTCATTTGATATTTATTTCTTCGATTGCGATTCTTTGACTAGCTTGACTCGGAATTAGTCTAGCTCTGGTAGCCAAGCAATAAGAAGATGAGCTTCCTGAAGTTCTAATTATTTCTATCCTCGATCCATTTCCATTTCTTCTTCGTCCGGCACTAGTGAGCTTGGGCGATTGGTAGCCGCTTGTGACGTTTCCTGTGTTGAGCCAGAGTACGTGTTATTGTAGCCGGGTAAGCATATTATTGTTTTGGGATATCAGTTTATCCGGCTATCCATTTCCATGTATAGTATAGTGCTGGTTCTGTTTTTGCGGATCATCCAGTTTCAGGGGAAACTCTGCCGAAATTTTTATATAGAAGTACCATCCATCAGGCGGTGGTGTTTACGGCAAAGGTATGGAGCTATGAACTTGAGAGTGGCAGCTGTTTGGCAACTCGAAAGGGTAGTTGGTAGCTTGGGTCTGCCTACGTTCAGCTTTTAGCTAAATCTTCTTTAGTCCAGCAGGTTGTTCGGGGATGAATATTCCTATTTAAATAGCTGCATGATTTTGTGCTTTAAGTGGAGGAGTCTTCCTCCAAAATACAGAATCGTAATATTAAATCTCTAAGGCGTTGCTGAAGCGTAAGCTAATTCTTTGTTTCATCGACTTGTTATATATTGAAAGGTATATCGAAGAGGTGATTATCGACTGAATCGTGTTAACCCATTCAAGGTATCATGTATCTTTGTTTCGAAAAAGTAAAAATCTCCTCTCGTGATCGAGGAAGGGCCAGTTTAGTCGAAATAAGTTGGGCAATGGTGTTATCATATTATCCAGATATATTTTGTTCCAAAAGTTCGATATGCGTGTTATAATTCTGATCCTGTAATCAGGAAATAATACCCGTGGAGTAGCTTATAAAGGTCGTGCAAGTTCTTTTGCTATCTGTGCGAATTTTTCTTTCGACTTAGGCTCGTTCGAGGACGAACGAGAGTTTAAGTGGAGGAGAATGAAACGACCTCGGTTAGTCGTTTCGGAAGTTAGGAGTCCGATTGGCGTGCCGATAATTTTAAAATATTCGTAATGTCCATTAGGACATGTCTGTAAAATTTGAGCCAAATCAGACCTCGTGTGGTAGGCATCGGAAGAAGGTTTCAGTTTTTATCTGCAATAAATATTAAAAAGAGATTCTGGAGCTCGGTTTTGCCGAATGAGCTCCGATTCGAAATCCGAAAGCACCGTTAGGTTCGTATGGTTATTTGTGATTTTTGTAAACTTTCGAAAGTGAATTTCGATGTTGTTCGACTAGTTTCCGCTAAAATGCCGAAAGTTAAATAATTTGACTTTTTCTATTTAACTTTGCATATTGAGTTTTGGGAGTCCGATTTGAAATCCGACTTCGCGGGTATGTTACATATTTTTTGTATAACTTGTATGCAAAAGTTTGAATTATTTCGAATATCACAGGGTACCGTTTTAATTTTTACCGTGCCAGCGAATTTTAAAGGAAAAAAAGAAAAAAAAAAGAAAGAGAGAAAAGGACAAAAGTTGATGGGCGGCTGATGGATAAGCTTATATAAAGCTCACTTATGAGCTTAAATTGAAGAGAATGAACAGAAACAAAAGAACGAACATGAACAGAGAAAGGAGAATGACGCAGTAGAGGGAAAATACCAGAAAATGAGAAAAAGGGGCCGGAGAAAAGTAGAATTTTCACTCTGAAACAATCAGGTAATGATCCTAATATATTATTTGAGTTTATTACGTGTGTTTGAATATATTTTAACGGTAAAACTTTGAATATTAGACATCGTTTTAATAAGTTCAATTAATAGTTTAAAGGGTCAAATGGACCCCGATAATGAAATTGATTATATATTCGTACTCAGTGAGTTATGGGCAACTTATAAACGTAATTTATTTGGGGTTTGGTTATGTGACCTTAAACCCTGTACATAGGCCTGGCCTGCGTATTGCGTATGCGAATAGGGTATCAGGTTCTTAACTAGATTGCCCTAAGATGTGAGGAATGAAGCCTTTAGCCTAATTTGATATATTTTTCTGCTTATTGAATAGAGTGGGAACGTTTGGCAATGAAACCAAAGGACAAGCGGTTATTGAGTGGATATACTAACTTTGTAACAAGGTAAGTGTTTATATCCATTTCTTTGGAGGCACCTGGCCTCGTGGATTTTCTACCACGTGTTCTTTACGTGTGTAGCTGCCGATAGGCGTACTCATTACGTCTTAGCTTTGGATTTATATTCTATATTATATGTTATGTCATGTTATTGGTATTGCATTGATAATCTGAGTATTGTACTTTGGCTGTGAGTTGGTATATACTTTCCAGCTGTCGATGAGAGTCCTGCGCTGGTGATGGGTTATTATTGCATCATGTTGCATTCGTATGCACATTGCATCATATTGAGGGTAGGAGGATTCCGCCCTCGGAGCAGGAGGATTCCGCTCCATTGCATCATATTGAGGGTAGGAGGATTCCGCCCTAGGAGCAGGAGGATTCCGCTCCATTGCATCATATTGAGGGTAGGAGGATTCCGCCCTCGGAGCAGGAGGATTCCGCTCCATTGCATCATATTGAGGGTAGGATGATTCAGCCCTCGGAGCAGGAGGATTCCGCTCCATTGCATCATATTTAGGGTAGGAGGATTCCGCCCTCGGAGCAGGAGGATTCCGCTCCATTGCATCATATTGAGGGTAGGAGGATTCCGCCCTTGGAGCAGGAGGATTCCGCTCCATTGCATCATATTGAGGGTAGGAGGATTCCGCCCCGGAGCAGGAGGATTCCGCTCCATCTATTTGGCACATGTGACACCATGACATCATACTGCATTCATCCCATTTCATTGCACCGCGTGCTGACTATTGTGTGACTATCGTGTTGTGTTTTATATATGTGGTATGTATAGCATGTTGTGAACGTATCTCAGTTTGCCTATATATTTCTGGCTTGTATTCCGGATTGCACGCCGCAACAGTGTAAATATACGAATCGGGTTGCACGCCGCAACAGTATAAATATACGGATCGGGTTGCACGCTACAACAGTGTAAATATACGAATCGGGTTGCACGCCGTAACAGTATAAATATACGGATCGGGTTGCACGCCGCAACAGTGTAAATATACGAATCGGGTTGCACGCCGCAACAGTATGAATATATGGATCGGGTTGCACGCCGCAACAGGATGTATTATTGATTGTCGACATGTTCAGGATATCTATATGTTCTGTCTACCTTATGTATTCCGTACGTGTTTTCAGATACTATTTGGCTTTGCCTGTTTATAGTTCAAATAAGATGGATTTAGTTTATCTGTGTTTCTTCTCCCTGGCTAGCTATCCTATTCTTTGAGGTGGCTAGTCTGCCCCACTTATTGAGTCCTTTTGACTCACCCTTGTTTGTTGTTTGTTTTTGTCTATCTATTTCGTTTCGGCAGGTTCGCTCCAGGATTGAGTTCGCCACGTTGTAAAGGAGCGAAGACGACTTCAGTTGTCAGGGTGAGCCAGCTTTTATTCCGGATGGCCACCAGTTTATTGGTTATTATTTCAGTTGCACTTTGCTCCCTTCAGGAGGTATGTGTCTTTTTTTGTACTCTTAGATGTCTAGTCTGGATAGCCCTAAACCTAGTAAGTGGGTAGTCAGCTGTAATTTCTTTTTTACAGCTTAGATATATCATTATGTTTGTACTTTTTCTAAGTCTTGTTATTATTTATAAATTGAATTATATTTATTTTCCTAATTTAATTGATAAGGGTTCGCCCGACGGGTCTAGGGAAGGATGTCGGGTGCCCGCACGGCCTAACCGAATTTCGGGTCGTGTCACACACTTAGTCAAGTTTATAGTATTGTTGTTTCATCCTTAGAACGTTCATTTGTGAGTATAAGTTATTTCTTTAGTTCATATGTATTTCTTGGAAAAAAAATAAAGAGTCTTTGATTGTGAGGGCACTTGGAATAAGAAAGATTGAATGAATGAATTGAAGGTCACAACAAAGTAAAAGAACCATTAGGAACACTAGCATATATGAATCACCACTTGAAACTAAGTTCAATCATAGCTATATTGATTATGGCTTGTGGTGGGTAATGAGTTGGTTGATGTTCCAGTACTTAAAACTAATTGTTGGTGCAAGAAAATTCAAGGAATGCTTGAAAACTTGAAATGCGCACTTGCATTAGTGTTATAGGAGATGGTCATGTTTTGTTGCTTGAGGACAAGCAAGGGTTCTTGTTTGGGGTGTTGAAAAGTTGGTATTTTACCAACCTAGAGACCTTTTTTATAGGAAATTTATGTGGCTTTAAGCTAATTTCATGGCCAAAATTATATAATTTTGCATGATTATATTATAATGGATTAAGTGGCTTGAGGCTAGATGAAGATCAAGAAAAGCGCAGAAGAAAGTCGATCAGATTCAAGGTTGGAACCGCTGTAAAAAGAGCCAAGTGTCAGAGAGAAGTGCTAGGCCACACAAATTTGTGTGGACTGCACATTCAAGAAATGAAGACCACAACACAACAAAAATAGAAGAAAAAGTGCCCAGCAAAAAGAAGGAAATATGCTGGGCACACAATTTTGTGTGCGCCCGCACAACAGGTTTGCACAATGCAGAGGAAACAAAAGTGTAAAGTGCATCCGAGCAATTGTGCGCCCAGCAGAAAATTTTTGCAAGTTAGCATAATTAGGACGGGAACAAAATTTATGTCATTTTTTCTAGCACTCTTGTATTTGCGTAAATCGGATTAAGATAATCAATAGAATTTGTAAGGAGTTTACAAGCAATATATTGTATCAAAGTTGGTAAAATAAGCAAATTAGCATAAACAAATGAATAACAAGAACACCAAGTGAACAACTTCAATATAACGATTTTGGGATTACAATTGGGCAATGTTTTGCCAGATATTTTTGAATGACTTTACAAGATGAAAACAATGTTATTTATAGCTTGTCCCTCTAAGGGAAATTAAGGCCATTAATCTATGTTCAGATAGTGGCTTCGCCCATGACCTCTCCCATTAAATGCTAAGTTAATGGGCGGAGATCGTGGGGCGACTATTCCGCTGAAGTTGAACTGCCCCACGACTTGATACCGCTATAATGATTGTCGGCGGCGAGTTAGTTAACATCACTAAACTGCTAAGTGTCATTACTCTACTAGATGACGATAATGAGGCGACATCTGAAGCGGGTAGTTTGAACACTAGGCAACACAAAGCCATCGTTGGTCACGATAATCCGATGAAATAGATGGCGAAGAAGACGACGCTGACGTTGCTGATGAAGTGAGTGGCGGAGGAGCCAACGTTGGTGTAGTTTTGCAGAGCTGAGGCCGAGTCTTCGAAGCCAAAGAACACTTCTACAGAAAAAGGAGCTTGAGCCCTATCCAATCATACCCTCTAGCTTCGATATTGAAAAGGATTTCAAATAACAAGACTAGTCGGATGCTCAGCAAGAAAAAATCAGAAATATTCCAGCGCAAACCACGCCGACCCTGATATTGGTTGGGAAGGATTGCAACTGGGGCCCCGACGTCCAAATCCATGTGCCTGACCCGACCAGTAGCAGTTCGGACAATGTAGAGGGCCTCTCCTTCGTTTACACTTATCCTTTTAGAATTGGATTTCTCTTCCCGTTCATGGGATAACTGATACGTTCTGCCAAACGTACAACCTCTGTTTGGCCCAGCTTTGCCCTGGGCTTTGGAGGATTGTTCAATACTTAGGACTAGTTAAGTCGAAAGGCTGGGATGCCTTTCACTTTTCAGCATTTGATCTATATCTTTTACCCTTCCTTTCAAAAAGGTGGGGTTGTGGTTTTGAATCCCAGAGGCAAGTATTCCTTTCTTACAAAAAGTGAAGGCACAGGAGACCAAAGCTGGTTTGACCGCTACATTCTCTTACCAACAAACCAACTCTCTGCAGAGCCTGGGTTTCTCGAGGTGTGAAATGTCGCATCCTATTTTTACCCGAACCGGTTAAAGTTCGAAATAGGGCTCGACTTATTGGGTAAAGAGTTGGAGACGCCACCTAACATATTTTTAACTAGGCGTATTAGGGCACCTACTTTATTTCTAGGCAATTTTATAATTAACTCCGAAACTTAGTCTATGAACCAGAAATTCTAGGTAAGGGTTCAAGTAAACCCGAGGGGAAGGGGTTAGGCACCTCTCAGGTTCCACCACATATGGTTACCAGCAGGACTAAATAATTGGGACTCTAAGTAATTAATTAATTAAACTAACTACGCAATAAAATATTTGAATATTAAACTATGATATACAAATTTAAAGACAATTACTAAATATTCGCCTCTTCTAATTACTGAGCCTTGGGTCTCGCAAAACAAACAAACGAGTTAGTAAAAATTGCAAACAAGATTAATAAAACAAAATCAAGTAAAGTCGATGATTTTAAATATTTTGTCCTTTTGTGAAAGAGTTGTCTTTTGTAATTTCCCCACGATGTACCTCGCAAAAATGTAAAAATATGAATTAGTACGTCAATTAATAATAATAATAATAATAATAAATAATAATAATAATAATAATAATAATAATAATAATAAAGGGATTTTCTTCTAGTCATTCTAGAAATAGACCGTCGTCTCTTATCCAATTTTACCTCGCAAAAAATATAGAGAAAATAAGTTAGTATTAATAAAAATAATAATAGTATAAAACATCAATAATAATAATAATAAATAAAATAAAGGGAGAAAAGGATTTTATAAAAATGTAGGCTCAGAATGGTGTATTGCATCAAGCAGAAGTTAGGGATGTCGGTCAGGCTGCAAACACGGAGCCTGGGCCGGTTTGCCATGCCAAGCACCTCCAATCCCACCACTCCACTATCGCTTACTTTGCAAAGTGATATGCATTGTCATCGCCTATTTATTTTTAGGGACACGCGGGTAATACATAACGGGACTGATTTTAGGCCTCCAAACGTCCTTGGCCTAAGTGTAGTATCATGTTCAAATCAGTCCGTCAATTCAATGTATAGTATCCGTCAATTCGTTATATATCCGTCAATTCCTTGTGTATCCATCAATTCCTTGTGTAGCCTCAAAACGTGTATTTTTCATATGCTTGGCTGCATAACAAATGCAGTAAAATGGGTCAAAGCTGCAAAACTCAAATACTCCACAAGTCACGGGTCAAAGCTGCAAAATAGAATAGAAACGGGCCACCAACAACAGAATAATACAATCAAGTAAATAACGGGTCAGTGCAATAAGATTAACAGGACAAAAGTATCAGAAAGCAACGTCCTCTCAATTAACAGGTCCGGTGACGGGATTCGACTGACTCACCATTCGTCTGACTTATCCTGCGATTTAGAGACAACGACATATAGAGCAAATATTTGAATCGAGTGGAAGGAGGATCGACCGCCGACCAGAGTGGTGGCGCCACTGCAACTCCACCACTCTCTTCTCCGTCTCAATCAGAACTCAACAAGAACAGAAAAAAAGCGAGGGCCGGTGATGGTGACCTGCAACGTCCACGGTTTCCCGATCCCAAACCCGATCTCCCTCTGTTATTGTACTGTTCTCCCTCGATCCCTAATGCTCCCGTCCCCTCTTTCCGTTAACCCTCATTGCTCACTGGCGTTATTCTCTTTTCCCGATTCCCTTGGTGTTTTGCATAACGGTGGGTGTTTGTGTGTATATAGATGTGGATCTGTTCTTGTTTTCTGATGTGTGTATATATTTGGTGCGAATTGGGGAAGAAAACGAAGGAATGGGCTGATATGTGGGTATCTCTGTTTTTGTTTTCTTGTGAGTGATATCTGTATTTGTGTAATCGAAGGAGAAAGGGGAAGATGGTACTGTTTTTTTTTTTTTTCTGAAGTGTAAGTGGTAACGTGTTAGTGTATATGCTTGTGAGATGAAGGGTAAGGAGTGACGGGGTGGTGGTGTCTATGTGAAATTATTGGGGTGCTGCTTTTTGTATTGTGTGTATCGGAGGGTGAGAATATACTGATTTCTTTGTGAGATGAAAGAGAGAGCCGTGTACTACATTTTTGAGTGTGTGAAGATGGATGTGAACAGATGATGTACTGATTTTTTCTTGAGTGTCGATGTGTAATGTCTGTGTATGCCGTTGAAGGATGAATGATTAAAGGAGGTAATTGGGGGAATAATTTTAGGGATATGGCATTAGAAAAGATTAGGAGAGTGATTTTAGGGGAGAGTTTTAGGTAAGAGATTGAAAAGATAATAAAATCAAGGAGAAGATTTGGGAAATGTTTTCTTTCAAAATTCAAATAAAGATAAAGTATTTGGTTAAGAAACTTGTGTAGGTTCGATACGAAAATAATTATAGGGATTTAAGAATGATTTAATTCAAAATAAAGTAGGAGGAAAATGAAATTTTAAATGCAAGTATGAACGTATCTAGACGAACATTTGTCTAGGTTCAAATAGAAAATGTAATTCAAATAGAAAAAGCAGATAAAAATGAATATAAATAATTAAAGAATTTTGGTAGGGATTTTGAAATATGGGAAAATTAATAAAAAGGAAGTTGGACATTTTCTTTTTATCTTGCCAATATTTAACTTAAAGGTACAAAGAATAAAAGATATATACATATTGTATAAAAATGCGCAAATAATCATTAAATAAACTCAAATAAAATTATTTAAATATAGATAATCACAGATAATTATTAATTTGCGCAAATGATCCCAAATCGATACAAATTTGACATGTAGCCTAAATGATGCAATTATATGATATATTATAAATGTACTAACTTGCGCCAACAGTCACAGTTTAACAAATAGCCTAAGTGATGCAAAATTACGTAATATAGCCATATTTAAGAATGTTATATATAAATAGAGGATAACGCACGTAAATGCATGATTTCTAATGCACATTTTACACAAATAGTCAAATTGCACCTTTAAGTTAAATTATAGCAATTTTAGAAAAAGGAGAGACAAAATTGGGTGTCAACAGCTGCCCCTCTTTGCCCCGGGGATGATGAAAGAGTCTTCGGGTAAAGATAGTTGACAGTGTAGCCAATTTTGTCAGGACTGGTGGGCAAAATGATTGAAAGGGGAAAATGGGAATTTTGGGATGTTTTTGGCCGAACCCCGGTCTCGTAGTTGCCTACATATCTCGGGTTTCACGAGAATTGTCAAATCCGATTTTGGACTCAACTCTAGGCGAGTCGGGTTTCGTATTTGACTGGGTGAACTCGTTTGAGTTTAAATGTTGGAGTTGCCACCTAATATAATTTCTAAGGCGTATTAGGTCACCTATTGTATTTCTAGCTAATTTTACCATTAACTCTGAAACTCAGTCTATGAACCAGAAAATCTAGGTAAGAGGTTCAAGTTAACTCGAGAGGAAGGGGTTAGGCACCTCCTGAGCTCCACCAAATGTGGTTACCGGCCGGACTTTATAAATTGGGATCCTAAGATTAATAAAAGAATAAATAACTAACTACAAATAGGAGAATAATTAAATAATCATTTATGTGCATGTAATGATGAAAAGTGTTTAAATTCACTAATCGGCTTTTTCCAAAGGTACCTCGCAATAAAAATGAAAAGGAGTTAGTGGATAATAATATTAATAATAATGAAAATAATAAAATAATAATAATGATAATAATAAGATAAGTAGATAATAATAATAATAATAATAATAATAATAATAATAATAATAATAATAATAATAATAATAATAATAACGAAAATAATGTAAGTAAAAAGATTTTTCTTCTAGCGGTCTTTTTCCCTCGTCTCGCATCCAATTTTACCTCGCACAAAATATAGCAAAAATAAGATAAGTATTAATAAAATAATAATGATAATGAATAATAATGTTAATAAGGTAAAAATATAATAATAATAATAATAATAATAATAATAATAATAATAATAATAATAATAATAAGAAGAAGAAGAAGATAAAATAAAAGGGGAAAGGGATTTTGTAAAAGTGTCAGCTCAGGTGTGTATGAATTCGGTGGAGGTTAGGGACGTCGATACGGCTGCAAACACGCCGTCCGGTCGTGTTGCCATGCCAAGTACTGGTCTCATCACTTCATCACCGGCTCGTTTGTGATCACGGCTTATACACGTCATCATAGCCTTTTTTGTTTTAGGGACGCGGGGGATGGGACTGTTTGTCCGTTCAAATCAGTAGGCCTCAAATAAATAATTATTTTCCTTGGGCGTCATTAGTGTGATATCCGTCAATTAATTGTAAAGCCTCTAATAAAAATATTTTCATAGGCTTTATTCAAACCAAGTATTTATTCCAAATCCAGTGAGTCCCACAGCAGTGTAGAATTTTTTCAACATCCAATGGGTCCCACAGCAGTGCAGTATTTGTTCAACATCCAGTCGGGTCCCACGACAGTGTTTTGCAAAAAGATGCATTTCCAAATAGAGGCACAGTACCTCGCAGCAAAGGATTAAACAAACAGGGATCAGTAATGTCATTTTAGATAATAAATCACAGTGTTAATAAAATAATGGAGCATTCTCGATAACAAGAAAAGTAAGGAAAGACTGCCCCAGTGAGTTTTTTGGCGAGAACACCGGTAAAACAAAAGGACGAAACGGCAGTCAATCGGGGAGGAGGAGCGACTGCCTGGTGGCGTCACTACAACTCCACACTCGAAATTAGCCAGAATCGAAGAGGACCCAGAATCCAAAATATCTATTTCCAGTAGTAGATATAGAGAGCCAATAGAACAAGACGACCTGCAGTACAAAAGAAACAACTAAGACAATTGGGTCTCCGGTGATGAGACCTTCCGTCGACGGTGCTGGTTTTAACAGCTTCGACCTGTCTTTCCAGCCCTTTTTTGACCTGCGAATCCCCACTCCCTCTGTTTTTGTTCGATTTCGTGTGTGGGTGGTGTCGTTTTGGTGTCTGTGTGAGAAAATGGAGTTTTTCTATTGTGTCCCATTGATGGCCTTTCCCCTTCCCTCATCCCCAATCTGTGTGTGTATGTATGCGGGTTTCTAGATCTGTATTGTTTGGTGGATTTTAAAGAGGATGATGGGTGTGGTACTGTGTGTGGAGTTGCTTTTGTGGGTGTGTGTATACGTCTGTATAGAGAGGAGAGAGAGGGGGAATCGTGTGAGGGGAGATAGGAAGAAGATGATGGTGTGTTGTGTGTGAGAGTGCATTGTACTGTGTTGTTCCTCCCCGTAGGTATAAGTGCTGTTGGTTTTTGGATAATTGATGATGATGATATAGGATTAGGAAAAATGATAAGGGGCTGATTATGAGAGAAAATTAGGGGATTGGGGAGTGATTATGGAGAGATTTGGATAGATTTGATAGGGGATTTTGGGGCTGATTTTGGGATTTTGTTTGAAAGAATAGGGAATTTGAATTTCTTCCAAAATGGGGAGGGACTAGTTTAGGAAAGAATATTGAGTGAGGATTTGGAAAATATCTAAAAGAAAATGAATTTAGACCCCATTTTGTCTAGATTCAAGTAGGAATAGGAAGACGTATCTAGACTATATTTAGTCTAGATTCAAGGTAGAATTAGGAAGAAGATTTGGGATTTATGAAAAAAGGATTAATTCAAAATAAAATTAGAGAAAAAGAAAATTTTAATATAATTATGAACGTACCTAGACGAACACCCGTCTAGGTTCAAATGAAAAAATATAATTTAATATATAAGATAAATATAAATAAATGGAAGAAATAATAAACATGAATTTGGACATTTTCTTTTAAATTGGCCAATATTCAACTTAAATGTGTAAATAAAAATATCGATATACGTATTTTTTAAAATGCACAAATAATTATTAAATAAACTCAAATAAAATTATTTAAATATAGGTAATCACAGATAATTATTAATTTGCACAAATAATTACAAATTGAAACAAAATTGTCATGTAGCCTAAGTGATGCAATTATATAATATATTATAAATGTACTAAATTGTGCAAATATTCGCATTTTACCAAATAGCCTAAATGATGCAAATTTACGTAATATAGCCACACTTAAGCATATAATATATAAATAGAGGATAACGCACGTAAATGCGTGATTTCTAATGCACATTTTGCACAAATAGTCACATTGCACCTTTAAGTTGAATTATAGCCAATTTTAGAAAAATGAGGGACAAAATTAGGTGTCAAGAGCTGCCCCTCTTTGCCCGGGGATGATGAAAGAGTCTTCGGGCAAAGATAGTTGACGGAGTTGCCAATTTTATCGCGACGGACAAGTAAAAGGGAAAATGAGAGTTTTGGGGGTATTTTGGCCGAACCCCGGTCTTTGAGTTGCCTACATATCTCGGGTTTCACGAGAAACAGGCCGTGTGTAGTTCTAGAATGGAATTTTGCATGTGTGAGAGATTTATGACGCACGATTTGGATGTAAAGACTAAACTTATCCAGGTATGTAAAGTTTAGATTCGTGTATGCTTTGCCTTTTCGACGGAATGAATATTGAATAAAGTAAGGTACTATCGAAGATGAGATAACATCAGTAGGTCGAGTGTGGGAGAAAAGGCTTATAATCATCCTAGTTATGAAGATGTGGCGCGCTACACACCCATAAAAAGGAGTTTATATGTACATGGTTTCCACTTCATCTCGACAACTGAGTAAGCTCGTCTCAAATATTGCCTTGACTGAGCTGGGAAGCATTTAAGGAGAGAGTTTTATAAATGCGTAAGATTCAAATAGATGGGCACGATTAAGCACGAAAACACGCATGGTTGACACAGATAGGCTTGAATAGGCAAAGTAGGCATTAGTTGGAAGGAAATGCAAAATGACATCCTAATTCCTAATGATGGATTAGGCAGATGCTTGTGGGAGAATAGATGATTGGCTCCGGGCATGTTGGATTTTGACAGGATAGGTATTTTGCAGGTAGGACAAAGGTGTTGTCGAAGTCGAGATAACATCGATAGACCGTAGGCTTGTGAACGCCCTAGTTATGAAGATGTGGTGCACGACACACCCATAAAGAGGGGTTTACATTGGCGCCTTTTCTACTATAACTCGATAGAGGAGTCATCTTGGCCTCAACATTGTCTTGGATGAACTGAGGAATATTGAGGAGTAAAGCACGATGAATATGCACGACTCAAATAGATAGGCACGATTAGGAAGGAACACGGAGCTGGTACTTAATCGGCGAGGAAAGATTAGGTAGATCACTGGCGTAAGTACGGAACTGTAGCTTTGAACGCTTTGGAACTCGGCAAATTAGACAACTTGCGGGTATAGCAAAAACATTATCAGTAGGATTAGGCCTTTTGAATTGGATTTTGGAATGATTCTTTGTATCTGTTTGAGGTTTTGCGGTTGCGCGATTGGTAGTGATTTTTGGAGCAGGTTTGAGAGTAGGGCACAAGGGTTTGTTGAGAGATCGGAGAGTCCTTACAGCGAGATCAAGATAAATGCAAATTGGAATAAAAGTGAAGATAAAGTAAACTTCCCTGTTAAGTTGATCTCTCCTTTGTCTGGTCCGCTTTCAAGTGCTCGGTGCTGGGGATTGTGTGCCTCTCCTCTGGGGGATATCCATTTGCTAAGTGCTTCTCGTCAGGAGGTAATTGCTTTGTCATGCCGGGTTGTTGTTGAACCATCTGGCCAGTGCCACGCCGTATTGTATGTCCATTTGCTTTTTGTCCTTTAAATGTGTGCTTGTCACGTCGGGCTGTATATTCCTTTGTCATGTTGTCCTATCGCTGGGCTGTCTACCCTCCAGTCTGTCTTCCTATTACAATGTCAAAATTTGCATCGAGTTGTGTACCCTCCGTAGTGTCAGCTTCGACATCGGGCTGTGTACCCTCGGCAAAATTAAATGCAAATCGATATCGGGCTGTGTACCCTCAACCGACGCTTAGGGCTGTGTACCCTCAGCTAATTTAAATGACTAATCGATATCGGGCTGTGTACCTTCAATCGACGCTTCGGGTTGTGTACCCTCGGCTAATGTAAATGACAGATCGATATCGGGCTGTGTACCCTCAATCGACTCTTCAGGCTGTCTACCCTCAGCTAATGTAAATGAAAGATCGATATCGAGCTGTGTACCCTCAATCGACGCTTCGGGCTGTGTACCCTCAGCTAATGTAAATGACAGATCGATATCGGGTTGTATACCCTCAACCGACGCTTCGGGCTGTATACCCTCAGCTAATTTAAAATGCAAATCGATATCGGGTTGTGTACCCTCAACCGATGCTTCGGGCTGTGTACCCTCAGCTAATGTAAATGAAAAATAAACATCGGACTGTGTACCCTTAGCTAAATTAAAATGACAAATAAACATCGGGCTGTGTACCCTCAGTCGATGCTTCGGGCTGTGTACCCTCAGCTAAATTAAAATGACAATTCGACATCGGGCTGTGTACCCTCAGTCGATGCATCAAGAGTAAGGTAAAGTGCAACAAGTAGAATGCCATTACTATGTCATGCGATGTGCTAAGGAGGCTATGTTGCTCTTGTAAGGACTTTTCTTGAAATCTTTGAGGGGACCTCAAAAATTTCTGCCCTAGTGTCAAATTTGCGTCTTTTGAAATTTTTGAGGGGATCCTGAAAATTCTGCCCCAGTTTATTGCTTATGACAGATCACCGAGAGAAGGTGGTTGCATTGCGCTGAACAGCAATGGATTGGCTAAAATCTGCATTTGCCCTTTGGTGTGACGATTGGATGTATTGATTACTATGAATATGTGGATATTTTGCATACTCAGACTGAGGTTTGATATTTGGATTTTTGCCGAATTTTGAAGGTTGTCAAAAATGGTATTTGTCTTGGGTTATGACGGGATGTCTTAGTGTTTCAAGCCTTTCTTTTCGAAAGTCATGGAGCTAACTTTGATGGATTGGTCTTTGTCAAAAGTGTGTTCGTGGTTTGGGAGTTGGGGTTTCCTTTTGTTGGTTTTTGTTATACCATTGTTTTGCTTTGGTCAATCGGACTCTAAAAGTTGTGTTTCAGTGTTGGATGTCTTGCGGTGTCATGGTATGGAATTTTTTAGGTGACGAGTGTAGATCTAGTGGATCGAATTTATGAGTGATTCTCTAGAGAGTAGTTTGTTTGCTGGTTGCAAAGTCCTTTGATTGGGCTAAAGGAGTAAATGCGTAGGGCTTTGTCTTTTGGGCCTATCCTTGATTGTGTTGAGCCTGATGGGGTTGTAGTTGGAAGTCTTGACGGAGGAGGGTTGTTTATTGTGTAAGTTGGGTGCAGTGTGAGGTTGTGAGCTTGGTCGTATAGTGATCGGATTTCTTTGTTGTGACTCTCGTGTGAGTGTAATGTAGGTTGTACGGTATTGGGATTGTCTGAACACTCTTGGTGTCTTATGTTGATGGTTTAAGGACATTGTTGCAGGAGAAAATATTTTCGGCTCGGCTTGCCATTTCGATTTTTTTTCCAATGCAGATTCTTGACCGATTTCGGTGTTCAAGCACAAGGCAGCCATAACAAGGTGGTGAAATCTACAAAATAGTGTGGGCATGTTAGCGAAGACTAAATTCTACCGACCAAGCTGGTTCACCTCTAGAATTACGTATGTAAGTCTCTTCTTTCCTGCTCCTCTAGTAAAGAAAGGTGATCCTCCGCCCAGTAGAGCCTAGCCCGAGAGAGGACTTCTCCAGTGTGGAGCGAAAAGGTCTCGCGAAGCCGGTCACCGGGAGCTAAGCTATTATCTGGTATATTTGCATCGACCGTGTCACTCTCATTTTAGGGTAGACTTTGGACTTGTCAGGTCCCCATTGAGAGGATATTTAGGGCAATAAGGAACATTGAAGAGGGTACAATTGGGGTTCTATTGGCCTAATATGAAGCTAGGAATATTCAAGTTTGTGTCTGTATGCGATGTGTGCCAAAGGGTGAAATCTGAAAATTGCTTACATCATGGTCTCCTACAACCTCTGTATATACCAAATCAGGTATGGAAGGCTATTGCTTTAGACATTGTGGAGGGGTTACAAAAATCAAATCACAAATCAATGATCCTTATAATAATTAACAAGATATCTAAATATGGGTATTTATTCACCCTGAAATACCCATTTACAGCATAGGAAGTGGCAAAACTCTTATGAATGAGATTTACAGGCCGCATGGCCTCCCTAAGTCTATAGTCATACAGGGACACTATTACCAGCCAATTTTGGTAGCATATATTCAGAACAATGGGGAAAACAACTGAACCTAAGTTCTGCCTACCACCCATAGTCTGATGGCTAAACAAAAAAGCTCAGCAACTGTTTTGAAACCTACTTGAGTGTTATGGTGCTTACCAATCTGAAGTAGTGGGCTAATTGGACTTTATGGCAGAATAGTGGTATAACACTAATTATCCAAGTACCCTGAGGTCAATCCTATTTGAAGCACTATACGGGTTCTAACAACTACAATTGGGATCCCTACCATACCCTACACAGACACTAGTAGGGCATCCTTAGCGCAAAGGAAGAATCTCCAATAACATCTAAAGGACAATCTAACTGAAGCGCAAGAACGAATAAAATTTTATATCGATCAATGGATATCAGAAAGGACTTTTTAGGTAGGTGACTTAGCCTACCTATAGTTACATCCCTATCGTCAGACATCTCTACATGTGCGAAAAAATCTGAAATTAAGTGGCCGTTATTACGGTCCATATAAAATTCTACAGCGAATAGGGTCTGTAGCTTATTGAATGGAATTGCTGCCCAGAGCACAGCTTCACCTAGTTTTTCACATCTCCCAATTGAATAAATGAGTGGGGCCCTTCAATGACTCCTCAAACTCAGGCTCTTATTTGTGATCGTGATAGTCGAGTTCTTATGTGACCTTTGGTTGTTTTGCAACGTCAACGGATCTAGGTAAACACCAATGTTGCAGTAAAGTGGTTAATGCAGTGGACTAGTCTGAGTCCAGAAGCGGCAACTTGGGAGGACTTGGGTTATTTGAGAACCCACTTCCCTAAATTTGTGGCTAACAATGGACCTTGAGGACAAGATCTATCTGAAGGCGGTAGAATTGTTACTACCGGGTTCAAATATGGATAAATTGGAAGGAAGACCAAGATGAAACGAACGGAATTAGAAAAGTGACAGTTGATTTCCAAGACTGATAAGGTGGGACACATGGACAGTCAGAATAAGTTCAGAATCAATGAGAATCAATTAAGGAGAATTAATCTGAATTGTATAAATAGAACTAGTTAGTTTCCAGCTCGTTAGTTAATTAAGAGCAGTTACCTGCTTCTTTATCTCCCTTACTCTCATCTCTCTTCCTTTCCCTACTGTAATCTTTAGCTTAACAGTAAAGCATTTCTCATCAATGAAGCTAAGTTCTACTCTGCAATTTACCTCAAGTGCATTACATGATTCCGTTAGGAAAAGAAGGTACAAAATCATGTTTGCCAATATGGTAGACTTTTCCACAGATGGATTATGGTTTTTATTGGCAAACAACATATCAAAATGAAAAAAAATTATAAATATTAATAAGGGTAAATTTGTCAAATTTTAATTTTTTATATTTATGATAAATAGTTTAAACGAATTGTTACACAAAAATAAAAAAAGGGAGGTAAATGTGATATCAAAGGTAAGTATTACGAAACCAAATGTGAAGAGAGGTTTCTGAAATGGCCAATTCGAATCTATTTCATCTCCTTAATAGAGGCCTCTTGTTCAATACTTTTATTACTTCCTTCTACATTAGATATTCTACTATGATAATATTTTTCATCATTTGATTTGCGGTAAACATGTTGTATAATCATATCTTGGGTCAGTTTTAACTTTATGTTATAGTGGCATGCCATCTTTGTAGTTCGAGTTTTAATAAATACTTTAACTTTTAGTATTGCATTTATTTCTATGCAATAAGCTTCAAATTTGTGCACTAAAAGTAAATAGAGCGTTCATAGTTTATCCTGGATACTTAAGCTGTGATACAAGTGAGAAGTTTCAGGTTATTTATAAAACTATGACACAGGGGCAATTGGTTTGCCATTTTTAGTCTTGTAATAGCTGTTTAGTAAAACTGGATTCCACTTGGTTTAATGAATAAATTTCAGATGGAAATATCCCTACGAACCGTAAAATGACGTCCGTATCCCCCTCCCTTTCTCCGTAAGTACTGCCTAAAAGGGAGCACTTACCTTTGACCCTTCTTGCTTAGGAAATACTTGCTCTTGAATTTCTTTCATGTTCTCCCAGATAACTTGAAGTGTTGCCTTGGAAGCACCTGCCATTGATATTCTTGCTATGTAACATTTTACCTTGACCTCTTTCCACGTTCTCCCATATTGAAATGTTGCCTACGGATGAGCATATGCCATTTTGGTAAAACCATCTCAAACGAGGACAAACTCTCAGAACCAGTAAATTTTGGGTACATCGAGTGAATTTTTTTGAGAAGTTTCCATTAACGAAAATAGGCAGAGGAAAGTTTATCTTGCCCCTCTATCACGAGGTAAACATGGTTAGTCAAAAATAACACAAGGATTAAAAGTGAAAAAAACCAATAATTTTAGTAAGGAAAAATATTTTTACACTTATAATTAGTAGCTATACATGTCTTCAAATGCTTATATGTATTTTAGAAGTTTCCAAAATATATAGATACCCTTTAAGCTTGTTCATACTTTTTACTTTAACACTTTATTTTAACTAAATTTCATTTAAACACTTGAGGTAAGCTCAAAGTGTGTCATTTATACATATCTAGTTTACGTGGAATTAGGCATGGGCATCGAGCGAGCGAGTCGAGCCCGAACCGAGCCTAACCGAGCTTACTATACTACAAAGCCGAGCTCAGCCAAACTTTATACCATACCGAGCCGAGCCGTGCCCGAGCTGATCCTGAGCAGAGCTCAACCGAGCTTTGCTAGAATTTGACAATTTCATACTTTGAGCTTCTAAGCTAGATAAAAATGCATCATTACTGGAAATGAGCTTTGACCAAGCCGGGCCGAGCCGAGCCGAGCCGAATATTGAATGAGGCTGAGCCGAGTCGAGCGATCTTTTTGAAACGAGCCGAGCCGAGCCGAGCCGAGCTAAAATGCAACCGAGTAAAGCCGAGCTTCGAGTCGGCTCAGCTCTATGCCCAGGCCTATGTGGAACAATATGTATATTACACTGTTAATAGAGTGTGTGAGTCAAAAATTTGACAAATCTAAAGTGGGCCCCACCCCCTTCATTTTTTTTTTTTTTTTTGTTAACCGTGGTTTCCGGATATCGCTTAGCGTTACCCGACTAGCTGTACCCACCAGGTCCCCCTGTTTCAATGCGATTACCCAGTT
Source organism: Petunia x hybrida (assembly GCA_037355625.1). Lineage (NCBI taxonomy): Eukaryota > Viridiplantae > Streptophyta > Magnoliopsida > Solanales > Solanaceae > Petunia > Petunia x hybrida. The sequence goes on from JBBBVM010000669.1 coordinate 903,114, forward strand.
AGTTCCACGGGGCCCTGGAGACAAGGCCGGTTTGTAATGCCCCACCCCCTTCATTTTGAAAAGCGATTTCTGAATTTTAATTTCTCTTTGCATCTCCGCCGGAGCAGAATCACATGCACAATAAACCACAACCACATTAAAAAGTAGGAAATCCACGAGAAGGTTTCTATCTGTCCAAGTTAGTAATTTTCCTTTGAATTGTTGAACATTGGTTAATACAATTCAAATCTTGGAAAAATTCAAAAGTTTGATTTTTTTTTTCCTTCATCAGTCACTTTCTTGTAGTATTTTCAAGAATTTGAAAAAAGAAATGTAAACTTTGAATAGCAAAGCGGTCCAGGTTTCCAAAAATTTTAGTGGATTTTGTTTATCCCTCTTTGTTATTTTCTTTTTCTAACCCAAAGTTTGTATATCCCCTTCTCTTAGCCTCGCCGAATTTTGGTTGAGATGATGGAGTTTCTCCAGACCCGATCAATTTGTCATCTGTTATTTTTTTCTTTTTGATTTTATTTACTTTCCTGATGTGTAATTTTATATTTTAGCAAGTAATATTCACGTAAAATTTTTGGTTTGGAGTGTGAAATAAGTGTTCAAGTGACGCTATTTTGAAGTGTTCAACTGAAACATCCTTAAGTTAAAATATCAAAATAAAAAAATATATATATGGACAAACTTAAGGGACTATCCATGCGGTTTGCCTTCCAAGTTTATAAGCTTACTCAAACACAATCTTCAGATTAAAATTTGGAAAATTTATACAAAATGACTACCCTAATAGCTAAATTACAAAAAATATCGATATTTTTAAACATTTACACTACATAACAATAACATAACAATAGTTTCTCATTTCCCCACAAACATAAACCCTAATTTTTTCCTCTATCCTTCTCTTCTCTCCTCCACCCATCCACCCACCCCACCCGCTGCCGTCACCCTCTCCTTCACCGGCGACCAGAGCCCCCATCGGCGTCGTTACCCCTCTTGTCCCCACTTCCACTGCGGTGACCCCACTACCTCACCGTTATCAGCACTGCTGCCGCTGCAGTGCAACTGCACTGCTCCTCGCGGCGGTGCTGCTGCACTACAACGGTGGGGGTCCGATCTGCGATTCCGATGGGGTTTTCCGGTGGGTCCGATCTGCTTCTTTTTTCTTTTTTACTTTTTGTATGTAGGTAAGTATGTGGTATGTATATATTTGTATTTATTGTATATAAATACGTATATTCTTGTATTTTTTTGTATATAAATACGTATGTCTTTGTATTTTTTGTATATAGATGTCTAATCTCCACTTTTGTATGTGTATGTTGTTGTATATATGTGTATGGATTTGTATGCTTGTGTATGTGTATGTATAAACTAGAAAAATTACTTGGATGCATTTTTTTTATATATCTTTGTATGTTTGTGTATATTTTCTTTATGTTTGACCATATGTAGCTTCCAAACAACAATTCCTACAAAGTTTACAATGTATATATGTGTATTTTTTGTATGTTTCATTTTGTAGATTCAAAAAAATAAAAAACAATAAAAAAACAATTCCGGTGACATGCCGCCGCCGGCCACCGGCGCCGCTATTGTGGCTGAAGCAGTTGGGTGGGAGGGAGTAAAAATCTTCATTTCTATGGTTTTAATGGAAGTTGTATATGCAATGTAAAAATACTATTGCTATATTTTGTAAAGTGGTAAAGTATTGCTATTTTTTGTAAATATGGTGTTAGGGTTATATATTTGTGTAAATCTCCCATAAAATTTATTTGGAGAATTTCAAAATTAGGCAGCCTACAACACAAAATTACAAATATGGGGGCACATTTCATTCATAGCACCCCCTTATTTTTAAATTACACAACATAGCACACTTATTTTTAAAATTACATAACATAGCACCCATTTGAACTAAAAACCCAAGGAGCCACTCCTCCACCGCCACTGGCCTGCCACCGAAAATCGAGCCGGCGCCACCGCTGGCGGTTGCCAGAAAATTGGATTTTATTAGTGGATTTGTTTAAATAATTATTTTTTGATAATTTTATATACCTATATCTATCAAAATAATAAATTATACATGTAAATACATAGAAAAATGTGTATGCAGGAAGAAAAATACAAAAATATACACAAAAAACATAAATTTTATACAAAACATCCATAAATAGTGCACAAATCTGAAATTTATACCACTTTAGTCATTGTTCATACACGCATATACAGCTTTATACAAATTTACAAAAGTGCATAGAATGTGTTTATACACTGTCAATACGTACATATACAGATTTATACATTGTTATACACGTTTACAAAATTGTATAAACTTGTATAAAAATGTATAAATTGTATAAACTCACAAAAATAATTTTAAACAGTGCTTCGGGTAGATTTTTCACAAAAGCTTAACAAATATCCAAGATCTATACAGTTTTATACAAGAAAACACTAGATCTAAACATTAAACAAAAGTTTTAACAAAAAACCAGTAGATCTCAACGGATTTTTATGAAAAAAGTGAAGAAAAAGAAGAAACTTGATAAATAAACTCCTCACCGGAATTTTGACTGGAATAAGCAACGAAAATCAATATTGTTATTCAAAAAATAAAAAAAAAAAAAGAAGAAGAAGAAACAGGGGCGGCGGCGGCGACATGGAGGAGAGGAGATGACGGTTGGGCAGTGGTAGAAGGGGTGGGGGAGGGGTGGCGGCGACAGTGATATTGTAAGGGTGAAGAGAAGAGAGGAAAAATAAGAAAGAGGAAAAGAGAAGAGAGGAAAAATAGGGGCTAGGGTTTTTTCTCCTTTAAATAAGGGGTGCTATAGAGTTAAAGAAAAAATAAAAAAAGGGAGGGGGGTGCTATGTCGAGTAAAGTAGCAAAATAGAATCTTTTTTGATAATTTTCATGAGTGTGGTGTCTCTCAATATAATTGTTCCAAATTTATTGGTATCATCATGCTACTACTATCTGCCGTCTTTACTTTGCGAGATATTCAAGAAATGTACATTATAGTTTGTACCTTATATGCATACCCAACTGCTGATTAATGATCAAATGGTCCATCTAGCTTGAGCGACATTCAATTCCATACATCGGTAAACCCCTCAAAACTCAAACCACTCACGACATCATTGGAGAATGGTGACCTACCACCCTGAGATGCTGTGATGGAGGATTGTAGGAGCCAGAAGGGATTGCCAAAAGTGGGATATCCCATGATTTTGGGATAAAGCTTGTCTTGGGATTAAACTTGGGACTAAAATTTGGGATAACTTTTCCCGCCCTTTATATGAGATAAGATAATCCCATAAATATGGGATAACTTATGTAATACCTCCTCCAAACATGGCATAATATAATCCCAAATTTAATCTCGGGATTATAATCCTTTATCCCTCCTACCAAACGACCTCTTAATGGAAGGGGTCGTTTGATCGGAAGTTGAGTTTTCCCCTCTAATAAATTTAGTAGGTGTTTGTGCATGGATTCCAAAAATATTTTGAAAAAGAGTTTTTCAAGTTGAGTTTTAAAATTGCATTTGAAAATAGAAGTTGTGTTTGGATATACTACATTTCACTTGAATTTTTTTTCTCAAAAATTCAATTTTCTCCACTCACAGAACTATACCTTTGTTCAATTGAAATGTATACCCAAACACCAATGCAATTTTCAAATGCGATTTGTATACTCAACTTCAAAAACTCTTTTTAAAAAATTGATTTTTTTAAAAACTATTTTTGTAAAAATCTCCACAGTTTTTAATGACAAACAAATTATTCATTTTTTTTTTTTTGAAGAAAGTGAAAACTTATCCATGGACAAACGGACTCTAGCGTGATGCAAATGTCCATTAGTTTGGCAAACTTTGGAGGAAAAAAAATAGCAGCCGTAATTGCTTGTTTATAGGAACGGTACGGATCTTCGAAAAGACATTCATTCCCAACCGCACAATCGAAAAAGATTTCTTCACCTAGAATAGTAGTATGTCATATTTTCTTGTATCTAATAAATACTCAACAGAGAAAAAAATTATTGTTGAATAGGATATCTTTGACAAAATCATTCATTCTTGAACTTATATATACAGCTAAAATTGTTGTGGCTCAGTGTCCCTCCCTGTAAGTTGTGTGCAACACGTGTTTGCTAATACATTTCTTCTTTTACTATAAGCTTTGGTTTCAAGAACTTGTCTATGGCAGATGCTATGCATTACTTTGAATTGAATACTGGAGCTAAGATTCCTTCATTGGGCTTTGGTACGTGGCACTGTGAACCTAGTGTCGTTGGCCAGGCCGTTGAGACTGCTATCAAGGTACTCTCTTTTGTATTAAGTTGATCAGTTAGTATTGTTTTCAAGTGGATTCATTTCCAGTATAAACACTAAACTTTAATCATTATAATAGTGAAAGTCTAATCATTTTGTGCCACATTTAGTAACTCGACTTCAACTATTACGTATAATGGTAAAGTTCGTCAAGTAAAAGCAATTGAACATTACCAATTATAGAAGTATAGTCATCAAATTATTACCTACTATAACTTTAAAGTCACTATAATAGGTATATTTTGTTTGGTATATTGGATAAGGATAGTGACTTTATTGTTATTGTGAGCAAAGTTAAGTTACTTTAATGTGACGGAGATAATTTTGAGTTATAATTGGTAAAGTTTAAACTATTAAAGGATGTAATGTATTTTTAATGTTATAGTAATGGTTATCCAACATCGCCTGAGAGTGTGTTCACTGGACTCTTTATAAGATCTTAGACAATCCTCAGCTCTTGATCTAGCTATTGAGGACAGATTGAGTTAGATTCAAAATCCATGTTCTATGCACCAGAATATTCTACTCCCTCTCTGCTTGTTTCACTCTTTCCTTTTTAATTTGTCCCAAAAAGAATGTCACACTTCCTTATTTGACATCTATTTAATAAAATTACCAACAACTTTTTAATTACTTCAATCTTATCTTTCTTACTTTTTTGAAGGGTGAATTTGAAAATTTACAAGATCAACCTCTACTTCTTAAACTCCGTGCAAATTCAAACACCGCCACATAAATTGGGATGGAGATAGTAACTTATTATGATTAAGTGATAAATTAAGACAAGAATAATTGACCAATAGTTAAAAGACATATGTCATATTTTCATGGATATACTTTTTGGGACTATCTCAAAAAGGTTGACATGCTTTCTTATTTGATAATTATTTAATAACATTATCTTTTTAAAACTACCAATAATTTTTTATTTTACTTCGATCCAATCTTTTCTCTCTTACTTTTGCTTGAAACTTTCTAAGTCAATCTTTGTTTTTAAATTCCGTATAAAGTCAAACTCCACCACCTATTGAAACGGAGGAAGTATTAGTTTAGTATATGCATCGATATCCAAGTAAGTATTCTTCTCACATTATTGTAAGATTAGAGTTTGGGGTAGTGTACCAATGTGGAACACAGTGAAGGAAGAGTGTCCCATATTCCGTAAGTTCCTAGGATTGTTATAGCTCATTTCGCTATATGGATTACTTTTTAGTAAGTTATCCACTTTGAAGAGCCACTAAGAGGTCTCATATTGGAACTTATGCATTTTGGGTAGCAAGGGATGGTTGTTTGACGTTTGGTGCAAGAGAATTATTGTTTTCATTTTGATATTTAGCACAATAAATGTCAGAATAACTATTTTACTTTCATTTATGCTGCAGGTTGGATACCGTCATATTGACTGTGCTCCAGTGTATGACAATGAAAAAGAGGTAAGTTGAGTTGACGATAAAGCAAGTATAGGCTTTTCATATTTAACTACCTCTTGCATTGCAAATGTTATTGCAAATGGGCTTTGTTAATCTGGCACTTGCCAAGACACAATATTTAGTGTTATGTTCGAAATGCCCACCCAAGAGTGTGGCCTTATTTACATATTCTTCAAATGCTGGTGCAGGGGGAAAAGTTTTGTTATAGTTAATATCTAGAAGCTCAGTTCCCAGATAGAGATAGACCGACGAAGAATTTGTAAGCAAAGAACTGAGAAAAATAATGAAGAACAAAAGACTGCGTTTTTCTGATATTAAAAGTTCTCTGCAACTGCAGATATAAATAAGAAAACAAGCTAGAAACTAAAACAAAAAATTCAGGAACCACTCACCAAACTAACTCCTAAATACTAGGAAACAACCCAGGTTAAACAACTTCCTAAAGACTAGGACAAATCTAAAAGAGGACTCTTATTTACCAACTGATAAGACTTCTATTTCTAACACCCTCCCTTAAACTGAAAGCTCTCAAGCTTCAGTTTAACTTCAACATCGTGAACTCTTCCATAGCGCCAATCCCCATCAACCTTCTCAGATTTTGGAAAGGAAGGGTCCGGAGAGGTTTGGTAAAAATATCCGCCAACTGATCTTCACTTCGGCAGTACTCCAGCTTTATTGTTCTTTCATTATTGAGATCTCGCGGGAAATAATACTTCACATCTATGTGCTTCCTTCTGCCATGTAGTACTGGATTCTTTGACAACTTGATGGCAGAGTTGCTGTCACAAAAGATTGTCGTTGCCCCTTCTTGTTTGAATTGTAATTCTCCAAGAATTCTCCTCAACCAAATAGCTTGACAAACACAAGTTGTACCAGCGACAAATTCAGCTTCACTGCTTGACAAAGTGACAATTGATTCCTTCTTAGAAGACCATGAAACTGCCCCGCTCCCTAGCATAAAAACATAGCCTGAAGTGCTCCTTCTATCATCTTGATCTCCTGCAAAATCACTATCAGTAAAGCCAAGTAAATCTGAATTTTCTCCTTTCTTGTAGAAAATCCCAAAATCCTTGGTTCCTTGTAAGTAGCGAAGAATTCTCTTCGCAGCTAGCAGATGCATCTCAGTTGGACGTTCTATATATCTACTTACAAGACTCACTGCACACCTAAAGTCCGGCCTTGAGGCAGATAGGTACATTAAACTACCCACAATTTGCTTGTAAAGCGTACTATCCGCCTTCTTTCTTCTTCCAGCTTTGCATAGTTTCTAGCCAAACTCAACTGGAGTGTTTTAGGGATTGCAGTTTGACATCTTAAACCTATCTAAAATTTCTCGGACATACTTCTTTTGGGAAACAAATATCCCATCATCAGATTGGACCACTTCTAAACCAAGAAAGTAATGCATTTTACCAAGATCGGACATCTCGAACTCATGCATCATAGATTTCTTAAATTCAGCAAACATGGCACTATCATTTCCAGTAAATATAAGATCATCAATATATAAGCACATAATGAGCATTCTTCCATCATTCCCAATTTTCACAAAAAGAGTATGCTCATAGGGACACTTTTGAAAACCAAATAAGTCTCAATACGACTATACCAAGCTCGCGGAGCTTGTTTTAGTCCATAAAGAGCTTTCTTTAATCGATAAAACTTATGCTCATTTACAATCTTACCATAACCAAGAGGTTGCTCTACATATACCTGTTCCTCCAAGTGTCCATGCAAAAATGCTGATTTCACATCTAGTTGGAAAATAGGCCAAGAGTTCTGTGCTGCCAAAGCAATCACCAACCTGATTGTATCATTTCTTGCAACTGGAGCAAACACTTCCTTGTAGTCAATTCCATATTCTTGCTTGTATCCCTTGGCTACCAAGCGTGCCTTATACTTGTCATTTTCACTATTTTCTTTCATTTTTGTCTTGAATACCCATTTTCCACCAATAGTTTTGTGACAAAAGGAAGATCTGTTAACTCCCAAGTGTCATTTCTTTCCATAGCATCAATTTCATCATCCATAGTGCTCCTCCATTTTTCTTATTTGACAGCACTCTCAAAAGTAGCATTGCATTATCATTTACATCAATTCCTATTACCTCATAGCCCATCATCCACGCAGGCCTTTTGCGAGCACGAAGAAGAGACTGGGTTGCTGCATTTGTTTCTTCCACAACTGTTTGTAAAATTTCAGCAGTTATTGGAGAAATTTCAGCTGCTGTTGGGGCAGAGTTTCTTGAATTTTCGGGCATCAAGGCTGCTTCTTCTGACTTCATTATCAAATAGGATTGGAGTAGGCTGTTGTATAACCCAGTCCCAAGTATTTTCTTTATCAAAAACCACATCTCTGCTGATCACTATTTTCTTTGTCCGTGGATTGAACAATTTATATGCCTTGATGTTTCACTAACACCAAGAAAGACTCACTTCTCACTTTTATCATCAAGCTTCTTCATTTTTTCATCCGGGACATGTGCATACGCAATGCAACCGAAAATTCAAAAGTGATTTACAGTTGGTCTTCTTCCACTCCAAGCCTCCTCTGAAGTCATATTTTGAACAACAAATGTAGGACTTCTATTCAAAATATGAATGCACTAATTTATCACTTCAGACCAAAAAGTCTTTTTCGTTCTTCCTTTTGCTAGCAGACTTCTAACCATATTGAGGATGGTTCTATTTTTCCTCTCCGATACACCATTTTGCTGTGGTGTATAAGCTATTGTGAGCTCCCTTCGAATGTCATTAGACTCGAAAAAAACTTCAAAAACTTTAGAGCAATACTCGCCCCCACGATCAGTTCGAAGAGTCTTTCTCGTCTCATTTTCTACATGAACCTTGAAGCTTTTAAATGCTTTAAAAGCCTCTGATTTTTCATGTAAAAAGTATGCCCATGATTTCCGAGAATAATCATCGGTAAAGGTAATAAAGTACCTTTTACCTCCATTAGAAACTGGATTAATTGGGCCACAAATGTCTGAATGCACCAGCTCCAAAACACCCTTAGCTCTCCACGATTTTCCTTTTGGAAATTGAGAACGATGTTGTTTTCCAAAAACACATTCTTCACAAACTTGGGAAGGAATGGTAATTTCAGGGAGGCCTATCACCATATTTTTCTGCTGGAGAGTTTTTAGTCCACTAAAACTTAAGTGGCCATATCTAAAATGCCACAACCATGACGGATCTTTTACTTCCGCTTTCAAACAAGGTTGAATACTTTCAATCTTTAGCGAAAACAACCTGTTCGAACTCATTTTCACAATTGCAACAACCCCTCTAATAGGATTATAAATTTCACAAGTACCTTTCTCAATAGTAATAACATATCCTTTTTCTTGCAATTGACCAACGCTCAGCAAATTACTTTTCAAAGCAGGAACATATAGCACATTTGAGATTGTTTCTTCAAAACCATTCTTGGTTTTAATTTAAATGTCACCTTTTCCTATGCACTCACAGTAGAAGAATCACCAAAACTTATTGTCGAATGAAAGTCTTCATTTAAATAATAAAAGAAGACTTACTTCCACTCATGTATCCAAATACCAAATATCTTGTTCAAGTTCTTCCTCTCCTTGATTTGCCATCAATAAAGTTTCAGTTTCTTTGCTTTCAACAAAATTTGACTTCTCATCCTTGTCACTAGGCAGCCTAGTTTAACATTCAGACTTATAGTGACCAAATTTATGACGTCGATAACACTCTATCTTTGACTTGTCAAAATTTCGACCTCTGCTTTTGCTTTGAAATTGGTCAACATTGGCTTTGAAATTTTTATTGCTGTCTCTATTATCGCCATCTCTGTTACCTCAATCTCCTCTACCTCTACCTCTACCCCATCCTGTAAAATTTGAGGAACGAGTATTAGTAGAAGCCTTCAAAGCCTGTTCTTCGAAAGTTGAACTGCGGTTCATCTTTTGCTCATGCACCAACAATGAGCTTTGCAATTCGTCATGTGATAGAGCATCTATGTCTTTTGACTCCTCAATGGAGCAAACGACATAACCATATTTCGCGGTCAGGGAGCGCAATATTTTCTCAACAATTGTGACATCGCCCATCTTCTCACCATGGAATCTCATCTTATTGCATATTTCCATGGTTCTAGCACAATAGCTAGTTACCGATTCTCCTTCCTTCATGCGTACGTTTCACCCTCCGCAGACAACACTTTTAGGATATCACTGGATTTATTATTTTATTGTACTTGTCATGTTTGCTCTGATAACTACTAGGACATACCTCAGTTTTGCAAGCTATCTAGCATTTGCGTCTCCTATCAAAGTTGGATAGACATCTTAACCTTTGAAGATTTGTACTCCTTTTTATGCCTATAGAAGGTGAAAGATTATAAAATTAGAGCATGTTTGGTATGATGTATTAGGTAAATTATTCATGGTATAAGATTTGATATTGTTTTATGGTTTCTTTTCGAGATTGGTCTTTCAACACATGCGCTAGACTAATACTTACTGTTAATTAGTTTCACTTTGATTTATTCCTATAGAACGTGCAACATGATCAATGTTTGTGTCTCTCTTTTCTTCATTAATCTGTCACAGAAAGCTTTACCTGTACTTTATTTTCTCCATTTATATAGATTGGTGAAGTTCTAAAGAGGCTGTTCAATGATGGTGTTGTCAAGAGGGAAGATCTCTTTATTACATCCAAACTCTGGTAATAAGATTCAAACAAATTGATATAAGAAACCTTTTAAACTGGCTTATTCAATGTTTGTGTTCTATCCATCATTAACCATCAATTGATCATTTAGTGTTTAGTCCCCTCCCCTCCCCTCTCCCTGTCTCTGTTGTGTTCTGGGATGGAAAGTGCTTTTGATGTGTGCTTTACGTTTCCTAGTATCAGACAGTAAAATAGCTACTCTAAGCTGCCTTTAACATTAGGAACAGTCATTCTTTTTCATTTATATGAGCAAGGATCTTTATTTGTAGTTTTTATCAGGACAAACACTTTGTTCTAGTTGATTCAGATGACATGCATTAAAGCAATTGCAATTTTGGTCCTCGTATTTTTCATTACCTTTTGTCCTTTGTTTTAAATGATATTCCCTTTGTTTTCAAAGATATTCATCGATTGAAGTTGTGTAGGTGCACTGATAATGCACCTGAAGATGTACCGGTGGCGTTCAATAGAACTCTGGACGATTTGCAACTAGACTACATTGATCTGTACCTTGTGAGTGCTGATAGATGTTCCCATTTTTATTAAGTATCTTTTAGAAGCATCTTCTGCTATACTTTGACTTGAGACTTGTCATGTACCTGCAAAAAACTACTCTGTTCGTTCAATTCATATTTTACTTCAAGTTTTACTCGGCCCTGAGTTCTGAAACTTGTAGTCTAAAATATTAACGGTAAAATGAGAGGTTTTGAAGTTAGATTGTTTTTAATATAGACATGTGTCATTCTTTTCGAAACATACTAATAAGGAAAGTGTTCTACATAAAATGGAACATAAGGAGTATATTTAAGAGCAGCAGGAGTGCTCGTAAGAACTCTATTAACTAGCACCACTCTTAGAAGTTATCTTGTCTATTTAATAAAAAAACTCATCAATAGAGTTATAGAGGGATTCAATGAGTTTTTGAACTTCTGTGTGACTTAGATTTTCGTTTTCCTTTTTGTTTTATCATTTTTAAGATTCACCTGCCTCTTCGGATGAAGAATGCCGCAGATGGCTTCAAACCTGAAAACCTTATTCCAGCAGATATACCACGCACATGGCAAGCCATGGAAACACTATATGATTCTGGGAAAGCTAGAGCTATTGGGGTTAGCAATTTCTCTATAAAAAACTGGGAGATCTTCTCGAAACAGCTCGTATTCCTCCTGCTGTCAACCAGGTGGAGTGCCATCCTTCATGGCAGCAAAGAAAATTGCGGGAATTCTGTGAATCCAATGGAATTCACTTCTCTGTGAGTTCACTAACTAAAGGAAGTTTCAAATTTCAATGTGTTTTTAGTCAATTTTTCCATTTGATTTCGATGAGATGTTATTATGAGGGATCAATGAATTTTGATTTACTATCAATTGGTATCATGAGTAGACTATCTATTACAAAAAAGTACATCAGTCTTTTAATACGGTTGCTTCTTTCAGGGCTTTTCTCCGCTCGGTTCTCCAGGTTTCAAACTCCTCACAGGTGATGAGGTTCTAAAGTAGCCTGTTGTACTCTCAGTCGCTGAGAAATTGGGCAAGACTCCTGCTCAGATTTGTCTTCGTTGGGGTGTGCAGATGGGTCATAGTGTACTGCCTAAAAGCAAAAACGAATCTAGGATCAAAGAGAATTTTGATATTTTTGTCTGGTCTATACCTGATGATATGTTCACCAAGTTCTCTGAGATTCAGCAGGCAAGTTGTTTATGTTTTCCTTCTTGTTCTCTTTTATACTGTCAATTTCTTAAATCAGTCCCATTTTATCTGATTTTAATGTGAAATTGCACATGAACCAAAATTGGCTATATATCTTCCATGGACATACCATTCCCTATTTTGGAAGTCAAATTTTTTTTTTTTGTAACATGCATTTTTTATTGTTGTACTTCAAAGAATAGTACTGATATGTCTTACTAGTGAAACATACACATTACAGACAGAGTAGGATTCACTATATAAACTTCTGGGTTCAACTTATAAGGTTCTTAGGATTGAATCCGTTTTCACTTTGAGATTACGGGTTCAACATTTAATATTCAAACAAATTAGTAATTTTCTCACACACACGTGTATGTTTCATGTCGAAAGTACTAGGCTTTGTTAACCGTTACCAAAAGCTCCATCCGCATCTGATATAGATAGCATGCCTATATGCAGGACCGCTGTACCTGTGCACTGCCCCTAGATTTTCTAAGTGCATTTACCATATTCATCAAGAACTTTGCTGTATATTTAACTGGATTGTGGGCACTAATTTTGCATTGTACAGGTAAGCCAGTATAGAGATGCTCTATTTGCTGAAATTCTTAGAGAGAAATTTGGTGTGGACCTCTAGATGCAGCCCCTTGTATACCCCTATTGCTTCCTTTTAAGGATGGCCAATCTTGAGTTGATTATACTTTTCAACATTTGATTTGCTGTGGACATATTTCTGTAATCATATTTAGGGGGTCAATTTCTTCAACTTTATATTGTAGTAGCATTCCATCTTTGCGCTTTCAGTTGTATTATACTTGTATTACTGCTTTTAGTTGTTTTACTATGTAATAAGCTTCACAGTCCTGACTTGTGTAACCACACTGGGTTTTTTGTTGTTGTTGTTGTTGTTGTTAGTTGTTATAAGCTTCACAGTGGTGCACTAGAAGTAAATAAATTGAGCTCATTTTAAGTCATGGTCTACTCTGGATATAGTAAAACTGTGGCAGAAGTAAGAAGTTCTCTTCGAACGAAAATAGGCAGATTAAAAGTGAAATACTGCAATGATTTTGGTGGCGAAATTATATAATTCTTATACTTGGAATTAGTTTGGCGGAATATATAGACAGCCCCCTAAAGTTGATAGCATTTTCCTCACAGCTCCCTAAACTATACCTATGACCTTTTGAACACTTAAACTCTACCCAAAATATTTCATTTAGACACTCTTCACACAAACATTCAGCACACCAACATGCGTGCAAGTAACGCACTATGATGTGGCAAATATGCCGGTCAAACAATACCACGTGGCTTTGAGTCTAAATAAAATAAACTTTAATAAATTTTTGGACCCCACAATAAAAAATTCAATTATACATTCATCATCTTCTCTACCCGACACCAAACCCAATTACAATCTCACCATTTTACTCCTCCATCATGTTTCTCGGCCAAAAAAATAAAAAATTCGCCAACTTGAATAGTCATTACCATCATCTTCTCATTCTCTAACCATCCATTTTTCACTCACTCATCATCCATCACCTACTTTCTCCACCTATTTGCTGTCAATCCATCACATATCACACAATTTTTTCACTTTCACAATCTCAAATTTAGAATAGTGCACCCTCCACTCTCTGGCAAAGATCAATTTGAAAGCAAATTCATGGGATAAACTCGACAACTTCACGTCAGCTTCAGACTTCAAGATTATATGACTTTTACAGTTACAAAGCTATTGATTGCTCAATTTATCGAAGAGAAGAATAATGTTGTGACTTACCTGGATTTTTAATTTTAACCAAATATTACTAGATCATCCTAATTATGTACTAATACTATCCTAAATTAAAAATAATGCTTTGTTTCAGTGAGGTTTCTTGATGGTTTTAGTGTGTGATGTTGAAGAAAAGTGGCTGGTAGGTGTTGTTTTTTTTTGGTCAGAAGTGGTGTTGATTATAGAGATAATTGAATGCGCTGTAGCTTGTACTTTATCATGGATGAATCTTGGTTTGTTTTGGATGAATTAGGCGGAGATGAAGGAGGCAGTGATGGCGGCGCAGAGCAGTTGTGGCTATAGGTGGCGGAGATGGTATAGTCGCAACTTTTTTTACTCACGGAATTTAAGCAAGTGCAGTTCACGATTTGTGCCAGGTAAGCGAGCTGTGCTAACTAGGCACATTATATAGCAGGTTCAGGTGGCTCACTGGGACAAGGCAAAGTAGAGGGGGCTGTGAGGAAAATGCTGTCAACTTTAAGGGGCTGTCTATGTATTCCGCCAATTAGTTTATACGTATTCACACGTTTGCCTTCAAACATTTTCTTGAAATGAATTTTGACGACATCTTTTGGAAAGATAATCAAGATAAAGAACTGTTGAAATGTTTGCGTAGACTTTCAAATTGATTCATATCTGATAAGAGTATTTTGATTAAGAAATTAACAAATACTGTATCAAGCTTTTAATTCAATGATTGCTAATTTGAGTTCCAATTCAAATAAGGATTAAGTACATTGGAGTATTTTCAAAAATCATCCACTAATAGTACTTCTAATTTTCGGCCTTCCGATGCATTATTGGGAAATACAAATGTCAAATATATGTAAATTTCATAATATATATTTTTGTTAAAAAGAATTTTAACAGCAAAGGGCCAAATGTACCCTGAACTATTCGATATTGCGCAGATTTACCCCTCCTTAACTCAATGGCTCATTCGTATCCCTGTGGTTACTCTTTTGGCACAACTATACCCTTTTCGACTAACGACCTATATTTATTTGTTTTTTAACAAAGTTTTCTTAATAAATTTAATTTTGAAAAGCCAAATGTCACCAAATTGGACCCCGGCCACTGCCAAATGGAATTTTATCCTCTCCCGACTAAATTTTTTTAGCGAAATAAGTTGTTTCCCACCTAAACTTGTCCCCGATTGCCATTTTCTCCTCTTAACTTTACGGGCATCCGTTGCACCCCCTTACCAACTTCTATATGATATTAGTTAGCACCTTATCCACCCCAACGCAACATTTTGTAAGAGAGTTGAAGAGACGCGCCCCTTCAATTGGCCACGTCATTTAATAGTTGATAATTAACAAAATTAATTATTTACCCTAGTTAAAACTAAAAAATAAACAAAAAGTCATTCCCTTTTACTTTCACCTGATTACACAAAATACCCGCGAAAAATTCTAACCCAATCGACCCAATCTCTGCTAAAATCCAGCCGCGAATAGCAGAATTCTAAGGTTATAATAAGTAAAAGGTATGCCGTCTTCTTATTTTTACTTCTTTTTTGTTGCTTAATCGTTTCAATTCTAGGGTTCATTTAATTTCTTGATTAGTCGATTTCTAGGGTTAAACTTTTAATTCTTGATCTGTATGTTCGTTTAGTTATAGGATTACACTTAACTTTTTTTATTTTGTGTAATAATTGTTGATATGTTGTTCGTTTAATTAGAGTTTATGTATTTAGGACTAATCTATAATTTCTTGATTAATCGATTTATCTTGTTTATGTATTATCAATTTCAGGTTAAAATATATCTTTGTACTGGTAACTTTGAGGGTTTATCATGGCGGTTATGTGGACTTTGAGACTAATTCTTATGTTGGTAAAAAATTACCTGATGTGTTCGACTTTGATATAGATAGGTTATCCTTTTTTGAGTTGAGGGATTATGTAGCTGAGTTTGGTTACAATAAAGGTGCCCAAGTAATTTATATTAAATCACCTACCAATGGTAGTTTGGTAGAAATTAAATCTGATTAGGATGTAAGTGGTATTCTTACTTGGATAGATAATGGGGATATACTTGAGGTCTTTGTAGCCCACATGATAGAACAGCCTGTGGCCCCACTTCCAATAGAATTTCCATGCCAGGGAGTGGGGGACAATGGTGTGTCTTTTGAAAATGAGATTAGTCAAAATCTTGGGGCTGCTGAGGGGTCTTCTTTTAATGAGCCTGAAGGGTTTGAACAACCTACTTGTGGGACTGAAATTGAAGCTCCTAATGGACCCACTCTACAGCCAGATCCAACAACTGAAAGTAGTGATTTTTCTGCTGCATCTAGTGACTTTTCTAGTAGTGAAGATAACTTAGATAATGATGACCTCTTTGAAGAGGTAAATGCAGATTAATGTAGTGATGGTCATGAAGAATATAGGGAATTTAGGGAGGTGAGAAGGGCTGCTGTTAGAAAAAAGAATAAGGCTAGGGCAGCAGAATCTGATTTCATACTAGGGCAAAAAGGGGTGGATATGATGAGACTGAACCTGGTTATAAGAAGAGTTTAGATGAAAAATTAGGTGGTAATGAGCCTTTTTATCCATCTGATGAGTCTGCATGCTATGAAACAGATAGTGATTAAGCTGATGATGAGTCTGAGGATCCAAAGAAAAAAAGATGTAAAAGAAAACTAGAAAAAGAGTAATTTTTTATCCTGCTTCTAAAAAAATTGTGTGGGAGACTGGTCTAGCTTTTCAGAATGTGTATCAGTTTAGGGAAGCTTTAACCTTGTATGCAATTACTGAAAAGGTTCAACTTAACAAGTATATTAATGAGAAAAAAAGGTGAGGGTGAGGTGTAAAAAACAAAAGTGTCCTTGGCTCCTCTATGCTAGCTTTGACAGTAGAACTGGTGATTTTGTGGTGAAGAATTACAAGCCTGTTCATATGTGTGTCACCGCTAACAAAAACAAATTTTGCAACTCAAAGTTCATAGCAAAACTATTGAAGAATGAGTTTTGAAGATGACAAAGGTCCTGGTGCTAAGTGGACTACGAAAAGGTTCATAGTTGAGTTGAGAAGACTGAGCTGTTCAACGGGATATTCAAGTTAGAGTTGAAGAAGGAGAACAAGAACAGCTGGAGTCAAAGTTTCAATCCTACCGGGGAAAAGAAGAAGCGTGTGGCGATGCTGAAATAGAATGCGGTTCCTAAGTAGAAAAGGATTGGAAACTATGGCAAATTAACTTAGGTTTCAAATAAGGCAATATGGGTAAACCTTCTTTGAAACGGATTCCAAAGTAGAAAAGGAGTTATAAACTTAGTTGGATCCAGCTAAGTCAAACTCTATATATACAAGTTAATTTGGCCAGAATTGATTTACGCACTCAAGACATCTCAATAGAGCAAATCAATAACAAACAGATCGTGAGAGGCATTGTGTGCAAGAACAAAGGCTGAGCAGCAGAACCTTACAAAGGAGTAGTTTCATAGTTAAGTCTGTTGTTTTAGTTTTTGTTATAGGCTATCGAGTTGTAATCTATCAGCTTGTTAAGAAACATTTAGTAGAGTTACTCTTTGGTGAAGTAGAGTCAACCTGACAAGCTAATGTGTGGCTTGGAAGGTTCTAGGTACTAGGGAGGTCTAGTTCCTTGATTGTATTACGTAGTAGTCTAAAACTTGATCGGTTTTCCTTTAGTGGAAGGTTGAAATCCCAAGAGTTTGGGTCGTGGTTTTTGATCCCTTGAGAGAGGATTTTTCCACGTAAAAATCTCTGTGCTATTTATGTTTCTGCATTAAGTTTAAGTTTCAGAGATAGGTGAAACTTGCAAGGAACCTGGTTCTTTGTAAGTTAGGCGATATAAGTTAAAGGCACGTTTTAGGAATTTAAAAATCACGGAAGGACACTATTCACCCCCCTCTAGTGTCTTACATAGGTGCACCAAGTGCAACAAGTGCTATCAGAGAAGGTTCTCTTGAATAAAGATTAAAATCTTGAGAAGGATTTGAACAATGAGTGCACCACCAATCATAACCGAAGGACAATCTGTCAACAGGCCTCCTCAGTTCAATGGCCAATATTATGGATGGTGGAAAGGCAGGATGGAGGATATCATTCAAGCTGAAGACTTTCAGCTATGGATCATTACTAAGGATGGACCTCTTATTCCTAGCAAAACTGTTGGACAGCCACCCAGTCAACAAACTGTTCTCAAAGAGATATCGGAGTATACTAATGCTGATTTTAAGATGGTTGAGAAGAATGCCAAAGCTAAGAGGCTCATCATATGTGGACTTGGCCCTGATGAATACAGTAGAGCTTCCTCATACAAGACTGCCAAAGAAATTTGGGATGCTCTACAAATTGCTCTTGAAGGAACCTCACGAGTACATAAGTCAAGGATCTAGATTCTGAAGAGAAAGTTCGAGTTATTTGCTATGGGAGAATCTGAGTCTATCCAGGACATGATGACTAGGTTCACAATCATAACGAATGAGATGAAGTCTCTGGGTATGACTCTGAGCAATGAAGATTTAGTAGAAAAGATTATCAGAATTCTATCTGATTCATGGGAATCAAAAGTTACAGCTATCATTGAGTCAAAAGAACTTGATAAGATTGAGTTGGATGAACTTGTTGGTAGTCTGAAAACCCATGAACTGATGAAACAGTCAAGAATCAAGGTGGAACCTAAGAAAGAGAAGAACTCAGCTCTTAAGGCGACTGGAGGTTCTAAGTATGAAGTTTCTGAAAATGAGATGGCTTTGGTCAATGCTGTAAGAAAGTCCTTAAGTCTTGAGAAAAGAAGAACCAGAGCTACTCCTACTAAGAACAACATAGTTGATAATTCGGACTACTCAAGATGTTTCAAGTGTAACAAGAAAGATCATGCCATAAAGTATTGCCCGTTATGGGATATTGAGTGGAAAAAGTCTGGGGCTATAAAGGAGAATGAACCTAAGAAGACCAAACATCCACCTAACTTCAAAGCATTAAGGAGAAACAAGAAAGAGGCCTTCTATGCAACATGGGGACCTTCTGAAAGCGAAAGTGATGAAGAAGAAGAAGATCTGGAAGATGACTCTCTATTGGCTCTGATGGATGATGATGAACCTTCTACTCACGATTCCACCTGAGGTAAGTCTCAATGAACTGAAAACTAGACTTAATACCTGTTCCCCTAGGGAATTAAATTTGCTTGCTCTGACTTTAATTGAAGGAATTGAAAATTTGAGGACTGAGAAGGAACTAGTACTTTCTGAGAAGGACCAACTAATTCGAGTTGTGTCTGATTTTTCAATGAAAAATAAAAACTTGGAAAAAGCTAAACCTGATCTTAAAAAGGAATTAACTGCAAGTGAAGCTCAAGTTTTGGAACTAAAACAGAAAGTCTCAGCTCTTGAATTTGAAGGTCATCAATTAAAGGAACAGGTGGTTAGTGAGCAAAAGAAAGTTTCTGCAATCGAACTTGAAAATCAAAAACTCAAAGAGGTGTCTGGTAAGCAAGGAGTTAGTGAGGCTCAAATCAACCTTGAAGCTGAGCTTAAAAAGAAAAACTAGGTTTTAAATCAGGAAACTGAGAAGAACCGGGTTCTTCAGGAAAAGGTTGAAAAAGCTAACTCTGAGCTCACCAAACTCACTAAATGGAACAAGTCTTCTGAAGCTTTGAATTGGTTGCATGAAAATCATAATAGAGGTTGGTCTAGGACATAGGAAACCTTTACCTGCTTGGAACCCTAACAGTAAATATGTACGACTTCGTTGCAACAAACTCTGCTTCTTGTGTAGAAAGATTGGTCATATTAAGAATGAATGCAGTGTTGCTAAAATTGTAGTGAAAAAGAATAAAAAGTTAGTTTTACCTTATTGGGCTAGAAATGATCTGATTCATCTATTCTATAACAAAAAGGGACCCAAGTTAGTCTGGGTTCCTGTACTAACCCTTGAGTTTCTTTTGCAGGCTGGAGTGAGATGGAACAACCCAAGTTGGATTCTTGATAGTGGGTGTTCCAGACACATGACAGGAGATAGAAGAAACTTTCTCTCACTCGCAGCATTTCAAGGGGGTAGTGTGGCTTTCGGAGGAGGCAAGAGCGGTGAAATCATTGGTATTGGAAAAGTTGGGAGATCCCTCAATCATGCCATTGACAATGTACTCTGTGTGGATGGATTGAGGCACAATCTTCTAAGTATCTCTCAACTATGTGATAGAGGAAATCTAGTGAGTTTTACATCAGTATGTTGCATTGTAAAGAACATGCAGACTGGTGCCGTGATAATGGAAGGGAAACGAGCAAATAATGTGTACAAGGCTACATTAGGTTCTCTTCTTGAGAATAACTTGACTTGTCTGAATGTGCTGGAGAATGATAGTCAGTTGTGGCACAAGAGATTAGGACATGCAAGCTTGACTCAGTTGAATAAGATGGTGTCAAAGCACCTGGTTCGTGGAATGCCAAGCAACAGGTTCAATGACATCAAGATTTGTGATGCGTGTGTGGGGGGAAACATGTAAGATCTTCATTCAAGTCAAAGAAAGTGTTTAGTACTTCCAAACCACTTGAGCTGGTTCACATGGACTTGTGTGGACCAATGAGGGTGAGGAGCAGAGGAGGTAAGAGGTTCGTAATGGTAATTGTTGATGACTACTCCAGATACACATGGACCCTATTCCTCTGATCTAAGGATGAAGCATATGATATGTTCGAGGATTGGGTCAGAGTTAATCAGAAGAAACCGGGGTGTCAACTGGTAAGTATCAGGTCCGACCATGGGACAGAGTTTGAGAATGCTAAGTTTGCCGAGTATTGTAACAAACATGGTGTGGATCACAACTTCTGTGCACCAAGGACCCCTCAGCAGAATGGTGTTGTTGGAAGGAAGAACAGGTCCTTAAAGCACATGGCTAGAACTATGTTGTTGTCAAGCGGTCTGTGAAAGAGCTTCTGGGCAGAAGCAGTCAACACCGCTTGCTACTTACTGAATCGTTGTTCTATCCGTCCTTTATTAGAGAAAAATCCCTATGAGCTGATTAGAGGCAGAAAACCTAATATTGCACATCTCAGAGATTTTGGGTGCAAGTGTTTCGTGCATAACAATGGGAAAGAACCTCTAGGGAAGTTTGATGCTAGAAGCGATGAGGCCATCTTTTTGGGATATTTTTCACAAAGTAAAGCTTATAAAGTGTTCAACAAGAGGACCATGACTGTAGAAGAAAGTGTGCACGTGGTATTTGATGAATCTGAAGCTGTTGCAAACAGACATGAAGATGATGATCAGGAGATTGGTCTTGCGAGTGATGAACCTGCTGAAGACCCTGAGAATCTGAATGAGGACAAAAATAATCATGGGCATAAGGATCAGACTCAGGGGGAACTAGAAGGAAATCTGACAGGGGGAACTGAAGAGCAAGATAAAGACGACTTGGATGGCTCAGCTCCTCCTGGAAATACTACTCAGCAGATTCAACCTAAACCTTGGAGATATCAAAGTTCTCATCCACTGGAGAACCTTATATCTGATTTGAATACTGGAATTGTTACTAGAAGAGCTTTAAAGAACTTCTGTGCATTCTTTGCGTTTCTGTCCTCAATAGAACCTAAGAATGTATGAGAAGCACTTGAGGATCCAGATTGGGTGATTGCTATGCAAGAGGAACTTCATCAGTTTGAACGAAGTAAGGTATGGCCCCTGGTCCCTCGACCAGTGGACAGGTCCATCATTGGTACTAAATGGGTCTTTAGAAACAAGCTGGATGAACATGGCATAGTAACAAGGAACAAGGCAAGATTGGTGGTTCAACGTTACAGTCAAGAAGAAGGAATCGATTATGATGAAACCTTTGCACCTGTTGCTAGAATGGAAGCCATTAGAATGCTAATTGTCTTTGCAGCTTACATGGAGTTTAAGCTGTACCAGATGGACGTGAAGAGTGCATTCCTTAATGGTTCTCTAAATGAAGAGGTGTACGTGGTTCAACCACCTGGTTTTGAGAGTACAGAGTTTCCTGATCATGTCTACAAACTGGACAAGGCACTATATGGGCTGAAACAGGCTCCTAGAGCTTTGTCTGAATGATTGTCTAGGTTCTTATTGAAGAATGGTTTTACAAGGGGTAAAATAGACAATACTTTGTTCTTAAGGAAGAAAGCCAAGGACCTGCTAATTGTTCAAGTATATGTAGACGATATTATTTTTGGAGCTACTAATGAGAACCTTTGCAAGGAATTTGCCGACCTGATGGGAAGTGAATTTGAGATGAGTATGATGGGTGAGCTGAATTTCTTCTTAGGCTTACAAATCAAGCAAACTTAGGAAGGCACAATGATCCATCAGCAAAAGTACATCAAATAGTTTTTAAGGAAGTATGATATAAAGTCTGCTAAGGATATGAACACACCCATTGCTCCTAGAATGAAGATAGATCTGGATGAACCTGGTGCTTCAATTGATGAAACCAAGTACAAACGGATGATTGGTTCTTTGCTGTATTTAGCTGCAAGTCGTCCGGACATTGTTTATAGTGTGGGGTTGTGTGCAAGGTTTCAGTCAAAACCAAAAGAGTCACACTTAACTGCAGTCAAGAGAATGTTAAGATATTTGAAAGGAACTCAAGATCTTGGTTTATGGTACTCAAAAAGTGGAAGTTTTGATCTAATTGGCTATGCTGATGCTGACTATGCTGGTCACTTGGTTGATAGGAAAAGTACATCTGGGATAGCACACTTCTAGGTCCTTGTTTAGTTTCATGGGCTACGAAGAAGCAAAATTCAGTGGCATTATCCACAGCTGAGGCTGAATATGTAGTAGCTGCTCTATGTTGTTCACAACTTTTATGGATCAAGCAGCAGCTGGAGAACATTGGAATCAAGTGTGGACCGGTTCCAATCTTTTGTGACAATACCAATGCAGTCAATATAGCCAAGAACCCGGTCCAGCACAAGAGAACAAAGCATATTGATATTAGGCATCACTTTTTAAGGGACAATGTTGAAAAAGGCCTAATTACCATGAATTTTTGCAGGATTGAGGATCAAATTATCTTCACTAAGGCAATGAACAAGGTACAATTTGAAAAGAACAGGCTTGAGTTAGGGATGACCAAGATACACTGAACGAGCCAGCACCTGCTTCACCCAATGATTTGCTAGAGAAGTTTCCTTGTTTTACCTAGCTTAACTTTGTTTAGTTGATTCTATAAATGAAACTTAATTGTTTTGCTTACTAACCTGTATGGAACCTGTTTTCATGACTTAGATGCTGGCAAAATTTTGAATAAAGGATATCATTGAAGAACCTTGTGCATGGACATTCAGGTACACATTCTATTTTACTTACTGAGTATAATACTTGTCATACGTGGCCAATCTGTTACCAATTATCCTCACATGGTGGCAGATTAGTGGTAGGTGTTTCAAATTCAAATTCATTGAACCCGCTGGTGTCATCTCCTAGACATAATAATGTTCTAACAGCTTTTTCATATCTCATCACCCATTCTCCTTCCCGGTACAACCTATAACCTTCTCTATTTCATTAAGCATTAGAGATACATTGTTTCTATCGGTGTAAAAGACTAAAATTCTCTCTAAACAATTTCTCTCATTCACTCTCTAAGAAAAACTCAAAACACTCTGTAACAATGTCGACTGGTTCTAAAATTGACTCACATCCCTCCTCACCTAAACCCAAAACTTCTAAACTGAATCAAAAGGCTAAGCAACTGGCTGCAAGTCGCTCCGTAGTGGTGGCGAAAAAGTAAGCGAAATTGAGGCATAAGAAGTTGGAGGAGGCAACTAGCAAGGGGGAAAGTGTTTCAGTGACTGGTACGGAAGAAGGGGTGGAAACTGTTCAAGAAAGTGTTCAAGAAACTGAAAAGGTAAACCCTAGTTCTCCTACTGGTACTGTTATTGTAGAAACTAGTTTACCTTCTTAGCCTGTAGATTTAGGAAAGGAAATAGTGGCTGAAGTTAGCGTAAATGAGAGGGAGGTAGGAGAAAATCTTTAAAAAGAAAAGTCTGTTAATACAGGGTTGATCTAGTTGAGAAAGACGCTGAAAAAACCATCAAGGAACCACTTCCTATGACAGTTCCTGTGGTTGAAAAGCCCAGTAGTGATAGAGGAGAAGAAAAATCTGCTGAACCTACCAAGAAACCTCAGAAAGAACCTGGTTCGCTCTCTGGTTCTGTGGCAGGTGATGAAGCAGATCTAAGGGAGATTGATGATTATGTGGAAGAGAATGTAGAGGGTGTAGGTTTACTGAACCTTTGAATGCTGTGTTTCCTGAGGCTAATCCAACTCCTCAAGCTAGTGAAGGTTCCTCCAGTGAAACTGATGTTGTGGTGGTGGAGGAACAGAGGAGATCGGGTAAAAGGCATGTGATTCAGGAACAGGGAAAAACTCTGAAGAAACGAAGGTTGGTAAAAGGAGGAGAATTTGTGTGTAGTTCTAAAATTGGAAGTTCTGGTGATTGTCATACCCGATTTAGGACTCAACTCGAGGCTAGTCGGGTTTCGGATTTGACTGGGTGAACTCATTTGAGTTAAGGTTTTGAAGTCGCCACCTAATATAGTTTCTAAGGCGTATTAGGTCACCTAAGTGTCTAGAGTTAAGTTCAAAAGCTCTACTAGTCTATTTCAGAGATTCAGTATGGTAAGAAGTCCAAGTGACTCAGAGAAGAAGGTGTTAGGCACTTCCCCGAGTCCCACCAAAAGGTGGTTACCGTCTGAGTCTTAATTTTGGGATGTAAGCAATGTCTATTATCATATGAATACTACCTTGGATTTAACATTTAAACTAAGATATATCATGCTCATACATATACAAACAACTTTCATGTCCGGCCTAGGTTTAAGCCTAATCGCATCTATGGCCTCTAATGTCAAAGCTTAATCGTACACAAAGGTTACCATATAAATGGGTATTCTAATTTGACTCACAGATGTAATCATACTTTTTAAAAAAAATGAGCATTTGCACAAGTAATTGGTTTTGTAATTAATTTTGGTCTTAACAAAGAACTGAAAGGAGTTTGTTTTAAAATAAAATGTTGGCTCATTTAGGGTCGGTGTGACTCATCGTTAATTGTCGAGCCCTAACCTTAATGGCCTTTTTGGTGTTGGGGTTAGATTTTAGAAATGTATGTATGTATATATATATATATATATATATATATATATATATATATATAAAAGAGGCTGTTTTCGAAAGATGAGTTCACGGAAGCACACAAGAGCAAATAAGGGCTGTCGCACATAATAGTACTATTTATATAGGTATAGACATGCAATTATATGTCCTAAGTGATAGTTGTAACTTTAGGAAAACCATTTTAAGTGTACAAGTTACCCCAAAACTTTATACACCCCTATACACTATTAGAGTATTTTAAGTGGTGAAAAATAGTTTATGCACATAAAAAGGGCCTTTTTTGAAAATACTTTTGGGCCCAGGTTATTTATGCAAAAAGGGGCGACTGCGATTTTACCCAAACAGTTCGAGATAGATACGAATGACATAAAACAGCCCCTGTTCAAATTTCACTTTCAGATTTAAAAAAAATGCATCGATGTTCTCTTTTGGTTAAAATCTGTCCAAAGATATGTTAACTGTACAAAACTAAAAAACTGTGAACATCCTGTTATGATTTTATAGGCATGCCAAAGAGATTAGTCCTAGTATGATGCAACACATAAGAGGAGGGTTAGGAATTGGCCCCTGATAGCCATAATAAAGTCGAATGACTGCTTTCCTGTATTAGCATAAGTACAAACAGGGTCCTAATCAAATTTACATAGAAAGGGGTAGTCTTTAAGGGGAACAACATAGTCTTAGGTTCTAAAGTCTCTCATTCAAAAGTTTTTAAGATTAAAATTAAGTAAACAGCCAGGAACTCATAGCATCAGTATACCAATCCCAGAATCAACTTAAAAGAGTCCAAACCCTGACTCTTTCAAGTCTCAAAGAGCCCTCTGTAATTACCAGATCAGAGCTTGGCCAATTAAAGCCTCTCTAATAGCCTGCAAACACAAGATTAGCAAGGGGAAGGGAATGGGAAAGACCTGAGTTTAAGGTCTGTGTCCAATGCAGAGGACTGGACCTGGGCCTTACAAAAAGATAAGCAGGACCCCTATTGAATCCCTGGACTGAACAGGGCTAAGATACTTGGTAGAAGAGACAGAACTCAGTCATGCAGTAATTCTTAGTAATCACAGGCATATTACGCTCACTAATTCAGTCAAACATAGACAGAAGGGATAATATGCAGGCAAGTTGTAATTACAACAGAGAAAGCAGACAAGTAGCAAAACAAGGCACAACAGGTGTGAAGTATATGCAACAATGTTTAACAGTAAAGATATACCTTTAGAGCAGCAGTATTTGAACAAACAGGCAGGGAGTAGATGATGCTAAATGCCCTCAGAGATAGAATCCAATAGAGAGAAGGTGCAGGGTCCTTTCAATGACATAAAAAAAATAGGGGAAAGTAGTATGCACTAGATTGTGTATGCTTGTGTGTGGTGTGCTTTAGGTGTTTTTAATGCCTAAGCTCTGTGCAAAAATGAGGGAATAGCCAGTTTAAATAGGTGTGAGTTTAGTACAAACGACAGGAAATAAATAAGGCAAGAAATAACTTTTCCAGAATCAAAGAGATGTCATTAGGTGTCCTTTCCAACAATAGATCAATCTAGAACCCTAACATTACGGTTAGTGAGAATTTAAGCAGACAGGATCCCTCCCCTTTTGTTAATAACAAAGTCTAAATTCAAAAATTAGTAAATGTATCAGAATTATTCTGAGTCAAATTAGATTTGGAATCCCCTTGATTATGTTAAAAGATTCCCTTGAACCCCAATGGATACTATATCAATTATCACAACTATTTTCCATTCAAAAACCAATCAAAAGCCAATTACAGATATTGAATTAGACCCATTGACCCTCCTTTGATTATAAGACCGGATTCCAAACAAGCAAATCATACAATTGTATATTTTGAAAAACTTAAAAGATTAAGTTCAACACAAAACAAAGTGGATGAACTATCAGGGGTACTAAGGTTTGAACAGAATATCATAGAACAAACTGAGAACAAAGCAAATTTAGTCATGCAAGCTTTTCAAAATAGAGTTTCAACCTAAATCAACGAATTAATTAGGCAATCGAATGAATTAAACTTGACTGGTTAAACCATGCTCATTAATCAATTAATCATGTTAAGGCACAGAACAACGAGTTAAAATTAGGTAGAGGTGTCGCATAACAGTCTGTGAATTAAGAAAAAGGACGAGGTTACCTGTCTCTAATTCGAGTCGGGTCAATTTTAACCCGCTTTAATCGCGTAAACCTGAGGGTTTCCCCTCAGTGAATCACATCAAACAATGTTTACCGAGTTTTGCTGATGGAGTTGACCGGAATCGGCCTTTGGCAGTGGCGATTCAACTGACCTAGGGTTAAACTTCCTCTCGCCCAAACCCCATCAAAAGTGTGTGGAGTTTGTCGCGGACAACGAGGGGAGTCTAAAGACACCATTCCCCCCAATTTTCACCGGCTCAAATGGCCAGAAAAGTCATCGACAGAAAGGGGGATCGAGATCGCCAAGAGAGAGAGAGAGTGTCTGGTCGAGGTTGTGGGAAAAAAATGAGAAATGTTTTGGGGGTTTTGGGGTGTAGAAACAAAGGGAATTAATTTTGACCGTTGGATCACCTACGTGGACAATCAGGATCGATCCACGTAGGCGTGACATGTAAAATAATGGGCATATGTGTAATGTATGATGTGTAATATACATATATATATATATGTATTTATGTATATGTACTGTATATTTGGTGTATAAATAGGTTTTAAAATAGTGTAAAGTGGACTAAAAAAATATAAAAAAATTAAGAAATTAAATTTTAAAGTGTTAGAAAGGCTAAAATGCATAAAAGTTATAATTTTGAGGCTTAAAACAATTTTGAATGATTTTGTCAAAAATAGAGCCAGTTGTAAAAATAGTTATGGTTTGAAACGATGTTTTTGAAAATGGTCTTAATTACCGGATATTATGATAAGGTAATTTTAAAGATAATAGACGAGGTGGGAATGGAATATACAAGTGTGTGGATATAAAAAACGGTTGATTTTGAAAATAGGAGGGACAAAATTGGGTGTCAACAGCTGCCCCTCTTTGCCCGGGGATGATGAAAGAGTCTTCGGGCAAAGATGTTAACAGTGCGGACAGTTTTGTCATGACCATTGAAGAGCCTACGACTTTAAAGGATGTAGGGTGTCAAGCCGAGATGTTTGCTTTGCTTGAGGTGCGTCTCTTGCAATGAAAAATGTTTTTACAATATAATGTGCATATATAAAACGTACCTTCCTTCCTAGCTGGATTGTCTTTCCAGGATCATTGCAATATGAGATTGTGTGAGTCTTTTGCTGTCAAATGTTAGGTTCGACATTGGGTTGTATGCCCTCCGTCGGTGCATTGAGCTGTGTACCCACCGCAAAGAAAAGAGAATAAAATGACAAATCAGTATTGGGCTGTGTACCCTCAACCGACGCTTCGGGCCGTGTACCCTCAGTTAATTTAAAAAATAAATCGATATCGGGCTGTGTACCCTCAATCGACACCTCGGGTTGTGTGCCCTTGGCTAATTTAAAATGACAGATCGATATCGGGCTGTGTACCCTCAATCGACACCTCGGGTTGTGTGCCCTTGGCTAATTTAAAAAACAAATCGATATCGGGTTGTGTACCCTCAATCGACACCTCGGGTTGTGTGCCCTCGGCTAATTTAAAATGACAAATCAATATCAGGCTGTGTACCCTCAATCGACGCCTCGGGTTGTGTGCCCTTGGCTAATTTAAAATGACAAATCGATATCGGGCTGTATACCCTCAATCGATGCCTCGGGTTGTGTGCCCTCGGCTAATTTGAAATGACAAATCGATATCGGGCTGTGTACCCTCAATCGACGCCTCTGGTTGTGTGCCCTCGGCTAATTTAAAATGACAAATCGATATCGGGCTGTGTTCCCTCAATCGACACCTCGGGTTGTGTGCCATCGGCTAATTTAAAATGACAAATCGATATCGGGCTGTGTACCCTCAATCGACGCCTCGGTTTATGTGCCCTCGGCTAATTTAAAATGACAAATCAATTTCGAGCTGTGTAACCTCAATCGATGCCTTGGTTTGTGTGCCCTCGTCTAATTTAAAATGACAAATTGATATCGGGCTGTGTACCCTCAATCAACACCTCGGATTGTGTGCCCTCAGCTAATTTAAAATGACAAATCGATATCGAGCTTTGTACCCTCAATCGACGCTTCGGGTTGTATGCCTTGGGCTAATTTAAAATGACAAATCGATATCGAGCTGTGTACCCTCAATCGACGCCTCGGGTTGTGTGCCCTTGGCTAATTTAAAATGACAAATCGATATCGGGCTGTGTACCCTCAATCGACGCCACGGGTTGTGTGCCCTCAGCTAATGTAAAATGATAAATCGATATCGGACTGTATACCCTCAATCGAAGCCTCGGGTTGTGCGCCCTTGGCAAATTTAAAATGACAAATCGATATCGGGCTGTGTACTCTCAATCGACGCCTCGGGTTGTGTGCCCTTGGCTAATTTAAAATGAAAAATTTATATCAGGCTGTGTACCCTCAATCGACACCTCGGGTTGTGTGCCCTTGGCTAATTTAAAATGACAAATCGATATCGGGCTGTGTACCCTCAATCGACGCCTCGGGTTGTGTGCTCTTGGCTAATTTAAAATGACAAATCTTTGCCGAGGATTATGTTTGTTATGTATTGCTGAGTTAGTTGTCTTTCGTGCCTGCATCTAAAGAAATATTGGTGAGTTGTACGGGGGTTTGGTTTGTGCATTCTCTGCTTTTTTCGCGCTCGCTGTCCATGAGCGCCAGGATCTTGGCTGAGCTGATAGGGATATGTATAAAATAGTGTATGGTGCAAATGATTTTGGAAAGAATTGAATAAAGTTTTTGTAAGAAAAGAAAATGTAACAAAATATTTTTATCCCATTGAGTCACAAGTCGCGTTGTATAAAGCCACAGTGGTCGTCCTTCACTCTGTTCCAAATGAATTTTGAGGACGCCTTCAAAATTCTGTCCCAGTTTATATTTTGAAATTTTTGAGAGGTCCTCAAAAATTTCTGCCCCAGTGTCAACTATGTCTGTCCTTTAGGAATTTTTGAGAGTTCCTCAAAAATTCTGCCCCAGTGTCAACTATGTCTGTCCTTTAGGAATTTTTGAGAGTTCCTCAAAAATTCTGCCCCAGTGTTCGTTTTGTGGGGAAAATGAAGTTTTTGTATTTGTGCGACCGAACCTTGAATAGGTTGCCTACGTATCCCACTTGGGGAATCAGGTCGTGACGTAGGTTAGATTACATAATGTGCTGCAAAAATGGGGGAGTTCCTAATCAATGTGAATCCCTATACATAATATCTCTTGACAGCGTCTGAGTTGATTGGTTTTGGCCAGACTTCTCCATCCATCTCTACCAGTATCAATGCTCCTCCATTCAGAACTCTGTGAACCATGTATGGTCCCTGCCAGTTCGGTGCAAACTTGCCCTTTGCTTCTTCTTGATTTGGGAATATTTTCTTCAGCACTAGTTGCCCAGGTTCAAAGGATCTCTCTCGAACTTTCTTGCTGAATGCTCTGGCCATCCTTCTCTGATATAATTGCCTACGACATATTGCATTCAATCTTTTGCCGTCGATGAGGGCTAACTGCTCTATTCTCCCTTTGATCCATTCGGCGTCTTTCAACTGCATCTCTTCGATGATTCTCAAAGATGATATCTCCACCTCTACGGGTATCACTGCTTCGGTGCCATATACCAGCAAATAAGGAGTAGCCCCTGTTGATGTTCTCATTGTAGTGCGGTATCCTAACAGAGCATAGGGTAGATTCTAGTGCCATTGCTTTGAAGTGCCCGTCATCTTACGCAATATTCTCTTGATGTTCTTATTGGCCGCCTCGACTGCTCCATTCATTTGAGGCCTATATCCGGTGGAGTTGTGGTGCTTGATTTTGAAGACCTCACAGGTTGCTTTCATTAGGTCACTGTTGAGGTTGGACCCATTGTCAGTGACGATGGATTCAGGGATACCAAATCGACAGATCATCTTATCACGGACAAAGTTCGACACCACCTTCTTTGTTACTGACTTGTATGATGCGGCTTCCACCCATTTGGTAACATAGTCAATGGCTACTAATATGAAACGATGTCCATTGGAAGCAGCTGGCTCGATAGGTTTTATGACATCCATTCCCCAGGCGGCGAAAGGCCCAAGGCGATCCCATAATGTTAAACTCGTTGGGAGGCACTCGAATCATATCCCCATGGACTTGGCATTGATGGCATTTTCTCGCGTGCTTTATGCAGTCATGTTCCATTATCATCCAGAAATAGCCAGCCCTCAAGATCTTCTTTGCAAGTACAAAACCATTCATGTGTGGGCCACAGGCCCCAGAGTGTACCTCTTCTAACAATTTGGCAGCTTCTTTTGCATCTACACATCTCAACAAACCCAGGTCGGGTGTCCTTTAGTACAAAACCTCTCCATTCAGAAAGAAACCGTTCGATAATCTCCTCAGTGTCTTCTTTTGGAGACTTGTTGCATCCTTTGGGTAACTACCATCTTTGAGAAACCCTTTGATGTAGTAGAACCAAGGCTGTCCGTCTGACTCCTCCTCCACGTGATAGCAGTAAGCTGGTTGCTTTCTTATCGTCACGAGTATTGGGTCGATGAAGTTCTCGTCCGGATGTTTGATCATGGAAGATATGGTAGCTAAAGCATTCGCGAACCCATTTTGCAATCTAGGTACATGCTGGAACTCTATCTTGGTGAATCTTGCAATCCAGGTATGGTAGTATCTTGGAGTTTTTCGCTGTCCATTCCCCTCGAACTTGATGAATCAGTAAGTCAGAATCTCCGATTGCCAGCAATTCTTGTATGCTCATATCCACTGCCAACCTAAGACCCAAGATGCAGGCCTCATACTCCACCATGTTATTGGTGCAAGGGAACCTTAGTTTGGCCATGACAGGATAGTGTCGTCCAGTCTCGGAGACTAATACCGCTCAAATGCCGACTCCTTTGAAATTGACCGCCCCATCGAAGAATAGCCTCCAACCATCATATTCTTCGGTGATCTCTTCTTCTACGAACATGACTTTTTCGTCAGGGAAGTAGGTGTGCAAGGCTCATAGTCATCTCCCACCGGGTTCTCGGCCATATGATCAGCCAAGGTTTGAGCTTTCACCGCCTTTTGAGTGACAAAAGTGATGTCAAACTCGCTGAGCAGCATTTGCCATTTAGCCAGCTTTCCAGTAGGCATTGGTTTTTGGAAAATGTACTTGAGAGGGTCCATTCTCGATATCAGCAATGTTGTGTAGGATGTCAGGTAGTGTCTCAACTTTTGTGCTATCCATGTCAGTGCACAACATGTGCGCTCCAGCAATGTGTACTTGGCTTCATAAGGAGTGAACTTCTTGCTTAGATAGTATATGGCTTGCTCCTTTCTCCCAGTCGAATCATGCTGTCCCAATACACAACCAAAGGCCGAGTCCACCACGGACAGATACAAGATCAAAGGTCGCCCAGGCTCAGGTGGAACCAGCACGGGCGGGCACCACAAGTATTCCTTGATCCGATCAAAGGCCTTTTGGCAATCTTCCATCCACTCGATCACCACGTCTTTCTTCAGCAACTTGATGATTGGCTCACAAATGATGGTGGATTGTGCTATGAAAAGGCTGATGTAATTGAGCCTTCCTAAGAAACTCATAACCTCTTTCTTGCTTCTTGGGGGTGACAATTCTTTGATGGCTTTGATCTTGGACGGATCCAAATCGATACCCCTCCTACTGAAGATGAAACCCAAGAGCTTCCCTACTGGGACACCAAATGCACATTTTGCCAGAGTTAACTTCAGATTGTATTTTTACAAGTGGTCGAAGAACTTGCGCAAGTTGTCAAGATGCTCCGAACTCTTCTTTGATTTGATGATCACGTCATCCACATAGACTTCAATCTCCATGTGCATTAAGTCATGGAACATAGTTGTCATAGCTCTCACGTAAGTGGCCCCATCATTCTTTAGCCCAAGTAGCATGACTTTGTAGCAGTAAGTCCCCCGGGATGTGGTGAAAGCTGTCTTCTCGGCATCCTCTTCATCCATGAGCACTTGATGATAACCGGCGAAACAGTCTACGAAGGATTGTAGTTCGTGCTTTGCACAATTGTCAATCATGATATGTATGATTGGTAGAGGAAAATCATCCTTTGGACTTGCTCTATTTAGATCTCTGTAGTCCACACAAACTCAGAGTTTCCCATCTTTCTTCGGCACTGGGACAATGTTAGCCAACCAAGTTGGATACTTGATTGTTTTCAGAATTCCCACACTGAGCTGCTTAGTCACTTCTTCACCATTCTTCAACAGAACAGATGACTTGAAGGTTCGGGCCTTTTGTTTGACTGGCAGAAAATCTGGATTGATAGGTAATTTGTGAGCTAACACATCCGTGCTTATGCTGGTCATGTCATCGTATGACCAGGCGAATACATCCTCATATTCTTTGAGAAACTCAGTGTATTGCTTTTTGTCCTCGGCATTGAGGTGTACACTAATCCTTGTCTCTTTAACAATTTCCTCATCTCCTAAGTTTATCACTTTAGTCTCCTCAAGGTTTGGCTTAGGTTTGCTTTCAAATCTTTCATATTCTTCTTGCGTGGTCTCATCAAAATCATCATAATCAGCTCTAGCTTCTCCAAGTTCCATTGTTTCATTACACGTTGTGATTTTGGACTCAATGGGATTATTAATGTGAGAGCTAAAAAAGTAAAATATTGCAAAATTAAAAGATTAAAGCAAAAATTAAACAGGAAATTGTGCGATGTTTTATTTATGAATCATTGCAAAACAAAGTTTGTAGGGAGACATATGCAATAGAAAAGAGAAATGCAAACTCCACGACTCAGGGTCAGGTTTTATTTTGGAAAGCATAAGAAATAAATTTTGATCCCCTCAGCTCTACCAAGGTCCACGGTAAGCTCGGGCCCGGTTGCTGGTCCAGTTGTTCAATGCCGCTCCAGATCCAGCCTTTGTCAGCCAGGAGGTTCAACATGTTCATCCAGGATCACACAGTAGTCTTCATCAGCTATGAACAGATTTTGCATTCCTGCCAGCAGATCCTCTTCAGCATCAGCTACTTTCGGCTCCACTCCTTTTGCTGCGGACACCTCCCTTTTTTGACCATCCAAGTATCCAGCCGAGACGAAGATATGCAGGAGAGTTTTAGTGCTTTTCTTATAGAACTTGAAATCCATTGACGCTTCTTCCATGCTCTTTTCATAAGTCACGACATACCCTATGCCAGCCTTCTCGTTGTCGGGCCTCATCACACTTCTGATTGGCTCGACCATGCCCTCCAAATTCTTGCCCAAACCTTTGCCTAGTCCATAGCCTTGCTTGATCATGATGCCTATAACCCAGTCTCCAGGCCACTTTGCAGGTTGTGGAAGCACGTATGGCTCTTCGATCACTACCTCGATAGGTTCCAGTGCTTTGGATATCCACACTTGCTTTCCTTTTGTTTCTTCAGAGATGCGTTTCTAATTGGGGCGAGCACTGGGTGCGTACATCGACCGCTTCTCAGTCTTAGCTGGCAGGGTCTCATGAAATTCGTGTGAGGGCACCCCCCAATCAGATATGACTGGCTCCCAGACCAAATTCCTCCCTTCATAGCCTTTGCCTCGGTTATCCCAGTAGGCGCTATAAAAGGTCCTCTTCTTTTCTTCAACCCTAGGTGGTGTGTTGACCAACTTGGGAGCGAAATGTGCAGTATACCCTCTTTGGATCGTGTCTGTAGGATTCCAACTCGGGTTGTAATTCTTGCGACGTCCTCCTCGAATGTCTTGCACTGCTCCCATGAGTCTACAGTATAGAATGTATGTCCACCAGGAATATTTCCTTCAATGGCTGGTATGGTTTGTTCATTGTGGTCCTATTCGAACTTCACGGTTTGATGCAATGTAGAAGGCACTGCACCAGCCATATGGATCCAGGGCCTCTGTAGTAGCAGATTGTAGGAAGTGGAGATATCCATGACATCGAACTCAGCAGTGAACTCCACAGGGCCAACCATGATAGTCAAGTCAATCTCCCCAATGGTGCTTCTTTGTGACCCATCGAATGACTTCACCTTCATGTCGCTTTCCCTTATCTTGCTTTGGTCAATTCCCATTCTCTTCAGAGTGATGAATGGGCATGTGTTCAGACCAGAACCTCCGTCGATCAGAACTCTTCCCACGAACCAGTCTTTGCATTTGACAGTGATGTGCAAAGCTTTGTTGTGATTCAATCCTTCAGGTGGTAGCTCATCTCCATGAAAAGCAATTCGGTTGGCCTCCATGACTTGTCCCACTATGCTAGCCAGGTGTTCCACTGAAGTGTCCACCGAAACATGTGCCTCGTCCAACACCTTCATCAAAGCACTTCGGTGACTCTCCGATTTGAGGAGTAAAGCTAAATCTGAGATTTGTGTTGGAGTTTTGCTTAAGTGCTCAACTACGGAGTACTCCTTTTCTTGCACCTTCTTCCATAATCCTTCGGACTCATCCTCACTGATACCTCATTTATCTTGAACAAGATGTTCGGGAGTATAGATCCTTCCACTCCTAGTCATCCCTTGTGCAGCGACAGTCTCAACTACGGACTTGCTCTTCTTCTCCCTTCCATAATCCCATAGTACCGCCTTGTCTCTGTATGGACCAACCACATCAACATATAATTTAGGAGCCACTTCCACCTCGATGGGCTCTGGTGCTGTAGTAGCTTGAGCAACTGAAGCGGTTGCTGGTAGCTTTTCATTTGCCTTAACAATAGTTCCTTCTAGATCGCATTCCTCATCCATCTCAATCAGGTTTACCGTCTCCATGATTAGGCAAAGGGTTGCTGTGCACATTTGGAGTCTTCAAGTGTATCACCTTTTAGTCAATCAAGTCTTGTATTTTGTCTCTTAAGGCATAGCATTTCTCGGTATCATGACCAGGCCCTCCAGAGTGATAGGTGCAGGTTTTGGTTTGATCAAAGGAAGGTATCGTTCTATCAGGCATTTTGAATGGCACAAGTTGTATGTGACCGGCTGCTTTGAGTCTCTCGAACAACTGTGTATGAGATTCAGCCAGTGGGGTGTAGTTCCTTTTGGGTCTTGGGTTATTATTGGCATGAGGCCTTGGTGAGTAAGTGTTGGTGTTTCGGTAATTGGGGCTTTGTGGGTATGTCGGTCTTTGAGTTGGTGGGTTTTGGTACATGGGCTGGATGTTATAGACTGGGTAGGTGGATGTGGGTGGTATGTATGGGTAGGAGGGAGGATGTGTTTGGTAGTAATAGTTGTGAGTAGGGGAGTGGTCAAGTGATGCGGCCACGAATGAGACATCGTCCTTCTTCTTTCTTGAGGTGGTAGTGCTGCTAGCTTGTACAACTTTGTTAGCGGCTTGTAATTCAGCCATGCTAACAATCCTTCCAGTTTTGAGTACATATTCGACCATGTCACCTATCTTGATCAATTCTCCGAACTTCTTGTCTTGCAAATTCAGCATGTTGTCAAAATAAACATCCTCTTGTATGCGAATGAAGGTCGCAACTATCTCAGCTTCTTCCATGGGAGGCTAGACTTTGGCGGCTTCAGCCCTCCATCTAGTTGCAAACTCTCTAAAAGTCTCAGTGGGCTTCTTCTTCAACTTCTCTAAGTAAAACCGATCGGGCATAGCGTCAGTGTTATGCCCAAAACTGTCAACAAAGTCTCCAGCCATTGCTTCCCAGCTTGTCCACTTCTTGGTTTGTTGCTTAGAGTACCATACCAGTGCATCTCCAGTCAGACTGCGGTTGAACAGCTGCATGCGAATCTTTTGATCATGCCCAACCCCAATCAGCTTGTCACAGTAAGACCTTAAATGAGCCATTGGGTCTCCACTGCCATCGAACATGTTGAACTTGGGTGTTTGGTAGCCTTCGGGTAGTTTCAAGTCAGGATACAGGCAGAGATCCTCATAAGCTAACCCTCGGGTTCCCTTAGCACCTTGGAGTTGTTTGAACTTCTCAACCAGCCATTGGACTTGTTCTTTTCTGCTGTCTGGGTTTTCCTTAGTCCAGGCATACATTTCATGGTCCTTGGTGGGTGATGCCATTGTTTTGGTTTCAACAGTGAAGGCGGGTATGTTATTTTGTGACACTTTTGGTGGTGCGGTGTGGGTAGGGTAAGGAAGGTCTCTTTCGGGGTAAAGCGGATCTTTGCCGTGAGGGCGAGCAGTTTGGTTTGGTTCAATGATCTCATCAGTATGGGTCAGAGGAATCCTACTTTCCAATTCGAGCAACCTCTGCTCCAGCTTAGTGTAGTTTTCATAACCGGCCATGCTTTGTTTCTCAGGAGTGCCGACCTTGTCGAACTCAGCTATGATACTTCGTCTCGTCTTTGTCCTTGTAGGTAAAGGGGGAGGTGTTGGGATCGATCCTTTGAACCTCAACCGGTATTGCGGCCCGGCCAGAATGCTCAAACCAAACTTTAGAGGACTTAGGAACTGACATATCAAAACAAGAAGATAAAATGTGAGTATGTATTAGCTTAAAATCGCGTCCTATCATGTATGGGACCTCTTTTGTGCCAGAGGTGGGCCTATCGTGGATTCGAAGTAAGCGTTTGCACCAAACACATCATTTCGTTTGAATAAACATGATCATCACCAATCTAAAACCCCAAAAATAACGAAATTTTATTTAGTTTGCTTGGCTTTATTACAACCACTAATGACTCGATTAAGACAAAAATGACAATAAAGAAAGGACAAGACGACTCGACTCGACACGACTAGACTAGGCGCCAAGCAAAAGGACTTCAGGTTCAAACATCAGCTCCAACGTCTTCCTTTTCCTTGGTTTCCTCCTTGTGTTTGTGAACCAGACTAATGAGCGGAGTATCAGCAAATGTTTCCAACAAGTCTTTCCCATCCTCCATGTCGCCCAGAGCCTTTACTAGGAATTCGCAAATTTCCAACCCCCTTGCTTCCTTTTCTTCCAGTGGTACTGACTTAAAATATCCTTTGAAAAAGTCTCCTCCCCTCCTATATTTAGTCAAGGCCCTATAAACTTTCCTCAAAATCATTGGAACCAAACTCACTTGATGTTTAAGGCACCTTTGCGCAGCCCCTCTACCACTCTCCCTAGCCATATGTCAATCTTGCCTTCTTTCTCGGGAAAAACCATGCTTCCAAGAAAAGCAATGATAAAAGCATTGGATTCAGTCCATTCCAATCTTGAACTTCCCACGCCCCATTCCATTCGTGGCTAAGTGTCGGATCTCCAAACCTAGAGTGCAAGCATTTCAACGTGACCTTTCCATCAATCACTCCATCGACATATGGGTCATAAGGAGCTCCCAGCACTTCAATGAACTCCTTAGGCTCCACGTCTCGAGGATAAATCATGGTCTCAGGTCTAGGCTCTAACCCTGCTAATCCTCCAAATTCTTCCAACATAGGTGCCAACTCGAAACCATTGAAATGAAACATAGCCCTTTTGTAGTCCCAGAAATGGGTAGCAACTTCAACCAAACCAGTCATGGCAGTGTAGTTTTTGAGAGCTATCAATTCCCCCAACATATTTTGAACATGAGCTTTGCTGACAACGGCCAAATCCTCCCACCAAAGTCTGATCAAGTGGGGAGGCCGGGAAACGATCTCAAATTGGAGAGTGCCCTTTGCAGCCATAGTCTGAAAACAAAACAAGAAAAGGTAAAGACCAAAACATCCTTATAGTTTTGATCATGTTCAAACAGACAATCAATGTTTTCTGCAAACGTTTCTTCGAATCAATGTGGAGATGCAATTTGTCACTTTTTGGATTAAAAACCCTTTTTGACATTTGGCGTATGTTTACTAATGGACTATTACGCGCAAAGGACGTACAGTCTCCCTAGGTTTGTTATTATGCAAAATGAATAAATACGCATTTTGTAGCCAATTATTCTCATAAATTCCCCAAAATTTATAAATCAATACATGATAATAATTTGGAAAAGTAAGAATACAAAAGAAAAATGAAGATGACACTTTTGACTAGGAAGCACACTCATTTTCCATCTTGGCCTTCTTTGCTTCTCGTGTAATCTCCTTGACTTCTTCCATAGCTTTGATCAAGTACCCTTTGGCTGCTACCAAGTATAAGATGTCTACCTCTGCACACTCTGAATTCCAATGCTCAAGTTTTGTTTCCAATACCTCTATCTTTCCTTCTAGTTCCAATGTACGCTTCTTCCACACTTCGATTTCCTCTTTTCCTTATCCATTTTGACAACTTTTAACATGAACTCTCAGTACCGGATTTGAGCCTCCGCTTCACGATCTCTTATGTTGTTCCCACAACTTGGCCCTACCACTACATTTCCCTTTATACTAGAGTGCAACCAGCTTTTGTAGTTTTGTTCGCATCCAGCGTTGTATCTATCAGGTGCTAGTGATGCTTCCACCATGACTTGTCTTCCTTCCCATGACTTCCTAATGCTCTTGACCTTTGGAACAATATCTTCAATGTAGTCAAACTGATAATCTTTCATATTCGGTATCAATGGTATGATTTTCTTCCTCCCTGCTTTCCTCATTACTCTCAATGCTTGGTAAGTTTGAAGGCCTCTTAACCCCATAAGTATCACAAAGGATGCCTTCTCAGAACTAATGATGAAATCTGATGAAGGAAACCAAGTGAACATGCACTGAATTGAATCCTCTGTTATGTTTTCGAACAATTTTAGCCACTTCTCTGTGTTGCTTGGCTGCTTGAATTTCGAAACCCCGTACCGTTCCCCAATCAAATAGTTGTAACCAGCTGGTTTGGACAAGGCTTGCACACCTCTTGCTTTTCTTAAATGTTCTTTAAACCACGCTTGCAGTAGAAAATTACACCCTTTAAAGGAACTATGGTATAATGATAACCATCAATTCCGTTGAACACTGCATCGGCAACCATGACAAGTCTTGAACATATATCGTGACTTGAACTTTCGGGGAAAAGCATTACTACTAAGAAACCAATAACAAATGCAAGTCGTCTAGCCCTCCTCCAATCGCCATAGGACTCAAACTCTTTCTTATAACTATCATACGCTCTCAAATGCCCAAACCGAGTGTAAAAATAGGAAAAGGGGATTTTCTTTTGTTGTAAAAATCCCACGTCCACACTTGCTACCATTCCTAACTTCTTACTAAACTCGTCAGCTGTGGGGACACTAGGGGCTAGTATGCGACCCCCTTACCAACGATGTTTGTCTAACCCCAAGTGCGACACAAAACCCCCTATTTCTTCCAACAAAGGCGTAAATTCAATGTACCCAAACCTAAACACGTTCAATTCTTCATCCCAAAACGACACCGCTGCTTCGATCATCTCTCTACACGGCTCCATTTCTAG
The DNA here is from genome assembly GCA_037355625.1 of Petunia x hybrida. Classification (NCBI taxonomy): domain Eukaryota; kingdom Viridiplantae; phylum Streptophyta; class Magnoliopsida; order Solanales; family Solanaceae; genus Petunia; species Petunia x hybrida. The sequence goes on from JBBBVM010000669.1 coordinate 943,471, forward strand.
TAATGAACCCAAATGACCCAGGTGTTGTCGTACTTCAGTTTGCTCTCCTAGTGACAAATTGTTCCACCAATTGGTTAACAAAGGAGGTGCGCCCATAGTCATCCCAAAACGATGGAACTTCTGACTCATTAAGACCTAAAAAGAAGAAATCCCCTTTGAGAATAATTGAACAAATCAAAATGCGCTTTCATTCCTGTCTCACTTTTTCTCTTTTCTTTTCTCTCAAATGCACATAATCATGTCCAAATGTCCCTTTAGGGTTGGAAACCCGTTTAGATAGTTTGGACAGGTTTAAAACTAGTCGGCTCATGGGGAGCCCCTCCTACGGTATGATGCATGCTCATTACAACAGAAGAGTGGTGTAATTCTAGACACGATTCCTCAAGGCGGACAGCCAAGGAGTGGGATCATTTGAAATTGTTGGCTGTGCCACGGACCAACTATATTTCAACATGTCCCTCTTAAAAGGTGTTTTTGGTGGTGAAGCGACCGTGGGATCTACGTATTCGCCGTGTGCGTGTGAAGTGTCGTTTCCCAGGAGTGGGGGAGTATGAGTGAAATATGCAAAATGCCACATAAGTAATACAATAAATAAATAAAGTGTCAGAAAGGAAAAACAAAAAAGAAACCAAGTTAGTACAACAATAATAATAATGAATAACAAAATAATAAATAAATAAACCCCAAAAATAAAGACTCGTTGTGGTTAGGACTTTGGTTATCCCCAGCAGAGTTGTCATTCTGTCATACCCGATTTTGGACTCAACTCGAGGCGAGTCGGGTTTCGGATTTGACTGGGTGAACTCGTTTGAATTAAGGTTTTTGAGTCGCCACCTAATATAGTTTCTAAGGCGTATTAGGTCACCTAAGTGTCTAGAGTTAAGTTCAAAAGGTCTACTAGTCTATTTCAGAAATTCAGTATGGTAAGAAGTCCAAGTGACTCAAAGAAGAAGGTGTTAGGCACTTCCCTGAGTCCCACCAAAAGGTGGTTACCATCCGAGTGTTAATTTTGGGATGTAAGCAATGTCTATTATCATATGAATACTACCTTGGATTTAACATTTAAACTATGATATATCATGCTCATACATATAGAAACAACTTTCATGTTCGGCCTAGGTTTAAGCCTAATCGCGTCTATGGCCTCTAATGTCAAAGCCTAATCGTACACAAAGGTTACTATATAAATGGGTATTCTAATTTGACTCACAGATGTAATCATACTTTTTTAAAAAAAAAGGAGCATTTGCACAAGTAATTGGTTTTGTAATTAATTTTGGTCTTAACAAAGAACCGAAAGGAGTTTGTTTTTGACACGACCCGAAATCCGGTTAGGCCGTGCGGGCACCCGACATCTTCCCCTAGACCCGTCGGGCGAACCCTTACCAATTAAATCAGGAAAATAAATATAATAATTCATAAATAAGGACAAGAATTTAAACATGTCCCTCTTAAAAGGTGTTTTTGGTGGTGAAGCGACCGTGGGATCTACGTATTCGCCGTGTGCGTGTGAAGTGTCGTTTCCCAGGAGTGGGGGAGTATGAGTGAAATATGCAAAATGCCACATAAGTAATACAATAAATAAATAAAGTGACAGAAAGGAAAAACAAAAAAGAAACCAAGTTAGTACAACAATAATAATAATGAATAACAAAATAATAAATAAATAAACCCCAAAAATAAAGACTCGTTGTGGTTAGGACTTTGGTTATCCCCAGCAGAGTTGTCATTCTGTCATACCCGATTTTGGACTCAACTCGAGGCGAGTCGGGTTTCGGATTTGACTGGGTGAACTCGTTTGAATTAAGGTTTTTGAGTCGCCACCTAATATAGTTTCTAAGGCGTATTAGGTCACCTAAGTGTCTAGAGTTAAGTTCAAAAGGTCTACTAGTCTATTTCAGAAATTCAGTATGGTAAGAAGTCCAAGTGACTCAAAGAAGAAGGTGTTAGGCACTTCCCTGAGTCCCACCAAAAGGTGGTTACCATCCGAGTGTTAATTTTGGGATGTAAGCAATGTCTATTATCATATGAATACTACCTTGGATTTAACATTTAAACTATGATATATCATGCTCATACATATAGAAACAACTTTCATGTTCGGCCTAGGTTTAAGCCTAATCGCGTCTATGGCCTCTAATGTCAAAGCCTAATCGTACACAAAGGTTACTATATAAATGGGTATTCTAATTTGACTCACAGATGTAATCATACTTTTTTAAAAAAAAAAGGAGCATTTGCACAAGTAATTGGTTTTGTAATTAATTTTGGTCTTAACAAAGAACCGAAAGGAGTTTGTTTTTGACACGACCCGAAATCCGGTTAGGCCGTGCGGGCACCCGACATCTTCCCCTAGACCCGTCGGGCGAACCCTTACCAATTAAATCAGGAAAATAAATATAATAATTCATAAATAAGGACAAGAATTTAAAAAAAAATTACAGACATACTGATACCTCTAAGCTGTACAACAGAAATTACAGCTGACTACCCAACATGCTAGGTTTAGGGCTATCCAGACTAGACATCTAAGAGTACAGAAGAAGACAAATACCTCCTAAAGGGAGCAAAATCCAACTGAAATAATGAACAATAAACTGGTGGCCATCCGGAATAAATCTGGCTCACCCTGACAGCTGAAGTCGTCTTCGCTCCTGAACAACGCGGCGAACTCAATCCTGTAGCGAACCTGCCGAAACGAAATAGATAGACAAGAAACAAACAACAAACAAGGATGAGTCAAAAGGACTCAATAAGTGGGGCAGACTAGCCACCTCAAAGAATAGGATAGCTAGCCAGGGAGAAAAGAAACAGATAAACCAAATTCCTCTTATTTGAATTATGAAAAGGCAGAGCCAGATAATAACTAGAAATATGTATGGAATCACAAACTCATTAACAACCAGGAACGTAAGATAGCCAGAACATCTAGGTATCCCGAACATATCAACAATTAGAAGTACATCATACTGTCGCTGTGTTCAACCCGATCCATATATTTATACTGTTGCGGCGTGCAACCCAATTCGTATATTTATACTATTGCTGCGTGCAACCCGATCCGATCCATGTATTTATATTGTCGTGACGTGCAACCCGGGATACGAGCCAGAAATATATAGGCAACTGAGATACGTTCACAACAGGGTATACATACCGCATATATAAAACCCAACACAATATACATAATAGTCAGTATGCGATGCAATGAGATGGGATGAATGCGGTATGATGCAATGCAGTCACATATGTCTGATACCTATCTCCGGCGCGGGACTCTCATCGTCTACCAGGAGATATATGCAATAATGACCCTTCACCGGCTCGGGACTCTCATCGATTACCGGGAAGTATATGACCCTTCACCGGTGCGGGACTCTCATCGCCAATCGGGAAGTATATGCAATAATGACCCTTCGCCGGTGCGGGACTCTCATCGCCAACCGGGAAGTATATGCAATAATGACCCTTCGCCGGTGCGGGACTCTCATCGCCAACCGGGAAGTATATGCAATAATGACCCTTCGCCGGTGCGGGACTCTCATCGCCAACCAGGAAGTATATGCAATAATGACCCTTCGCCGGTGCGGGACTCTCATCGCCAACCGGGAAGTATATGCAATGCTCAAAACCAGAGTGCAATGCTCATATGTTCAATGCAATACCAACTACAGAACATAACATATAATATACAATGTAAATTCAAAGTTAAGGCGTAATGAGTACGCCTATCGGCAGCTACACACGTAAGGAACACGTGGTAGAAAATCCACGAGGCCAGGTGCCTCCAAAGAAATGGATATAAACACTTACCTTGTTACAAAGTTAGTACAACCACTCAATAACCGCTTTGTCCGTTGGATTCATTGCCAAACGATCCCACTGTGTTCAATAACCAGAAAAATATATCACATAAGGCTAAAGGCTTCATTCCTCACATCTTAGGGCAATCCAGGTAGGAACCTGATACCCTATTCGCATACGCAATACGCAAGCCAGGCCTATATACAGGGTTTAAGGTCACACAACCAAACCCAAAATAAATTACATTTATATGTTGCCCATAACTTACTGAGTACGAATATATAATCATTTTCATTATCGGGGTCCATTTGACCCTTCAAACTATTAATTTACGTCATTAGGGTGATGTCTAATATTCCTATTTTTACCGCAAAAATATATTTAAACACACGTAATAAACTCAAATACTATATTAGGATCTTTACCTGAATGTTTCAGGGTGAAAATTCTACTTTTTCCCGGCCCCTTTTCTCATTTTCTGGCATTTTTTTCTTCCATTTCTGCGCCATTTTACTTTCCTCTGCTTCTGAATTGTTTGTTACTGCTTTCGCTAAGACTTAGCATATATGCTAAGCCACCGCCAAACTTTTTAACTTTTTTGTCATTTTGTCCTTTTTTTTTTCTTTTTTTTCTTTTAAAATTTGTTGTTACGGTAAAAATTAAAACGGTACACTACGATATTCGGAATAATCCCAACTTTTGCATACAAGTTATAAAAAATATATGTAACATACTCGCGAAGGCGGATCTCAAATTAGACTCCCGAAACTCAAGATACGAATTTAAATGAAAAGAAGTCAAATTATTTAACTTTCGGCATTTTAGCGGAAACTAGCCGAACAACATCGAAATTCACTTTTGAAAGTTCACAATGGTCATAAATAATCATACGAACCCAACGGCGCTTTCGGATTTCGAATCGGAGCTCATTCGGCAAAACCGAGCTCGAAAATCTCTTTTTAATATTTATCGCCAATAAAAACTGAAACCTTCTTCTGATGCCTACCAAACGAGGTCTGATTTAGCTCAAATTTTACAGACAGGTCCTAATGGATATTACGAATATTTTAAAATTATCGGCACGCCAATCGGAGTCCTAACTTCCGAAACGACTGACTGAGGTCGTTTCATTCTCCTCCACTTAAACTCTCGTTCGTCCTCGAACGAGCCTAAATCTAAAGCAAGATTCACGCAGATAATAAGAGAACTTACACGACCTTCATAAGCTACTCCACGGGCCTTATCTCCTGATTACAGAATCAGAATCATAACACGCATATCGTACTTTTGGAATAAAATATAACTGGATAATATAATGATACCATTGCACAACTTATTCTGACAAAGCGGATCCTTCCTTGATTGCGAGAAGAGAGTTCTACATTTTTGAAACGAAGATACACAAAACTTTGAATGGGTTAACATGATTAAGTCGATAATCACCTCTTCGATATACCTTTCGATATAAAACAGGTCGATGGAACTAAGAATTAGCTCACTCTTGATACAATAGGGGAAGATTTTGAAGTACCTTATCAGTACACACTCTAGAAGATTTGATGCAAGCTATATTATTTTTACGAACGCACTATGCAACATCTCAATTGATCTTAGTGTTGTTCCACAAGCTCCTCGTGGGAATGTAGTTACTCATATTCTAATGTATGCCAAAGGCTTATCTGAACAGGGTCTATCGTATAAGGATAAGGATCATGCAAATATTACTGGATAGTATGATGCAGACTAAGAATGATCTTCAGACTGAACATCTACTTCAGGGTATTGTCTTTGGATTGGAAATATTATAACTTGAAAAAGTGCAAATAAAAGAGACATGTAGTTGGACCATGAGTCGAGGCAAAATACCAGCAATAAAGTTGATTACATGTTCACTTATAGTGTTAAAGTAACTTCTCAAAGAGTGGAGGTGTGGAAGAGATATACACACCAATGATGGATTGTCGACAAGCTGCACTAGACCTTTAACTCTAAATTTCCATGAAGTAAAACATCGTCATTATGAAAATCCAGTCATAATTGAATACAGACAAATAGCCGGAAGAAAACCGGAGTCACCATACAGGGTTACTACTGACGGTGTTCTCACGTATACAGATAGACTTTATGTCCCTGATGTTGCAGATTTACATGGATGGATTATGCTAGAGGCACATTATTCCAAATACACTGTTCATCCAAGTTCGACTAAGATATACCATGATCTTAAGCAGATTTATTGGTGGGAAGAAATGAAATGTGACATAACAGAATTTGTGGCTTAGTGTTCTAATTGCTAGCCAGTTAAAGTCGTGTCATCTTTCCAGAATTTATGCTTTCAGCAACGCCTTAGAGATTTAATATTATGATTCGGTATCAATTGGAGGAAGACTCCTCCACTTAAAGCACAAACTCATGTAGCCATTTGAATAGGAATAACCATCCTCGCACAGTCTGCTGGACTAAGGAAGATTTAGCTAAAAGCTGAACGTAGACAGACCTAAGCTACCAACTACCCTTTCGAGTTGCCAAACAGCTGCAACTCTCAAGTTCACAACTCCATACCTTTGCCGTAAACACCACCGCCCGATGGATGGTACTTCTATATAAAAATTTCGGCAGAGTTTCCCCTGAAACTGGATGATCCGCAAAAACAGAACCAGCACTATACTATACATGGGAATGGATACCCGGATAAACTGATATCCAAAACAATAATATGCTTACCCTGTTACAATAACACGTACTCCGGCTCACCACAGGGAACATCACAAGCGGCTACCAATTGCCCAAGCTTGCCAGTGCCGGATGAAGAAGAGATGGAAATATACCGAGGATGGAAATAATTGGAGCTATAGGAAGTTCATCTTCTTATTTGCTTGGCTGCTAAAGCTAGACTACTCCCGAGTCAAGCTAGCCAAAGAATCGCAATTGAAGAGATAGACATTAAATAAGCTTTATGGAAAAACATCCATACCAATTTAACCTCACAGTAAGAATAAAACTCTGATAATTTACCAGAATACCCTTTTATATATAAGACAAGCTCATAGAATAACATGACTCTATTAGAATCTCGAACCAAGAGGAGACACATAGATAGAGCATTACTTACCAGCCACTTTAGACCGAAAGAAACAACGACACTTCCTGATGGTGACGAATAAGAATCTCATCATCCTACCAACACTGATTTCCGAGGAGAGAGGTAAAATGACTTGACATAATAACACAAGGTGGCACAACAAGATGCCAAGCAGAAAAATACCGATACTCACTCACAAATCCCTCACATTTAAACCAGATAATAACTAGAAATACGTATGGAATCACAAACTCATTAACAACCAGGAACGTAAGATAGCCAGAACATCTAGGTATCCCGAACATATCAACAATCAGAAGTACATCATACTGTCGCTGTGTTCAACCCGATCCATATATTTATACTGTTGCGGCGTGCAACCCAATTCGTATATTTATACTATTGCTGCGTGCAACCCGATCCGATCCATGTATTTATATTGTCGTGACGTGCAACCCGGGATACGAGCCAGAAATATATAGGCAACTGAGATACGTTCACAACAGGGTATACATACCGCATATATAAAACTCAACACAATACACATAATAGTTAGTATGCGATGCAATGAGATGGGATGAATGCGGTATGATGCAATGCAGTCACATATGTCTGATACCTATCTCCGGCGCGGGACTCTCATCGTCTACCAGGAGATATATGCAATAATGACCCTTCACCGGCTCGGGACTCTCATCGATTACCGGGAAGTATATGACCCTTCACCGGTGCGGGACTCTCATCGCCAACCGGGAAGTATATGCAATAATGACCCTTCGCCGGTGCGGGACTCTCATCGCCAACCGGGAAGTATGCAATAATGACCCTTCGTCGGTGCGGGACTCTCATCGCCAACCGGGAAGTATATGCAATAATGACCCTTCGCCGGTGCGGGACTCTCATCGCCAACCGGGAAGTATATGCAATGCTCAAAACCAGAGTGCAATGCTCATATGTTCAATGCAATACCAACTACAGAACATAACATATAATATACAATGTAAATTCAAAGTTAAGGCGTAATGAGTACGCCTATTGGCAGCTACACACGTAAGGAACACGTGGTAGAAAATCCACGAGGCCAGGTGCCTCCAAAGAAATGGATATAAACACTTACCTTGTTACAAAGTTAGTACAACCACTCAATAACCGCTTTGTCCTTTGGATTCATTGCCAAACGATCCCACTGTGTTCAATAACCAGAAAAATATATCACATAAGGCTAAAGGCTTCATTCCTCACATCTTAGGGCAATCCAGGTAGGAACCTGATACCCTATTCGCATACGCAATACGCAAGCCAGGCATATATACAGGGTTTAAGGTCACACAACCAAACCCCAAATAAATTACATTTATATGTTGCCCATAACTTACTGAGTACGAATATATAATCAATTTCATTATCGGGGTCCATTTGACCCTTCAAACTATTAATTTACGTCATTAGGGCGATGTCTAATATTCCTATTTTTACCGCAAAAATATATTTAAACACACGTAATAAACTCAAATACTATATTAGGATCGTTACCTGAATGTTTCAGGGTGAAAATTCTACTTTTTCCCGGCCCCTTTTCTCATTTTCTGGCATTTTTTTCTTCCATTTCTGCGCCATTTTACTTTCCTCTGCTTCTGAATTGTTTGTTACTGCTTTCGCTAAGACTTAGCATATATGCTAAGCCACCGCCAAACTTTTTAACTTTTTTGTCATTTTGTCCTTTTTTTTTCTTTTTTTTCTTTTAAAATTCGCTGTTACGGTAAAAATTAAAACGGTACCCTACGATATTCGGAATAATCCCAACTTTTGCATACAAGTTATAAAAAATATATGTAACATACTCGCGAAGGCGGATCTCAAATTAGACTCCCGAAACTCAAGATACGAATTTAAATGAAAAGAAGTCAAATTATTTAACTTTCGGCATTTTAGCGGAAACTAGCCGAACAACATCGAAATTCACTTTTGAAAGTTCACAATGGTCATAAATAATCATACGAACCTAACGGCGCTTTCGGATTTCGAATCGGAGCTCATTCGGCAAAACCGAGCTCGAAAATCTCTTTTTAATATTTATCGCCAATAAAAACTGAAACCTTCTTCCGATGCCTACCAAACGAGGTCTGATTTAGCTCAAATTTTACAGACAGGTCCTAATGGACATTACGAATATTTTAAAATTATCGGCACGCCAATCAGAGTCCTAACTTCCGAAACGACTGACTGAGGTCGTTTCAGTTTTAAAATAAAATGTTGGCTCATATAGGGTCGGTGTGACTCGTCATTAATTATCGAGTCCTAATCTTAATGGTCTTTTTGGTGTTGGGGTCAGATTTTAGAAATGTGTATATATATATATATATATATATATATATATATATATATATATATATATATATATATATATATATATATATATATATATATACACACACACACACACACTAGTTTTGGAACACGTGCGTTGCACGTGTATTCCCATTTCAGCCAGTATAAACTTTTTAAAACAATATAAGATATAACAATATCAAAACTAAGAAGGCCGAGGATGGCCAACGGTGCGTCTTATCTGAAGGGAACACGCTTTTTCGACCGCCGTACCTGGGGTGATATGAAATTTGAAATGAAAACTATAAAGTATACAACTTAATTTAATTAGGTATGATTAAATAATACATGATCAGACTAATTGCGTTGAGATAGTGCATAAAATGTACAGAAATGACTACTGGAGTTGTACCATGTCCACGAAATTCTACTCCTCCATAGAACACCTATCTGCACCGCAACACCAAGAGCAAACATTAGTAACACAAAATTATGCGAAGTCCGACTTTTTCCCATTTTAATGACCATTCAGATTACTGCAGCTGAACTCTTGGCCACTTTGATGACCATTCATATTACAAGAATACAAATCCTCAAATTCTGCATATTTGATTTGATATAGCAATATTACGGAATTAATCTAAATAAAATAAACTTACAAACGATTTCTTGGGCGAATGTAATTTTCAATTTGGACCACATGGCATGATAAAAATTACTTACCAAAATACCTTGGATATAAAGAGAAACTATGTCGCGTACATACTCATGGAACTTATAAATGAAATGAAGAACAAAACATATATAGCAAAAAATAAATCGCATATTAGTCTTTAATAAATGGTTCAATAGAAACATAATGTTTTCTAGCTATAAATATTATAGATGAATTTAAAAGAAATAATGTACCTTCTCTGATTTTTTTTTCTAATTGAATCCCTTGGATTTGCTTTCTACTTCCTCCTAATTTTACTGAAAAGCCTTCAGTAATTTTTGAACCAATACACTCTTGTCTTATTATTCGTCCCTCGTTGCGAGTACAATCATTCGCCTTTGTCCTCTTTCCCTTTCTTCTACTGTGTCTATTTATCTTCCTTCACATCTAATTTATAGTACAAAGCGTCAAAAAATTTAATATAATATAGAATATTTTTTTTTAAAAAAAATCAAATTATTGTACAGTGTACACATTTGTACGTCATATCTTTGAAGCATATAATCTGAGTATTAACAGAATAAACTCTTGCTATAAACTAATTAATTAGCAAATAATTAGAGATCAAATAGTTTGTAATAAAGGCTTTACTTTTTGGAATCAACAATTATCCAAACATATGAGAACCTAATTAGTGAGTATAAAACAAAACAAAATAATGGCCTAACCGCACGAGGAGGCTGAAAGAGTATCCTTCTTTTGTTGTTTCAGTGAGGAGCCAGGTGCTTCCAATTTCTTGACTCTATTTTCCATATAAATTGAAGTAATATCAATGCATTCATTTTGAGATACCTATCTTTCTATGTGTACCATTAAATATCACTTAGTATATCAATGAAAAATGACTCTTGAGATACATTTACATTGAAAGAGAGTTTCATTCATGACGTAATATTAATTGCAACTCAGCAACTTCTCAAATTCGTGTATAGCTAATTTAGTGTATCAACATTAGAAAAAGATGAAAATTGAAATAGAAAGGGTAATATGGTCTTTCACATTTTAACTTTAAGGATTCATGCTTTTATAATAACTAGTGAAGGAAACGCGCGTTGCGTGTGGCAGCTAATTGCTGTGACAAGAATGTTGGCAAAGTATTGTACCAGCTTCTAAGTTCGTAGCAGTAGGACTTTAACCTATTCCATAAACTGTTTGGGACTTATTAGACTTATTAGAATAATAATTATAACATAATGAGTTTTACTTTGGGCAACTATATCCGTATTTTCTTTTTTGGGATAAGAATAGTTTGGACCAATAATTATTGCGCGTTGAACGTAATTGTAGCACCAAGAATGTTGCGGAGTATAGATTGCTGATTGAGTATAAATCACTGTTTAAGAGAATAACCATGGAGTGCACGTATATTTCTTCAGTCTTTGTAATAATAAAATTGTTTTGTAGAAAGCTTTGGTTCCATAGATGCATAAGTCGAATCAAAAGCTAACGGATGACTAAGCTAGTCATTTTGTTTTTGGACTACACATGAAGTGGCTATTAGTTGATCACCTATAATTCATGTTCGTCAACACATTGATCTATTCGATAGACTGTATTTGAATTAATAGAATAATAATTATAAGATAGTGAGATTTACTTAATCACACTTCATTACATTTCGCTTTGAGATTTGTTTGGTCCAATAATCATTCTTGGAAGCGTAATTTTTTGATAAGCTTTTTCTTCTCCACACGCTTCAGATATAAGAATATCAGCCGGCCCTTGGTGCAATTCGCTGCGCAGTGTTGATTGGTTCTTTCTTAAAAAATTAAGTCTCGCCTCTTCAACTTGGATGTACATGTTGTTGCCCAAATGTTCAGCCATCGTTATATCTGCAAGTGATGTGTAATTTAATTATATAACAATAATTGGCGTTAGTTTAAACATATTGTATCATCCGTTAGGAGAGTGCATTGTTTCGCTATTTTGTACCCAGGAAGTTTAGACTTCCATAACTAAGTAGCTCGAAGTAATCCAAAGGCAGGACGCCTAAGTTACATACTGTTTCAACCTAATATGCAGCAGATATATATGACAAGATGATAGAATTTTGGGTACCCATGAATTTCAAGGAAATACTGGTCCAAGCGAATTTGAACATATGTAGTGGCTTGGGTAACGAAGGATACAAATTCAGTGATAACAATGCTGTGACGTTGTGCAATCGACGGACGCAAACAGGATAGGGGCCTAAGCAAATCAATCGTCGATGTTACTTTTCCTAGTATTCTCGAGGTCAACTTGACAAACTTGATGCGAACATAAGTATTAATTATACTAAACTAAAAGTAAACGTGTTGATTTCATAGCCAAATCCTGAGGAACAACGCAAGGAAGGATGCAGGAAAAAAACTGAAGAACAAATTGAAAATCACAGTGCCTTCGTAAAATGTTAACAGGATTCACAGTTCTGTTGTGCGTATAGACGGCTGCGAACAAATTGGTGTAAATTAGCGGCTTTAGTAACCTACGATGCTACTTCAGCAGCACAAAGGCTGCGACATTGTCGAAACGACGATACAATACAGAACCTGGGACCTAAGCAAAGCAACCGATGATGCAACTTTCGCTGCCAATATAGGAGAAAATGACAAAGTTCATGTGACCATAAGCAGGAATTGTAATAAAGTAAAAGCGAAGGTGTCGAATTCATACCCAATTCCTTATGAACAATGGTAAGAAGGCTGTAGGAAAAGAATTAAAGGATCAAATTAGAATTAAGTTAATGTTCATTAAAATGATAGTTTGAAACCTAGCGAAGGATGGTACCTGGCTGCTGCAACTGTTCGTAACTAATGAAGAAATTTGAAAGCGTACCTAGCTTATATAATGGGTATTGCAGTGCGAAAAGATGCAGTCATTAATGGTTAAATTGAAGAAGTTGACACCGCACACAGTGACTCATCAAGAGATGAATAGTAATTTATTCAGCTATTATGAAGAAGTTATAGAAGAGGAAAAGTAAATGAATATAGTATCTTTTTATGGCTATGATTCGTTGTACGATCGTTTGAGTTCAGCTCCTAAATTGTATTGATTTGTGTGTCATATGAAAAGCCAAGTATGAAATGGTTACTATGGAAAACTTATAAACTCTTAATGCATGCATCAGAAATTAAGGAAACCAATATGAAGGACCATTGAATATGCTCGGCATTTCAATGAATGAATCTGAGGTTTCTATTTGGATTAATGCAACTTGTTATAAATCCATTGCATTTACCTGTAGGTATTCAATGTTTTGAAAGCCCTTGCAACTTCCAGCTACAATTTTTAAGATACTGGAGTATTCGCTTGACTTCTTTTTTAACTAAGTTTTTTGTTTCAGAAATTATTTGTTAAAGTAATTTGATTATATATGTAATTGCGTAAGTATTTGTCTATTTTAAACAACGTTACTTGGTTATTAGTTTCATTTAGTCACAGAACAGATCATACAGACCGAATAAGTTAATTTTCCGTCATGTAGGGAGAAAAATTCTCGCGTTCCATTGATATGAATAATATTTTTGCAGTTTAATTGGATGTCTGTTTGTTTTTGTAGGCAAATGAAAACTGGGAAGCAATTTAACATTATTATGTTGAAAGTGTCAGCGATGATTCATATTGCAATTGTAACCCAAAGCAGGGACGTGTGCCAACTTGTACCGCGCTTCAGAAATATATATATACTACAGTTGTTTGAAAAAATCATTTATAGTGAAAAGAAGTTTTTTGTAATCAGTGGTAAACAATAGTGTCGGCTAGGCTGCTACAGTAATGTTAGAGGATTGCGCTAAGTCTTCAACTGTATGAGATTGTCCAGGTAAATCTGCCTGAAGTCATTCTAAAGAATACTCATTAATAGCGTCTCGTACAGTTACAAGGCAAAGAAATGGATCAAAAGGCAACCAAAATGCAAAAAGATAAAGCTATAGTAATCATACACATCCAGGACGATGACCATTTCCATGTTAAGAGTCTGCTTAACAAATAACTCATAGTTGCATGGTTGGTAGCAGCACCCAGCCAGCAAAAAGAAAAGAATATGAAGGGAAGTTAAGCTTTTATTACTGGAGTCTAGTCAATTCTTATGGTTTTAATTTGAAGAGAGAAGCTAAGACGACAATTCTGAAACTCTATTCAGAGAGGAGACATTTCAAATTACATCTGGGTAAAAAAGAAATATTGAAAAGAAGAAAGGGTGTAATCTCGTCATGATTGTATGTGCTTCACTAGGATCTCCAATATCGTGAATGTCATAACAGGAGATGGGAAAAAAATATTCCCCATATACAACATGGTCGGAGGGAATTAATTTTTGTAGAGGTAGATCTATCTTAATTAAAAACAAATTTTGAAAAGAAAAAAAAAAGTAGTTTACTTTAAACGAATAGTGTTTCAAAAAATCAAGCATTTTCTAGACGAACAAATTCTAACTTCTCTTCCATGTACAGAAGGTCTGCTTCCACCTGCACTATTCTGTAATTCATAGATCTTGAACAGAACTACCGCCCTTTGGCTTTTAGGTAAAGCATAACGCATATTGTTTACATGTATTACACACAGTCAGGCGCTATGTAAATGTGTTCTGGATGATGATATTGGCTTAAGTGCTATGTAATATAGAGTAACAGACACTCATCTCGCATAACAAATTTGAGAAAGTGTATGCTTGTGCTATTTTATTTAATGGTAATATCAACACATGACTGTTGTTCTGCAACAAAAGTTAATGCAACAGAGAAATTGATCCAAATCTATTAATGCACCTTCCTACAATTCAGCATGTTTACCAAAAAGATGACTGAAAAGAAAAGATGGATATATTCTTCCAACATGTGTTTGTGATCAACAGAAAGTACTAAGACCCATCTTTCCAACCCGCAAAAGATTTTTAAAAGGCCAAGGTCCAGAAATATTATAATCTAGGTATCCTATCACGCTCACCATGTTAACATAACAACAATAAATAATGGTCTGGAGATAACAAACACTGTTGTATAGTGCAACAGCGAAAGATGAAGTAAATAGAGAGGTAGTCGCAGCAGGAGTCAAAAGCCTTTATGTATGGTGAACTATTATCGACTTCAAATGCAATCCTCAATAAGGAAAAATGCTGCAGGATCCAGAGCTTGTGGGGATGGATTTGAGAGAAGTCCAGTACAAATACTGAATTTCATCGCAGCAGCCGTTAAATAGAAGATGATACAAATTTCGAGCTGACGACTTCTCATGATGATGTAGTCCTATGTCACTGGTTCTTCAGGCAGCTGCCAAGCAAGTATTACTCACCTTCATATAAATTCAGAAGAAGTTGTTGAATAAAACCAGGAAATTAAAACTTTGTAAACAATTATACCAAAATAGTTAATTACCATTAGTCTATCTTACCTAGAACTTCCTTGTAGACAACGTTTTTTGTATATGTTCCAATGCGACGTATGGGTTGTTCTGTCATGACCAAGACTCTTGTAGTGGACATGGACGTACCACGTGACAGTGCGACGTATAGTTGTCCATGGGAGAATACATGTTGGGGTAAATACAATCCGCAATTTGAAATTGTCTGGCCTTGTGCTTTGTTTATTGTCATTGCAAAGCATAGGCGAACTGGAAATTGCTTTCGGACAAATTTGAAAGGATATCCCTCGTTATCCCGAGGTGACAGTTGAATCCTTGGGAGGAAGGCATTTTTACCAGCACAATGACCTAGCATGATTTCTGCATGTATGACGTTCTTGTCAAAGCCTCTGCATATCAGTCTCGTGCCATTGCATAAGCCATTGGACGCGTCTAGATTCCTTAGCAGCATTATAGGTGCATTCTTCTTGAGAACTAACCTATATAGGGAAGAAATAGTTGAGTACATTTAAGGAAAATATAGATTAACGAACCAAAAATTATACCCGAAACATATGGCTGCTCGGAGGGTAAAGGATCTTGTCCCTGCAGTTCTAAGAACATGATCATTTACAGTTGTAATACAGTTATGTTAGAGGTTTGATAACGTGGATTATTTATAAGCAAGCGAAACTGATTTTTGGACTTAGCAGGGGTTAAAGTAGGGAAACAGCAAAGTTGTTTTGTCGCTAGCGTTCGAGAAGTTAGGAACATTAATTAAAGAATTGTGTATATTCACGAACCTGTGGGGCGGCAGTCCGTTCGGTGTCAAAGTGTTCAGATATTCTTCCTGATAGTAGTTGTTGGTGTCATCTTCAGCCGAGTGAAAACTGACATAGGCTTTGCTTTCTCCTGGAAACTTTTCCACCAACATTTCGTTGAGGTAATCAGCATGTTCGTTACGGCTTGCTAAAATAGCACGCTCTGTTACATATTGTGCTGAACCAGCATTTACATGAAGCGCTGGGAATATTTGTTCTATCAAGGAATCAGTGGCAGTTTCTTCATTGTCGTATTTGACAGCCACCTCATCTGGAAGACGAATTAAATTATCTCCAATTGTTGATTCGTCTCCATTTCCGACCCGCAGCAAGAAATCACTGAATGTTGGATCTGATATTGCGCGCATGTTTGTCTTGAAGTGAAGCTTTTCCATCAAAGGCCAAAGGTATGATTTCACCAAACATGCATTTACAGTTTCAGCTCTTGTCGCTTTGGGAACTACTGGTAATACCTGCCGGAAATCCCCTCCAAAAACCATCACTTTTCCACCAAAGGGAGCGTCACTTTCCATTATATCCCTAAAGCTTCTGTCCACTGTTTCAATGGTTTGTCGCTTTGCCATAGGTGCTTCATCCCATATGACCAAGCGAGCTTTTCTTATTAACTTAGCGGCGCCACCTTGTTTTGACATATTTGTGATGGTTGTTTCATCTGTTTGAAGAGGAATGTCAAATCTAGAGTGCGCAGTACGGTCTCCTGGCAAAATAGAAGCAGCTTCTCCACTGGTTGCAGTTGCTAACGCAATCATTCCGTTGGAACGCACATTTGCGAGCAGCGCTCTATATAAGAATGTTTTACCAGTTCCACCGGGTCCATCGACAAAGAACAATCCAGGCGTAGCAGAGGTGACGCGTTCTAGAATTGTTTTGTATGCATGTTCCTGTTCAGGGTTAAGCTTGGTCTGGGCTTCAATGTCTTCAGTAGTTACCTGAACAGCCTGCTCTTTAAGAATTTCTCTGCATTCCAACGGACGACCATGTTTGGCTTGTTCTGGGATTTTGGGCAGGTCATATTTGTCTATAGTTTTGCCCATGCTATGCAGGTACGTGCTAATACTGTTCAATGTACGCTGCAGCGGGACGTTGGATGTGGAATCCTGATTTCTTCTGTAGTCTTCAGACAAATCAAAGTAGTATGTTTCCAAGAGTCGTCTTACATCAGTTGGATTACAGTGAACCAATATTGTTGCAAATAAGCTTCGCAGGGTAGATGGCATTTTGAAAAGGACTGCCTCACCCAAGCATTCAGAAATGCTATTATCGGACTCTAGGAGGCCTCGTTCTTTGGCTGCCTCTTTAAAGGTCTCACACTGTCTTCCATTAACGGTGAGAAAGTCTTCAAAAGAAGTAGGTCCTCGGACATGATTTAGCAAGAGCCGCTCACAGTATCTTTCTCCTTCTCTTGGATTAGCTGTGCAAATGCGGACAGGGGAATAAAGTTCATTTCTTTTAACTTAAGGCTGCAGTATATTTGTAATCAGAATTGAGTCATTCATATACAAAAAAATTCAGTCAATTTTCAGTTATAAAGAGTTGATATAGACATCAAAAAAAGAATATAGCAGTAACCAAAATAATTTGTTCAATGAAGTCTTGCAGGAGTCATCCCCTGTTATTCTGCGATATTCGTGTTCCTATAATTTTATCTTTCACTTATTCAGTTAGTACTTGATACTTATTTGTCTGCACTCTGCATAAACGCCTCCAATAATTTTGTCAAATTTGTCAATCGGCCTCACCAGAAGGTTTGTCACGTCAAGGTGAGTAATATAGTAAAAACCTATTTTCCAGAACCCTCCTCGGCACCTGATCGCATTGCCAGGTTTTGTTTTGTACCGACATACAACCATGTCATCAGTTCACATTACCTGCCACATAAGCCGCCATGTTGATTAAACACTCAAGTCAACAATCTACTTCAGCTAAGTGATCTTGTTAGCTGTCTAGGTCAAATGACATATACAATCGAGAAACCAAGTCTATTCACCTGTAAAGGCAATATTTTGTGTAGTAGACCTGTCCTCTCAACTGTCCACATTAATACAAATTCCAAAATGAGAACCAAGATATGTTTGATGACTTGTCGATGGAAGAAGGAATTTGTGTAAAAGCAACGGGAAGAATTGCTCAAATTCCCGTGAATGAGGACTATCGGTGATGTTATATAAATCTAGTGATGGTAGGGTGAACTTTCAGCTTCTAAATTTTGATTAATTGAAAATTTAAGATGGTCACTTTTTGAAAATATGCAGAATATCTTTTGGGCTTTAGGTAGTAGTGCCAGGCACTATATCAGTTATCAATTCTTTATGGTGGCAATGCCTTTTGCAGGATGGTTAGCTCGGGATCCATCTGTGCTGCATCGAGTTGGACATGTTCTACTTCAGTTACCATCAGTTGAACCTAAGAGGACAAGATGCTTTGTTATAGCTGATGATCTGTTTCAGCTCTGTAAGGTACCAAAGCAGAAGACAGTGTATGTAGTGAGCAAAGTAACAGAAAAATTATCTGGATGTAAATTGCATTTACCTTTTACTTTTTCCTCTGAATTTCCATTATATTTCCTTCATTCACTTATTTAGGTGCCAGATGCTCTTTCTATCTATTTATTTTGTATCACATTTATTTTTCTTGTACTTGCAGACACCCAAACATCTGAACCTCGGGCAGTATATTTCTTCGAATGTACCAGCTTGAAAGGTTTCCATGAACAATCAACCAACCAGCAAAGTGGATTGTCTACTCTGAGAGCTCTCTCTTCTGTAATGTTTCTTCTTCAAAGGTCATGCACATGCCATTTTTTTGAATTGTAAAGAAGTAGAAAGTTTATACGGAGGAATTGATCGTGTTTTCAGACCATGCCGTTGCTTCTTTTCATTAGTCATGTTTAAAATGATTATTGCGTGAACTATCATTTGATACAAGAATTATGTTGGACAATCTACTTATTGCCAGAAAATTGTAAATTTTGCAGACTGGGCAAGAAACCGACTTTGTCTTAGTATCATGTACGGGGTCAGGAATAGAGCCTACCAGACGGGAGCAAGTTTTGAAAGCCAAGAGGGTGATCTCTTCTTCAAACTCTTCCTCTATGTGGTTTCTAGGATTAAAATTGACTCCCTGGTTCTTATTTTTTTTTCTACGCTGCTGAAGATTCATTACGAAGGTCCGGCCTTTGATACACCATAATTCGCCCAGGTCCCCTAATGGTAAATATATTTTCCTTTGTTCATGTGATGATCCTTATATTGAATTGGAAATATCGAGTCAACAGTTGGCTTCTGGTTAACTTTAGGATTGACCTCGAGCAATAAGGTTGATATGAAACAGCTTTTGCTTTGCTCAGACTTAGGTGTCCACAGGCCATTTAGTTGTAGATCAGCATATGGCTTGTTGATAAGTTGTATCAAGGCTTTCGATGGGAGAGCAAGAGGTGTTTTCCCGGTTATTCGTCTGAAAAGTGTTTAACTGTTGCTCAAGAAGAATGCTCTAAAGTATAATTCCTTTTATATATATCATATTGTTTGTCCAGAGGAATTTTATCCTATGCATCTATCTATTTTTTATTAATCAAAAAAGGTTCTTATGTACTGAATCTTCTCATTAGTGGTTTAGATCTGTTAAGAAAACCGTATCTAGCATACTTGAACAAAGTTATGCAGCTAATAATGATAACTGAATCCACGCGTAGAAGTGTAAATGATTTTAGAATTTAGTGCAGCGCATACCTGTTGCAATTCGACCAACAACTATTTTTTTTTTCCGTGGAGTCCACGTCTTGGATTGTGTTTTCCAAACATAGTGCTCTGGAAATTCCTTGTATAGGTACTTTCGTGCCTCGGGATATGTGCGGCACATGATGAAATATTCGGTAAGCATTGTACGACCGACATTTTCTCCTGCAATGACATTTTGCAAATTGCGCTTGCTCCAATAGTAGACTATTGGTGACATATGGTTAGTTAATAAATAATTAGTACTAAGGAGCTGTACATAGGTATGGTATATAATATTATACCTGTTTGTTTGTTCGACAGATGTAATTGTAGGTTAATAACAGGCGGTTGGATGTCACTAAGGCTGAATTGGCAAATTCTCCATAGTGCTTCAGGAGCTGCAACCCAGCACGCATCTTGGTAATTTTGTATCTCATCAATGATTTTTTCCCCGTCTTCAGATTCAATGTACACCGCACATCTATCATGGCCTTTGTAGATGTATTTGTAGAGGTATTTTATCGCCTTAACTCCCGAGCAGACTTCCACATTGATATGGCAATTGTACCTTGTTAGCAAGTATGGGTTATATGGTACAACCCATTGGTTATTCATTCTGGTTCCCCGAAAATTTTCAAACCGATTATCATTCCTTCTTTTATAAATAGGATACCCGTCCTTTGCTTGAGCTGATTTATTGCTGAACGGAGTGGTACTTGCATTGACCGTCTTTCATGGATGTATTTGAAGGATGTTTTGGACCGCAAGGACCATGCATCATGTGTCTGACAACTATATCATATAATAACGGGTATTCACTTTTGTTTGGTATCTCGGCAGAGATGAACTTGTCATATTGATCAGCTGTTTTAATCTTGTGGCTGTCCTTAAGGATGAGCAAGAGGTGTATGTGTGGAAGTCCTCGTTTCTGGAACTCAACGACAAATACATGAGCTGCAACAATCCCAAAGATATGTTTGTTGAATATTTGGTCCTTGAGGTCTTGCAACTTTGCTCTAAAACCTCGTGTTACTAAATCAGGACGATCTTGAGGTGTTTGACCTGCAGCTAATGCTTCTGTGATTTCTGGCCATTCAGGATTGCATGTAATAGTTATGAATAGATCGGGCTTCCCATAGTGTTGTACTAAAGTCATTGCATCCATGTATCTCTTGCGCATATGACACGACCCGAAATCCGGTTAGGCCGTGCGGGCACCCGACATCCTTCCCTAGACCCGTCGGGCGAACCCTTATTAATTAAATTAGGAAAATAAATATAATTCAATTTATAAATAATAACAAGACTTAGAAAAAGTACAAACATAATGATATCTCTAAGCTGTAAAAAAGAAATTACAGCTGACTACCCACTTACTAGGTTTAGGGCTATCCAGACTAGACATCTAAGAGTACAGAAAAAGACAAATACCTCCTGAAGGGAGCAAATGCAACTGAAATAATAACCAATAAATTGGTGGCCATCCGGAATAAAAGTTGGCTCACCCTGACAGCTGAAGTCGTATTCGCTCTTTCACAACGTGGCGAACTCAATCCTGGAGCGAACCTGGGAAACGAAATAGATAGACAAGAAACAAACAACAAACAAGGGTGAGTCAAAAGGACTCAATAAGTAGGGCAGACTAGCCACCTCAATAAATAGGATAGCTAGCCAGGGAGAAAAGAAATAAATAAATCAAATTCCTCTTATTTAAATTACAAAAAGGCAGAGCCAGATAATAACTAGAAACACGTATGAAACCTTAAACTCAGCCAGGAATACGAGCCAGAAACATATAGGCAAACTGAGATACGTTCACAACATGGTATACATACCACATATATAAAACACAACACGATAGTCACACAATAGTCATCACGCGGTGCAATGAAATGGGATGAATGCAGTATGATGTCATGGTGTCACATGTGCCAAATAGATGGAGCGGAATCCTCCTGCTCCGGGGCGGAATCCTCCTACCCTCAATATGATGCAATGGAGCGGAATCCTCCTGCTCCAAGGGCGGAATCCTCCTACCCTAAATATGATGCAATGGAGCGGAATCCTCCTGCTCCGAGGGCGGAATCCTCCTACCCTCAATATGATGCAATGGAGCGGAATCCTCCTGCTCCTAGGGCGGAATCCTCCTACCCTCAATATGATGCAATGGAGCGGAATCCTCCTGCTCCGAGGGCGGAATCCTCCTACCCTCAATATGATGCAATGTGCATACGAATGCAACATGATGCAATAATAACCCATCACCAGCGCAGGACTCTCATCGACAGCTGGAAAGTATATACCAACTCACAGCCAAAGTACCATGCTCAGATCCTCAATGCAATACCAACAACAGGACATAACATATAACATACAATGTAAATCCAAAGTTAAGGCGTAATGAGCACGCCTATCGGCAGCTACACACGTAAGGAACACGTGGTAGAAAATCCACGAGGCCAGGTGCCTCTAAAGAAATGGATATAAACACTTACCTCTTCCAAAAGTTAGCATTGCTAATCAATAACCGCTTTTATCCTTTGGTTCCATTGCCAAACGATCCCACTGTGTTCAATAAACAGAAAAATATATCACATTAGGCTAAAGGCTTCATTCCTCACATCTTAGGGCAATCCAGGTAGGAACCTGATACCCTATTCGCATACGCAATACGCAGGCCAGGCCTATGTACGGGGTTTATGGTCACATAACCAAACCCTAAATAAATTACATTTATAAGTTGCCCATAATTCCCTGAGTACGAATATATAATCAATTTCATTATCGGGGTCCATTTGACCCTTCAAACTATCAATTTACGTCATTAGGGCGATGTTTAATATCCCTATTTTTACCGTAAAAATATATTCAAACACACGTAATAAGCTAAGATAATGAGTTAACATCATTACCTGAAGATTTGGGGTAGAAATTCCACTATTTTTCCACCTCTTTTTCCCTTTTTCCTCTCCTTTTTTCTAAGTTTTTCTCTTCTCTTCTATTTTTACTCAAATGCTCCTGTACGTATTGCTACTGCTAAGCTAAGGATTAAATCCCTAGCTTGACCGACATACTTAATTAATTTTTTTGATTTTTTTTTGATTTTTTTTTATTATATTTTCTTTTCTTAACGAAAAATTGAAACGGTGCCCTACAATATTCAAAATAATTCCAACTTTTGCATACAAGTTATACAAAATATATGTAACATACTCGCGAAGGCGGATCTCAAATTGGACTCCCGAAACTCAACATGCGAATTTAAATAGAAAAGGTCAAATTATTTAACTTTCGGCATTTTAGCGGAAACTAGCCGAACCACATCGAAATTCACTTTCGAAAGTTTACAAAAATCACAAATAATCATACGAACTTAACGGCGCTTTCGGATTTCGAATCGGAGCTCATTCGGCAAAAACCGAGCTCGAAAATCTCTTTTTAATATTTATCGCCAATAAAAACTGAAACCTTCTTCCGATGCCTACCAAACGAGGTCTGATTTAGCTCAAATTTTTCAGACAGGTTCTAATGGATATTATGAATATTTTAAAATTATCGGCATGCCAATCGGAGTCCTAACTTCCGAAACGACTGACCGAGGTCGTTTCATTCTCCTCCACTTAAACTCTCGTTCGTCCTTGAACGAGCCTAAATCTAAAGCAAGATTTACGCAGACAACAAGAGAACTTGCACAACCTTCATAAACTACTCCACGGACATTATCTCATAATTACAAAATCTGAGTTATAACACGCACATCAAACTCTTGGATATTAACATAGTTGGATAATATGTTAACGAGCTTATTCTGACTAAGCTGATCCTTCCTCGATCACGAGAGGAGAGTCCTACACCTACATTTTCAAAACAAAGATACACGAAATTTGAATAGGTTAACATGATTCAGGCGATAATCACCTTTTCGATATACCTTTCGATATAAAACAGGTCGATGGAACTAAGAATTAGCTCACGCTTGATACAATAGGGGAAGATTTTGAAGTACCTTGTCACTACACACTCTAGAAGATTTGATGCAAGCCATATTATTTTTACGAACGCACTATGCAACATCTCAGTTGATCTTAGTGTTGTTCCGCAAGCTCCTCGTGGGAATGTAGTTACTCATATTCTAATGTATGCTAAAGGCTTATCTGAACAGGGTCTATCGTATAAGGATAAGGATCATGCAACTACTACTGGATAGTATGATGCAGACCAGGAAAGATCTTCAGAACGAATATCTACTTCAGGGTATTGTCTTTGGATTGGAAATATTATAACTTGAAAAAGTGCAAATAAAAGAGACATATAGTTGGATCTTCATCTGAGGCAGAATACCAGCAATAAAGTTGATTACATGTGCATTTATAACGCTAAAGTAACTTCTCAAAGAGTTGAGGTGTGATAAAGATATATGACGGATTGTCGACAAGCTGCACTAAACCTTTAACTCTAAATTTTCATGAAGTAAAACAGCGTCAGTATGAGGATCCACTTCTAGTTGAATACAGACAGATAGCCAGAAGAAAACTGGAGTAGCCATATAGGGTTACTACTGACGGTGTTTTCATATATAAAAATAGACTTTATGTTCCTGATATTGCAGATTTACGTGGACAGATTATGATAGAGGCATATTATTCCAAATACACTGTTCATCCAGGTTCGACTAAGATGTACCATGATCTTGAGCAGATTTATTAGTGGGATGGAATGAAGTGCGACATAGCAGAATTTGTGGCTCAATGTTCTAATTAGCAGCAAGTAAAAATTATGTCATCTTTCCAGACTTTATGCTTTCAGCAGATAGGTACGTATATATGATCAGGTTGCCAGCTTATCTCTATCATTTATAGATAGTTAGCAGGTTTAGCAATGATCGACACTCATTGTAGGTTTCTGTCGTGGCCTTGCTTTGGGTCGTGAGAAAAGTGGTATCAACACCTCAGAAATTTAATATTATCATTCAGTATTTGGAGGAAGACTCCTCCACTTAAAGAACAAACTCATGCAGTCATTGAATAGGAATAACCATCCTCGCACAGTCTGCTGGACTAAAGAAGATTTAGCTAAAAGCTGAACGTAGGCAGACCTAAGCTACCAACTACCCCTTTTGAGTTGCCAAACAGCTGTAACTCTCAAGTTCACTACTCCATACCTTTGCCAAAAAAACCACCGCCTGATGGATGGTACCTTTATATAAAAATTTCGGCAGAGTTTCCCCTGAAACTGGATGATCCACAAAAACAGAACCAGCACTATACTATACATAGGAATGGATACCCGGATAAGCTGATATCCAAAACAATAATATGCTCACCCTGCTACAATAACACATGCTCTGGCTCAACACAGGGAACGTAACAAGCGGCTACCAATCACCCAAGCTCACTAGTGCCGGACGAATAAGAAATGGAAATGGATCGAGGATAGAAATAATTAGAGCTTCAGGAAGTTCATCTTGTTTTTTTTGTTTTTTGTTTTTTTTTTTTTGGCTTGGCTACCAAAGCTAGACTACTTCCGTGTCAGGCTAGCCAAAGAATCACAATTGAAGAGATAGACATTAAATAAACTTTATGGAAAAACATCCATACCAATTTAACCTCCCAATAAGAAGGAAACTCTGACGATTTACCAGAATACCCTTTATACCGAGACAAACTTGTAGAATAACATGACTCTACTAGCGTCTTGAAGCAAAAGGAGATACGTAGATCGAATATTACTTACTAATCACTTTACACCGGAAGAAACGATACACTTGCTGATGGTGAAAAATTAGGCTCCCATTATCCTACAAACACGAAATTCTGAGAGGAGAGGTAAACTGATTTGACATAATAACAGAAGGTAGAACAACAAGATGTCAGGCAGACAATATTGACATTTACTGCCAAATCTCTCATATTTAGACTAGATAACTAGTAAGGTCTCACAAATGCCAGGAATAAATTATACCAGAAGCTCACCGCTCTACCGCAACCGATTCTTAACAGAAACAATATCCAAGGAAACCATGAAACATGATATGACAGACCATCTCCAGATTGATCGGAAGAATCAAATCTTAAGGGAAAAAGAAATACATGGGTCCACTACATCGGATACCTCAGTATCCCGCCAGACAAGCAGTTCATAGAACTGCCTCTGCAGCTGAGCTGAGCCACTACCCTGACAATCACTTTATCAATAACCACTGCCACCACACTCTCAACCTCTACTAGATGGTGGCCTTTCTCTGGCTAATTGAGGTCTATATGAAATCCCCTGCGACTGCGCAGATGCCTGACGACGAGAGAAAAGATGACTGCGTAACTGTCGGAGTAAGGGAAAACTCCTCAAAGAATAGCCAGACTCATGACAATGATAACACCTTTTCAGTGAAAATGGAAGCTGGACAGATTGTTGATAGCTACAAAAAGAAAACTGAGTCTATCTTGATGAGCTACTGGCGCACTCTAAGAATTACGTGACACAAGCTGAGATAACCTGGAAGGTGACCTCCCGAAATAATCAGGACTTTTACCTCCAAATGAGGTACCATGGTTACCCACCAGGGCCATGGGATCTCTTACTTTCCCGCTCTATCTCTTCCCGCTCTAACTTATGGTATGCCTCATACCTCTGAGAAATATCAACAACGACATCAAATAAAGTCCCAACCTCAATTTTTCGAGCCATCTGGGACCTCAAGGAAGGAGAAAGGTCACTAATAAATATTTGAATCTATCGAAAGGCTCATGGACTAGTTCTAATACATATTCAGCCATTCTATAAAATTCAATCTTATATTCTGGAACACCAACAGGCTAACCGACAGGCCACCCTATCCAATCCACTCAAACTGGAAACACATTTCATCTCGCTCGCTACTCGAAAGGAACTTTTTCCACGAATCTAAAAGAAAAATCGAACCACGTTAGCTAATAAAAGAGAGGCCCACCAATTCAAGGCTGGACCCCTGAAACTGGAAAGAAGAATAATCAACACCATACCGCTTGATATAATCAAAAGCCTGAAGGATACGCTGGCATTATTTTATTTTTTAAAAAAAATCACGAGGTTTATCTGATGCATTGCTTAAGAATATCGGAAGGTTCAACCGCGTAAAATAATCCAACCTCTTTAGGCACTCGAACCGAACTGATACCTCGGCTGGCTAACCAGCCAGAACATTTAGAGGAACAACACATACTACTTCCGGAATATAATTTACTGCAGCAATATTAAGAACCAGAAAGGAGCTCCCTGAGATCGAACGTCTGCACATGCGGCAACCTGATAGGCTGCCCAGCGAATGATAGGTTCTTACGGTATCTGCGTCGCCAAGATTCTTGTAAAGCATCATAGAGAGCCAAGGGAACTACAAGGCCCTGCCCCCTTGCCCATCGCGAGCTCGTACAACTGGGACCTCCATAACTAGATCGTCAGCATGATCAAAAACTCTCGGGGCTTCGTCAGTGCTAACCCCAGGCCAAACTGCTTCGTCTTGAACTCATACCATTTGCTGATTTATCGCACGAGGGTTTCACAATTACCATGAAGGAATTAACGAAAATAATTTTGCATCCTAGAACGACGCACGATCAGAAAAGAAGGAAGTGAAACTTCCTAAATGCCATCATAGCCCCTCGTAGATAAGTACGGACGTCTACGTACCCATCAGCGAGACTCTACTAGACACTGTCTTAGTCTGGATAGACTCTAAACATGGCTCTGATACCAACTGACACGACCCGAAATCCGGTTAGGCCGTGCGGGCACCCGACATCCTTCCCTAAGCCCGTCGGGCGAACCCTTATCAATTAAATTAGGAAAATAAATATAATTCAATTTACAAATAATAACAAGACTTAGAAAAAGTACAAACATAATGATATCTCTAAGCTGTAAAAAAGAAATTACAGCTGACTACCCACTTACTAGGTTTAGGGCTATCCAGACTAGACATCTAAGAGTACAGAAAAAGACAAATACCTCCTGAAGGGAGCAAATGCAACTGAAATGATAACCAATAAATTGGTGGCCATCCGGAATAAAAGTTGGCTCACCCTGACAGCTGAAGTCGTATTCGCTCTTTCACAACGTGGCGAACTCAATCCTGGAGCGAACCTGGGAAACGAAATAGATAGACAAGAAACAAACAACAAACAAGGGTGAGTCAAAAGGACTCAATAAGTGGGGCCGACTAGCCACCTCAATAAATAGGATAGCTAGCCAGGGAGAAAAGAAATAAATAAATCAAATTCCTCTTATTTAAATTACAAAAAGACAGAGCCAGATAATAACTAGAAACACGTATGAAACCTTAAACTCAGCCAGGAATACGAGCCAGAAACATATAGGCAAACTGAGATACGTTCACAACATGGTATACATACCACATATATAAAACACAACACAATAGTCACACAATAGTCATCACGCGGTGCAATGAAATGGGATGAATGCAGTATGATGTCATGGCGTCACATGTGCCAAATAGATGGAGCGGAATCCTCCTGCTCCGGGGCGGAATCCTCCTACCCTCAATATGATGCAATGGAGCGGAATCCTCCTGCTCCAAGGGCGGAATCCTCCTACCCTCAATATGATGCAATGGAGCGGAATCCTCCTGCTCCGAGGGCGGAATCCTCCTACCCTCAATATGATGCAATGGAGCGGAATCCTCCTGCTCCTAGGGCGGAATCCTCCTACCCTCAATATGATGCAATGGAGCGGAATCCTCCTGCTCCGAGGGCGGAATCCTCCTACCCTCAATATGATGCAATGTGCATACGAATGCAACATGATGCAATAATAACCCATCACCAGCGCAGGACTCTCATCGACAGCTGGAAAGTATATACCAACTCACAGCCAAAGTACCATGCTCAGATCCTCAATGCAATACCAACAACAGGACATAACATATAATATACAATGTAAATCCAAAGTTAAGGCGTAATGAGTACGCCTATCGGCAGCTACACACGTAAGGAACACGTGGTAGAAAATCCACGAGGCCAGGTGCCTCCAAAGAAATGGATATAAACACTTACCTCTTCCAAAAGTTAGCATTGCTAATCAATAACCGCTTTTATCCTTTGGTTCCATTGCCAAACGATCCCACTGTGTTCAATAAACAGAAAAATATATCACATTAGGCTAAAGGCTTCATTCCTCACATCTTAGGGCAATCCAGGTAGGAACCTGATACCCTATTCATATACGCAATACGCAGGCCAGGCCTATGTACGGGGTTTATGGTCACATAACCAAACCCTAAATAAATTACATTTATAAGTTGCCCATAATTCCCTGAGTACGAATATATAATCAATTTCATTATCGGGGTCCATTTGACCCTTCAAACTATCAATTTACGTCATTAGGGCGATGTTTAATATCCCTATTTTTACCGTAAAAATATATTCAAACACACGTAATAAGCTAAGATAATGAGTTAACATCATTACCTGAAGATTTGGGGTAGAAATTCCACTATTTTTCCACCTCTTTTTCCCTTTTTCCTCTCCTTTTTTCTAATTTTTTCTCTTCTCTGCTATTTTTACTCAAATGCTCCTATACGTATTGCTACTGCTAAGCTAAGGATTAAATCCCTAGCTTGACCGACATACTTAATTAATTTTTTTGATTTTTTTTTTGATTTTTTTTATTATATTTTCTTTTCTTAACGAAAAATTGAAACGGTGCCCTACAATATTCAAAATAATTCCAACTTTTGCATACAAGTTATACAAAATATATGTAACATACTCGCGAAGGCGGATCTTAAATTGGACTCCCGAAACTCAACATGCGAATTTAAATAGAAAAGGTCAAATTATTTAACTTTCGGCATTTTAGCGGAAACTAGCCGAACCACATCGAAATTCACTTTCGAAAGTTTACAAAAATCACAAATAATCATACGAACCTAACGGCGCTTTCGGATTTCGAATCGGAGCTCATTCGGCAAAAACCGAGCTCGAAAATCTCTTTTTAATATTTATCGCCAATAAAAACTGAAACCTTCTTCCGATGCCTACCAAACGAGGTCTGATTTAGCTCAAATTTTTCAGACAGGTTCTAATGGATATTATGAATATTTTAAAATTATCGGCATGCCAATCGGAGTCCTAACTTCCGAAACGACTGACCGAGGTCGTTTCAGCATATCCCTTGGACCACCGATGAAAGATGCAGGAAGGTAAATTCTATGGCCAATTTTATCTCCTCTGTATTCACCTGCCATGATACTATCAACTATGCCTTATAAAACCTCTCTTCTGAAATTCGATTGTTCATTTCTGTAGAACTCAAGCCTTGTTGTTTCAAGTTTGATGTACATGTCCACAACAAATTGTTGTAATGATCTCCCACACAGCAGTAATACAGACTTGTCCTCGGGCCGCACTTGCAATTTATAACAATAATATTCTCGGCAAGATACTGCGGATTTTGATTCGCGATGTACATCTGTTGACGTTTAGTGAGATATGGTTAGGAAATCACAGTACAGTTATTAGTAAATAAAAGTTTTGAATAGTACAGATATGTGAATATTGAAAACGTAGATTACCTTGGGCCTCATTGGCAAACACAGCATCTGCTGAGTCAAAGTTAGGGACATCAGTTTCGACAATAGTGCAGCTTTGGCGTGGCTTTTTATCTTTCTTTATTCCTTGATGCCAACCTGCCTCTCCTTTGGGCAGAAGTAGTGGATATTGCAATGGATCATAACAACCAAAGTAGTGCTTCACTCTATGTCTGTTACCCGAGTGTTCGTGGACAACAATCTGTCGCTCAAATGGAATATCTGCATTGTTTCCATCTATCGAAATAGCTGCAACTCGCTCGGTCGAGGGTTTGTTATACACTCGTTGATCAAGATTTGCATTTGCAGCAATCCGGAGCTGTAGATTTTCAAAACTGGAATGGTCTTTCAATTGCCGGAATATTTGGGCATATGGATTTTCGGACATTACCTGCTTTATTTTCGTAACAATATCAGCTGACAGGACCCCGTCATCCAGTATAGACAACCTGTTGGTCAACTCATTTTCTGTGTCAAAAAAGTATAGCTGAAAGTAACACGGCTTATTATCATGCGGCCTAAGAGATGGTAGATCGTGATAAATTTGGCCTTGTGCCCTAAAGGTATACACCCCTTTCCTTGATGAAGCTAGTTCCTTATCAAGCTTAACACCAAAAAATGTAAAAGAAAAGATACTATTATATGCCGGAAGGTATTTGCGGAATTGTTTTGCGTCATCCGTTTGAGCCGTGAGCAATTCATATAGTTCAGGTGGAGCAGGAGTCCTTGCCAATTTGATACAGCCGCTTTCACAACAGAAGGTTGGAGGTTCATGTTCGAACCTTTTAGCACTACAGTAGACACATTGTGGCACCGCTTTCAGTTTGTCGGGGTCTGATTGTGCAAGGGTGTATGTACTGGTTCCTGGTTATTGATAGACAGATAGTTTAAGAGTACAGGGAAAAAGTTTGAGTACAGGGAAAAAGTTTTCTGAAGCGGTCAGTGTAATGTTACCTGGGATTTGAATTTCTGCCGATAAAGCCCGAGACAGCCAGTTTATTCGACGTTTCTTGGTGGCAGGTGTTTCCTCATTCTGTGCATTGGGTACAAACTGGTTGAGCGATAGGTATCTGTTTAACCTTTCATCGCTCGTCCTGGAAGTGTTTTTTAACAAAATAAGGGGGAAATCTTAATATGAAGGAAGACTTGGACAGTTGTCGTGTAAATCTAACAGGTTTGTCGGACTGAAAGCACAAGATATAGTAGAGTACAATTATGTTATCACGGTCGTTTTGAAAAAAAGCAAGATCTGTATGTGAAAATGGCTGCATCAGAAAAAGGTAAGACTATTGCTCGATATTTCATCACCTTGCTGATCGAAATCATATTACAAATTTCAGCAATAGGCATTCTTGGTTCTCTGTCTTGGTATGCTATACTGAGAAAGAAATGGTACAGATGTTAGTGATTTTGTCCGGCTGAAAGTATATTTCTTCATTGGTTGCTAGTTATTCAGCCCTGGATAATTTTGAGAGTCAAGTTGCATATTTCACCTCATCATGTTCATGAAACGTTCCCATTTTACAGAGGGGCTAGAAGAGGGGCAAGATATGGAACTACTTTTGTTTGATTTGACGACTTTTAATGCTGCAACTAAGTATATCTTTTCAGATAACCTGATTGGAGAAGGTAGTTTTGGACCCGTTTATCGGGTAACCAGAATGACATCCTCTCTGTATCTTAGTTCAACTAATGGATGGTGTTCTTAGAAGCTGACACTCGGGCGGAGTTTGCTGCAGGGTGAAATACCAAGTGGACAGGAAATAGCAGTGAAGAAGCCTTCCAAACATTCTGGACAGAGTCGTGAAGAGTTGAAGAATGAAGTTCTGTTAATTTCTAGACTTCAACATAGAAAACTTGCTAGGCTTTTATGAATATATGCCAAACATTAGCCGGGATCACTTCATCTTAAGTTTTTAGAAAAAAGATAAACAAATGGATAGAGAAATTTTTTCTATAGTCGCACGCATCACGAATGAATAAGTTCAAATACGTAGCATCAGGATTCGGAAAGTTAACCTGCTGAGAGTGTCCTATTTGGCTGATCCGGTGTCTGTTCAATTTGTTTTTCGGTAACACTAATAGGTTGTCCTTCACTGCCTACACGTATAACTATGTTCAATCGCAGGTATTCATAATTGATTATATTTGTCATGGCTAGAATTCTGTGGTTACGTAAGGCTTACCATGTACGTTGACTTCTTCTGCAGTTTTTTTCCCCCACTGGATATGGAGGCAGTTGAGGTGTTAGAAGATTTGCTTTTTCCTTCAGGTTGTCGAGTAGTGGTTTGATCTAAGGGGAATAAAGTTAATTAGGCGGGGGGTTGAAGATGATGTAACTTCAATTTTTTAAAGGATTACGCACCTTGTTTTGCCATTTCTTTATCATGTGTTACGGCCTGTATCAAGTATTCCAGCGTTAGGGAGTAATACTGTAATTTTATTTTTTGCGACAAATTAGCACTTAGTATTGTGATACGTTGTTAGATAGTGGTCTTGGTACTGATGTTAGTGGTGTAAATTTGTATTTTACCTATACAGTAGGAGGCATTGGTGATTTGGAGCGAAGCAAGTCGAGTAGTTTCCAGAAATAACGGTATGCACACTGTAACAGCATATAGAGCAAACACAATTGAGGTAAACAAATATTTATTAATATTGAAATGCAAATGACAAAGTAGCAGCGGGGCCAGCTAAAGTTGCTCTTAAGGAAACTAAGGGAGGAGACTCTTTAGACCAGTTTACTAATAACTAATATTGGCTCAGCTTGCTACAGCTGGAGTAGACTAAATTTTTTCCCCTTTAAGCTTCTTATCAACAGTTAAATGTTCTTCTGCCTTGGTATCGCCAGTTATAATAGCTCGCTTGGGTGCTTGTGTTGCTGCCGAAGGTTCAGCTTCCACTTCTGCAGGACCGAGCTTTTCAGCTTCGTGCATCTCCTCAAATATCAAGTCTCGGTTCTTATCCTCAACAGGCAGACTTTGCGGATTCTTTATGAGGAAACTGAACATTTTACCCTTCTCTGCTCCAGCCTGCGGTAGTACGGTGATTTCCCTTTCTGTACAGTTGATGAGAAACAAAAAAGCGTGTCAAATGCCAAGACAAGGGAATCCGAAGGCAGTAAGGCTGCAAGTGAAGCTTTTGATAAGCTGAAGCGAGGATTTACCTTTTCTGATGTTGACTGAATGTAGTCATTTACGTCTCATCCAACAAAGAATCGTGCACCCCCAAATAGTGTAAGAACAGTATCTTCAACCTCCTTAGCCGAAACGACAATCTTCATCCCATATCTGGTACATGAAATTTGCAAGCAGTTATGAGGATCCTATCAATATTACTAATCCGCAGAGGTGTAACTATCTAGGCTATTGGTTTTCGATAAATATGCAGGGTCACTCATATTGCCTGTCGACATCAGGAACTGGACCATCTAAGTTATTGTAAAAGACCAGTAATCCTATAAGTCAATGAGATTATGTGAACTGAATAAATACAATCTGATTACAGGATATGTAAAGAAGGGAATGTACCCGACCTGTTCTCGTAAACGGTATCCTTTTTCCTGCAGTACTCGCAACTTGCAGTGCTTTTTTTCACAATTACTTTCTTGTAGCATTTTTTGCACGCAGCATACCACAGGTCATCCAGGTTGATAATATTTATTAACTTCGCAACGAACCTATAGTACTGAGCCTATGGATAAAGAATGGAGGACTTTAGTGTATATGCAGCAGTAAAATGTTGTAGTAATTACGCAGCAAATGCACTGAAAGCACTATGCGAACGCTGTTAGTTGGGGCAAGATACCTTGAAGCTAGAAGATGCTGGCTTAACTATATCAGTTAGAGCGACTTTAGTTGTTTCTTGCATTAGTCTACTTGGCATGAATCGTATGTCCACGCTGCAGGCCTTCATGGCAGTATGCCTGAGAGGTGAAATTTGTTAGTACCAACACGGGGCATATTGTAGATATAAATTATTTCAAAGCATATGGTTGCGATTACAGGGGCATACCACTTGTGTAGATGATCGACTATTTCAAAATCTGGTTCAATGAGCACACAGCTAACTGGAGTAGTTGAAAGTCCGAATTCACCTGCACAGCGGAGGGAATAGTGAGAAGTCTTTACTTGAAAATCCAGAAACAACAACTCCTGCTGATTAAACATAAAGGGGACGTGGTCATGGATATAACAAATGCAACATAGCGATATACCTTGGTAAATGGAGCCTTTAATATTGCAAAAGGCAACAACGGGGTTGTCATGTTTAGAGCTAGCCATCAGAGCACCCTCTATCTCAGCCAGGTCTCTCCACAAGGTTACTGTTTTCCGGTCGTACCTACGAAGGAGGTAAGAAGTGGGCAAATGGTATATTGCTAAAACTGAAGCATGAGTAAAGCTGCGTATGAGTCCTACTCAGTTAGGACAGTAACACGAGCAAGCAAGCAAGTATATATATATATACCAGTGCAAATCCGTGTCGATGCATTCAGATTTTAGAAAAATGCCACATAAAATTACAAAATACAGAGAGAACCTTATGAGCTAAGTTATTCTGTCAGTGGTGCGCATATGTGGAAAAAGGTTAAAGGTGTACTGACAGTAAGGGGGGGGGTTTCCTTTTTTTTTCTGTTGAACCGACACTAACAAATAATTATGGTTTTAGGTTTTCAAGTCGAGTGGTCTGTTACCTTTGATCATTACATATCTAAGTTGCGCCAGGGGTGGGTTCTAAGTCTGAACCATAGTGGAGTGTACATGCCAATAAAGGGTAGTTGCATAAGTTTTACCATTTTATATGTGTTATTTGTCGAATCTGGACAATAAAGTGTTATGTTCAAAAGGTAGCTGAAATTTTTTTCCTTTGTAAAACTGTATAGAGTAGTACAGTACTAACATGGATAGTGGAAAGTTTAGCATAAAGAAATTGAGATATAGTCTAAGCTACAGTGTCCCATTTAGAGGATGTAATTGTGCAAGCCAGGATGAAAGGACCAACCTATCATCGGTGATTACTGCTTCGCGCCGTGTCTTGCGGCCTTCTCCAATGAGTACCTTCACATCTAGTAAAATGTCGGCGACATCTGAAAAAATTAGCTAGTTAGTGCAGGCGAGAAGTAGCAATAAACGTTAGCAAAGCTAGGTATCAAGGGTTGTTGCACGTTACCAAACAGGGTACCGAGGGGCATCCTGGCAGCCTCAACAAAGGGGATGAAACCGGCAGCGAAGTTTTGAGTATTAAAATCAGTGTCACATTCAGTGACCTTTGTATACTGGGGGAACGAAATCTCAACGTCAGTATTCACGGATAGGTAGTTGGCTTTTGGGGTGAAAATCTTCCCATCCTTAATGTAATATGCCTGGAGCTGTATAAAGTCGTCCTCCCATGTTTCAATTTGCTCGTTGAAAAGGGTTCCCTGTATTTTCGTCCCCTGGCGCATGTTAATCATGAAGCACTGTTACTTATAGCAGGAGGGCGATTAGTGATTCGTAAGCGGTTGAAAGGAAATAATGACTATTACCTCTTCATCGACAAATATGATGGATCTGATAACACCCTCGCCATTGGAGGTCTTATAGTCCCTTTTTGGGCCTCGCCACAGCACCAACACTTTAATAAGCCATTTAGTTTGCAATGGTTTCAATTCACTAATAGGTATGCATTGTTTTCCTTCATCTAGCTCGGTTGCCATTGAGATACACGCTGTCTTTGAACCAAGTGGAAGCTCTATATATGCAGAATTCACATGGTAAGGGGACATAAATACAGCATCGTGGCACATTAGGAAAAGACTGTATTCAATGAACATAATTAGTGGCTTGGGTATCCAAGGATGTTAATTGAATGATAGGAAGGCTGCGACGCCGTCTAATCTATGAAAGCAAACAGGATAGGGGGCCTAAGAAAATCAATAGTCGATGCTACAGTGGCGTCGCAAAACGTTTTCAGGATTCACGGCCCTACTGTGCGTACAGAGGGCAGCGAACAAATTGGGGCGAATTAGCGGCTTAAGTTACCTAGTTCATGTGACTTGAAGCAAAGGCGAACGTGTCCAATTCATCTACAATTCCTTATGAAGAACTGTAAAAAGGCTGTAAGGTAAGGAATTTAGGGAACTAAGTTGCAAGGGGACATAAACTCAGCATTGGAGCACACTAAATCAACAGGGTACAATGAGCATAATTTGCGGTTGCGGTAGCCTAGGATGGTAGTTCGACGATAGTAAGTATGCGACGTCGTCTATTTGAGTAAAGCAAACAGGGTCAGCACTCTGGAGGTTAACTTGACAAACTACATGCGAACATAAGTAATAATTATGCTAAACAAAAAGTAAGTGCGTTGATTTCATACCCGAATCGTGATGAACACCACAACGAAGGCTACAGGAAAAATTGAGGAGCAAACTGAAGATCAATGTGGCTTCACAAAATGTCAACAGAAATCATGGTTCTGTTGTGTAACATGAAATTTTATGTTTTCAAAGACAATATGGCCAAAAGAAAAGAAGAGAAGACTGATTCTTGTGCACAACTTGCTAGTCAAATTCTTCTTAAAGTGGTTTCAAAAAATGGAACTTCTAGTAATGATAACATATTGCTATCTCCATTATGTTTTCATGCAGTATTGAGCATGACTGCTGCTGGTGCAACAGAACATACATTAAAACAGACGCTTAACTTTCTTGGTGTTAGAGATATTTATGAGTTAGAATCTAAATTTTCAGATATGGCAGCAGTTTTCTATGTTTCTGGTGCATTTTGGTACTGTTGGTATGCTATTTAATACCCTGCGCATTTATGAAGTTAATGACCTATTTCACCTTGTTTTTGCAACATCAGGAAGTTTTGCTTTTTAAGGTTAATTTTTATGCTAATGCTAATGTACAGTTTGTGGTTGCTGGTGAATATCTTGTTGTGGTTGCTGGTAGATTTTGTAGTTGGTTGTTCCTGGATTTGCTCCAACGGCCATCATTCTTGTAATGGAAATAATCAGATTGGATTAATGGATTAAGTAACCTACAGCACTACTTTTACAGCACAAAGGCTGCGACGTCGTCTAAACGGCGACACCAAAGGGTGAATTAGCGGCTTAAGCAATCTACGACGTTACTTCAGGATCACTAAGGCTGCGACGCCTAAGAAATTTAAGGGACAAATTTGCAAGGGGACATAAACACAGCATTGGGGCACAATGAAACAGCAGGGTACAGTGAGCATAATTAGCGGTTGCGGTAGCCTAGGATGGTAATTCGACGATAGTAAGTATGCAACGCCGTCTATTTGAGTAAAGCAAATAGGGTTAGCATTCTGGAGGTTAACTTGACAAACTACACGCGAACATAAGTAATAATTATGCTAAACAAAAAGAAAGGGAGTTGATCTCATACCCGAATCGTGATGAACACCACAACGAAGGCTGCAGGAAAAATTCAGGAGCAAACGGAAGATCACTGTGGCTTCACAAAATGTCATCAGAAATCATGGTTCTTTTGTGTCTATAGACGGGAGCGAACAGTTTGGGGGGGCGGGGAGGGGGGAGGGGATTAGCGGCTCAAGTAACCTACGGCACTACTTCAATAGCACAAAGACTGCGACGTCGTCTGAACGACGACACCAAAGGGTGAATTAGCGGCTTAAATAATCTACGATGCTACTTCAGCATCACTAAGGCTGCGACGCTGTCTAAACGACTACACCAAACAGAACCTGGGGCCTAAGGCAACTTTAGCTGGCAATACAGGAGAAGATGACAAAGTTCATGCTAGTATAAGCAACAATTGTACTAAAGTAAAAGCAAAGGTGTCGGATTTATACCCAATTCCTTATGAAGAACGGCAAGAAGGCTGTAGTAAAAAATTTAAAGGAACAAATTAGAATACACAATGAGTGCTCAAAATGTCAACATAATCGATCGACGGTTAAATTCTGGAATGCTAACATATAAGCAACAATTGTACTAAAGCAAAAGCGAAGGTTTCGGATTCGTACCCAATTCCTTATGAACAACGGCAAGAAGGCTGTAGGAAAAAATAATACGGAACAAATTAGAATACACAATGAGTGCTCAAAATGTCAACAGAATCGATCGACAGTTAAATTGTGCAATGCTAACAATAGTACCTAGCTGCTGCAGTTGTTGGTAAGTATACAGAGAATAAACCAAAACAGTTCCATCCAACTTATATAGAGTGACTAACAAATTGAAACCGTCCAGACCTTGTTGTTGATGAGCGTGAATCATTAAATTAGATGTAAGGCCAAAAGGCGCAGAGAATCGGCGTCTACATTCAACGAATCGCCTAAACATGATGAGGGTGAATGAATTCTGGATACTGAAGAGATTGGCAGCTCAAGAGTTGGCCAAAGTTAGATAGGTGAGAAGCAGGAATACAGGGAAAGGCGCGTAATTTTTTTTTTCTGTTTTATTAAAATAATAACAGTATTAGTATTAGTAATTTGTTAAGGCTGCAGGGGCATTTAGGCCTTTTACATTTTGCTTAGGTGATAGGCT
Source organism: Petunia x hybrida (assembly GCA_037355625.1). Lineage (NCBI taxonomy): Eukaryota > Viridiplantae > Streptophyta > Magnoliopsida > Solanales > Solanaceae > Petunia > Petunia x hybrida. Next base: position 982,376 of record JBBBVM010000669.1, read on the forward strand.
CATTTAGTATAGTATGATATGATATGGATAAAAGAGACTGTTTTCGAAAGATGAGTTCACGGAAGCACACAAGAGCAAATAACGGATGTCGCACATAATAGTACTATGTATATAGGTATAGACATGCAATTATATATCCTAAGTGATAGTTGTAACTTTAGGAAAACCATTTTAAGTGTACAAGTGACCCCAAAACTTTATACACCCCTATACACTATTAGATTAGTGTATAGGAGCATTTTAAGTGGTGAAAAATAGTTTATGCACATAAAAAGGGCCTTTTTTGAAAATAATTTTGGGCCCAAGTTATTTATGCAAAAAAGGGCGACTGCGATTTTACCCAAACAGTTCGAGATAGATACGAATGACATAAAACAGCCCCTGTTCAAATTTCACTTTCGGATTTAAAAAAAAATGCATCCAGGTTCTACTTTGGTTAAAATCTGTCCAAAGATATGTTAACTGTACAAAACTAAAAAACTGTGAACATCCTGTTATGATTTTATAGGCATGCCAAAGAAATTAGTCCTAGTATGATGCAACACATAAGAGAAGGGTTCGGAATTGGCCCCTGATAGCCACAATACAGTCGAATGACTGCTTCCCTGTATTAGCATAAGTACAAACAAGGTTCTAATCAAATTTACATAGAAAGGGACAGTCTCTAAGGGGAACAACATAGTCTCAGGTTCTAAAGTCTCTCATTCCAAAGTTTTTAAGATTAAAATTAAATAAACAACCAGGAACTCATAGCATCAGTATACCAATCCCAGAATCAACTTAAAAGAGTCCAAACCCTGACTCTTTCAAGTCTCAAAGAGCCCTCTGTAATTACCAGATCAGAGCTTGGCCAATTAAGGCCTCTCAAATAGCCTGCAAACACAAGATTAGCAAGGGGAAGGGAATGGGAAAGACCTGAGTTTAAGGTCTGTGTCCAATGCAGAGGACTGGACCTGGGCCTTAGAAAAAGATAAGCAGGACCCCTATTGAATCCCTGGACTGAACAGGGCTAAGATACTTAGTTGAAGAAACAGAACTCAGTCATGCAGTAATTCTTAATAATCACAGGCATATTAGGCTCACTAATTCAGTCAAACATAGACCGAAGGGATAATATGCAGGCAAGTTGTAATTACAACAGAGAAAGAAGACAAGTAGCAAAACCAGGCACAACAGGTGTGAAGTATATGCAACAATATTTAACAGTAAAGATATACCTTCTGAGCAGCAGTATTTGAACAAACAGGCAGAGTGTAGATGATGCTAAATTCCCTCAGAGATAGAATCCAATAGAGAGAAGGTGCAGGGTCCGTTCAATGACTTAAAAAAACAGAGGAAGAAAGTAGTATGCAATGGAATATGTATGCTTGTGTGTGGTGTGCTTTAGGTGTTTTTAATGCCTAAGCTCTGTGCAAAGAATGAGGGAATAGCCAGTTTAAATAGGTGTGAGTTTAGTACAAACGGCAGGAAATAAATAAGGCAAGAAATAACTTTTCCAGAATCAAAGAGATGTCATTAGGTGTCCTTTCCAACAATAGATCAATCTGGAACTCTAACATTACGGTTAGTGAGATTTTAAGCAGACAGGATCCCTCTCCTTTTGTTAATAACAAAGTCTAAATTCAAAAATAAGTAAATGTATCAGAATTATTCTGAGTCAAATTAGATTTGGAATCCCCTTGATTATGTTAACAGATTCCCTTGAACCCCAACGAATACTATATCAATATCACAACTATTTTCCATTCAAAAACCAATCAATAGCCAATTACAAATATTGAATTAGACCCATTGACCCTCCTCTGATTATAAGACCGGATTCCAAACAAGCAAATCATACAATTGTATATTTTGAATAACTTAAAAGATTAAGTTCAACACAAAACAAAGTGGATGAACTGTCAGTGGTACTAAGGTTTGAACAGAATATCATGGAACAAACTGAGAACAAAGCAAATTTAGTCATGCAAGCTTTTCAAAATGGAGTTTCAACCTAAATCAACGAATTAATTACGCAATCAAATGAATTAAACTTGACTGGTTAAACTATGCTCATTAATCAATTAATCATGTTAAGGCACAGAACAACGAGTTAAAATTAGGTGGAGGTGTCGCATAACAGTCTATGAATTAAGAAAAAGGATGAGGTTACCTGTCTATAATTCGAGTCGGGTAAATTTTAACCTGCTTTAATCGCGTAAACCTGAGGGTTTCCCCTCTGTGAATCACATCAAACAATGTTTACCACGATTCGCCGGTGGAGTTGACCGTAATCGGCCTTTGGCAGTGGCGATTCAACTGACCTAGGGTTAAACTTCCTCTCACCCAGACCCCATCGAAAGTGTGTGGGGTTTGTTGCGGACAACGAGGGGTGTCTAAAGACACCATTTCCCCCAATTTTCACCGGCTTAAATGGCCAGAAAAGTCATCGACAGAAAGGGGGATCGAGATCGCCAAGAGAGAGAGAGTGTCTGGTCGAGGGTGTGGGAAAAAAATGAGAAATATTTTGGAGGTTTTGGGGTGTAGAAACAAAGGGAATTAATTTGGACCGTTGGATCACCTACGTGGACTATCAGGATCGATCCACGTAGGCGTGACATGTAAAATGATGGGCTGATGTGTAATGTATGATGTGTGATATATATATATATATATATATATATATATATATATATATATGTATTTATGTATATGTACTGTATATTTGGTGTATAAATAGGCATAAAAAGGTATAAAAATAGTGTAAAGTGGACTAAAAAATATAAAAAAATTAAGAAATTAATTTAAAGTGTTAGGTAGGCTAAAATGTGTAAAAATTGTAATTTTGAGGCTTAAAACAATTTTGGATGATTTTTTCAAAAATAGAGGCAATTGTAGAAAATTAGAAAAATAGCTATGGTTTGAAATGATATTTTTGAAAATGGAATTAATTACCAGGATATTATTAGAAGGTAATTTTGAAGATAATAGACGAGGTGGGAAATGAATACACAAGTGTGTGGAATTCAAAAACGGTTGATTTTGAAAATAAGAGGGACAAAATTGGGTGTCAACAGTGTTGCTGAAGGTATGGGAGAAAGCAGTAGGAAGACAGTGAGTCATGCTAGGAGACCTGCAACTCGAGGTTCTGTTAGAGAGCAGCAGGAGAGGGTTGTGGAGGAACCGGAGGTTCGTAGGAGAGGTTCAAAGACAAAGTTGATGGCTGGAGATGTCAAGGAAGACAAAAAGAGGAGAGTGGCTTATTTTAGAGGTCTGCCATTGGTAAAGGGTAAAATTCTCACTGACCTAGAGCTAGAGGGGATGACATAGCTTGGAGCTAAGCTAAACGCTCAGGGTTGGTTGAACCTGTTTCGTGATCGAACTAGACAGCTGAGAGAGCAGGAGGTTTGAGAGTTTTACTCTAATTGTACAGTAAGTGAAGGAATTGTGACAACCATAGTGAAAGGGCTGGTAATCCAGTTTGATTGTATAGAGCTTGGTGAGATTTTGGGTGTTCCTTCTCAGGGCTATAGCGAGTACATGAGAAACTCGTGGCCGGCTAGAGGAGATGGTGTGTCTGCTTTGGAGGTGACCCAAAAGTTTGCAATGAGACCTAGGCTAGCAAGGGCAATGCAAGTAAAGAAGAAGGCAATGCAACCCTTCAACCAGTTACTGTTTGAATTTGTGCTGAAGAACCTGTTGTAGAGGTTGGAGAGGCGCAGTGAGGCCAACTTTCTAGATCTGACCTATATGGACCTGCTAGATCGCGAGGTTCGTATTAATCTTCCTGAAGTGATGATCAAGCACATTGGTAGGGTAGCTGATATGGGGTTAGGTAACCATGCCTTAGTCTATGGGTTTCTTCTTAGTCAGGTATTTGATTTCTTTGGGGTGCCTGTTGGAAAGTGGACTGATCCGGATGACAATGATGCATTTGGGAGGAACATTTTGAAATCCTGTGACTATGTGTTGGATGGTGAACCTGCTGATGAACCAGAGCATGTAGAGGAGGAAGCTGAGGAAAGAAGAAATGGTTGAATGGTCAGAAGGATTGAGGGGTTCAGGAGGCAGCTTGAGAGGCAAAATGATGAGCTGGCCTGGATGAATGCAGAAAATACTAGGCTGGATGCTGAGCTGGAGCGTGAACGTGAAGGAAACTCGCGTCGCCTTGCCTTCTTGCTTGCTCACTTTAACATCCCCAATATTCTCCAATTCTGAACCAGTTCCTTTCCCAAGTCCTCTCGTTGGTTCTTTCTATGGCCTGGTTTTAAGACACTAAATATATTTTGGTTTGTAATATTTGAATGATGCTTTGGATGTTCTAAGCCGGTTTGGCGCTTTTGTTAATATAAATATCCTTGCCTTGCTAGTATTTATTGTCTGAAATAGGTTACTGGCGTATAACATTTGGCTAGTTGCCTATGGCACTAGAGTCAACTAGACTTAATCTAAGTTGAGCAGGTTCATACAACTGTGGAACTTTTCGATGATACCAAAAGGGGGAAGTTAGATGATGTTTAGTTCATTGTATGCTTTGTGACCTATTTTTTGCCTAATTGTATTACCCTGGTTCTTGGTTAATGTTTGAAATTTTACAGGTTCTTGTGCTTACTTACCCCCGGTTAGACAACATTGTTTGTCAGCATCAAAAATGGGGAATTTATTGAAGAATGAGTTTTGAAGATGACAAAGAACCTGGTGCTAAGTGGACTACGAAAAGTTTCACAGTTGAGTTGAGAAGACTGAGCTGTTAAATGGTATATTCAAGTTAGAGTTGAAGAAGGAGAACAAGAACAGCTGGATTCAAAGTTTCAATCCTACCGGGAAAAGGAGAAGTGTGTGGCGGTGCTGAAATGGAATGCGGTTCCTAAGTAGAAAAGGATTGGAAACTAAGGCAAATTAACTTAGGTTTCAAATAAGGAAATATGGGTAAACCTTCTTTGAAACGGATTCCAAAGTAGAAAAGGAGTTCTAAATTTAGTTGGATCCGGCTAAGTCAAACTCTATATATACAAGTTAATTTGGCCAGAATTGATTTACGCAGTCAAGACATCTCAATAGAGCAAATCAAGAACAAGCAGATCGTGAGAGGCATTGTGTGCAAGAACGAAGGCTGAGCAGCGGAACCTTAGGAAGGAGCAGTTTCATAGTTAAGTCTGTTGTTTTAGTTTTTGTTATAGGCTATCGAGTTATAATCTATCAGCTTGTTAAGAAGCATTTAGTAGAGGTTACTCTTTGGTGAAGTAGAGTCAACCTGACAAGCTAACGTGTGGCTTGGTCTAGGTACTAGAGAGGTCTAGTTCATTGATTGCATTACGTTGTAGTCTAAAACTTGCTCGGTTTTCCTTTAGTGGAAGGTTGAAATCCCAAGAGTTTGGGTCGTAGTTTTTGATCCCTTGAGCAAGGATTTTTCCACGTAAAAATATCTGTGTTGTTTATGTTTCCGCATTAAGTTTAAGTTTCAGAGATAGGTAAAACTTGCAAGGAACCTAGTTCTTTGTAAAAGAAGTGCGTGCATTTCCCGATCAAAGAAGCTTGTTAAATAAAATAAATGTTAAATTAAATAAACAAGTAAAGACCCCTTCCCTGTCCTGACAGTAGTCAAGGGAAAATCACAAGTTTTAGGAATTTAAAAATTGGGTAAGAACACTATTCATCCCCCCCTCTAGTGTCTTACATAGGTGCACCAATTACAACACAAACATTACAAGAAATAGATTATTCAACAGCCTGCTATTAGGATTTTTCAACTTCAGAAGATGATAAGGGAAGTCCTAGAAACGCAAGTTGGTAGGACTGTTATTGGAAGAGCTAGATATAGGGTGCTGAAAGAGATAATGGGAGACCATGAAGTAGAGTTTAATTGGATTCTAGACTATAAGGATGAGTTGTTGACGTCTAATCCTGGTAGTACATGTGTGGCAAAGTTGAGTGAGGATACTTATGAGGGTCGGAAGAAAATGTTCAACAGTTTTAACATCTACTTTGCTGCTTTGAAAAAAGCCTTCTTGACTGGTTGTAGGAAGTGTATCGGGTTGGATAGGTGCTTCTTAAAAGGGGTTTGTAAGGGCCAATTACTCACTGCTGTGTGCAAGGATGGGAATAACCAAATGTTGTCTTTGGCTTGGGCAGTAGTTGAGTATGAAAGCTAGCACACTTGGAGATGGTTTGTCAACATATTAAGAATTGATCTTGAGCTGGGAGATGGAACAGATGTCACCATTATAACAGACATGCAAAAGGTACTTGTTTGTATAGTTAACTATTTTTTATACTTCTTGTAGTACATTAGATTAATTGAATATTTGTTTGTTTATGGAGGGATTAAAGATTGCCATAGATGACCTTTTTCCAAACTCTGAACATAAGATGTGTGCTAGACACATCCTAGAAAACTAGTCCAAGAACTAGAGAGGATAGAGAGGAGGAACACATTTTGGAAGATTGCCAGATCAACTTTTGAAACTGAGTTGAGGGAAAACATTGAGTATATGAAGAAGTTAGGGGAAGAGAAAATAATGGATGACCTCCTGTATTACAATGTAGAGAGGTGGAGCAAAGTATACTTTAAATACAATAGCAAATATGATGGTTTAGACAATAATATGGCTGAACGTTTTAACTCTTGGATTCTAGAACCAAGACACAAGACAATCATTACAATGCTTGAAGCGAATAGGGTCAAAATGATTATCAGAGTAAGGCAAATAAGAGAATTTTGCAGCAAGTGGCCTCTTCATATTTTTCCAATGGCACAGAAGACCCATTCCAAATAGGTGTGCACTTCATTGACTTCTTCATATTGTTCTCTAGGGTCTTCTGTGCCATTGGAAAAATATGAAGAAGTCAATGAAGTGCACACCTATTTGGAATGGGGATACAGGCTTTTGAGGTGAAGAAGAGGATTGTACATGTTGCACTTGGTGCACCTATGTAAGACACTAGGAAGGGGTGAATAGTGTCCTTACCCGATTTTTAAATCGTAAAACTTGCTTTTAACTTTCAGCGCTTAACTCACAAAGAACTAGGTTCCTTGTAAGTTTCACCTATCTCTGAAACTAAACTCAATACGGAAACGTAAATAACACAGAGATTTTTATGTGGAAATATCCTTGCTCAAGGGATAAAAAACCATGACCCAAACTCTTGGAATTTCAACTCTTCCACTAAAGGAAAACCCGAGCAAGTTTTAGACTACAACGTAATGTAATCAAGGAACTAGAACCCCCTAGTACCTAAAACCTTCACAGCCACACGTTAGCTGGTAAGGTTACCTCTACATAACCTCAAAGAGTAATCTCTACTATATGCTTCTAAACAAGCTGATAGGTTACAACTCAATAGCCTATAACAAATAACTAAAACAACAGACTTATCTATGAAACTGCTCATTCACAAGGTTCTGCTGCTTATCCTTTGTTCTTACGCACAAAGTCTCTGGTGATCTGATTGTTCTTGATTTGCTCTGTTGAGATGTCTTTTGTGCGTACTGAATTTGGCCAAATTAACTTGTATTTATAGGAACTAGAGTTAGCCGGATCCAACTAAGTTTAGGATTCCTTTTCCTCTTTGAAATCAGTTTTAAACAAGGTTACCCATATTTCCTTATTTAAAACCTAAGTTAATTTGCCTTTAGTTTCCAATCCCTTTTCGTCTAGGAACCGCGTCCTTTTCAGCACCGCTTCTTGCTTCTTCTATTTCCGGTAGGATTGGAACTTTGACTCCAGCTATTCTCTTCTTTCCTTCTTCAACTCTTACTTGATTAACTCGTTGAACAGCTTAGTCTTCTCACTTCAACTGTGAACCTTTTCACGATTCACGATTCACTTAGCACCAGGTCCTTTGTCATCTTCAAAACTTATCCTTCAATAGTGCACATAATGTAAACATGGCAAACAGGACTTGTAGTTGTAGGTCTTGAGGGCTTAAGGGGATACCCTACCAACATGCCACTGCTACACTTTATGACAGGGACTTAGACCCTCTGGACTATATTTCTCACTGGTACAGTAGAGATACATACATGGACACTTATGGCTCTTTTATACAGTCTGTGCTGGGAATGAAAATGTGGCCACAGTCACAAAACCCTTCAGTGATTCCACCAGAAGTGAGGAAAATGCCTGGCAGACCAAGGAAGGCTAGAAGAAAAGAAGCTACTGAAACTAAGAGAGGAAGATTGTCTAAGAAGGGAGTGGATATGACATGAAGTAACTGCCATCAAAAGGGGTACAATACAAGGCGGCTGTCATGTAGCACCACCACCTTCAAGACCAGTTGGTGCTTGGTGTTGGTGTTGGTAGAAAAAGGGGTAGAACTAGCTTTAAAAGGCCAAGAATGGTAGGATAGAGGTGCTGCACACTGATTAGTGGATTTACAATCCATAATGTAAGTTTGCATCTCCTTAATTACTTGTGATGATTCAATCTATGTTTTGTAAGTTAATATAACTGATTGTCTTTCATTTTATGAAGGCTGGTATGAGCACAAGGTCTGGCAAGAGATCAGCTGATGTAACTGGAGGCATTGGATATAAGCCTACAAAAGGATTGAAGTCGAAAGGCAATGCAACAGTTTCAACAAGTGGACTACAACAAATGAAAGCCAAAAAAATGAAGGAAACAGAGGCAAAGGCTGCTGAAAAGGTTGTACAAAGCCAGACTAGTACTTGTAGGAAGAAATTACTTAGGCTAGGCTTCTTGGGAGGCAACCCAAGCTTTATCGCTTTCGTTTTCTTAGTCGTTAAAATTTTCTTAGTTATTAAATTTTTCTAGTTTTTCTTAGTTGTTAAATTTTTGCTAGTATAGTTAGTTAGGTGTGTTATGGATAGTTGGAAGTCATAGAATCAATAGAAGCTAGTGGAAAAATTGCACCAGAGGAAGGTATCTGGTGCAAAGGTGAATAAAAGTCTGGGAACAAGAGGCTGCGTCGCTTGCATTCAGCGTAAGAATTAAATTTTTTCCAATTCTAGGAAGTGACGTTTCGCCCATCGCGTACAACTCAGCGTCTATTTATAACTGGGACGCTTCGCTTCCACACAGTGTGCATAGGTAAGTTCACAAAACCTGAAGCTTTTACATACCCACTTCCACAAAAACCTGCTCATATTTTTTTCTAAGTATTGAACTCCCTCTTTTGAACACTATTTCACAATCACACACAACTACATCTGCGCCTTCAATCTGCTGGATTAAATCATTCCCTGCACTCTAAGGAAATCAGGTAACCTTCTCCTTCACTTACTCCCTGTCGGAGACCCATTTTTTCCCTCCCCCACAGACTGTTTTTGCTGAAAATTTAAGGCACAATTTTGCCCGTTTTTGAATTTGTTTAATACAACTGTGGGTTCATGTTGGGTGTTGTCTGCTATCATGGCTGCTAAACTATCATTCCCTGCAGCTATTTTTGGGAGGGTTCAACTCTTTAGATTTTAAAGAAACCTCTGAAGTAAAGCTCTGCACACTAGGTGTTCGACAGAATGTCTGAGTGAAAAAATTTCTGCATTTGGACTGCTGCAAAGTTCTTTAAGAAAGTACATTTAAAAGAATTAAGTGTGGGGTTCTTTGCAGGCTGTTACAAGCTAGAATTACGCGTATATAGCGGCCTGATGATTATGTAGACTAATTCCAGTACAAACTGTTAATTAATTCCAAATAGTCTACGACTTCAGATTGTTTGAAACGCTAAAATAGTAGTAACAGCCTGTGAATAGTCTGCATATGTTCTTGATAAGCTGCTAGAAGCCTGAAGTGAGCTTCTTTGATGGTCGCTCATAACTGCAGCTTTTACATGAACCCCGATTTTTGCACTTTCGACTGAAGTTTTTGAGCTTGTGATTAATATTACTTGTTACTTCTTGTGACTGCAGGTTCTAGGCACCTTCTTTACTGAGAAAGAAAATGGCGAGAGCCTTAAGAGTGGTGCCAGCAGCCAACCTTCCAATAGACCAGCGGATAATAATGATAACAGAGAAAATCAGGGAGAACGCCCAAGCAAGCAAAAGAAGAGTTCGAAAAAAGGGAAAGAAACTGAAAAACGCAAAGGGAAACAGCCTGTGGTTCATGAGTCGGGTTTCGAGTCTGAATCAGATCATGAAGACGAAGAGCAGGTTGACATGAGTGAAGAAGATGAGGGCAAACCAATTGAGTAGCAGGAATGGGTAGGCACATTTGTGAGTGCAAAGGCTTGCCGAGCTTAAGAAAAAATTGTCACATCCAAGGCTTACATTCTAGAAAAGCCACCGCACATTTCAGCTCTTAGTAGAAAGCATCCCTCATTCTTGTTGACACTTCATAATAAGCAGAAATGGCATCGTATATTGAAAGGTTTCGGTTATGAAAATTTGACATGGGTGCGAGAGTCGTACGCAATCTGGAGACACACTGATGGCAATGTAATTCGAGTTCGTGGGGTGTCTATGCGCCTTAGTTGTCTTTATTGTTAGGATAATTTTTTTCGTTATCTTTTTAGATTAGTATTAGGGTAGGGTCCTTGGTTTTTCTTCAAGCCACGGTTCTTTTCCATGGACGTTTTTTATTTTGAACCGGGTGTTTTAGGAATAGTTGTAGTTAGTTAGAATTTTATAGCTTAACAAAGAAAAGAGAGAAGAGAAAAAAATTGCTTAGCTTAATTCATTTTAACTGGAGCCTGATGACACATTATATGATGGAAAAATGAACCATTAGGAGAGTAGGGAAAGGCTTGATTCTTAGCTTTAATTCGAGTGCATTTGCTTAAATCCTATGGTGTCCACTATACTTTGAGCACTTTGTTTTTCCCTATGTACTTAAATAATTGTGAACTTGGCCTTTGATTAGCAATGATGAGGAGAATGAACACAAGAGATATGATAGAAAATAATTTTTTTTATTAAAAAGGAATGAAAGATATGATTGGAACAACCATTTGAGAGCCTGTGAAAGGGAATGAAGCAAGAAGGGTAACTGGAAAAAGGAAAAAATGTGCAAAGCATAAGAAAAGGAAAAAAAAAAGAGAAAATGGATGGGGGCAATGTTCCTATGCTTGGTTAAGGGTGATAAAAGCCTCGAGTATGAACACGCCAAAGGCACCCTAGTGAGGTTGATGTGTCTGTTAATTTCCTAGGTCCCCAATCATCCAAGTGTTATGCAAATAAGGGAAAATACCCCGTTGTTGATCCTTGAGGCTTGATTATGGAAGTTGAAGTTAATTATGATACCTATTAGTTAATTTTTTAAAAATTATGTGAATTCTCTGAAGTCTTGCCGCTTTGGTCCATTGTTTCATTATTGAAGTTGTAGGGGAAAACAACCACACACACACTGTGGACCATTTAATTTATGGTACTTGCATGAGAATTAAGTTAATGCATCAATCTTATTTCTCGAATGTACTTAATGGGTTGTGATCTTGATATTGTGGAAGGTTTTGGTATTTTGAGTTAGGTGAAGTGGTGAGCTTAAATGAGAACTATGTGGTATAGCAATAGTTTTGAAGTCCCTTGAGTTCAATTGTGAGTTGTCTAAGAGAGTTGTTAAGTTTGGATTGTCCGAGGACGTACAAAAGGTTAAGTGTGGGGTAGTGATGTTGGGCGTACATTCCTATATTTTAATATCAATTTATTGGAGATTTTAATGTATTTAAGCGATTAACTATGCCCAACATGATCTATTTCTTGGTATTTCACTACTTGATGAAGCAGGGAATCTTGTAGCATTTTTTGGAGTGAAAAGGAGCTTGTGGCGCAACAATTGAAGGGAGCAAAGATTGATTCCTAGCATCCAAATGCAAGGCCCTGAGGATACAAAACTGGATGCTAGGCATCAATCTTGGCTTCCTTCAATTGTTGCGCCACAAGCTCCTTTTCACTCCAAAAAATGCTACAAGGTTCCCTGCTTCATCAAGTAGTGAAATACCAAGAAATAGATAATGTTAAGCACAGTTAATTTCTTAAATACATTAAAATCTCCAATAAATTGATATCAAAATATAGGAATGTACGCCCAATAGCACTACCCCACACTTAACATTTTGTACGTCCTCAGATAATCCAAACTTAATAACCCTCTTAGACAACTCACAATTGAACTCAGGGGACTTCATAACTATTGTTATACCACATAGTTCTCATTTAAGTTCACCACTTCACCTAACTCAAAATACTAAAGCCTTCCATAATATCAAGATCACAACCCATTAAGTACATTCGGGAAATAAGATTGATGCATTAACTTAATTCTCATGCAAGTACCATAAATTGAAGGGTCCACAGTGTGTGTGAGATTTTTTCCCCTACAGCTTCAATAATGAAATAATTGACCAAAGTGGCAAGACTTCAGAGAATTCACATAAGAAAACGAAAGAGATAAAGCTTGGGTTACCTCCCAAGAAGCACTTGATTTATCGTCGCGGCATGAAGATACCCTTTCTCAAGCGTCTTCCAAAATTACGGAGGTTTTGTGACGCTCCACATCACCTCCTAAATAATGCTTTATCCTTTGGCCATTCACCAAAAATCTCCTCTCCGTGCCAAGGGCGCGCAGCTGGACCGCTCCATATGGCATAACTTTGACTACCTCAAACGGTCCCGACCATCTGGATTTTAACTTTTCAGGAAATAACTTCAGCCTATAGTTAAACAACAGAACAAATTGGCCCGGCTCAAACTCTCGACGTTGAATATGCTTGTCGTGCCATCCCTTGGTCTTCACTTTATATAGCTTGGCATTCTCATAGGCTTGAATGCGAAACTCATCTAGCTCGTGAAGCTATAACATCCGCTTTTCCCCTGCTAGTTCCAAATCCAAATTGAGCTTCTTGATCGCCCAATATGCTTTATGTTCAAGTTCGACCCGAAAGTGACACGCTTTACCAAAAGCCAACCTATATAGAGAGGTTCCAATAGGAGTTTTATATGCAGTTCGATAAGCCCAGAGCGCGTCATCTAACTTGGTCGCCCAATCCTTTCTATTCATGCTCACAGTTTTCTCCAAAATTTGCTTAATTTTTTTATTCAAAACTTCAACCTGTCCACTCGTTTGAGGGTGATATGCAGTCGAAATTTTATGTTTCACCCCATATTTCACCAAAAGAGTCTTCATCAACTTATTACAAAAGTGAGTACCTTCATCGCTTATCATGGCTCTTGGGGTCCCGAAACGAGTGAATATGTGCTTTTTCACGAACTTGACTACTACCTTGGCGTCATTAGTTGGAAGAGGGATGGCCTCCACCTATTTTGACACATAGTCGACGTCCAAGAGAATATATTTGTTACCATAGGACGGTGGAAAAGGTCCCATGAAATCTATGTCCCAAACGTCGAAAATCTCAACTTTCAAGATATTATTGAGAGGTATCTCTTGTCTTCTAGAAATATTTCCCGTCCGTTGGCAGCGATCACAGCTCTTCACTCATCAGGAGGTAATTGCTTTGTCATGCCGGGTTGTTGTTGAACCATCTGGCCAGTGCCACGCCGTATTGTATGTCCATTTGCTTTTTGTCCTTTAAATGTGTGCTTGTCACGTCGGGCTGTATATTCCTTTGTCATGTTGTCCTATCGCTGGGCTGTCTACCCTCCAGTCTGTCTTCCTGTTACAATGTCAAAATTTGCATCGGGCTATGTACCCTCCATAGTGTCAGCTTCGACATCGGGCTGTGTACCCTCGGCAAAATTAAATGCAAATCGATATCGGGCTGTGTACCCTCAACCGACGCTTCGGGCTGTGTACCCTCAGCTAATTTAAATGAAAAATCGATATCGGGCTGTGTACCTTCAATTGATGCTACGGGTTGTGTACCCTCGGCTAATGTAAATGACAGATCGATATCGGGCTGTGTACCCTCAATCGACGCTTCAGGCTGTCTACCCTCAGCTAATGTAAATGAAAGATCGATATCGAGCTGTGTACCCTCAATCGACGCTTCGGGCTGTGTACCCTCAGCTAATGTAAATGACAGATCGATATCGGGTTGTATACCCTCAACCGACGCTTCGGGCTGTGTACCCTCAGCTAATTTAAAATGCAAATCGATATCGGGTTGTGTACCCTCAACCGATGCTTCGGGCTGTGTACCCTCAGCTAATGTAAATGACAAATAAACATCGGACTGTGTACCCTCAGCTAAATTAAAATGACAAATCAACATCGGGCTGTGTACCCTCAGTCGATGCTTCGGGCTGTGTACCCTCAGCTAAATTAAAATGACAATTCGACATCGGGCTGTGAACCCTCAGTCGATGCATCAAGAGTAAGGTAAAGAGCAACAAGTAGAATGCCATTACTATGTCATGCGATGTGCTAAGGAGGCTATGTTGCTCTTGTAAGGACTTTTCTTGAAATCTTTGAGGGGACCTCAAAAATTTCTGCCCTAGTGTCAAATTTGCGTCTTTTGAAATTTTTGAGGGGATCCTGAAAATTCTGCCCCAGTTTATTGCTTATGACAGATCACCGAGAGAAGGTGGTTGCATTGCGCTGAACAGCAATGGATTGGCTAAAATCTGCATTTGCCCTTTAGTGTGACGATTGGATGTATTGATGACTATGAATATGTGGATATTTTGCATACTCAGACTGAGGTTTGATATTTGGATTTTTGCCGAATTTTGAAGGTTGTCAAAAATGGTATTTGTCTTGGGTTATGACGGGATGTTTTAGTGTTTCAAGCCTTTCTTTTCGAAAGTCATGGAGCTAACTTTGATGGATTGATCTTTGTCAAAAGTGTGTTCGTGGTTTGGGAGTTGGGGTTTTCTTTTGTTGGTTTTTGTTATACCATTGTTTTGCTTTGGTCAATCGGACTCTAAAAGTTGTGTTTCAGTGTTGGATGTCTTGCGGTGTCATGGTATGGAATTTTTTAGGTGACGAGTGTAGATCTTGTGGATCGAATTTATGAGTGATTCTCTAGGGAGTAGTTTGTTTGCTGGTTGCAAAGTCCTTTGATTGGGCTAAAGGAGTAAATGCGTAGGGCTTTGTCTTTTGGGCCTATCCTTGATTGTGTTGAGCCTGATGGGGTTGTAGTTGGAAGTCTTGACGGAGGAGGGTTGTTTATTGTGTAAGTTGGGTGCAGTGTGAGGTTGTGAGCTTGGTCGTATAGTGATCGGATTTCTTTGTTGTGACTCTCGTGTGAGTGTAATGTAGGTTGTACGGTATTGGGATTGTCTGAACACTCTTGGTGTCTTATGTTGATGGTTTAAGGACATTGTTGCAGGAGAAAATATTTTCGGCTCGACTTGCCATTTCGATTTTTTTTTCCAATGCAGATTCTTGACCGATTTCGGTGTTCAAGCACAAGGCAGCCATAACAAGGTGGTGAAATCTACAAAATAGTGTGGGCATGTTAGCGAAGACTAAATTCTACCGACCAAGCTGGTTCACCTCTAGAATTACGTATGTAAGTCTCTTCTTTCCTGCTCCTCTAGTAAAGAAAGGTGATCCTCCGCCCAGTAGAGCCTAGCCCGAGAGAGGACTTCTCCACAGTGGAGCGAAAAGGTCTCGCGAAGCCGGTCACCGGGAGCTAAGCTATTATCTGGTATATTTGCATCGACCGAGTCACTCTCATTTTAGGGTAGACTTTGGACTTGTCAGGTCCCCATTGAGAGGATATTTAGGGCAATAAGGAACATTGAAGAGGGTACAATTGGGGTTCTATTGGCCTTATATGAAGCTAGGAATATTCAAGTTTGTGTCTGTATGCGATGTGTGCCAAAGGGTGAAATCTGAAAATTTCTTACATCAAGGTCTCCTACAACCTCTGTCTATACCAAATCAGGTATGGAAGGCTATTGCTTTAGACATTGTGGAGGGGTTACAAAAATCAAATCACAAATCAATGATCCTTATAATAATTAACAAGATATCTAAATATGGGTATTTATTCACCCTGAAATACCCATTTGCAGCATAGGAAGTGGCAAAACTCTTATGAATGAGATTTACAGGCCGCATGGCCTCCCTAAGTCTATAGTCATACAGGGACACTATTACCAGCCAATTTTGGTAGCATATATTCAGAACAATGGGGAAAAAACCTGAACCTAAGTTCTGCCTACCACCCATAGTCTGATGGCTAAACAAAAAAGCTCAGCAACTGTTTTGAAACCTACTTGAGTGTTATGGTGCTTACCAATCTGAAGTAGTGGGCTAATTGGACTTTATGGCAGAATAGTGGTATAACACTAATTATCCAAGTACCCTGAGGTCAATCCTATTTGAAGCACTATACGGGTTCTAACAACTACAATTGGGATCCCTACCATATCCTACACAGACACTAGTAGTGCATCCTTAGCGCAAAGGAAGAATCTCCAATAACATCTAACGGACAATCTAACTGAAGCGCAAGAACGAATAAAATTTTATATCGATCAATGGATATCAGAAAGGACTTTTTAGGTAGGTGACTTAGCCTACCTATAGTTACATCCCTATCGTCAGGCATCTCTACATGTGCGAAAAAATCTGAAATTAAGTGGCCATTTTTACGGTCCATATAAAATTCTACAGCGAATAGGGTCTGTAGCTTATTGAATGGAATTGCTGCCCAGAGCACAGCTTCACCTAGTTTTTCACATCTCCCAATTGAATAAATGAGTGAGACCCTTCAATGACTCCTCAAACTCATGCTCTTATTTGTGATCGTGATAGTCGAGTTCTTATGTGACCTTTGGTTGTTTTGCAACGTCAACGGATCCAGGTAAACACCAATGTTGCAGTAAAGTGGTTAATGCAGTGGACTAGTCTGAGTCCAGAAGCGGAAACTTGGGAGGACTTGGGTTATTTGAGAACCCACTTCCCTAAATTTGTGGCTAACAATGGACCTTGAGGACAAGATCTATCTGAAGGCGGTAGAATTGTTACTACCGGGTTCAAATATGGATAAATTGGAAGGAAGACCAAGATGAAACGAACGGAATTAGAAAAGTGACAGTTGATTTCCAAGACTGATAAGGTGGCACACATGGACAGTCAGAATAAGTTCAGAATCAATGAGAATCAATTAAGGAGAATTAATCTGAATTGTATAAATAGAACTAGTTAGTTTCCAGCTCGTTAGTTAATTAAGAGCAGTTACCTGCTTCTTTATCTCCCTTACTCTCATCTCTCTTCCTTTCCCTACTGTAATCTTTAGCTTAACAGTAAAGCATTTTTCATCAATGAAGCTAAGTTCTACTCTGTAATTTACCTCAAGTACATTACATGATTCCGTTAGGAAAAGAAGGTACAAAATCATGTTTGCCAATATGGTAGACTTTTCCACAGATGGATTATGGTTTTTATTGGCAAACAACATATCAAAATGAAAAAAATTTATAAATATTAATAAGGGTAAATTTGTTAAATTTTAATTTTTTATATTTATGATAAATAGTTTAAACGAATTGTTACACAAAAATAAAAAAAAGGGAGGTAAATGTAATATCAAAGGTAAGTATTACGAAACCAAATGTGAAGAGAGGTTTCTGAAATGGCCAATTCGAATCTATTTCATCTCCTTAATACAGGCCTCTTGTTCAATACTTTTATTACTTCCTTCTACATTAGATATTCTACTATGATAATATTTTTCATCATTTGATTTGCGGTAAACATGTTGTATAATCATATCTTGGGTCAGTTTTAACTTTATGTTATAGTGGCATGCCATCTTTGTAGTTCGAGTTTTAATAAATACTTTAACTTTTAGTATTGCATTTATTTCTATGCAATAAGCTTCAAATTTGTGCACTAAAAGTAAATAGAGCGTTCATAGTTTATCTTGGATACTTAAGCTGTGATAGAAGTGAGAAGTTTCAGGTTATTTATAAAACTATGACACAGGGGCAATTGGTTTGCCATTTTTAGTCTTGTAATAGCTGTTTAGTAAAACTGGATTCCACTTGGTTTAATGAATAAATTTCAGATGGAAATATCCCTACGAACCGTAAAATGACGTCCGTATCCCCCTCCCTTTCTCCGTAAGTACTGCCTAAAAGGGAGCACTTGCCTTTGACCTTTCTTGCTTAGGAAACACTTGCTCTTGAATTTCTTTCATGTTCTCCCAGATAACTTGAAGTGTTGCCTTGGAAGCACCTGCCATTGATATTCTTGCTATGTAAAATTTTACCTTGACCTCTTTCCACGTTCTCCCATATTGAAATGTTGCCTACGGATGAGCAGATGCCATTTTGGTAAAACCATCTCAAACGAGGACAAACTCTCAGAACCAGTAAATTTTGGGTACATCGAGTGAATTTTTTTGAGAAGTTTCCATTAAAGAAAATAGGCAGAGGAAAGTTTATCTTGCCCCTCTATCACGAGGTAAACATGGTTAGTCAAAAATAACACAAGGATTAAAAGTGAAAAAAACCAATAATTTTAGTGAGGAAAAATATTTTTACACTTATAATTAGTAGCTATACATGTCTTCAAATGCTTATATGTATTTTAGAAGTTGCCAAAATATATAGATAGCCCTTTAAGCTTGTTCATACTTTTTACTTTAACACTTTATTTTAACTAAATTTCATTTAAACACTTGAGGTAAGCTCAAAGTGTGTCATTTATACATATCTAGTTTACGTGGAATTAGGCATGGGCATCGAGCGAGCGAGTCGAGCCCGAACCGAGCCTAACCGAGCTTACTATACTACAAAGCCGAGCTGAGCCAAACTTTATACCATACCGAGCCGAGCCGTGCCCGAGCTGATCCTGAGCAAAGCTCAACCGAGCTTTGCTAGAATTTGACAATTTCATACTTTGAGCTTCTAAGCTAGATAAAAATGCATCATTACTGGAAATGAGCTTTGACCAAGCCGGGCCGGGCCGAGCCGAGCCGAGCCGATTATTAAATGAGGCCGAGCCGAGTCGAGCGATCTTTTTGAAACGAGCCGAGCCGAGCTAAAATGCAACCGAGTAAAGCCGAGCTTCGAGTCGGGTCAGCTCTATGCCCAGGTCTATGTGGAACAATATGTATATTACACTGTTAATAGAGTGTGTGAGTCAAAAATTTGACAAATCTAAAGTGGGCCCCACCCCCTTCATTTTGAAAAGCGATTTCTGAATTTTAATTTCTCTTTGCATCTCCGCCGGAGCAGAATCACATGCACAATAAACCACAACCACATTAAAAAGTAGGAAATCCACGAGAAGGTTTCTATCTGTCCAAGTTAGTAATTTTCCTTTGAATTGTTGAACATTGGTTAATACAATTCAAATCTTGGAAAAATTCAAAAGTTTGATTTTTTTTTTTCCTTCATCAGTCACTTTCTTGTAGTATTTTCAAGAATTTGAAAAAAGAAATGTAAACTTTGAATGGCAAAGCGGTCCAGGTTTCCAAAAATTTTAGTGGATTTTGTTTATCCCTCTTTGTTATTTTCTTTTTCTAACCCAAAGTTTGTATATCCCCTTCTCTTAGCCTCGCCGAATTTTGGTTGAGATGATGGAGTTTCTCCAGACCCGATCAATTTGTCATCTGTTATTTTTTTCTTTTTGATTTTATTTACTTTCCTGATGTGTAATTTTATATTTTAGCAAGTAATATTCACGTAAAATTTTTGGTTTGGAGTGTGAAATAAGTGTTCAAGTGACGCTATTTTGAAGTGTTCAACTGAAACATCCTTAAGTTAAAATATCAAAATAAAAAAATATATATATGGACAAACTTAAGGGACTATCCATGCGGTTTGCCTTCCAAGTTTATAAGCTTACTCAAACACAATCTTCAGATTAAAATTTGGAAAATTTATACAAAATGACTACCCTAATAGCTAAATTACAAAAAATATCGATATTTTTAAACATTTACACTACATAACAATAACATAACAATAGTTTCTCATTTCCCCACAAACATAAACCCTAATTTTTTCCTCTATCCTTCTCTCCTCTCCTCCACCCATCCACCCACCCCACCCGCTGCCGTCACCCTCTCCTTCACCGGCGACCAGAGCCCCCATCGGCGTCGTTACCCTCTTGTCCCCACTTCCACTGCGGTGACCCCACTACCTCACCGTTATCAGCACTGCTGCCGCTGCAGTGCAACTGCACTGCTCCTCGCGGCGGCGCTGCTGTACTACAGCGGTGGGGTCCGATCTGCGATTCCGATGGGGTTTTCTGGTGGGTCCGATCTGCTTCTTTTTTCTTTTTTACTTTTTGTATGTAGGTAAGTATGTGGTATGTATATATTTGTATTTATTGTATATAAATACGTATATTCTTGTATTTTTATGTATATAAATACGTATGTCTTTGTATTTTTTGTATATAGATGTCTAATCTCCACTTTTGTATGTGTATGTTGTTGTATATATGTGTATGGTTTTGTATGCTTGTGTATGTGTATGTATAAACTAGAAAAATTACTTGGATGCATTTTTTTTATATATCTTTGTACGTTTGTGTATATTTTCTTTATGTTTGACCATATGTAGCTTCCAAAAAACAATTCCTACAAAGTTTACAATGTATATATGTGTATTTTTGGTATGTTTCATTTTGTAGATCCAAAAAAATGAAAAACAATAAAAAAAATAATCCCGGCGACATGCCGCCGCCGGCCACCGGCGCCGCTATTGTGGCTGAAGCAGTTGGGTGGGAGGGAGTAAAAATCTTCATTTCTATGGTTTTAATGGAAGTTGTATATGCAATGTAAGAATACTATTGCTATATTTTGTAAAGTGGTAAAGTATTGCTATTTTTTGTAAATATGGTGTTAGGGTTATATATTTGTGTAAATCTCCCATAAAATTTATTTAGAGAATTTCAAAATTAGGCAGCCCACAACACAAAATTACAAATATGGGGCCACATTTCATTCATAGCACCCCCTTATTTTTAAATTACACAACATAGCACACTTATTTTTAAAATTGCATAACATAGCACCCATTTGAACTAAAAACCCAAGGAGCCACTCCTCCACCGCCACTGGCCTGCCACCGAAAATCGAGCCGGCGCCACCGCTGGCGGTTGCCAGAAAATTGGATTTTATTAGTGGATTTGTTTAAATAATTATTTTTTGATAATTTTATATACCTAAATCTATCAAAATAATAAATTATACATGTAAATACATAGAAAAATGTGTATGCAGGAAGAAAAATACAAAAATATACACAAAAAACATAAATTTTATACAAAACATCCATAAATAGTGCACAAATCTGAAATTTATACCACTTTATTCATTGTTCATACACGCATATACAGCTTTATACAAATTTACAAAAGTGCATAGAATGTGTTTATACACTGTCAATACGTACATATACAGATTTATACATTGTTATACACGTTTACAAAATTGTATAAACTTGTATAAAAATGTATAAATTGTATAAACTCACAAAAATAATTTTAAACAGTGCTTCGGGCAGATTTTTCACAAAAGCTTAACAAATATCCAAGATCTATACAGTTTTATACAAGAAAAACACTAGATCTAAACATTAAACAAAAGTTTTAACAAAAAACCAGTAGATCTCAACGGATTTTTATGAAAAAAGTGAAGAAAAGAAGAAACTTGATAAATAAACTCCTCACCGGAGTTTTGACTGGAATAAGCAACGAAAATCAATATTGTTATTCAAAAAATAAAAATAAAAAAAGAAGAAGAAGAAACATCGGCGGCGGCGGCGACATGGAGGAGAGGGGATGACGGTTGGGCAGTGGTAGAAGGGGTGGGGGAGGGGTGGCGGCGACAGTGATATTGTAAGGGTGAAGAGAAGAGAGGAAAATAAGAAAGAGGAAAAGAGAAGAGAGGAAAAATAGGGGCTAGGGTTTTTTCTCCTTTAAATAAGGGGTGCTATAGAGTTAAAGAAAAAATAAAAAAAAGGGAGGGGGGTGCTATGTCGGGTAAAGTAGCAAAATAGAATCTTTTTTGATAATTTTCATGAGTGTGGTGTCTCTCAATATAATTGTTCCAAATTTATTGGTATCATCATGCTACTACTATCTGCCGTCTTTACTTTGCGAGATATTCAAGAAATGTACATTATAGTTTGTACCTTATATGCATACCCAACTGCTGATTGATGATCAAATGGTCCATCTAGCTTGAGCGACATTCAATTCCATACATCGGTAAACCCCTCAAAACTCAAACCACTCACGACATCATTGGAGAATGGTGACCTACCACCCTGAGATGCTGTGATGGAGGATTGTAGGAGCCAGAAGGGATTGCCAAAAGTGGGATATCCCATGATTTTGGGATAAAGCTTGTCTTGGGATTAAACTTGGGACTAAAATTTGGGATAACTTTTCCCGCCCTTTATATGAGATAAGATAATCCCATAAATATGGGATAACTTATGTAATACCTCCTCCAAACATGGCATAATATAATCCCAAATTTAATCTCGGGATTATAATCCCTTATCCCTCCTACCAAACGACCTCTTAATGGAAGGGGTCGTTTGATCGGAAGTTGAGTTTTCCCCTCTAATAAATTTAGTAGGTGTTTGTGCATGGATTCCAAAAATATTTTGAAAAAGAGTTTTTCAAGTTGAGTTTTAAAATTGCATTTGAAAATAGAAGTTGTGTTTGGATATACTACATTTCACTTGAATTTTTTTTCTCAAAAATTCAATTTTCTCCACTCACAGAACTATACCTTTGTTCAATTGAAATGTATACACAAACACCAATGCAATTTTCAAATGCGATTTGTATACTCAACTTCAAAAATTCTTTTTAAAAAAATTGATTTTTTTAAAACCTATTTTTGTAAAAATCTCCACAGTTTTTAATGACAAACAAATTATTCATTTTTTTTTTTTGAAGAAAGTGAAAACTTATCCATGGACAAACGGACTCTAGCGTGATGCAAATGTCCATCAGTTTGGCAAACTTTGGAGGAAAAAAAATAGCAGCCGTAATTGCTTGTTTATAGGAACGGTACGGATCTTCTAAAAGACATTCATTCCCAACCGCACAATCGAAAAAGATTTTTTCACCTAGAATAGTAGTATGTCATATTTTCTTGTATCTAATAAATACTCAACAGAGAAAAAAATTATTGTTGAATAGGATATCTTTGACAAAATCATTCATTCTTGAACTTATATATACAGCTAAAATTGTTGTGGCTCAGTGTCCCTCCCTGTAAGTTGTGTGCAACACGTGTTTGCTAATACATTTCTTCTTTTACTATAAGCTTTGGTTTCAAGAACTTGTCTATGGCAGATGCTATGCATTACTTTGAATTGAATACTGGAGCTAAGATTCCTTCATTGGGCTTTGGTACGTGGCACTGTGAACCTAGTGTCGTTGGCCAGGCCGTTGAGACTGCTATCAAGGTACTCTCTTTTGTATTAAGTTGATCAGTTAGTATTGTTTTCAAGTGCATTCATTTCCAGTATAAACACTAAACTTTAATCATTATAATAGTGAAAGACTAATCATTTTGTGCCACATTTAGTAACTCGACTTCAACTATTACGTATAATGGTAAAGTTCGTCAAGTAAAAGCAATTGAACATTACCAATTATAGAAGTATAGTCATCAAATTATTACCTACTATAACTTTAAAGTCACTATAATAGGTATATTTTGTTTGGTATATTGGATAAGGATAGTGACTTTATTGTTATTGTGAGCAAAGTTAAGTTACTTTAATGTGACGGAGATAATTTTGAGTTATAATTGGTAAAGTTTAAACTATTAAAGGATGTAATGTATTTTTAATGTTATAGTAATGGTTATCCCACATCGCCTGAGAGTGTGTTCACTGGACTCTTTATAAGATCTTAGACAATCCTCAGCTCTTGATCTAGCTATTGAGGATAGATTGAGTTAGATTCAAAATCCATGTTCTATGCACCAGAATATTCTACTCCCTCTCTGCTTGTTTCACTCTTTCCTTTTTAATTTGTCCCAAAAAGAATGTCACACTTCCTTATTTGACATCTATTTAATAAAATTACCAACAACTTTTTAATTACTTCAATCTTATCTTTCTTACTTTTTTGAAGGGTAAATTTGAAAATTTACAAGATCAACCTCTACTTCTTAAACTCCGTGCAAATTCAAACACCGCCACATAAATTGGGATGGAGATAGTAACTTATTATGATTAAGTGATAAATTAAGACAAGAATAATTGACCAATAGTTAAAAGACACATGTCATATTTTCATGGATATACTTTTTGGGACTGTCTCAAAAAGATTGACATGCTTTCTTATTTGATAATTATTTAATAACATTATCTTTTTAAAACTACCAATAATTTTTTATTTTACTTCGATCCAATCTTTTCTCTCTTACTTTTGCTTGAAACTTTCTAAGTCAATCTTTGTTTTTAAATTCCGTATAAAGTCAAACTCCACCACCTATTGAAACGGAGGAAGTATTAGTTTAGTATATGCATCGATATCCAAGTAAGTATTCTTCTCACATTATTGTAAGATTAGAGTTTGGGGTAGTGTACCAATGTGGAACACAGTGAAGGAAGAGTGTCCCATATTCCGTAAGTTCCTAGGATTGTTATAGCTCATTTCGCTATATGGATTACTTTTTAGTAAGTTATCCACTTTGAAGAGCCACTAAGAGGTCTCATATTGGAACTTATGCATTTTGGGTAGCAAGGGATGGTTGTTTGACGTTTGGTGCAAGAGAATTATTGTTTTCATTTTGATATTTAGCACAATAAATGTCAGAATAACTATTTTACTTTCATTTATGCTGCAGGTTGGATACCGTCATATTGACTGTGCTCCAGTGTATGACAATGAAAAAGAGGTAAGTTGAGTTAACGATAAAGCAAGTATAGGCTTTTCATATTTAACTACCTCTTGCATTGCAAATGTTATTGCAAATGGGCTTTGTTAATCTGGCACTTGCCAAGACACAATATTTAGTGTTATGTTCGAAATGCCCACCCAAGACTGTGGCCTTATTTACATATTCTTCAAATGCTGGTGCAGGGGGAAAAGTTTTGTTATAGTTAATATCTAGAAGCTCAGTTCCCAGATAGAGATAGACCGACGAAGAATTTGTAAGCAAAGAACTGAGAAAAATAATGAAGAACAAAAGACTGCGTTTTTCTGATATTAAAAGTTCTCTGCAACTGCAGATATAAATAAGAAAACAAGCAGGAAACTAAAACAAAAAATTCAAGAACCACTCACCAAACTAACTCCTAAATACTAGGAAACAACCTAGGTTAAACAACTTCCTAAAGACTAGGACAAATCTAAAAGAGGACTCTTATTTACCAACTGATAAGACTTCTATTTCTAACACCCTCCCTTAAACTGAAAGCTCTCAAGCTTCAGTTTAACTTCAACATCGTGAACTCTTCCATAGCGCCAATCCCCATCAACCTTCTCAGATTTTGGAAAGGAAGGGACCGGAGAGGTTTGGTAAAAATATCCGCCAACTGATCTTCACTTCGGCAGTACTCCAGCTTTATTGTTCTTTCATTATTGAGATCTCGCGGGAAATAATACTTCACATCTATGTGCTTCCTTCTACCATGTAGCACTGGATTCTTTGACAACTTGATGGCAGAGTTGCTGTCACAAAAGATTGTCGTTGCCCCTTCTTGTTTGAATTGTAATTCTCCAAGAATTCTCCTCAACCAAATAGCTTGACAAACACAAGTTGTACCAGCGACAAATTCAGCTTCACTGCTTGACAAAGTGACAATTGATTCCTTCTTAGAAGACCATGAAACTACCCCGCTCCCTAGCATAAAAACATAGCCTGAAGTGCTCCTTCTATCATCTTGATCTCCTGCAAAATCACTATCAGTAAAGCCAAGTAAATATGAATTTTCTCCTTTCTTGTAGAAAATCCCAAAATCCTTGGTTCCTTGTATGTAGCGAAGAATTCTCTTCGCAGCTAGCAGATGCATCTCAGTTGGACGTTCTATATATCTACTTACAAGACTCACTGCACACCTAAAGTCCGGCCTTGAGGCAGATAGGTACATTAACCTACCCACAATTTGCTTGTAAAGCGTACTATCCGCCTTCTTTCCTCTTCCAGCTTTGCATAGTTTCTAGCCAAACTCAACTGGAGTGTTTTAGGGATTGCAGTTTGACATCTTAAACCTATCTAAAATTTCTCGGACATACTTCTTTTGGGAAACAAATATCCCATCATCAGATTGGACCACTTCTAAACCAAGAAAGTAATGCATTTTACCAAGATCGGACATCTCGAACTCATGCATCATAGATTTCTTAAATTCAGCAAACATGGCACTATCATTTCCAGTAAATATAAGATCATCAACATATAAGCACATAATGAGCATTCTTCCATCATTCCCAATTTTCACAAAAAGAGTATGCTCATAGGGACACTTTTGAAAACCAAATAAGTCTCAATACGACTATACAGAGCTTTCTTTAATCGATAAACCTTATGCTCATTTACAATCTTACCATAACCAAGAGTTTGCTCTACAAATACCTGTTCCTCCAAGTGTCCATGCAAAAATGCTGATTTCACATCTAGTTGGAAAATAGGCCAAGAGTTCTGTGCTGCCAAAGCAATCACCAACCTGATTGTATCATGTCTTGCAACTGGAGCAAACACTTCCTTGTAGTCAATCCCATATTCTTGCTTGTATCCCTTGGCTACCAAGCGTGCCTTATACTTGTCATTTTCACTATTTTCATTCATTTTTGTCTTGAATACCCATTTTCCACTAATAGTTTTGTGACTTTTTGGAAGATCTGTTAACTCCCAAGTGTCATTTCTTTCCATAGCATCAATTTCATCATCCATAGTGCTCCTCCATTTTTCTTATTTGACAGCACTCTCAAAAGTAGCATTGCATTATCATTTACATCAATTCCTATTACCTCAGGCCTTTTGCGAGCACGAAGAAGAGACTGGGTTGCTGCATTTGTTTCTTCCACAACTGTTTGTAAAATTTCAGCAGTTATTGGAGAAATTTCAGCTGCTGTTGGGGCAGAGTTTCTTGAATTTTCGGGCATCAAGGCTGCTTCTTCGACTTCATTATCAAATAGGATTGGAGTAGGCTGTTGTATAACCCAGTCCCAAGTATTTTCTTTATCAAAAACCACATCTCTGCTGATCACTATTTTCTTTGTCCGTGGATTGAACAATTTATATGCCTTGATGTTTCACTAACACCAAGAAAGACTCACTTCTCACTTTTATCATCAAAGCTTCTTCATTTTTTCATCCGGGACATGTGCATACGCAATGCAACCGAAAATTCAAAAGTGATTACAGTTGGTCTTCTTCCAATCCAAGCCTCCTCTGAAGTCATATTTTGAACAACAAATGTAGGACTTCTATTCAAAATATGAATGCACTAATTTATCACTTCAGACCAAAAAGTCTTTTTCGTTCTTCCTTTTGCTTTAAAAGCCTCTGATTTTTCATGTAAAAAGTATGCCCATGATTTCCGAGAATAATCATCGGTAAAGGTAATAAAGTACCTTTTACCTCCATTAGAAACTGGATTAATTGGGCCACAAATGTCCGAATGCACCAGCTCCAAAACACCCTTAGCTCTCCACGACTTTCCTTTTGGAAATTGAGAACGATGTTGTTTTCCAAAAACACATTCTTCACAAACTTGGGAAGGAATGGTAATTTCAGGGAGGCCTATCACCATATTTTTCTGCTGGAGAGATTTTAGTCCACTAAAACTTAAGTGGCCATATCTAAAATGCCACAACCATGACGGATCTTTTACTTCCGCTTTCAAACAAGGTTGAATACTTTCAATCTTTAGCGAAAACAACCTGTTCGAACTCATTTTCACAATTGCAACAACCCCTCTAATAGGATTATAAATTTCACAAGTACCTTTCTCAATAGTAATAACATATCCTTTTTCTTGCAATTGACCAACGTTCAGCAAATTACTTTTCAAAGCAGGAACATATAACACATTTGAGATTGTTTCTTCAAAACAATTCTTGGTTTTAATTTAAATGTCACCTTTTCCTATTGCACTCACAGTAGAAGAATCACCAAAACTTATTGTCGAATGAAAGTCTTCATTTAAATAATAAAAAGAAGACTTACTTCCACTCATGTATCCAAATACCAAATATCTTGTTCAGGTTCTTCCTCTCCTTGAATTGCCATCAATAAAGTTTCAGTTTCTTTGCTTTCAACAAAATTTGACTTCTCGTCCTTGTCACTAGGCAGCCTAGTTTAACATTCAGACTTATAGTGACCAAATTTATGACATCGATAACACTCTATCTTTGACTTGTCAAAATTTCGACCTCTGCTTTTGCCTTGAAATTGGTCAACATTGGCTTTGAAATTTTTATTGCTGTCTCTATAATCGCCATCTCTGTTACCTCGATCTCCTCTACCTCTACCTCTACCCTTCCTGTAAAATTTGAGGAACGAGTATTAGTAGAAGCCTTCAAAGCCTGTTCTTCGAAAGTTGAACTGCGGTTCATCTTTTGCTCATGCACCAACAATGAGCTTTGCAATTCGTCATGTGATAGAGCATCTATGTCTTTTGACTCCTCAATGGAGCAAACGACATAATCATATTTCGCGGTCAGGGAGCGCAATATTTTCTCAACAATTGTGACATCGCCCATCTTCTCACCATGGAATCTCATCTTATTGCATATTTCCATGGTTCTAGCACAATAGCTAGTTACTGATTCTCCTTCCTTCATGCGTACGTTTCACCCTCCGCAGACAACACTTTTAGGATATCACTGGATTTATTATTTTATTGTACTTGTCATGTTTGCTCTGATAACTACTAGGACATACCTCAGTTTTGCAAGCTATCTAGCATTTGCGTCTCCTGTCAAAGTTGGATAGACATCTTAACCTTTGAAGATTTGTACTCCTTTTTATGCCTATAGTAGGTGAAAGATTATAAAATTAGAGCATGTTTGGTATGATGTATTAGGTAAATTATTCATGGTATAAGATTTGATATTGTTTTATGGTTTCTTTTCGAGATTGGTCTTTCAACACATGCGCTAGACTAATACTTACTGTTAATTAGTTTCACTTTGATTTATTCCTATAGAACGTGCAACATGATCAATGTTTGTGTCTCTCTTTTCTTCATTAATCTGTCACAGAAAGCTTTACCTGTACTTTATTTTCTCCATTTATATAGATTGGTGAAGTTCTAAAGAGGCTGTTCAATGATGGTGTTGTCAAGAGGGAAGATCTCTTTATTACATCCAAACTCTGGTAATCAAGATTCAAACAAATTGATATAAGAAACCTTTTAAACTGACTTATTCAATGTTTGTGTTCTATCCATTATTAACCATCAATTGATCATTTAGTGTTTAGTCCCCTCCCCTCCCCTCTCCCTGTCTCTGTTGTGTTCTGGGATGGAAAGTGCTTTTGATGTGTGCTTTACATTTCCTAGTATCGGACATTAAAATAGCTACTCTAAGCTGCCTTTAACATTAGGAACAGTCATTCTTTTTCATTTATATGAGCAAGGATCTTTATTTGTAGTTTTTATCAGGACAAACACTTTGTTCTAGTTGATTCAGATGACATGCATTAAAGCAATTGCAATTTTGGTCCTCGTATTTTTCATTACCTTTTGTCCTTTGTTTTAAATGATATTCCCTTTGTTTTCAAAGATATTCATCGATTGAACTTGTGTAGGTGCACTGATAATGCACCTGAAGATGTACCGGTGGCGTTCAATAGAACTCTGGATGATTTGCAACTTGACTACATTGATCTGTACCTTGTGAGTGCTGATAGATGTTCCCATTTTTATTAAGTATCTTTTAGAAGCATCTTCTGCTATACTTTGACTTGAGACTTGTCATGTACCTGCAAAAAACTACTCCGTTCGTTCAATTCATATTTTACTTCAAGTTTTACTCGGCCCTGAGTTCTGAAACTTGTGGTCTAAAATATTAACGGTAAAATGAGAGGTTTTGAAGTTAGATTATTTTTAATATAGACATGTGTCATTCTTTTCGAAACATACTAATAAGGAAAGTGTTCTACATAAAATGGAACATAAGGAGTATATTTAAGAGCAGCAGGAGTGCTCGTAAGAACTCTATTAACTAGCACCACTCTTAGAAGTTATCTTGTCTATTTAATAAAAAAACTCATCAATAGAGTTATAGAGGGATTCAATGAGTTGTTGAACTTCTGTGTGACTTAGATTTTCGTTTTCCTTTTTGTTTTATCATTTTTAAGATTCACATGCCTCTTCGGATGAAGAATGCCGCAGATGGCTTCAAACCTGAAAACCTTATTCCAGCAGATATACCACGCACATGGCAAGCCATGGAAACACTATATGATTCTGGGAAAGCTAGAGCTATTGGGGTTAGCAATTTCTATATAAAAAAACTGAGAGATCTTCTCGAAACAGCTCGTATTCCTCCTGCTGTCAACCAGGTGGAGTGCCATCCTTCATGGCAGCAAAGAAAATTGCGGGAATTATGCGAATCCAAGGGAATTCACCTCTCTGTGAGTTCACTAACTAAAGGAAGTTTCAAATTTCAATATGTTTTTAGTCAATTTTTCCATTTGATTTCAATGAGATGTTATTATGAGGGATCAATGAATTTTGATTTACTATCAATTGGTATCATGAGTAGACTATCTATTACAAAAAAGTACATCAGTCTTTTAATACGGTTGCTTCTTTCAGGGCTTTTCTCCGCTCGGTTCTCCAGGTTTCAAACTCTTCACAGGTGATGAGGTTCTAAAGCAGCCTGTTGTACTCTCAGTCGCTGAGAAATTGGGCAAGACTCCTGCTCAGATTTGTCTTCGTTGGGGTGTGCAGATGGGTCATAGTGTACTGCCTAAAAGCAAAAACGAATCTAGGATCAAAGAGAATTTTGATATTTTTGACTGGTCTATACCTGATGATATGTTCACCAAGTTCTCTGAGATTCAGCAGGCAAGTTGTTTATGTTTTCCTTCTTGTTCTCTTTTATACTGTCAATTTCTTAAATAAGCCCCATTTTATCTGATTTTAATGTGAAATTGCACATGGACCAAAATTGGCTATATATCTTCTATGGACATACCATTCCGATTTCTTGGAAGTCAAAAATTTTTTTTGTAACATGCATTTTTTATTGTTGTACTTCAAAGAATAGTACTGATATGTCTTACTAGTGAAACATACACATTACAGACAAAGTAGGATTCACTATATAAACTTCTGGGTTCAACTTAGAAGGTTCTTAGGATTGAATCCGTTTGCACTTTGAGATTACGGGTTCAACATTTAATATTCAAACAAATTAGTAATTTTCTCACACACACGTGTATGTTTCATGTCGAAAGTACTAGGCTTTGTTAACCGTTACCAAAGGCTCCATCCGCATCTGATATAGATAGCATGCCTATATGCAGGACCGCTGTACCTGTGCACTGCCCCTAGATTTTCTAAGTGCATTTACCATATTCATCGAGAACTTTGCTGTATATTTAACTGGATTGTGGGCACTAATTTTGCATTGTACAGGTAAGCCAGTATAGAGATACTCCATTTGCTGAAATTCTTAGAGAGAAATTTGGTGTGGACCTCTAGATGCAGCCCCTTGTATACCCCTATTGCTTCCTTTTAAGGTTGGCCAATCTTGAGTTGATTATACTTTTCAACATTTGATTTGCTGTGGACATATTTCTGTAATCATATTTAGGGGGTCAATTTCTTCAACTTTATATTGTAGTAGCATTCCATCTTTGCGCTTTCAGTTGTATTATACTTGTATTACTGCTTTTAGTTGTTTTACTATGTAATAAGCTTCACAGTCCTGACTTGTGGAACCACACTGGGTTTTTTGTTGTTGTTGTTGTTGTTGTTAGTTGTTATAAGCTTCACAGTGGTGCACTAGAAGTAAATAAATTGAGCTCATTTTATGTCATGGTCTACTCTGGATATAGTAAAACTGTGGCAGAAGTAAGAAGTTCTCTTCGAACGAAAATAGGCAGATTAAAAGTGAAATACTGCAATGATTTTGGTGGCGAAATTATATAATTCTTATACTTGGAATTAGTTTGGCGGAATATATAGACAGCCCCCTAAAGTTGATAGCATTTTCCTCACAGCTCCCTAAACTATACCTATGACCTTTTGAACACTTAAACTCTACCCAAAATATTTCATTTAGACACTCTTCACACAAACATTCAGCACACCAACATGCGTGCAAGTAACGCACTATGATGTGGCAAATATGCCGGTCAAACAATACCACGTGGCTTTGAGTCTAAATAAAATAAACTTTAATAAATTTTTGGACCCCACAATAAAAAATTCAATTATACATTCATCATCTTCTCTACCCGACACCAAACCCAATTACAATCTCACCATTTGAATAGTCATTATCATCATCTTCTCATTCTCTAACCATCCATTTTTCACTCACTCATCATCCATCACCTACTTTCTCCACCTATTTGCTGTCAATCCATCACATATCACACAATTTTTTCACTTTCACAATCTCAAATTTAGAATAGTGCACCCTCCACTCTCTTGCAAAGATCAATTTGAAAGCATATTCATGGGATAAACTCGACAACTTCACGTCAGCTTTAGACTTCAAGATTATATGACTTTTACAGTTACAAAGCTACTGATTGCTCAATTTATCGAAAAGAAGAATAATGTTGTGACTTACCTGGATTTTTAATTTTAACCAAATATTACTAGATCATCCTAATTATGTACTAATACTATCCTAAATTAAAAATAATGCTTTGTTTCAGTGAGGTTTCTTGATGGTTTTAGTGTGTGATGTTGAAGAAAAGTGGCTGGTAGGTGTTGTGTTTTTTGGTCAGAAGTGGTGTTGATTATAGAGATAATTGAATGCGCTGTACCTGTACTTTATCATGGATGAATCTTGGTTTGTTTTGGATGAATTAGGCGGAGATAAAGGAGGCAGTGATGGCGGCGCAGAGCAGTTGTGGCTATAGGTGACGGAGATGGTATAGTCGCAACTTTTTTTGCTCACGTAATTTAAGCAAGTGCAGTTCACGATTTGTGCCGGGTAAGCGAGCTGTGCTAACTAGGCACATTATATAGTAGGTTCAGGTGGCTCACTGGGACAAGGCAAAGTAGAGGGGGCTGTGAGGAAAATGCTGTCAACTTTAAGGGGCTGTCTATGTATTCCGCCAATTAGTTTATACGTATTCACACGTTTGCCTTCAAACATTTTCTTGAAATGAATTTTGACGACATCTTTTGGAAAGATAATCCAGATAAAGAACTGTTGAAATGTTTGCGTAGACTTTCAAATTGCTTCATATCTGATAAGGGTATTTTGATTAAGAAATTAACAAATACTGTATCAAGCTTTTAATTCAATGATTGCTAATTTGAGTTCCAATTCAAATAAGGATTAAGTACATAGGAGTATTTTCAAAAATCATCCACTAATAGTACTTCTAATTTTCGGCCTTCCGATGCATTATTGGGAAATACAAATGTCAAATATATGTAAATTTCATAATATATATTTTTGTTAAAAAGAATTTTAACAGCAAAGGGCCAAATGTACCCTGAACTATTCGATATTGCGCAGATTTACCCCTCCTTAACTCAATGGCTCATTCGTCTCCCTGTGGTTACTCCTTTGGCACAACTATACCCTTTTCGACTAACGACCTATATTTATTTGTTTTTTAACAAAGTTTTCTTAATAAATTTAATTTTGAAAAGCCAAATGTCACCAAATTGGACCCCGGCCACTGCCACATGGAATTTAATCCTCTCCCGACTAAATTTTTTTAGCGAAATAAGTTGTTTCCCACCTAAACTTGTCCCCGATTGCCATTTTCTCCTCTTAACTTTACGGGCATCCGTTGCACCCCCTTACCAACTTCTATATGATATTAGTTAGCACCTTATCCACCCCAACGCAACATTTTGTAAGAGAGTTGAAGAGACGCGCCCCTTCAATTGGCCACGTCATTTAATAGTTGATTATTAAAAAAATTAATTATTTACCCTAGTTAAAACTAAAAATAAACAAAAAGTCATTCCCTTTTACTTTCACCTGATTACACAAAATACCCGCGGAAAATTCTAACCCAATTGATCCAATCTCTGCTAAAATCCAGCCGCGAATAGAAGAATTCTAAGGTTATAATAAGTAAAAGGTATGCCGTCTTCTTATTTTTACTTCTTTTTTGTTGCTTAATCGTTTCAATTCTAGGGTTCATTTAATTTCTTGATTAGTCGATTTCTAGGGTTAAACTTTTAATTCTTGATCTGTATGTTCGTTTAGTTATAGAATTACACTTAACTTTTTTGATTTTGTGTAATAATTGTTGATATGTTGTTCGTTTAATTAGAGTTTATGTATTTAGGACTAATCTATAATTTCTTGATTAATCGATTTATCTTGTTTATGTATTATCAATTTCAGGTTAAAATATATCTTTTCTACTGGTAACTTTGAGGGTTTATCATGGCGGTTATGTGGACTTTGAGACTAATTCTTATGTTGGTAACAAATTACCTAATGTGTTCGACTTTGATATAGATAGGTTATCCTTTTTTGAGTTGAGGGATTATGTAGCTGAGTTTGGTTACAATAAAGGTGCCCAAGTAATTTATATTAAATCACCTACCAATGGTAGCTTGGTAGAAATTAAATCTGATTAGGACGTAAGCGGTATTCTTACTTGGATAGATAATGAGGATATACTTGAGGTCTTTGTAGCCCACATGATAGAACAGCCTGTGGCCCCACTTCCAATAGAATTTCCATGCCAGGGAGTGGGGGGACAATGGTGTGTCTTTTGAAAATGAGATTAGTCAAAATCTTGGGGCTGCTGAGGGGTCTTCTTTTAATGAGCCTGAAGGGTTTGAACAACCTACTTGTGGGACTGAAATTGAAGCTCCTAATGGACCCACTCCACAGCCAGATCCAACAACTGAAAGAAGTGATTTTTCTGCTGCATCTAGTGACTCTTCTAGTAGTGAAGATAACTTAGATAATGATGACCTCTTTGAAGAGGTAAATGCAGATTAATGTAGTGATGCTCATGAAGAATATAGGGAACTTAGGGAGGTGAGAAGGGCTGCTGTTAGAAAAAAGAATAAGGCTAGGGATGCAGAATCTGATTTCATACTAGGGCAAAAAGGGGTAGATATGATGAGACTGAACCTGGGTATAAGAAGAGTTTAGATAAAAAATTAGGTGGTGATGAGCCTTTTTATCCATCTGATGAGTCTGCATGCTATGAAACAGATAGTGATTAAGCTGATAATGAGTCTGAGGATCCAAAGAAAAAAAGATGTAAAAGAAAAACTAGAAAAAGAGTAATTTTTTATCCTGCTTCTAAAAAATTGTGTGGGAGACTGGTCTAGTTTTTCAGAATGTGTATCAGTTTAGGGAAGCTTTAACCTTGTATGCAATTACTGAAAAGGTTCAACTTAACAAGTATATTAATGAGAAAAAAAGGTGAGGGTGAGGTGTAAAAAACAAAAGTGTCCTTGGCTCCTCTATGCTAGCTTTGACAGTAGAACTGGTGATTTTGTGGTGACGAATTACAAGCCTGTTCATATGTGTGTCACCACTAACAAAAACAAATTCTGCAACTCAAAGTTCATAGCCAAACTATTGAAGAATGAGTTTTGAAGATGACAAAGGTCCTGGTGCTAAGTGGACTACGAAAAGGTTCATAGTTGAGTTGAGAAGACTGAGCTGTTCAACGGGATATTCAAGTTAGAGTTGAAGAAGGAGAACAAGAACAGCTGGAGTCAAAGTTTCAATCCTACCGGGAAAAGAAGAAGCGTGTGGCGATGCTGAAATAGAATGCGGTTCCTAAGTAGAAAAGGATTGGAAACTATGGCAAATTAACTTAGGTTTCAAATAAGGCAATATGGGTAAACCTTCTTTGAAACGGATTCCAAAGTAGAAAAGGAGTTATAAACTTAGTTGGATCCGGCTAAGTCAAACTCTATATATACAAGTTAATTTGGCCAGAATTGATTTACGCACTCAAGACATCTCAATAGAGCAAATCAATAACAAACAGATCGTGAGAGGCATTGTGTGCAAGAACAAAGGCTGAGCAGCAGAACCTTACGAAGGAATAGTTTCATAGTTAAGTCTGTTGTTTTAGTTTTTGTTATAGGCTATCGAGTTGTAATCTATCAGCTTGTTAAGAAGCATTTAGTAGAGTTACTCTTTGGTGAAGTAGAGTCAACCTGACAAGCTAATGTGTGGCTTGGAAGGTTCTAGGTACTAGGGAGGTCTAGTTCCTTGATTGTATTACGTAGTAGTCTAAAACTTGATCGGTTTTCCTTTAGTGGAAGGTTGAAATCCCAAGAGTTTGGGTCGTGGTTTTTGATCCCTTGAGCAAAGATTTTTCCACGTAAAAATCTCTTTGTTATTTATGTTTCTGCATTAAGTTTAAGTTTCAGAGATAGGTGAAACTTGCAAGGAACCTGGTTCTTTGTAAGTTAGGCGATATAAGTTAAAGGCACGTTTTAGGAATTTAAAAATCACGGAAGGACACTATTCACCCCCCTCTAGTGTCTTACATAGGTGCACCAAGTGCAACAAGTGCTATCAGAGCAGGTTCTCTTGAATAAAGATTAAAATCTTGAGAAGGATTTGAACAATGAGTGCACCCCCAATCATAACCGAAGGACAATCTGTCAACAGGCCTCCTCAGTTCAATGGCCAATATTATGGATGGTGGAAAGGCAGGATGGAGGATATCATTCAAGCTGAAGACTTTCAGCTATGGATCATTACTAAGGATGGACCTCTTATTCCTAGCAAAACTGTTGGACAGCCACCCAATCAACAAACTGTTCCCAAAGAGATATCGGAGTATACTAATGCTGATTTTAAGATGGTTGAGAAGAATGCCAAAGCTAAGAGGCTCATCATATGTGGACTTGGCCCTGATGAATACAGTAGAGCTTCCTCATACAAGACTGCCAAAGAAATTTGGGATGCTCTACAAATTGCTCTTGAAGGAACCTCACGAGTACATAAGTCAAGGATCTAGATGCTGAAGAGAAAGTTCGAGTTATTTGCTATGGGAGAATCTGAGTCTATCCAGGACATGATGACTAGGTTCACAATCATAACGAATGAGATGAAGTCTCTGGGTATGACTCTGACCAATGAAGATTTAGTAGAAAAGATTATCAGAATTCTATCTGATTCATGGGAATCAAAAGTTACAGCTATCATTGAGTCAAAAGAACTTGATAAGATTGAGTTGGATGAACTTGTTGGTAGTCTGAAAACCCATGAACTGATGAAACAGTCAAGAATCAAGGTGGAACCTAAGAAACAGAAGAACCTAGCTCTTAAGGCGACTGGAGGTTCTAAGTATGAAGTTTCTGAAAATGAGATGGCTTTGGTCGATGCTGTAAGAAAGTCCTTAAGTCTTGAGAAAAGAAGAACCAGAGCTACTCCTACTAAGAACAACATAGTTGATAATTCGGACTACTCAGGATGTTTCAAGTGTAACAAGAAAGATCATGCCATAAAGTACTGCCCGTTATGGGATATTGAGTGGAAAAAGTCTGGGGCTATAAAGGAGAATGAACCTAAGAAGACCAAACGTCCACCTAACTTCAAAGCATTAAGGAGAAACAAGAAAGAGGCCTTCTATGCAACATGGGGACCTTCTGAAAGCGAAAGTGATGAAGAAGAAGAAGATCTGGAAGATGACTCTCTATTGGCTCTGATGGATGATGATGAACCTTCTACTGACGATTCCACCTGAGGTAAGTCTCAATGAACTGAAAACTAGACTTAATACCTGTTCCCCTAGGGAATTAAATTTGCTTGCTCTGACTTTAATTGAAGGAATTGAAAATTTGAGGACTGAGAAGGAACTAGTACTTTCTGAGAAGGACCAACTAATTCCAGTTGTGTCTGATTTTTCAATGAAAAATAAAAACTTGGAAAAAGCTAAAACTGATCTTAAAAAGGAATTAACTGCAAGTGAAGCTCAAGTTTTGGAACTAAAACAGAAAGTCTCAGCTCTTGAATTTGAAGGTCAACAATTAAAGGAACAGGTGGTTAGTGAGCAAAAGAAAGTTTCTGCAATCGAACTTGAAAATCAAAAACTGAAAGAGGTGTCTGGTAAGCAAGGAGTTAGTGAGGCTCAAATCAACCTTGAAGCTGAGCTTGAAAAGAAAAACTAGGTTTTAAATCAGGAAACTGAGAAGAACCGAGTTCTTCAGGAAAAGGTTGAAAAAGCTAACTCTGAGCTCACCAAACTCACTAAATGGAACAAGTTTTCTGAAGCTTTGAATTGGTTGCATGAAAATCATAATAGAGGTTGGTCTAGGACATAGGAAACCTTTACCTGCTTGGAACCCTAACAGTAAATATGTACGACTTCCTTGCAACAAACTCTGCTTCTTGTGTGGAAAGATTGGTCATATTAAGAATGAATGCAGTGTTGCTAAAATTGTAGTGAAAAAGAATAAAAAGTTAGTTTTACCTTATTGGGCTAGAAAAGATCTGATTCATCTATTCTAT
Organism: Petunia x hybrida; assembly: GCA_037355625.1. Lineage (NCBI taxonomy): Eukaryota > Viridiplantae > Streptophyta > Magnoliopsida > Solanales > Solanaceae > Petunia > Petunia x hybrida. The sequence goes on from JBBBVM010000669.1 coordinate 1,020,760, forward strand.
AACAAAAAGGGACCCAAGCTAGTCTGGGTTCCTGTACTAACCCTTGAGTTTCTTTTGCAGGCTGGAGTGAGATGGAACAAGCCAAGTTGGATTCTTGATAGTGGGTGTTCCAGACACATGACAGGAGATAGAAGAAACTTTCTCTCACTCGAAGCATTTCAAGGGGGTAGTGTGGCTTTCGGAGGAGGCAAGAGCGGTGAAATCGTTGGTATTGGAAAAGTTGGCAGATCCCTCAATCATGCCATTGACAATGTACTCTGTGTGGATGGATTGAGGCACAATCTTCTAAGTATCTCTCAACTATGTGATAGAGGAAATCTAGTGAGTTTCACATCAGTATGTTGCATTGTAAAGAACATGCAGACTGGTGACGTGATAATGGAAGGGAAATGAGCAAATAATGTGTACAAGGCTACATTAGGTTCTCTTCCTGAGAATAACTTGACTTGTCTGAATGTGCTGGAGAATGATAATCAGTTGTGGCATAAGAGATTAGGACATGCAAGCTTGACTCAGTTTAATAAGATGGTGTCAAAGCACCTGGTTCGTGGAATGCCAAGCAAGAGGTTCAATGACATCAAGATTTGTGATGCGTGTGTGGGGGGAAACATGTAAGATCTTCATTCAAGTCAAAGAAAGTGGTTAGTACTTCCAAACCACTTGAGCTGGTTCACATGGACTTGTGTGGACCAATGAGGGTGAGGAGCAGAGGAGGTAAGAGGTTCGTAATGGTAATTGTTGATGACTACTCCAGATACACATGGACCCTATTCCTCAGATCTAAGGATGAAGCATATGATATGTTCGAGGATTGGGTCAGAGTTAATCAGAAGAAACTGGGGTGTCAACTGGTAAGTATCAGGTCCGACCATGGGACAGAGTTTGAGAATGCTAAGTTTGCCGAGTATTGTAACAAACATGGTGTGGATCACAACTTCTCTGCACCAAGGACCCCTCAGCAGAATGGTGTTGTTGGAAGGAAGAACAGGTCCTTAAAGCACATGGCTAGAACTATGTTGTTGTCAAGCGGTCTGTGAAAGAGCTTCTGGGCAGAAGCAGTCAACACCGCTTGCTACTTACTGAATCGTTGTTCTATTCGTCCTTTATTAGAGAAAAATCCCTATGAGCTGATTAGAGGCAGAAAACCTAATATTGCACATCTCAGAGATTTTGGGTGCAAGTGTTTCGTGCATAACAATGGGAAAGAACCTCTAGGGAAGTTTGATGCTAGAAGCGATGAGGCCATCTTTTTGGGATATTTTTCACAAAGTAAAGCTTATAAAGTGTTCAACAAGAGGACCATGACTATAGAAGAAAGTGTGCACGTGGTATTTGATGAATCTGAAGCTGTTGCAAACAGACATGAAGATGATGATCAGGAGATTGGTCTTGCGAGTGATGAACCTGCTGAAGACCCTGAGAATCTGAATGAGGACAAAAATAATCATGGGCATAAGGATCAGACTCAGGGGGAACTAGAAGGAAATCTGACAGGGGGAATTGAAGAGCAAGATAAAGACGACTTGGATGGCTCAGCTCCTCCTGGAAATACTACTCAGCAGATTCAACCTAAACCTTGGAGATATCAAAGTTCTCATCCACTGGAGAACCTTATATCTGATTTGAATACTGGAATTGTTACTAGAAGAGCTTTAAAGAACTTCTGTGCATTCTTTGCGTTTCTGTCCTCAATAGAACCTAAGAATGTACGAGAAGCACTTGAGGATCCAGATTGGGTGATTGCTATGCAAGAGGAACTTCATCAGTTTGAACGAAGTAAGGTATGGCACCTGGTCCCTCGACCAGTGGACAGGTCCATCATTGGTACTAAATGAGTCTTTAGAAACAAGCTGGATGAACATGGCATAGTAACAAGGAACAAGGCAAGATTGGTGGTTCAAGGTTACAGTCAAGAAGAAGGAATCGATTATGATGAAACCTTTGCACCTGTTGCTAGAATGGAAGCCATTAGAATGCTAATTATCTTTGCAGCTTACATGGAGTTTAAGCTGTACCAGATGGACGTGAAGAGTGCATTCCTTAATGGTTCTCTAAATGAAGAGGTGTACGTGGTTCAACCACCTGGTTTTGAGAGTACAGAGTTTCCTGATCATATCTACAAACTGGACAAGGCACTATATGGGCTGAAACAGGCTCCTAGAGCTTGGTCTGAATGATTGTCTGGGTTCTTATTGAAGAATGGTTTTACAAGGGGTAAAATAGACAATACTTTGTTCTTAAGGAAGAAAGCCAAGGACCTGCTAATTGTTCAAGTATATGTAGACGATATTATTTTTGGAGCTACTAATGAGAACCTTTGCAAGGAATTTGCAGACCTGATGGGAAGTGAATTTGAGATGAGTATGATGGGTGAGCTGAATTTCTTCTTAGGCTTACAAATCAAGCAAACTCAGGAAGGCACAATGATCCATCAGCAAAAGTACATCAAAGAGTTTTTAAGGCAGTATGATATAAAGTCTGGTAAGGATATGAACACACCCATTGCTCCTAGAATGAAGATAGATCTGGATGAACCTGGTGCTTCAATTGATGAAACCAAGTACAAACGGATGATTGGTTCTTTGCTGTATTTAGCTGCAAGTCGTCCAGACATTGTTTATAGTGTGGGGTTGTGTGCAAGGTTTCAGTCAAAACCAAAAGAGTTACACTTAACTGCAGTCAAGAGAATCTTGAGATATTTGAAAGGAACTCAAGATCTTGGTTTATGGTACCCAAAAGGTGGAAGTTTTGATCTAATTGGCTATGCTGATGCTGACTATGCTGGTCACTTGGTTGATAGGAAAAGTACATCTGGGATAGCACACTTCTAGGTCCTTGTTTAGTTTCATGGGCTACGAAGAAGCAAAATTCAGTGGCATTATCCACAGCTGAGGCTGAATATGTAGCAGCTGCTCTATGTTGTTCACAACTTTTATGGATCAATCAGCAGCTGGAGAACGTTGGAATCAAGTGTGGACCGGTTCCAATCTTTTGTGACAATACCAATGCAGTCAATATAGCCAAGAACCCGGTCCAGCATAAGAGAACAAAGCATATTGATATTAGGCATCACTTTTTAAGGGACAATGTTGAAAAAGGCCTAATTACCATTAATTTTTGCAGGATTGAGGATCAAATTATCTTCACTAAGGCAATGAACAAGGTACAATTTGAAAAGAACAGGCTTGAGTTAGGGATGACCAAGATACACTGAACGAGCCAGCACCTGCTTCACCCAATGATTTGCTAGAGAAGTTTCCTTGTTTTACGTAGCTTAACTTTGTTTAGTTGATTCTATAAATGAAACTTAATTGTTTTGCTTACTAACCTGTATGGAACCTGTTTTCATGACTTAGATGCTGGAAAAATTTTGAATAAAGGATATCATTGAAGAACCTTGTGCATGGACATTCAGGTACACATTCTATTTTACTTACTGAGTATAATACTTGTCATACGTGGCCAATCTGTTACCAATTATCCTCACATGGTGGCAGATTAGTGGTAGGTGTTTCAAATTCAAATTCATTGAACCCGCTGGTGTCAGCTCCTAGACGTAATAATGTTCTAACAGCTTTTTCATATCCCATCACCCATTCTTCTTCCCGGTACAACCTATAACCTTCTCTATTTCATTAAGCATTATCTATCGGTGTAAAAGACTAAAATTCTCTCTAAACAATTTCTCTCATTCACTCTCTAAGAAAAACTCAAAACACTCTGTAACAATGTCGACTGGTTCTAAAATTGACTCACATCCCTCCTCACCTAAACCCAAAACTTCTAAACTGAATCAAAAGGCTAAGCAACTGGCTGCAAGTCGCTCCGTAGTGGTGGCGAAAAAGTAAGCAAAATTGAGGCAGAAGAAGTTGGAGGAGGCAACTAGCAAGGGGGAAAGTGTTTCAGTGACTGGTACGGAAGAAGGGGTGGAAACTGTTCAAGAAAGTGTTCAAGAAACTGAAAAGGTAAACCCTAGTTCTCCTACTGGTACTGTTATTGTAGAAACTAGTTTACCTTCTTAGCCTGTAGATTTAGGAAAGGAAATAGTGGCTGAAGTTAGCGTAAATGAGAGGGAGGTAGGAGAAAATCTTTAAAAAGAAAAGTCTGTTAATACAGGGGTTGATCTAGTTGAGAAAGACGCTGAAAAAACCATCGAGGAACCACTTCCTACGACAGTTCCTGTGGTTGAAAAGCCCAGTAGTGATAGAGGAGAAGAAAAATCTGCTGAACCTACCAAGAAACCTGAGAAAGAACCTGGTTCGCTCTCTGGTTCTGTGGCAGGTGATGAAGCAGATCTAAGGGAGATTGATGATTATGTGGAAGAGAATGTAGAGGGTGTAGGTTTACTGAACCTTTGAATGCTGTGTTTCCTGAGGCTAATCCAACTCCTCAAGCTAGTGAAGGTTCCTCCAGTGAAACTGATGTTGTGGTGGTGGAGGAACAGAGGAGATCGGGTAAAAGGCATGTGATTCAGGAACAGGGAAAAACTATGAAGAAACAAAGGTTGGAAAAAGGAGGAGAATTTGTGTGTAGTTCTAAAATTGGAAGTTCTGGTGATTGTCATACCCGATTTAGGACTCAACACGAGGCTAGTCGGGTTTCAGATTTGACTGGGTGAACTCATTTGAGTTAAGGTTTTGGAGTCACCACCTAATATAGTTTCTAAGGCATATTAGGTCACCTAAGTGTCTAGAGTTAAGTTCAAAAGCTCTACTAGTCTATTTCAGAGATTCAGTATGGTAAGAAGTCCAAGTGACTCAGAGAAGAAGGTGTTAGGCACTTCCCCGAGTCCCACCAAAAGGTGGTTACCGTCTGAGTCTTAATTTTGGGATGTAAGCAATGTCTATTATCATATGAATACTACCTTGGATTTAACATTTAAACTAAGATATATCATGCTCGTACATATACAAACAACTTTCATGTTCGGCCTAGGTTTAAGCCTAATCGCGTCTATGGCCTCTAATGTCAAAGCTTAATCGTATACAAAGGTTACCATATAAATGGGTATTCTAATTTGACTCACAGATGATGTAATCATACGTTTTTAAAAAAATGAGCATTTGCACAAGTAATTGGTTTTGTAATTAATTTTGGTCTTAACAAAGAACCGAAAGGAGTTTGTTTTAAAATAAAATGTTGGCTCATTTAGGGTCGGTGTGACTCATCGTTAATTGTCGAGCCCTAACCTTAATGGCCTTTTTGGTGTTGGGGTTAGATTTTAGAAATGTATGTATGTATATATATATATATATATATATATATGGATAAATGAGGTTGTTTTCGAAAGATGAGTTCACGGAAGCACACAAGAGCAAATAAGGGCTGTCGCACATAATAGTACTATGTATATAGGTATAGACATGCAATTATATGTCCTAAGTGATAGTTGTAACTTTAGGAAAACCATTTTAAGTGTACAAGTTACCCCAAAACTTTATACACCCCTATACACTATTAGATTAGTGTATAGGAGTATTTTAAGTGGTGAAAAATAGTTTATGCACATAAAAAGGGCCTTTTTTGAAAATACTTTTGAGCCCAGGTTATTTATGCAAAAAGGGGCGATTGCGATTTTACCCAAACAGTTCGAGATAGATACGAATGACATAAAACAGCCCCTGTTCAAATTTCACTTTCAGATTTTAAAAAAATGCATCGATGTTCTCTTTTGGTTAAAATCTGTCCAAAGATATGTTAACTGTACAAAACTAAAAAACTGTGAACATCCTGTTATGATTTTATAGGCATGACAAAGAGATTAGTCCTAGTATGATGCAACACATAAGAGGAGGGTTAGGAATTGGCCCCTGATAGCCATAATAAAGTCGAATGACTGCTTTCCTGTATTAGCATAAGTACAAACAGGGTCCTAATCAAATTTACATAGAAAGGGGCAGTCTCTAAGGGGAACAACATAGTCTTAGGTTCTAAAGTCTCTCATTCAAAAGTTTTTAAGATTAAAATTAAGTAAACAGCCAGGAACTCATAGCATCAGTATACCAATCCCAGAATCAACTTAAAAGAGTCCAAACCCTGACTCTTTCAAGTCTCAAAGAGCCCTCTGTAATTACAAGATCAGAGCTTGGCCAATTAAAGCCTCTCTAATAGCCTGCAAACACAAGATTAGCAAGGGGAAGGGAATGGGAAAGACCTGAGTTTAAGGTCTGTGTCCAATGCAGAGGACTGGACCTGGGCCTTACAAAAAGATAAGCAGGACCCCTATTGAATCCCTGGACTGAACAGGGCTAAGATACTTGGTAGAAGAGACAGAACTCAGTCATCCAGTAATTCTTAGTAATCACAAGCATATTACGCTCACTAATTCAGTCAAACATAGACAGAAGGGATAATATGCAGGCAAGTTGTAATTACAACAGAGAAGCAGACAAGTAGCAAAACAAGGCACAACAGGTGTGAAGTATATGCAACAATGTTTAACAGTAAAGATATACCTTTAGAGCAGCAGTATTTGAACAAACAAGCAGGGTGTAGATGATGCTAAATGCCCTCAGAGAGAGAATCCAATAGAGAGAAGGTGCAGGGTCCTTGCAATAGATTGTGTATGCTTGTGTGTGGTGTGCTTTAGGTGTTTTTAATGCCTAAGCTCTGTGCAAAGAATGAGGGAATATCCAGTTTAAATAGGTGTGAGTTTAGTACAAACGGCAGGAAATAAATGAGGCAAGAAATAACTTTTCCAGAATCAAAGAGATGTCATTAGGTGTCCTTCCCAACAATAGATCAATCTGGAACCCTAACATTACGGTTAGTGAGAATTTAAGCAGACAGGATCCCTCCCCTTTTGTTAATAACAAAGTCTAAATTCAAAAATTAGTAAATGTATCAGAATTATTCTGAGTCAAATTAGATTTGGAATCCCCTTGATTATGTTAACAGATTCCCTTGAACCCCAATGGATACTATATCAATTATCACAACTATTTTCCATTCAAAAACCAATCAAAAGCCAATTACATATATTGAATTAGACCCATTGACCCTCCTCTGATTATAAGACCGGATTCCAAACAAGCAAATCATACAATTGTATATTTTGAAAAACTTAAAAGATTAAGTTCAACACAAAACAAAGTGGATGAACTATCAGGGGTACTAAGGTTTGAACAGAATATCATAGAACAAACTGAGAACAAAGCAAATTTAGTCATGCAAGCTTTTCAAAATAGAGTTTCAACCTAAATCAACGAATTAATTAGGCAATCGAATGAATTAAACTTGACTGGTTAAACCATGCTCATTAATCAATTAATCATGTTAAGGCACAGAACAACGAGTTAAAATTAGGTAGAGGTGTCGCATAACAGTCTGTGAATTAAGAAAAAGGACGAGGTTACCTGTCTATAATTCGAGTCGGGTCAATTTTAACCCGCTTTAATCGCGTAAACCTGAGGGTTTCCCCTCAGTGAATCACATCAAACAATGTTTACCGAGTTTCGCCGATGGAGTTGACCGGAATCGGCCTTTGGCAGTGGCGATTCAACTGACCTAGCGTTAAACTTCCTCTCGCCCAAACCCCATCGAAAGTGTGTGGGGTTTGTCGCGGACAACGAGGGGAGTCTAAAGACACCATTCCCCCCAATTTTCTCCGGCTCAAATGGCCAGAAAAGTCATCGACAGAAAGGGGGATCGAGATCGCCAAGAGAGAGAGAGAGTGTCTGGTCGAGGGTGTGGGAAAAAAATGAGAAATGTTTTGGGGGTTTTGGGGTGTAGAAACAAAGGGACGTGGATCACCTACGTAGACAATCAGATCGATCCGCGTAGGCGTGACATGTAAAATAATGGGCTGATGTGTAATGTATGATGTGTAATATACATATATATATGTATTGATGTATATGTACTGTATATTTGGTGTATAAATAGGTATAAAAATAGTGTAAAGTGGACTAAAAAATATAAAAAAATTAAGAAATTAATTTTAAAGTGTTAGAAAGGCTAAAATGCATAAAAGTTATAATTTTGAGGCTTAAAACAATTTTGAATGATTTTGTCAAAAATAGAGCCAGTTGTAAAAATAGTTATGGTTTGAAACGATGTTTTTGAAAATGGTCTTAATTACCGGATATTATGAGAAGGTAATTTTAAAGATAATAGACGAGGTGGGAATGGAATATACAAGTCTGTGGATATCAAAAACGGTTGATTTTGAAAATAGGAGGGACAAAATTGGGTGTCAACAGCTGCCCCTCTTTGCCCGGGGATGATGAAAGAGTCTTCGGGCAAAGATGTTGACAGTGCGGACAGTTTTGTCATGACCATGGAAGAGCCTATGACTTTAAAGGATGTAGGGTGTCAAGCCGAGATGTTTGCTTTGCTTGAGGTGCGTCTCCTGCAATGAAAAATATTTTTACAATATAATGTGCATATATAAAACGTACCTTCCTTCCTAGCTGGATTGTCTTTCCAGGATCATTGCAATATGAGATTGTGTGAGTCTTTTGCTGTCAAATGTTAGGTTCGACATTGGGTTGTATGCCCTCCATCGGTGCATTGAGCTGTGTACCCACCGCAAAGAAAAAAGAATAAAATGACAAATCAGTATTGGGTTGTGTACCCTCAACCGACGCTTCGGGCCGTGTACCCTCAGCTAATTTAAAAAATAAATCGATATTGGGCTGTGTACCCTCAATCGACACCTCGGATTGTGTGCCCTTGGCTAATTTAAAATGACAAATCGATATCGGGCTGTGTACCCTCAATCGACACCTCGGGTTGTGTGCCCTTGGCTAATTTAAAAAACAAATCGATATCGGGCCGTGTACCCTCAATCGACACCTCGGGTTGTCTGCCCTCGGCTAATTTAAAATGACAAATCAATATCAGGCTGTGTACCCTCAATCGACGCCTCAGGTAGTGTGCCCTTAGCTAATTTAAAATGACAAATCGATATCGGGCTGTGTACCCTCAATCGACGCCTCGGGTTGTGTGCCCTCGGCTAATTTGAAATGACAAATCGATATCGGGCTGTGTACCCTCAATCGACGCCTCTGGTTGTGTGCCCTCGGCTAATTTAAAATGACAAATCGATATCGGGCTGTGTTCCCTCAATCGACGCCTCGGGTTGTGTGCCATCGGCTAATTTAAAATTACAAATCAATATCGGGCTGTGTACCCTCAATCGACGCCTCGGTTTTTGTGCCCTCGGCTAATTTAAAATGACAAATCAATATCGAGCTGTGTACCCTCAATCGACGCCTTGGGTTGTGTGCCCTCGTCTAATTTAAAATGACAAATTGATATCGGGCTGTGTACCCTCAATCAACACCTCGAATTGTGTGCCCTCAGCTAATTTAAAATGACAAATCGATATCGAGCTGTGTACCCTCAATCGACGCTTCGGGTTGTATGCCTTGGGCTAATTTAAAATGACAAATCGATATCGAGCTGGGTACCCTCAATCGACGCCTCGGGTTGTGTGCCCTTGGCTAATTTAAAATGACAAATCGATATCGGGCTGTGTACCCTCAATCGACTGCCACGGGTTGTGTTCCCTCGGCTAATGTAAAGTGATAAATCGATATCGGACTGTATACCCTCAATCGAAGCCTCGGGTTGTGCGCCCTTGGCAAATTTAAAATGTCAAATCGATATCGGGCTGTGTACTCTCAATCAACGCCTCGGGTTGTGTGCCTTGGCTAATTTAAAATGACAAATTTATATCAGGCTGTGTACCCTCAATCGACACCTCGGGTTGTGTGCCCTTGGCTAATTTAAAATGACAAATCGATATCGGACTGTGTACCCTCAATCGACGCCTCGGGTTGTGTGCCCTTGGCTAATTTAAAATGACAAATCTTTGCTGAGGATTATGTTTGTTGTGTATTGCTGAGTTAGGTGTCTTTCGTGCCTGCATCTAAAGAAATATTGGTGAGTTGTACGGGGGTTTGGTTTGTGCATTCTCTGCTTTTTTCGCGCTCGCTGTCCATGAGCGCCAGGATCTTGGCTGAGCTGATAGGGATATGTATAAAATAGTGTATGGTGCAAATGATTTTGGAAAGAATGGAATAAAGTTTTTGTAAGAAAAGAAAATGTAAAAAAATATTTTTATCCCATTGAGTCACAAGTCGCGTTGTATAAAGCCACAGTGGTCAGTCCTTCACGCCTGTTCCAAATAAATTTTGAGGACGCCTTCAAAATTCTGTCCCAGTTTACATTTTAAAATTTTTGAGAGGTCCTCAAAAATTTCTGCCCCAGTGTCAACTATGTCTGTCCTTTAGGAATTTTTGAGAGTTCCTCAAAAATTCTGCCCCAGTGTCAACTATGTCTGTCCTTTAGGAATTTTTGAGAGTTCCTCAAAATTCTGCCCCAGTGTTCGTTTTGTGGGGAAAATAAAGTTTTTGTATTTGTGCGACCGAACCTTGAATAGGTTGCCTACGTATCCCACTTGGGGAATCAGGTCGTGACGTAGGTTAGATTACATAATGTGCTGCAAAAATGGGGGAGTTCCTAATCAATGTGAATCCCTATACATAATATCTCTTGACAACGTCTGAGTTGATTGGTTTTGGCCAGACTTCTCCATCCATATCTGCCAGTATCAATGCTCCTCCATTCAGAACTCTGTGAACCATGTATGGTCCCTGCCAGTTCGGTGCAAACTTGCCCTTTGCTTCTTCTTGATTTGGGAATATTTTCTTCAGCACTAGTTGCCAGGTTCAAAGGATCTCTCTCGAACTTTCTTGCTGAATGCTTTGGCCATCCTTCTCTGATATAATTGCCTACGACATATTGCATTCAATCTTTTGCCGTCGATGAGGGCTAGCTGCTCTATTCTCCCTTTGATCCAGTCGGCGTCTTTCAATTGCATCTCTTGGATGATTCTCAAAGATGGTATCTCCACCTCTACGGGTATCACTGCTTCAGTGCCATATACCAGCAAATAAGGAGTAGCCCCTGTTGATGTTCTCATTGTAGTGCGGTATCCTAACAGAGCATAGGGTAGATTCTAGTGCCATTGCTTTGAAGTGCCCGTCATCTTACGCAATATTCTCTTGATGTTCTTATTGGCCGCCTCGACTGCTCCATTCATTTGAGGCCTATATCCGGTGGAGTTGTGATGCTTGATATTGAAGACCTCACAGGTTGCTTTCATTAGGTCACTGTTGAGGTTGGACCCATTGTCAGTGACGATGGATTCAGGGATACCAAATCGACAGATCATCTTATCACGGACAAAGTTCGACACCACCTTCTTTGTTACTGACTTGTATGATGCGGCTTCCACCTATTTGGTAACATAGTCAATGGCTACTAATATGAAACGATGTCCATTGGAAGCAGCTGGCTCGATAGGTTTTATGACATCCATTCCCCAGGCGGCGAAAGGCCAAGGCGATCCCATAATGTTCAACTCGTTGGGAGGCACTCGAATCATATCCCCATGGACTTGGCATTGATGGCATTTTCTCGTGTGCTTTATGCAGTCATGTTCCATTATCATCCAGAAATAGCCAGCCCTCAAGATCTTCTTTGCAAGTACAAAACCATTCATGTGTGGGCCACAGGCCCCAGAGTGTACCTCTTCTAACAATTTGGCAGCTTCTTTTGCGTCTAAACATCTCAACAAACCCAGGTCGGGTGTCCTTTAGTACAAAACCTCTCCATTCAGAAAGAAACTGTTCGATAATCTCCTCAGTGTCTTCTTTTGGAGACTTGTTGCATCCTTTGGGTAACTACCATCTTTGAGAAACCCTTTGATGTAGTAGAACCAAGGCTGTCCGTCTGACTCCTCCTCCACGTAATAGCAGTAAGCTGGTTGCTTTCTTATCGTCACGAGTATTGGGTCGATGAAGTTCTCGTCCGGATGTTTGATCATGGAAGATATGGTAGCTAAAGCATCCGCGAACCCATTTTGCAATCTAGGTACATGCTGGAACTCTATCTTGGTGAATCTTTGCTTTAACTCCTTTATGCACTCCAGGTATGGTAGTATCTTGGAGTTTTTCGCTGTCCATTCCCCTCGAACTTGATGAATCAGTAAGTCAGAATCTCCGATTGCCAGCAATTCTTGTATGCTCATATCCACTGCCAACCTAAGACCCAAGATGCAGGCCTCATACTCCACCATGTTGTTGGTGCAAGGGAACCTTAGTTTGGCCATGACAGGATAGTGTCGTCCAGTCTCGGAGACTAATACCGCTCCAATGCCGACTCCTTTGAAATTGACCGCCCCATCGAAGAATAGCCTCCAACCATCATATTCTTCGGTGATCTCTTCTTCTACTGAACATGACTTTTTCGTCAGGGAAGTAGGTGTGCAAGGCTCATAGTCATCTCCCACCGGGTTCTCAGACATATGATCAGCCAAGGTTTGAGCTTTCACCGCCTTTTGAGTGACAAAAGTGATGTCAAACTTGCTGAGCAGCATTTGCCATTTAGCCAGCTTTCCAGTAGGCATTGGTTTTTGGAAAATGTACTTGAGAGGGTCCATTCTCGATATCAGCAATGTTGTGTAGGATGTCAGGTAGTGTCTCAACTTTTGTGCTATCCATGTCAGTGCACAACATGTGCGCTCCAGCAATGTGTACTTGGCTTCATAAGGAGTGAACTTCTTGCTTAGATAGTATATGGCTTGCTCCTTTCTCCCAGTCGAATCATGCTGTCCCAATACACAACCAAAGGCCGAGTCCACCACGGACAGATACAAGATCAAAGGTCGCCCAGGCTCAGGTGGAACCAGCACGGGCGGGCACCACAAGTATTCCTTGATCCGATCAAAGGCCTTTTGGCAATCTTCCATCCACTCGATCACCACGTCTTTCTTCAGCAACTTGATGATTGGCTCACAGATGATGGTGGATTGTGCTATGAAACGGCTGATGTAATTGAGCCTTCCTAAGAAACTCATAACCTCTTTCTTGCTTCTTGGGGGTGACAATTCTTTGATGGCTTTGATCTTGGACGGATCCAAATCGATACCCCTCCTACTGAAGATGAAACCTAAGAGCTTCCCTGCTGGGACACCAAATGCACTATTTTGCCGAGAGTTAACTTCAGATTGTATTTTTACAAGCGGTCGAAGAACTTGCGCAAGTTGTCAAGATGCTCCGAACTCTTCTTTCATTTGATGATCACGTCATCCACATAGACTTCAATCTCCTTGTGCATTAAGTCATGGAACATAGTTGTCATAGCTCTCATGTAAGTGGCCCCATCATTGTTTAGCCCAACTAGCATGACTTTGTAGCAGTAAGTCCCCCGGGATGTGGTGAAAGCTGTCTTCTCGGCATCCTCTTCATCCATGAGCACTTGATGATAACCTGGCGAAACAGTTTACGAAGGATTGTAGTTCGTGCTTTGCACAATTGTCAATCATGATATGTATGATTGGTAGGAGGAAAATCATCCTTTGGACTTGCTCTATTTAGATCTCTGTAGTCCACACAAACTCGGAGTTTCCCATCTTTCTTCGGCACTGGGACAATGTTAGCCAACCATGTTGGATACTTGATTGTTTTCAGAATTCCCACACTGAGCTGCTTAGTCACTTCTTCACCATTCTTCAACAGAACCGATGACTTGAAGGTTCGGGCCTTTTGTTTGACTGGCGGAAAATCTGGATTGATAGGTAATTTGTGAGCTAACACATCCGGGCTTATGCTGGTCATGTCATCGTATGACCAGGCGAATACATCCTCATATTCTTTGAGAAACTCAGTGTATTGCTTTTTGTCCTCAGCATTGAGGTGTACACTAATCCTTGTCTCTTTAACAATTTCCTCATCTCCTAAGTTTATCACTTCAGTCTCCTCAAGGTTTGGCTTAGGTTTGCTTTCAAATCTTTCATATTCTTCTTGCGTGGTCTCATCAAAATCATCATAATCAGCTCTAGCTTCTCCAAGTTCCATTGTTTCATTACACGTTGTGATTTTGGACTCAATGGGATTATTAATGTGAGAGCTAAAGTAAAATATTGCAAAATTAAAAGATTAAAGCAAAAATTAAACAGGAAATTGTGCGATGTTTTATTTATGAATCATTGCAAAACAAAGTTTGTAGGGAGACATATGCAATAGAAAAGAGAAATGCAAACTCCACGACTCAGGTCAGGTTTTATTTTGGAAAGCATAAGAAATAAATTTTGATCCCCTCAGCTCTACCAAGGTCCACGGTAAGCTCGGGCCAGTTGCTGGTCCAGTTGTTCAATGCCGCTCCAGATCCAGCCTTTGTCAGCCAGGAGGTTCAACATGTTCATCCAGGATCACACAGTAGTCTTCATCAGCTATGAACAGATTTTGCATTCCTGCCAGCAGATCCTCTTCAGCATCAGCTACTTTCGGCTCCACTCCTTGTGCTGCGGACACCTCCCTTTTTTGACCATCCAAGTATCCAGCCGAGACGAAGATATGCAGGAGAGTTTTAGTGCTTTTCTTATAGAACTTGAAATCCATTGACGCTTCTTCCATGCTCTTTTCATAAGTCACGACATACCCTATGCCAGCCTTCTCGTTCTCGGGCCTCATCACACTTCTGATTGGCTCGACCATGCCCTCCAAATTCTTGCCCAAACCTTTGCATAGTCCATAGCCTTGCTTGATCATGATGCCTATAACCCAGTCTCCAGGCCACTTTGCAGGTTGTGGAAGCACGTATGGCTCTTCGATCACTACCTCGATAGGTTCCAGTGCTTTGGGTATCCACACTTGCTTTCCTTTTGTTTCTTCAGAGATGCGTTTCCAATTGGGGCGAGCACTGGGTGCGTACATCGACCGCTTCTCAGTCTTAGCTGGTAGGGTCTCATGAAATTCGCGTGAGGGCACCCCCCAATCAGATATGACTGGCTCCCAGACCAAATTCCTCCCTTCATAGCCTTTGCCTCGGTTATCCCAGTAGGCGCTATAAAAGTTCCTCTTATTTTCTTCAACCCTAGGTGGTGTGTTGACCAACTTGGGAGCGAAATGTGCAGTATACCCCCTTTGGATCGTGTCTGTAGGATTCCAACTCGGGTTGTAATTCTTGCGACGTCCTCCTCGAGTGTCTTGCACTGCTCCCACGAGTCTACAGTATAGAATGTATGTCCACCAGGAATATTTCCTTCAATGGCTGGTATGGTTTGTTCATTGTGGTCCTATTCGAACTTCACGGTTTGATGCAATGTAGAAGGCACTGCACCAGCCATATGGATCCAGGGCCTCCGTAGTAGCAGATTGTAGGAAGTGGAGATATCCATGACATCGAACTCAGCAGTGAACTCCACAGGGCCAACCATGATAGTCAAGTCAATCTCCCCAATGGTGCTTCTTTGTGACCCATCGAATGCCTTCACCTTCATGTCGCTTTCCCTTATCTTGCTTTGGTCAATTCCCATTCTCTTCAGAGTGATGAATGGGCATGTGTTCAGACCAGAACCTCCGTCGATCAGAACTCTTCCCATGAACCAGTCTTTGCATTTGACAGTGATGTGCAAAGCTTTGTTGTGATTCAATCCTTCAGGTGGTAGCTCATCTCCCTGAAAAGCAATTCGGTCGGCCTCTATGACTTGTCCCACTATGCTAGCCAGGTGTTCCACTGAAGTGTCCACCGGAACATGTGCCTCGTCCAACACCTTCATCAAAGCACTTCGGTGACTCTCCGATTTGAGGAGTAAAGCTAAATCTGAGATGTGTGTTGGAGTTTTGCTTAAGTGCTCAACTACGGAGTACTCCTTTTCTTGCACCTTCTTCCATAATCCTTCGGACTCCTCCTCACTGATACCTCATTTATCTTGAACAAGATGTTCGGGAGTATAGATCCTTCCACTCCTAGTCATCCCTTGTGCAGCAACAGTCTCAACTACTGACTTGCTCTTCTTCTCCCTTCCATAATCCCATAGTACCGCCTTGTCGCTGTATGGACGAACCACATCAACATATAATTTACGAGCCACTTCCACCTCGATAGGCTCTGGTGCTGTAGTAGCTTGAGCAACTGAAGCGGTTGCTGGTAGCTTTTCATTTGCCTTAACAATAGTTCCTTCTAGATCGCATTCCTCATCAGTCTCAATCAGGTTTACCGTCTCAATGATTAGGCAAAGGGTTGCTGTGCACATTTGGAGTCTTCAAGTGTATCACCTTTTGGTCAATCAAGTCTTGTATTTTGTCTCTTAAGGCATAGCATTTCTCGGTATCATGACCAGGCCCTCCAGAGTGATAGGTGCAGGTTTTGGTTTGATCAAAGTAAGGTATCATTCTATCAGGCATTTTGAATGGCACAAGTTGTATGTGACCGGCTGCTTTGAGTCTCTCGAACAACTGTGTATGAGATTCAGCCAGTGGGGTGTAGTTCCTTTTGGGTCTTGGGTTATTATTGGCATGAGGCCTTGGTGAGTAAGTGTTGGTGTTTCGGTAATTGGGGCTTTGTGGGTATGTCGGTCTTTGAGGTGGTGGGTTTTGGTACATGGGCTGGATGTTATAGACTGGGTAGGTGGATGTGGGTAGGTATGTATTGGTAGGAGGGAGGATGTGTTTGGTAGTAATAGTTGTGAGTAGGGGAGTGGTCAAGTGATGCGGCCACGAATGAGACATCGTCCTTCTTCTTTCTTGAGGATGGTAGTGCTGCTAGCTTGTACAGCTTTGTTAGCGGCTTGTAATGTAGACATGCTAATAATCCTTCTAGTTTTGAGTACATATTCGACCATGTCACCTATCTTGATCAATTCTCCGAACTTCTTGTCTTGCAAATTCAGCATGTTGTCAAAATAAACATCCTCTTGTATGCGAATGAAGGTCGCAACTATCTCAGCTTCTTCATGGGAGGCTGGACTTTGGCGGCTTCAGCCCTCCATCTAGTTGCAAACTCTCTAAAAGTCTCAGTGGACTTCTTCTTCAACTTCTCTAAGTAAAACCGATCGGGCATAGCGTCAGTGTTATGCCCAAAACTGTCAACAAAGTCTCCAGCCATTGCTTCCCAGCTTGTCCACTTCTTGGTTTGTTGCTTAGAGTACCATACCAGTGCATCTCCAGTCAGACTGCGGTTGAACAGCTGCATGCAAATCTTTTGATCATGCCCAAGCCCAATCAGCTTGTCACAGTAAGACCTTAAATGAGCCATTGGGTCTCCACTGCCATCGAACATGTTGAACTTGGGTGTTTGGTAGCCTTCGGGTAGTTTCAAGTCAGGATACAGGCAGAGATCCTCATAAGCTAACCCTCGGGTTCCCTTAGCACCTTGGAGCTGTTTGAACTTCTCAACCAGCCATTGGACTTGTTCTTTTCTGCTGTCTGGGTTTTCCTTAGTCCAGGCATACATTTCATGGTCCTTGGTGGGTGATGCCATGGTTTTGGTTTCAACAGTGAAGGCGGGTATGTTATTTTGTGACACTTTTGGTGGTGCGGTGTGGGTAGGGTAAGGAAGGTCTCTTTCGGGGTAAAGCGGATCTTTGTCGTGAGGGCGAGCAGTTTGGTTTGGTTCAATGATTTCATCAGTATGGGTCAGAGGAATCCTACTTTCCAATTCGAGCAACCTCTGCTCCAGCTTAGTGTAGTTTTCATAACCGGCCATGCTTTGATTCTCAGGAGTGCCAACCTTGTCGAACTCAGCCATGATACTTCGTCTCGTCTTTGTCCTTGTAGGTAAAGGGGGAGGTGTTGGGATCGATCCTTTGAACCTCAACCGGTATTGCGGCCCGGCAAGAATGCTCAAACCAAACTTTAGAGGACTTAGGAACTGACATATCAAAACAAGAAGATAAAATGTGAGTATGTATTAGCTTAAAATCGCGTCCTATCATGCATGGGACCTCTTTTGTGCCAGAGGTGGGCCTATCGTGGATTCGAAGTAAGCGTTTGCACCAAACACATCATTTCGTTTGAATAAACATGATCATCACCAATCTAAAACCCCAAAAATAACGAAATTTTATTTAGTTTGCTTGGCTTTATTACAACCACTAATGACTCGATTAAAACAAAAATGACAATAAAGAAAGGACAAGACGACTCGACTTGACACGACTAGACTAGGCGCCAAGCAAAAGGACTTCAGGTTCAAACATCAGCTCCAAGCATCTTCCTTTTCCTTGGTTTCCTCCTTGTGTTTGTGAACCAGACTAATGAGCGGAGTATCAGCAAATGTTTCCAACAAGTCTTTCCCATCCTCCATGTCGCCCAGAGCCTATACTAGGAATTCGCAAATTTCCAACCCCCTTGCTTCCTTTTCTTCCAGTGGTACTGACTTAAAATATCCTTTGAAAAAGTCTCCTCCCCTCCTATATTTAGTCAAGGCCCTATAAACTTTCCCCAAAATCATTGGAACCAAACTCACTTGATGTTTAAGGCACCTTTGCGCAGCCCCTCTACCACTCTCCCTAGCCATATGTCAATCTTGCCTCCTTTCTCGGGAAAAACCATGCTTCCAAGAAAAGCAATGATAAAAGCATTGGATTCAGTCCATTCCAATCTTGAACTTCCCACGCCCCATTCCATTCGTGGCTAAGTGTCGGATCTCCATCGACATATTGGTCATAAGGAGCTCCCAGCACTTCAATGAACTCCTTAGGCTCCACGTCTCGAGGATAAATCATGGTCTCGGGTCTAGGCTCTAACCCTGCTAATCCTCCAAATTCTTCCAACATAGGTGCCAACTCGAAACCATTGAAATGAAACATAGCCCTATTGTAGTCCCAGAAAATGGGTAGCAGCTTCAACCAAACCAGTCATGGCAGTGTAGTTTTTGAGAGCTATCAATTCCCCCAACATCTTTTGAACATGAGCTTTGCTGACAACGGCCAAATCCTCCCACCAAAGTCTGATCAAGTGGGGAGGCCGGGAAACGATCTCAAATTGGAGAGTGCCCTTTGCAGCCATAGTCTGAAAACAAAACAAGAAAAGGTAAAGACAAAAACATCCTTATAGTTTTGATCATGTTCAAACAGACAATCAATGTTTTCTGCAAACGTTTCTTCGAATCAATGTGGAGATGCAATTTGTCACTTTTCGGGTTAAAAACCCTTTTTGACATTTGGCGTATGTTTACTAATGGACTATTACGCGCCAAGGACGTACAGTCTCCCTAGGTTTGTTATTATGCAAAATGAATAAATACGCATTTTGTAGCCAATTATTCTCATAAATTCCCCAAAATTTATAAATCAATACATGATAATAATTTGGAAAAGTAAGAATACAAAAGAAAAAATGAAGATGACACTTTTGACTAGGAAGCACACTCCTTTTCCATCTTGGCCTTCTTTGCTTCTCGTGTAATCTCCTTGACTTCTTCCATAGCTTTGATCAAGTACCCTTTGGCTGCTACCAAGTATAAGATGTCTACCTCTGCACACTCTGAATTCCAATGCTCAAGTTTTGTTTCCAATACCTCTATCTTTCCTTCTAGTTCCAATGTACGCTTCTTCCACACTTCGATTTCCTCTTTTCCTTATCCATTTTGACAACTTTTAACATGAACTCTCGGTACCGGATTTGAGCCTCCGCTTCACGATCTCTTATGTTGTTCCCATAACTTGGCCCTACCACTACATTTCTCTTTATACTAGAGTGCAACCAGCTTTTGTAGTTTTGTTCGCATCCAGCGTTGTATCTATCAGGTGCTAGTGATGCTTCCACCATGACTTGTCTTCCTTCCCATGACTTCCTAATGCTCTTGACCTTTGGAACAATATCTTCAATGTAGTCAAACTGATAATCTTTCGTATTCGGTATCAATGGTATGATTTTCTTCCTCCCTGCTTTCCTCATTACTCTCAATGCTTGGTAATTTTGAAGGCCTCTTAACCCCATAAGTATCACAAAGGATGCCTTCTAAGAACTAATGATGAAATCTGATGAAGGAAACCAAGTGAACATGCACTGAATTGAATCCTCTGTTATGTTTTCGAACAATTTTACCCACTTCTCTGTGTTGCTTGGCTGCTTGAATTCCGAAACCCCGTACCGTTCCCCAATCAAATAGTTGTAACCAGCTTGTTTGGACAAGGCTTGCACACCTCTTGCTTTTCTTAAATGTTCTTTAAACCACGCTTGCAGTAGAAAATTACACCCTTTAAAGTATTTTTCTCCTCTTTTGCAGCAACTCAAAGCTCGATAAATGTCTGCTACTATCATAGGAACTATGGTATAATGATAACCATCAATTCCGTTGAACACTGCATCGGCAACCATGACAAGTCTTGAACATATATCGTGACTTGAACTTTCGGGGAAAAGCATTACTACTAAGAAACCAATAACAAATGCAAGTGGTCTAGCCCTCCTCCAATCGCCATAGGACTCAAACTCCTTCTTATAAATATCATACGCTCTCAAATGCCCAAACCGAGTGTAAAAATAGGAAAAGGGGATTTTCTTTTGTTGTAAAAATCCCACGTCCACACTTGCTACCATTCCTAACTTCTTACTAAACTCGTCAGCTGTGGGGACACTAGGGGCTAGTATGCGACCCCTTTACCAACGATGTTTGTCTAACCCCAAGTGCGACACAAAACCCCCTATTTCTTCCAACAAAGGCATAAATTCAATGTACCCAAACCTAAACACGTTCAATTCTTCATCCCAAAATGACACCGCTGCTTCGATCATCTCTCTACACGGCTCCAGTTCTAGTAATGAACCCAAATGACCCAGGTGTTGTCGTACTTCAGTTTGCTCTCCTAGTGACAAATTGTTCCACCAATTGGTTAACAAAGGAGGTGCGCCCATAGTCATCCCAAAACGATGGAACTTCTGACTCATTAAGACCTAAAAAGAAGAAATCCCCTTTGAGAATAATTGAACAAATCAAAATGCGCTTTCATTCCTGTCTCACTTTTTCTCTTTTCTTTTCTCTCAAATGCACATAATCATGTCCAAACGTCCCTTTGGGGTTGGAAACCCGTTTAGATAGTTTGGACAGGTTTAAAACTAGTCGGCTCATGGGGAGCCCCTCCTACGGTATGATGCATGCTCATTACAACAGAAGAGTGGTGTAATTCTAGACACGATTCCTCAAGGCGGACAGCCAAGGAGTGGGATCATTTGAAATTGTTGGCTGTACCACGGACCAACTATATTTCAACATGTCCCTCTTAAAATGTGTTTTTGGTGGTGAAGCGACCGTGGGATCTACGTATTCGCCGTGTGCGTGTGAAGTGTCATTTCCCAGGAGTGGGGGAGTATGAGTGAAATATGCAAAATGCCACATAAGTAATACAATAAATAAATAAAGTGATAGAAAGGAAAAACAAAAAAGAAACCAAGTTAGTACAACAATAATAATAATGAATAACAAAATAATAAATAAACAAACCCCAAAAATAAAGACTCGTTGTGGTTAGGACTTTGGTTATCCCCAGCAGAGTTGTCATTCTATCATACCCGATTTTGGACTCAACTCGAGGCGAGTCGGGTTTCGGATTTGACTGGGTGAACTCGTTTGAATTAAGGTTTTTGAGTCGCCACCTAATATAGTTTCTAAGGCGTATTAGGTCACCTAAGTGTCTAGAGTTAAGTTCAAAAGGTCTACTAGTCTATTTCAGAGATTCAGTATGGTAAGAAGTCCAAGTGACTCAGAGAAGAAGGTGTTAGGCACTTCCCTGAGTCCCACCAAAAGGTGGTTACCATCCGAGTCTTAATTTTGGGATGTAAGCAATGTCTATTATCATATGAATACTGCCTTGGATTTAACATTTAAACTATGATATATCATGCTCATACATATAGAAACAACTTTCATGTTCGGCCTAGGTTTAAGCCTAATCGCGTCTATGGCCTCTAATGTCAAAGCCTAATCGTACACAAAGGTTACTATATAAATGGGTATTCTAATTTGACTCACAGATGTAATCATACTTTTTTTTAAAAAAGGAGCATTTGCACAAGTAATTGGTTTTGTAATTAATTTTGGTCTTAACAAAGAACCGAAAGGAGTTTGTTTTAAAATAAAATGTTGGCTCATATAGGGTCGGTGTGACTCGTCATTAATTATCGAGCCCTAATCTTAATGGTCTTTTTGGTGTTGGGGTCAGATTTTCGAAATGTATATATATATATATATATATATATATATATATATATATATATATATATATATATATATATATATATATATATATATATATATATACACACTAGGATGGCCAACGGTGCGTCTTATCTGAAGGGAACACGCTTTTTCGACCGCCGTACCTGGGGTGATATGAAATTTGAAATGAAAACTATAAAGTATACAACTTAATTTAATTAGGTATGATTAAATAATACATGATCAGACTAATTGCGTTGAGATAGTGCATAAAATGTACAGAAATGACTACTGGAGTTGTACCATGTCCACGAAATTCTACTCCTCCATAGAACACCTTTCTGCACCGCAACACCAAGAGCAAACATTAGTAACACAAAATTATGCGAAGTCCGACTTTTTCCCATTTTAATGACCATTCAGATTACTGCAGCTGAACTCTTGGCCACTTTGATGACCATTCATATTACAAGAATACAAATCCTCAAATTCTGCATATTTGATTTGATATAGCAATATTACGGAATTAATCTAAATAAAATAAACTTACAAACGATTTCTTGGGCGAATGTAATTTTCAATTTGGACCACATGGCATGATAAAAATTACTTACCAAAATAACTTGGATATAAAGAGAAACTATGTCGCGTACATACTCATGGAACTTATAAATGAAATGAAGAACAAAACATATATAGCAAAAAATAAATCGCATATTAGTCTTTAATAAATGGTTCAATAGAAACATAATGTTTTCTAGCTATAAATATTAGAGATGAATTTAAAAGAAATAATGTACCTTCTCTGATTTTTTTTCTAATTGAATCCCTTGGATTTGCTTTCTACTTCCTCCTAATTTTACTGAAAAGCCTTCAGTAATTTTTGAACCAATACACTCTTGTCTTATTATTCGTCCCTCGTTGCGAGTACAATCATTCGCCTTTGTCCTCTTTCCCTTTCTTCTACTTTGTCTATTTATCTTCCTTCACATCTAATTTATAGTACAAAGCGTCAAAAAATTAAATATAATATAGAATATTTTTTTTAAAAAAAAAATCAAATTATTCTACAGTGTACAAATTTGTACGTCATATCTTTGAAGCATATAATCTGAGTATTAACAGAATAAACTCTTGCTATAAACTAATTAATTAGCAAATAATTAGAGATCAAATAGTTTGTAATAAAGGCTTTACTTTTTGGAATCAACAATTATCCAAACATATGAGAACCTAATTAGTGAGTATAAACAAAACAAAATAATGGCCTAACCGCACGAGGAGGCTGAAAGAGTATCCTTCTTTTGTTGTTTCAGTGAGGAGCCAGGTGCTTCCAATTTCTTTACTCTATTTTCCATATAAATTGAAGTAATATCAATGCATTCATTTTGAGATACCTATCTTTCTATGTGTACCATTAAATATCACTTAGTATATCAATGAAAAATGACTCTTGAGATACATTTACATTGAAAGAGAGTTTCATTCATGATGTAATATTAATTGCAACTCAGCAACTTCTCAAATTCGTGTATAGCTAATTTAGTGTATCAACATTAGAAAAAGATGAAAATTGAAATAGAAAGGGTAATATGGTCTTTCACATTTTAACTTTAAGGATTCATGCTTTTATAATAACTAGTGAAGGAAACGCCCGTTGCGCGTGGCAGCTAATTGCTGTGACAAGAATGTTGGCAAAGTATTGTACCAGCTTCTAAGTTCATAGCAGTAGGACTTTAACCTATTCCATAAACTGTTTGGGACTTATTAGACTTATTAGAATAATAATTATAACATAATGAGTTTTACTTTGGGCAACTATATCCGTATTTTTTTTTTGGGATAAGAATAGTTTGGACCAATAATTATTGCGCGTTGAACGTAATTGTAGCACCAAGAATGTTGCGGAGTATAGATTGCTGATTGAGTATAAATCAATGTTTAAGAGAATAACCATGGAGTGCACGTATATTTCTTCAGTCTTTGTAATAATAAAATTGTTTTGTAGAAAGCTTTGGTTCCATAGATGCATAAGTCGAATCAAAAGCTAACGGATGACTAAGCTAGTCATTTTGTTTTTGGACTACACATGAAGTGGCTATTAGTTGATCACCTATAATTCATGTTCGTCAACACATTGATCTATTCGATAGACTGTATTTGAATTAATAGAATAATAATTATAAGATAGTGAGATTTACTTAATCACACTTCATTACATTTCACTTTTGAGATTTGTTTGGTCCAATAATTATTCTTGGAAGCGTAATTTTTTGATAAGCTTTTTCTTCTCCACACGCTTCAGATATAAGAATATCAGCCGGCCCTTGGTGCAATTCGCTGCGCAGTGTTGATTGGTTCTTTCTTAAAAAATTAAGTCTCGCCTCTTCAACTTGGATGTACATGTTGTTGCCCAAATGTTCAGCCATCGTTATATCTGCAAGTGATGTGTAATTTAATTATATAACAATAATTGGCGTTAGTTTAAACATATTGTATCATCCGTTAGGAGAGTGCATTGTTTCGCTATTTTGTACCCAGGAAGTTTAGACTTCCATAACTAAGTAGCTCGAAGTAATGCAAAGGCAGGACGCCTAAGTTACATACTGTTTCAACCTAATATGCAGCAGATATATATGACAAGATGATAGAATTTTGGGTACCCATGAATTTCAAGGAAATACTGGTCCTAGCGAATTTGAACATATGTAGTGGCTTGGGTAACGAAGGATACAAATTCAGTGATAACAATGATGTGACGTTGTGCAATCGACGGACGCAAATAGGATAGGGGCCTAAGCAAATCAATCGTCGATGTTACTTTTCCTAGTATTCTCGAGGTCAACTTGACAAACTTGATGCGAACATAAGTATTAATTATACTAAACTAAAAGTAAACGTGTTGATTTCATAGCCAAATCCTGAGGAACAACGCAAGGAAGGATGCAGGAAAAAAACTGAAGAACAAATTGAAAATCACAGTGCCTTCGTAAAATGTTAATAGGATTCACAGTTCTGTTGTGCGTATAGACGGCTGCGAACAAATTAGTGTAAATTAGCAGCTTTAGTAACCTACGATGCTACTTCAGCAGCACAAAGGCTGCGACATCGTCGAAACAACGATACAATACAGAACCTGGGACCTAAGCAAAGCAACCGACGATGCAACTTTCGCTGCCAATATAGGAGAAAATGACAAAGTTCATGTGACCATAAGCAGGAATTGTAATAAAGTAAAAGCGAAGGTGTCGAATTCATACCCAATTCCTTATGAACAATGGTAAGAAGGCTGTACGAAAAGAATTAAAGGATCAAATTAGAAATAAGTTAATGTTCATTAAAACGATAGTTTGAAACCTAGCGAAGGATGGTACCTGGCTGCTGCAGCTGTTCGTAACTAATGAAGAAATTTGAAAGCGTACCTAGCTTATATAATGGGTATTGCAGTGCGAAAAGATGCAGTCATTAATGGTTAAATTGAAGAAGTTGACACCTCACACAGTGACTCATCAAGAGATGAATAGTAATTTATTCAGCTATTATGAAGAAGTTATAGAAGAGGAAAAGTAAATGAATATAGTATCTTTTTATGGCTATGATTCGTTGTACGATCGTTTGAGTTCAGCTCCTAAATTGTATTGATTTGTGTGTCATATGAAAAGCCAAGTATGAAATGGTTACTATGGAAAACTTATAAACTCTTAATGCATGCATCAGAAATTAAGGAAACCAATATGAAGGACCATTGAATATGCTCGGCATTTCAATGAATGAATCTGAGGTTTCTATTTGGATTAATGCAACTTGTTATAAATCCATTGCATTTACCTGTAGGTATTCAATGTATTGAAAGCCCTTGCAACTTCCAGCTACAACTTTTAAGATACTGGAGTATCCGCTTGACTTCTTTTTTAACTAAGTTTTTTGTTTCAGAAATTATTTGTTCAAGTAATTTGATTATATATGTAATTGCGTAAACATTTGTCTATTTTAAACAACGTTTACTTGGTTATTAGTTTTAGTTAGTCACAGAACAGATCATACAGACCGAATAAGTTAATTTTCCGTCATGTAGGGAGAAAAATTCTCGCGTTCCATTGATATGAATAATATTTTTGCAGTCTAATTGGATGTCTGTTTGTTTTTGTAGGCAAATGAAAACTGGGAAGCAATTTAACATTATTATGTTGAAAGTGTCAGCGATGATTCATATTGCAATTGTAACCCAAAGCAGGGACGTGTGCCAACTTGTACCGCGCTTCAAAAATATATATATATACTACAGTTGTTTGAAAAAATCATTTATAGTGAAAAGAAGTTTTTTGTAATCAGTGGTAAACAATAGTGTCGGCTAGGCTGCTACAGTAATGTTAGAGGATTGCGCTAAGTCTTCAACTGTATGAGATTGTCCAGGTAAATCTGCCTGAAGTCATTCTAAAGAATACTCATTAATAGCGTCTCGTACAGTTACAAGGCAAAGAAATGGATCAAAAGGCAACCAAACTGGAAAAAGATAAAGCTATAGTAATCATACACATCCAGGACGATGACCATTTCCATGTTAAGAGTCTGCTTAACAAATAACTCATAGTTGCATGGTTGGTAGCAGAACCCAGCCAGCAAAAAGAAAAGAATATGAAGGGAAGTTAAGCTTTTATTACTGGAGTCTAGTCAATTCTTATGGTTTTAATTTGAAGAGAGAAGCTAAGACGACAATTCTGAAACTCTATTCAAAGAGCAGAGACATTTCAAATTACATCTGGGTAAAAAAGAAATATTGAAAAGAAGAAAGGGTGTAATCTCGTCATGATTGTATGTGCTTCACTAGGATCTCCAATATCGTGAATGTCATAACAGGAGATGGGAAAAAAATATTCCCCATATACAACATGGTCGGAGGGAATTAATTTTTGTAGAGGTAGATCTATCTTAATTAAAAACAAATTTTGAAAAGAAAAAAAAAAGTAGTTTACTTTAAACGAATAGTGTTTCAAAAAATCAAGCATTTTCTAGACGAACAAATTCTAACTTCTCTTCCATGTACAGAAGGTCTGCTTCCACCTGCACTATTCTGTAATTCATAGATCTTGAACAGAACTACCGCCCTTTGGCTTTTAGGTAAAGCATAACGCATATTGTTTACATGTATTACACACAGTCAGGCGCTATGTAAATGTGTTCTGGATGATGATATTGGCTTAAGTGCTATGTAATATAGAGTAACGGACACTCATCTCGCATAACAAATTTGAGAAAGTGTATGCTTGTGCTATTTTATTTAATGGTAATATCAACACATGACTGTTGTTTTGCAACAAAAGTTAATGCAACAGAGAAATTGATCCAAATCTATTAATGCACCTTCCTACAATTCAGCATGTTTACCAAAAAGATCACTGAAAAGAAAAGATGGATATATTCTTCCAACATGTGTTTGTGATCAACAGAAAGTACTAAGACCCATCTTTCCAACCCGCAAAAGATTTTTAAAAGGCCAAGGTCCAGAAATATTATAATCTAGGTATCCTATCACGCTCACCATGTTAACATAACAACAATAAATAATGGTCTGGAGATAACAAACACTGCTGTATAGTGCAACAGCGAAAGAGGAAGTAAATAGAGAGGTAGTCGCAGCAGGAGTCAAAAGCCTTTATGTATGGTGAACTATTATCGACTTCAAATGCAATCCTCAATAAGGAAAAACGCTGCAGGATCCAGAGCTTGTGGGGAAGGATTTGAGAGAAGTCCAGTACAAATACTGAATTTCATCGCAGCAGCCGTTAAATAGAAGATGATACAAATTTCTAGCTGACGACTTCTCATGATGATGTAGTCCTATGTCACTGGTTCTTCAGGCAGCTGCCAAGCAAGTATTACTCACCTTCATATAAATTCAGAAGAAGTTGTTGAATAAAACCAGGAAATTAAAACTTTGTAAACAATTATACCAAAATAGTTAATTACCATTAGTCTATCTTACCTAGAACTTCCTTGTAGACAACGTTTTTTGTATATGTTCCAATGCGACGTATGGGTTGTTCTGTCATGACCAAGACTCTTGTAGTGGACATGGACGTACCACGTGACAGTGCGACGTATAGTTGTCCATAGGAGAATACATGTTGGGGTAAATACAATCCGCAATTTGAAATTGTCTGGCCTTGTGCTTTGTTTATTGTCATTGCAAAGCATAGGCGAACTGGAAATTGCTTTCGGACAAATTTGAAAGGATATCCCTCGTTATCCCGAGGTGACAGTTGAATCCTTGGGAGGAAGGCATTTTTACCAGCACAATTACCTAGCATGATTTCTGCATGTATGACGTTCTTGTCAAAGCCTCTGCATATCAGTCTCGTGCAATTGCATAAGCCATTGGACGCGTCTAGATTCCTTAGCAGCATTATAGGTGCATTCTTCTTGAGAACTAACCTATATAAGGAAGAAATAGTTGAGTACATTTAAGGAAAATATAGATTAACGAACCAAAAATTATACCCGAAACATATGGCTGCTCAGAGGGTAAAGGATCTTGTCCCTGCAGTTCTAAGAAAATGATCATTTACAGTTGTAATACAGTTATGTTAGAGGTTTGATAACATGGATTATTTATAAGCAAGCGAAACTGATTTTTGGACTTAGCAGGGGTTAAAGTAGGGAAACAGCAAAGTTGTTTTGTCGCTAGCGTTCGAGAAGTTAGGAACATTAATTAAAGAATTGTGTATATTCACGAACCTGTGGGGCGGCAGTCCGTTCGGTGTCAAAGTTCTCAGATATTCTTCCTGATAGTAGTTGTTGGTGTCATCTTCAGCCGAGTCAAAACTGACATAGGCTTTGCTTTCTCCTGGAAACTTTTCCACCAACATTTCGTTGAGGTAATCAGAATGTTCGTTACGGCTTGCTAAAATAGCACGCTCTATTACATATTGTGCTGAACCAGCATTTTCATGAAGCGCTGGGAATATTTGTTCTATCAAGGAATCAGTGGCAGTTTCTTCATTGTCGTATTTGACAGCCACCTCATCTGGAAGACGAATTAAATTATCTCCAATTGTTGATTCGTCTCCATTTCCGACCCGCAGCAAGAAATCACTGAATGTTGGATCTGATATTGCGCGCATGTTTGTCTTGAATTGAAGCTTTTTCATCAAAGGCCAAAGGTATGATTTCACCAACATGCATTTACAGTTTGAGCTCTTGTCGCTTTGGGAACTACTGGTAATACCTGCCGGAAATCCCCTCCAAAAACCATCACTTTTCCACCAAAGGGAGCGTCACTTTCCATTATATCCCTAAAGCTTCTGTCCACTGTTTCAATGGTTTGTCGCTTTGCCATAGGTGCTTCATCCCATATGACCAAGCGAGCTTTTCTTATTAACTTAGCGGCGCCACCTTGTTTTGACATATTTGTGATGGTTGTTTCATCTGTTTGAAGAGGAATGTCAAATCTAGAGTGCGCAGTACGGCCTCCTGGCAAAATAGAAGCAGCTACTCCACTGGTTGCAGTTGCTAACGCAATCATTCCGTTGGAACGCACATTTGCGAGCAGCGCTCTATATAAGAATGTTTTACCAGTTCCACCGGGTCCATCGACAAAGAACAATCCAGGCGTAGCAGAGGTGACGCGTTCTAGAATTGTTTTGTATGCATGTTCCTGTTCAGGGTTAAGCTTGGTCTGTGCTATAAGTTATTGTAAAAGACCAGTAATCCTATAAGTCAATGAGATTATGTGAACTGAATAAATACAATGTGATTACAGGATATGTAAAGAAGGGAATGTACCCGACCTGTTCTCGTAAACGGTATCCTTTTTCCTGCAGTACTCGCAACTTGCAGTGCTTTTTTTCACAATTACTTTCTTGAAGCATTTTTTGCACGCAGCATACCACAGGTCATCCAGGTTGATAATATTTATTAACTTCGCAACGAACCTATAGTACTGAGCCTATGGATAAAGAATGGAGGACTTTAGTGTATATGCAGCAGTAAAATGTTGTAGTAATTACGCAGCAAATGCACTGAAAGCACTATGCGAACGCTGTTAGTTGGGGCGAGATACCTTGAAGCTAGAAGATGCTGGCTTAACTATATCAGTTAGAGCGACTTTAGTTGTTTCTTGCATTAGTCTACTTGGCATGAATCGTATGTCCACGCTGCAGGCCTTCATGGCAGTATGCCTGAGAGGTGAAATTTGTTAGTACCAACACGGGGCATATTGTAGATATAAATTATTTCAAAGCATATGGTTGCGATTACAGTGGCATACCACTTGTGTAGATGATCGACTGTTTCAAAATGTAGTTCAATGAGCACACAGCTAACTGGAGTAGTTGAAAGTCCGAATTCACCTGCACAGCGGAGGGAATAGTGAGAAGTCTTTACTTGAAAATCAAGAAACAACAACTCCTGCTGATTAAACATAAAGGGGACGTGGTCATAGATATAACAAATGCAACATAGCGATATACCTTGGTAAATGGAGCCTTTAATATTGCAAAAGGCAACAACGGGGTTGTCATGTTTAGAGCTAGCCATCAGAGCACCCTCTATCTCAGCCAGGTCTCCCCACAAGGTTACTGTTTTCCGGTCGTACCTACGAAGGAGGTAAGAAGTGGGCAAATGGTATATTGCTAAAACTGAAGCATGAGTAAAGCTGCGTATGAGTCCTACTCAGTTAGGACAGTAACACGAGGAAGCAAGCAAGTATATATATATACCAGTGCAAATTCGTGTCGATGCATTCCGATTTCAGAAAAATGCAACATAAAATTACAAAATACAGAGAGAACCTTATAAGCTAAATTATTCTGTCAGTGGTGCGCATATGTGGAAAAAGGTTAAAGGTGTACTGACAGTAACGAGGGGGGGGGGGTTTCCTTTTATTTTTCTGTTGAACCGACACTAACAAATAATTATGGTTTTAGGTTTTCAAGTCGAGTGGTCTGTTACCTTTGATCATTACATATCTAAGTTGCGCCAGGGGTGGGTTCTAAGTCTGAACCATAGTGGATACTAAGTTCTACCAAGACTTTAACCTCAAGTGAAAAGCAAAAAAAAATCAAAAAATGTACGGAGAAGTAAGGGCACTAATCTTTGTACATGCCAATAAAGGGTAGTTGCATAAGTTTTACCATTTTATATGTGTTATTTGTCGAATCTGGACAATAAAGTGTTATGTTCAAAAGGTAGCTGAAATTTTTTTCCTTTGTAAAACTGTATAGAGTAGTACAGTACTAACATGGATAGTGGAAAGTTTAGCATAAACAAATTGAGATATAGTCTAAGCTACAGTGTCCCATTTAGAGGATGTAATTGTGCAAGCCAGGATGAAAGGACCAACCTATCGTCGGTGATTACTGCTTCGCGCCGTGTCTTGCGGCCTTCTCCAATGAGTACCTTCACGTCTAGTAAAATGCTGGCGACATCTGAAAAAATTAGCTAGTTAGTGCAGGCGAGAAGTAGCAATAAACGTTGGCAAAGCTAGGTATCAAGGGTTGTTGCACGTTACCAAACAGGGTACCGAGGGGCATCCTGGCAGCCTCAACAAAGGGGATGAAACCGGCAGCGAAGTTTTGAGTATTAAAATCAGTGTCACATTCAGTGATCTTTGTATACTGGCGGAACGAAATCTCAACGTCAGTATTCACGGATAGGTAGTTGGCTTTTGGGGTGAAAATCTTCCCATCCTTAATGTAATATGCCTGGAGCGGTTTAAAGTCGTCCTCCCATGTTTCAATTTGCTCGTTGAAAAGGGTTCCCTGTATTTTCGTCCCCTGGCGCATGTTAATCATGAAGCACTGTTACTTATAGCAGGAGGGCGATTAGTGATTCGTAAGCGGTTGAAAGGAAATAATGACTATTACCTCTTCATCGACAAATATGACGGATCTGATAACACCCTCGCCATTGGAGGTCTTATAGTCCCTTTTTGGGCCTCGCCACAGCACCAACACTTTAATAAGCCATTCAGTTTGCAATGGTTTCAATTCACTAATAGGTATGCATTGTTTTCCTTCATCTAGCTTGGTTGCCATTGAGATACACGCTGTCTTTACACCAAGTGGAAGTTCTATATATGCAGAATTCACATGGTAAGGGGACATAAATACAGCATCGTGGCACATTAGGAAAAGACTGTATTCAATGAACATAATTAGTGGCTTGGGTATCCAAGGATGTTAATTGAATGATAGGAAGGCTGCGACGCCGTCTAATCTATGAAAGCAAACGGGATAGGGGGCCTAAGCAAATGAATAGTCAATGCTACAGTGGCGTCGCAAAACGTTTTCAGGATTCACGGCCCTACTGTGCTTACAGAGGGCAGCGAACAAATTGGGGCGAATTAGCAGCTTAAGTTACCTAGTTCATGTGACTTGAAGCAAAGGCGAATGTGTCTAATTCATCTACAATTCCTTATGAAGAACTGTAAAAAGGCTGTAAGGTAAGGAATTTAGGGAAATAAGTTGCAAGGGGACATAAACTCAGCATTGGGGCACACTAAATCAACAGGGTACAATGAGCATAATTTGCGGTTGCGGTAGCCTAGGATGGTAGTTCGACGATGGTAAGTATGCGACGTCGTCTATTTGAGTAAAGCAAACAGGGTCAGCACTCTGGAGGTTAACTTGACAAACTACATGCGAACATAAGTAATAATTATGCTAAACAAAAAGTAAGTGCGTTGATTTCATACCCGAATCGTGATGAACACCACAACGAAGGCTACAGGAAAAATTGAGGAGCAAACTGAAGATCAATGTGGCTTTACAAAATGTCAGCAGAAATCATGGTTCTGTTGTGTAACATGAAATTTTATGTTTTCAAAGACAATATGGCCAAAAGAAAAGAAGAGAAGACTGATTCTTGTGCACAAGTTGCTAGTCAAATTCTTCTTAAAGTGGTTTCAAAAAATAGAACTTCTAGTAATGATAACATATTGCTATCTCCATTATGTTTTCATGCAGTATTGAGCATGACTGCTGCTGGTGCAACAGAACATACATTAAAACAGACGCTTAACTTTCTTGGTGTTAGAGATATTTATGAGTTAGAATCTAAATTTTCAGATATGGCAGCAGTTTTCTATGTTTCTGGTGCATTTTGGTACTGTTGGTATGCTATTTAATACCCTGCGCATTTATGAAGTTAATGACCTATTTCACCTTGTTTTTGCAACATCAGGAAGTTTTGCTTTTTAAGGTTAATTTTTATGCTAATGCTAATGGTGAACGACGACACCAAAGGGTGAATTAGCGGCTTAAATAATCTACGATGCTACTTCAGCATCACTAAGGGTGCGACGCTGTCTAAACGACTACACCAAACAGAACCTGGGGCCTAAGGCAACTTTAGCTGGCAATACAGGAGAAGATGACAAAGTTCATGCTAGTATAAGCTACAATTGTACTAAAGTAAAAGCAAAGGTGTCGGATTTATACCCAATTCCTTATGAAGAACGGCAAGAAGGCTGTAGGAAAAAATTTAAAGGAACAAATTAGAATACACAATGAGTGCTCAAAATGTCAACAGAATCGATCGACGGTTAAATTCTGGAATGCTAACATATAAGCAACAACTGTACTAAAGCAAAAGCGAAGGTTTCGGATTCCTACCCAATTCCTTATGAACAACGGCAAGAAGGCTGTAGGAAAAAATAATACGGAACAAATTAGAATACACAATGAGTGCTCAAAATGTCAACAGAATCGATCGACAGTTAAATTGTGCAATGCTAACAATAGTACCTAGCTGCTGCAGTTGTTGGTAAGTATACAGAGAATAAACCAAAACAGTTCCATCCAACTTATATAGAGTGACTAACAAATTGAAACCGTCCAGACCTTGCTGTTGATGAGCGTGAATCATTAAAGTAGATGTAAGGCCAAAAGGCGCAGAGAATCGGCGTCTACATTCAACGAATCGCCTAAACATGATGAGGGTGAATGAATTCTGGATACTGAAGAGATTGGCAGCTCAAGAGTTGGCCAAAGTTAGGCAGGTGAGAAGCAGGAATACAGGGAAAGGCGCGTAATTTTTTTTCTGTTTTATTAAAATAATAACAGTATTAGTATTAGTAATTTGTTAAGGCTGCAGGGGCATTTAGGTCTTTTACATTTTACTTAGGTGATAGGCTCATTTAGTATAGTATGATATGATATGGATAAAAGAGACTTTTTTCGAAAGATGAGTTCACGGAAGCACACAAGAGCAAATAAGGGATGTCGCACATAATAGTACTATGTATATAGGTATAGACATGTAATTATATATCCTAAGTGATAGTTGTAACTTTAGGAAAACCATTTTAAGTGTACAAGTGACCCCAAAACTTTATACACCCCTATACACTATTAGATTAGTGTATAGGAGCATTTTAAGTGGTGAAAAATAGTTTATGCACATAAAAAGGGCCTTTTTTGAAAATACATTTGGGCCCAAGTTATTTATGCAAAAAGGGGCGACTGCGATTTTACCCAAACAGTTCGAGATAGATACGAATTACATAAAACAGCCCTTGTTCAAATTTCACTTTCAGATTTAAAAAAAAATGCATCCAGGTTCTACTTTGGTTAAAATCTGTCCAAAGATATGTTAACTATACAAAACTAAAAAACTGTGAACATCCTGTTATGATTTTATAGGCATGCCAAAGAAATTAGTCCTAGTATGATGCAACACATAAGAGAAGGGTTCGGAATTGGCCCCTGATAGCCACAATACAGTCGAATGACTGCTTCCCTGTATTAGCATAAGTACAAACAGGGTTCTAATCAAATTTACATAGAAAGGGACAGTCTCTAAGGGGAACAACATAGTCTCAGGTTCTAAAGTCTCTCATTCCAAAGTTTTTAAGATTAAAATTAAGTAAACAACCAGGAACTCATAGCATCAGTATACCAATCCCAGAATCAACTTAAAAGAGTCCAAACCCTGACTCTTTCAAGTCTCAAAGAGCCCTCTGTAATTACCAGATCAGAGCTTGGCCAATTAAGGCCTCTCAAATAGCCTGCAAACACAAGATTAGCAAGGGGAAGGGAATGGGAAACACCTGAGTTTAAGGTCTGTGTCCAATGCAGAGGACTGGACCTGGGCCTTAGAAAAAGATAAGCAGGACCCCTATTGAATCCCTGGACTGAACAGGGCTAAGATACTTAGTTGAAGAAACAGAACTCAGTCATGCAGTAATTCTTAATAATCACAGGCATATTAGGCTCACTAATTCAGTCAAACATAGACCGAAGGGATAATATGCAGGCAAGTTGTAATTACAACAGAGAAAGAAGACAAGTAGCAAAACCAGGCACAACAGGTGTGAAGTATATGCAACAATATTTAACAGTAAAGATATACCTTCTGAGCAGCAGTATTTGAACAAACAGGCAGAGTGTAGATGATGCTAAATTCCCTCAGAGATAGAATCCAATAGAGAGAAGGTGCAGGGTCCGTTCAACGACTTAAAAAAACAGAGGAAGAAAGTAGTATGCAATAGAATGTGTATGCTTGTGTGTGGTGTGCTTTAGGTGTTTTTAATGCCTAAGCTCTGTGCAAAGAATGAGGGAATAGCCAGTTTAAATAGGTGTGAGTTTAGTACAAACCGCAGGAAATAAATAAGGCAAGAAATAACTTTTCCAGAATCAAAGAGATGTCATTAGGTGTCCTTTCCAACAATAGATCAATCTGGAACTCTAACATTACGGTTAGTGAGATTTTAAGCAGACAGGATCCCTCTCCTTTTGTTAATAACAAAGTCTAAATTCAAAAATAAGTAAATGTATCAGAATTCTTCTGAGTCAAATTAGATTTGGAATCCCCTTGATTATGTTAACAGATTCCCTTGAACCCCAACGAATACTATATCAATTATCACAACTATTTCCATTCAAAAACCAATCAATAGCCAATTACAGATATTGAATTAGACCCATTGACCCTCCTCTGATTATAAGACCGGATTCCAAACAAGCAAATCATACAATTGTATATTTGAATAACTTAAAAGATTAAGTTCAACACAAACAAAGTGGATGAACTGTCAGTGGTACTAAGGTTTGAACAGAATATCATGGAACAAACTGAGAACAAAGCAAATTTAGTCATGCAAGCTTTTCAAAATAGAGTTTCAACCTAAATCAACGAATTAATTAGGCAATCGAATGAATTAAACTTGACTGGTTAAACCATGCTCATTAATCAATTAATCATGTTAAGGCACAGAACAACGAGTTAAAATTAGGTGGAGGTGTCGCATAACAGTCTGTGAATTAAGAAAAAGGACGAGGTTACCTGTCTATAATTCGAGTCGGGTCAATTTTAACCCGCTTTAATCGCGTAAACCTGAGGGTTTCCCCTCCGTGAATCACATCAAACAATGTTTACCAAGATTCGCTGGTGGAGTTGACCGTAATCGGCCTTTGGCAGTGGCGATTCAACTGACCTAGGGCAAAACTTCTTCTCGCCCAGACCCCATCAAAAGTGTGTGGGGTTTGTTGCGGACAACGAGGGGTGTCTAAAGACACCATTTCCCCCAATTTTCACCGGCTTAAATGGCCAGAAAAGTCATCGACAGAAAGGGGGATCGAGATCGCCAAGAGAGAGAGAGTGTATGGTCGAGGGTGTGGGAAAAAAATGAGAAATATTTTGGAGGTTTTGGGGTGTAGAAACAAAGGGAATTAATTTGGACCGTTGGATCACCTACGTGGACTATCAGGATCGATCCACGTAGGCGTGACATGTAAAATGATGGGCTGATGTGTAATGTATGATGTGTGTGTGTATATATATATATATATATATGTATGTATTTATGTATATGTACTGTATATTTGGTGTATAAATAGGCATAAATAGGTATAAAAATAGTGTAAAGTGGACTAAAAAATATAAAAAAATTAAGAAATTAATTTAAAGTGTAAGGTAGGCTAAAATGTGTAAAAATTGTAATTTTGAGGCTTAAAACAATTTTGGATGATTTTTTCAAAAATAGAGGCAATTGTAGAAAATTATAAAAATAGCTATGGTTTGAAACGATATTTTTGAAAATGGAGTTAATTACCAGGATATTATGAGAAGGTAATTTTGAAGATAATAGACGAGGTGGGAAATGAATACACAAGTGTGTGGAATTCAAAAACGGTTGATTTTGAAAATAAGAGGGACAAAATTGGGTGTCAACAGTGTTGCTGAAGGTATGGGAGAAAGCAGTAGGAAGACAGTGAGTCATGCTAGGAGACCTGCAACTCGAGGTTCTGTTAGAGAGCAGCAGGAGAGGGTTGTGGAGGAACCTGAGGTTCGTAGGAGAGGTTCAAAGACAAAGTTGATGGCTGGAGATGTTAAGGAAGTCAAAAAGAGGAGAGTGGCTTATTTTAGAGGTCTGCCATTGGTAAAGGGTAAAATTCTCACTGACCTAGAGCTAGAGGGGATGACATAGCTTGGAGCTAAGCTAAACCCTCAGGGTTGGTTGAACCTGTTTCGTGATCGAACTAGACAGCTGAGAGAGCAGGAGGTTTGAGAGTTTTACTCTAATTGCACAGTAAGTGAAGGAATTGTGACAACCATAGTGAAAGGGCTGGTAATCCAGTTTGATTGTATAGAGCTTGGTGAGATTTTGGGTGTTCCTTCTCAGGGCTATAGCGAGTACATGAGAAACTCGTGGCCGGCTAGAGGAGATGGTGTGTCTGCTTTGGAGGTGACCCAAAAGTTTGCAGTGAGACCTAGGCTAGCAAGGGCAATGCAAGTAAAGAAGAAGGCAATGCAACCCTTCAACCAGTTGCTGTTTGAATTTGTGCTGAAGAACCTGTTGTAGAGGTTGGAGAGGCGCAGTGAGGCCAACTTTCTAGATCTGACCTATATGGACCTGCTAGATCGCGAGGTTCGTATTAATCTGCCTGAAGTGATGATCAAGCACATTGGTAGGGTACCTGATATGGGGTTAGGTAACCATGCCTTAGTCTATGGGTTTCTTCTTAGTCAGGTATTTGATTTCTTTGGGGTGCCTGTTGGAAAGTGGACTGATCCGGTTCACAATGATGCATTTGGGAGGAACATTTTGAAATCCTGTGACTATGTGTTGGATGGTGAACCTGCTGATGAACCAGAGCATGTAGAGGAGGAAGCTGAGGAAAGAAGAAATGGTAGAATGGTCAGAAGGATTGAGGGGTTCAGGAGGCAGCTTGAGAGGCAAAATGATGAGCTGGCCTGGATGAATGCAGAAAATACTAGGCTGGATGCTGAGCTGGATCGTGAACGTGAAGGAAACTCGCGTCGCCTTGCCTTGTTGCTTGCTCACTTTAACATCCCTAATATTCTCCAATTCTGAACCAGTTCCTTTCCCAAGTCCTCTCGTTGGTTCTTTCTATGGCCTGGTTTTAAGACACTTAATATATTTTGGTTTGTAATATTTGAATGATGCTTTGGATGTTCTAAGCCGGTTTGGCGCTTTTGTTAATATAAATATCCTTGCCTTGCTAGTATTTATTGTCTGAAATAGGTTCCTGGCGTATAACATTTGGCTAGTTGCCTATGGCACTAGAGTCAACTAGACTTAATCTAAGTTGAGCAGGTTCATACAACTGTGGAACTTTTCGATGATACCAAAAGGGGGAAGTTAGATGATGTTTAGTTCATTGTATGCTTTGTGACCTATTTTTTGCCTAATTGTATTACCCTGGTTCTTGGTTAATGTTTGAAATTTTACAGGTTCTTGTGCTTACTTACCCCCGGTTAGACAACATTGTTTGTCAGCATCAAAAATGGGGAATTTATTGAAGAATGAGTTTTGAAGATGACAAAGGACCTGGTGCTAAGTGGACTACGAAAAGTTTCACAGTTGAGTTGAGAAGACTGAGCTGTTAAATGGTATATTCAAGTTAGAGTTGAAGAAGGAGAACAAGAACAGCTGGAGTCAAAGTTTCAATCCTACCGGGAAAAGGAGAATCGTGTGGCAGTGCTGAAATGGAATGCGGTTCCTAAGTAGAAAAGGATTGGAAACTAAGGCAAATTAACTTAGGTTTCAAATAAGGAAATATGGGTAAACCTTCTTTGAAACGGATTCCAAAGTAGAAAAGGAGTTCTAAACTTAGTTGGATCCGGCTAAGTCAAACTCTATATATACAAGTTAATTTGGCCAGAATTGATTTACGCACTCAAGACATCTCAATAGAGCAAATCAAGAACAAGCAGATCGTGAGAGGCATTGTGTGCAAGAACGAAGGATGAGCAGCAGAACCTTAGGAAGGAGCAGTTTCATAGTTAAGTCTGTTGTTTTAGTTTTTGTTATAGGCTATCGAGTTATAATCTATCAGCTTGTTAAGAAGCATTTAGTAGAGGTTACTCTTTGGTGAAGTAGAGTCAACCTGACAAGCTAACGTGTGGCTTGGTCTAGGTACTAGAGACGTCTAGTTCATTGATTGCATTACGTTGTAGTCTAAAACTTGCTCGGTTTTCCTTTAGTGGAAGGTTGAAATCCCAAGAGTTTGGGTCGTAGTTTTTGATCCCTTGAGCAAGGATTTTTCCACGTAAAAATATGTGTGTTGTTTATGTTTCCGCATTAAGTTTAAGTTTCAGAGATAGGTAAAACTTGCAAGGAACCTGGTTCTTTGTAAGTTAGGCGATAAAAGTTAAAGGCAAGTTTTAGGAATTTAAAAATTGGGTAAGAACACTATTCATCCCCCCCTCTAGTGTCTTACATAGGTGCACCAATTACAACACAAACATTACAAGAAATAGATTATTCAACAGCCTGCTAGTAGGATTTTTCAACTTCAGAAAATGATAAGGGAAGTCCTAGAAACGCAAGTTGGTAGGACTGTTATTGGAAGAGCTAGATATAGGGTGCTGAAAGAGATAATGGGAGACCATGAAGTAGAGTTTAATTGGATTCTAGACTATAAGGATGAGTTGTTGAGGTCTAATCCTGGTAGTACATGTGTGGCAAAGTTGAGTGAGGATACTTATGAGGGTCGGAAGAAAATGTTCAACAGTTTTAACATCTACTTTGCTGCTTTGAAAAAAGCCTTCTTGACTGGTTGTAGGAAGTGTATCGGGTTGGATAGGTGCTTCTTAAAAGGGGTTTGTAAGGGCCAATTACTCACTGCTGTGTGCAAGGATGGGAATAACCAAATGTTGTCTTTGGCTTGGGCAGTAGTTGAGTATGAAAGCTAGCACACTTGGAGATGGTTTGTCAACATATTAAGAATTGATCTTGAGCTGGGAGATGGAACAGATGTCACCATTATAACAGACATGAAAAAGGTACTTGTTTGTATAGTTAACTATTTTTTATACTTCTTCTAGTACATTAGATTAATTGAATATTTGTTTGTTTATGGAGGGATTAAAGATTGCCATAGATGACCTTTTTCCAAACTCTGAACATAAGATGTGTGCTAGACACATCCTAGAAAACTAGTCCAAGAACTAGAGAGGATAGAGAGGAGGAACACATTTTGGAAGATTGCCAGATCAACTTTTGAAACTGAGTTGAGGGAAAACATTGAGTATATGAAGAAGTTAGGGGAAGAGAAAAGAATGGATGACCTCCTGTATTACAATGTAGAGAGGTGGAGCAAAGTATACTTTAAATACAATAGCAAATATGATGGTGTAGACAATAATATGGCTGAAAGTTTTAAGTCTTGGATTCTAGAACCAAGACACAAGACAATCATTACAATGCTTGAAGCGAATAGGGTCAAAATGATTATCAGAGTAAGGCAAATAAGAGAATTTTGCAGCAAGTGGCCTCTTCATATTTTTCCAATGGCACAGAAGACCCATTCCAAATAGGTGTGCACTTCATTGACTTCTTCATATTGTTCTCTAGGGTCTTCTGTGCCATTGGAAAAATATGAAGAAGTCAATGAAGTGCACACCTATTTG
Source organism: Petunia x hybrida (assembly GCA_037355625.1). NCBI lineage: Eukaryota > Viridiplantae > Streptophyta > Magnoliopsida > Solanales > Solanaceae > Petunia > Petunia x hybrida. The sequence continues at coordinate 1,061,590 of JBBBVM010000669.1, forward strand.
GAATGGGGATACAGGCTTTTGAGGTGAAAGAAGAGGATTGTACATGTTGCACTTGGTGCACCTATGTAAGACACTAGGAAGGGTTGAATAGTGTCCTTACCCGATTTTTAAATCGTAAAACTTGCTTTTAACTTTCAGCGCTTAACTCACAAAGGACCAGGTTCCTTGTAAGTTTCACCTATCTCTGAAACTAAACTCAATACGGAAACATAAATAACACAGAGATTTTTATGTGGAATAATCCTTGCTCAAGGGATAAAAAACCACGACCCAAACTCTTGGAATTTCAACTCTTCTACTAAAGGAAAACCCGAGCAAGTTTTAGACTACAACGTAATGTAATCAAGGAACTAGAACCCCCTAGTACCTAAAACCTTCACAGCCACACGTTAGCTGGTAAGGTTACCTCTACATAACCTTAAAGAGTAATCTCTACTATATGCTTCTAAACAAGCTGATAGATTACAACTCAATAGCCTATAACAAATAACTAAAACAACAGACTTATCTATGAAACTGCTCATTCACAAGGTTCTGCTGCTTAGCCTTTGTTCTTACGCACAAAGTCTCTGGTGATCTGATTGTTCTTGATTTGCTCTGTTGAGATGTCTTTTGTGCGTACTGAATTTGGCCAAATTAACTTGTATTTATAGGAACTAGAGTTAGCCGGATCCAACTAAGTTTAGGATTCCTTTTCCTCTTTGAAATCAGTTTTAAACAAGGTTACCCATATTTCCTTATTTAAAACCTAAGTTAATTTGCCTTTCGTTTCCAATCCTTTTTCGTCTAGGAACCGCGTCCTTTTCAGCACCGCTTCTTGCTTCTTCTATTTCCGGTAGGATTGGAACTTTGACTCCAGCTGTTCTCTTCTTTCCTTCTTCAACTCTTACTTGATTAACTCGTTGAACAGCTTAGTCTTCTCACTTCAACTGTGAACCTTTTCACGATTCACGATTCACTTAGCACCAGGTCCTTTGTCATCTTCAAAACTTATCCTTCAATAGTACACATAATGTAAACATGGCAAACAGGACTTGTAGTTGTAGGTCTTGAGGGCTTAAGGGGATACCCTACCAACATGCCACTGCTACACTTTATGACAGGGACTTAGACCCTCTGGACTATATTTCTCACTGGTACAGTAGAGATACATACATAGACACTTATGGCTCTTTTATACAGTCTGTGATGGGAATGAAAATGTGGCCACAGTCACAAAACCCTTCAGTGATTCCACCAGAAGTGAGGAAAATGCCTGGCAGACCAAGGAAGGCTAGAAGAAAAGAAGCGACTGAAACTAAGAGAGGAAGATTGTCTAAGAAGGGAGTGGATATGACATGCAGTAACTGCCATCAAAAAGGGTACAATACAAGGCGGCTGTCATGTAGCACCACCACCTTCAAGACCAGTTGGTGCTTGGTGTTGGTAGAAAAAGGGGTAGAACTAGCTTTAAAAGGCCAAGAATGGTAGGATAGAGGTGCTGCACACTGATTAGTGGATTTACAATCCATAATGTAAGTTTGCATCTCCTTAATTACTTGTGATGATTCAATCTATGTTTTGTAAGTTAATATAACTGATTGTCTTTCATTTTATGAAGCCTGGTATGAGCACAAGGTCTGGCAAGAGATCAGCTGATGTAACTGGAGGCATTGGATATAAGCCTACAAAAGGATTGAAGTCGAAAGGCAATGCAACAGTTTCAACAACTGGACTACAACAAATGAAAGCCAAAAATATGAAGGAAACAGAGGCAAAGGCTGCTGAAAAGGTTGTACAAAGCCAGACTAGTACTTGTAGGAAGAAATTACTTAGGCTAGGCTTCTTGGGAGGCAACCCAAGCTTTATCGCTTTCGTTTTCTTAGTCGTTAAAATTTTCTTAGTTATTAAATTTTTCTAGTTTTTCTTAGTTGTTAAATTTTTGCTAGTATAGTTAGTTAGGTGTGTTATGGATAGTTGGAAGTCATAGAATCAATAGAAGCTAGTGGAAAAATTGCACCAGAGGAAGGTATCTGGTGCAAAGGTGAATAAAAGTCTGGGAACAAGAGGCTGTGTCGCTTGCATTCAGCGTAAGAATTAAATTTTTTCCAATTCTAGGAAGTGACGTTTCGCCCATCGCGTACAACTCAGCGTCTATTTATAACTGGGATGCTTCGCTTCCACACAGTGTGCACAGGTAAGTTCACAAAACCTGAAGCTTTTACATACCCACTTCCACAAAAACCTGCTCATATTTTTTTCTAAGTATTGAACTCCCTCTTTTGAACACTATTTCACAATCACACACAACTACATCCGTGCCTTCAATCTGCTGGATTAAATCATTCCCTGCACTCTAAGGAAATCAGGTAACCTTCTCCTTCACTTACTCCCTGTCGGAGACCCGTTTTTTCCCTCCCCCACGGACTGTTTTTGCTGAAAATTTAAGGCACAATTTTGCCCGTTTTTGAATTTGTTTAATACAACTGTGGGTTCATGTTGGGTGTTGTCTTCTATAATGGCTGCTAAACTATCATTCCCTGCAGCTATTTTTGGGAGGGTTCAACTCTTTAGATTTTAAAGAAACCTCTGAAATAAAGCTCTGCACACTAGGTGTTCGACAGAATGTCTGAGTGAAAAAATTTCTGCATTTGGACTGCTGCAAAGTTCTTTAAGAAAGTACATTTAAAAGAATTAAGTGTGGGGTTCTTTGCAAGCTGTTACAAGCTAGAATTACGCGTATATAGCGGCCTGATGATTATGTAGACTAATTCCAGTACAAAGTGTTAATTAATTCCAAATAGTCTACGACTTCAGATTGTTTGAAACGCTAAAATAGTAGTAACAGCCTGTGAATAGTCTGCATATGTTCTTGATAAGCTGCTAGAAGCCTGAAGTGAGCTTCTTTGATGGTCGCTCATAACTGCAGCTTTTACATGAACCCTGATTTTTGCACTTGCGACTGAAGTTTTTGAGCTTGTGATTAATATTACTTGTTACTTCTTGTGACTGCAGGTTCCAGGCACCTTCTTTACTGAGAAAGAAAATGGCGAGAGCCTTAAGAGTGGCGCCAGTAGCCAACCTTCCATAGACCAGCGGATAATAATGATAACAGAGAAAATCAGGGAGAACGCCCAAGCAAGCAAAAGAAGAGTTTGAAAAAAGGGAAAGAAACTGAAAAACGCAAAGGGAAACAGCCTGTGGTTCATGAGTCGGGTTTTGATTCTGAATCAGATCATGAAGACGAAGAGCAGGTTGACATGAGTGAAGAAGATGAGGGCGAACCAATTGAGTAGCAGGAATGGGTAGGCACATTTGTGAGTGCAAAGGCTTGCCGAGCTTACGAAAAAATTGTCACATCCAAGGCTTACATTCTAGAAAAGCCACCGCACATTTCAGCTCTTAGTAGAAAGCATCCGTCATTCTTGTTGACACTTCATAATAAGCAAAAATGCCATCGTATATTGAAAGGTTTCGGTTATGAAAATTTGACATGGGTGCGAGAGTCGTACGCAATCTGGAGACACACTGATGGCAATGTCATTCGAGTTCGTGGGGTGTCTATGCGCCTTAGTTGTCTTTATTGTTAGGATAATTTTTTTCGTTATCTTTTTAGATTAGTATTAGGGTAGGGTCCTTGGTTTTTCTTCAAGCCACGGTTCTTTTCCATGGACGTTTTTTATTTTGAACCGGGTGTTTTAGGAATAGTTGTAGTTAGTTAGAATTTTATAGCTTAACAAAGAAAAGAGAGAGAAGAGAAAAAAATTGCTTAGCTTAATTCATTTTAACTGGAGCCTGATGACACATTATATGATGGAAAAATGAACCATTAGGAGAGTATGGAAAGGCTTGATTCTTAGCTTTAATTCGAGTGCATTTGCTTAAATCCTATGGTGTCCACTATACTTTGAGCACTTTGTTTTTCCCTATGTACTTAAATAATTGTGAACTTGGCCTTTGATTAGCAATGATGAGGAGAATGAACACAAGAGATATGATAGAAAATAAATTTTTTTTTTAAAAAAAGGAATGAAAGATATGATTGGAACAACCATTTGAGAGCCTGTGAAAGGGAATGAAGCAAGAAGGGTAACTGGAAAAAGGAAAAAATGTGCAAAGCATAAGAAAAGGAAAAAAAAAGAGAAAATGGATGGGGGCAATGTTCCTATGCTTGGTTAAGGGTGATAAAAGCCTCGAGTATGAACACGCCAAAGGCACCCTAGTGAGGTTGATGTGTCTGTTAATTTCCTAGGTCCCCAATCATCCAAGTGTTATCCAAATAAGGGAAAATACCCCGTTGTTGATCCTTGAGGCTTAATTATGGAAGTTGAAGTTAATTATGATACCTATTAGTTAATTTTTTGAAAATTATGTGAATTCTCTGAAGTCTTGCCGCTTTGGTCCATTGTTTCATTATTGAAGTTGTAGGGGAAAACAATCACACACACACTGTGGACCATTTAATTTATGGTACTTGCATGAGAATTAAGTTAATGCATCAATCTTATTTCTCGAATGTACTTAATGGGTTGTGATCTTGATATTGTGGAAGGTTTTGGTATTTTGAGTTAGGTGAAGTGGTGAGCTTAAATGAGAACTATGTGGTATAGCAATAGTTTTGAAGTCCCTTGAGTTCAATTGTGAGTTGTCTAAGAAAGTTGTTAAGTTTGGATTGTCCGAGGACGTACAAAAGGTTAAGTGTGGGGTAGTGATGTTGGGCGTACATTCCTATATTTTGATATCAATTTATTGGAGATTTTAATGTATTTAAGCGATTAACTATGCCCAACATGATCTATTTCTTGGTATTTCACTACTTGATGAAGCAGGGAATCTTGTAGCATTTTTTGGAGTGAAAAGGAGCTTGTGGCGCAACAATTGAAGGAAGCAAAGATTGATTCCTAGCATCCAGGTTAGCATCCAAATGCAAGGCCCTGAGGATACAAAACTGGATGCTAGGCATCAATCTTGGCTTCCTTCAATTGTTACGCCACATGCTCCTTTTCACTCCAAAAAATGCTACAAGGTTCCCTGCTTCATCAAGTAGTGAAATACCAAGAAATAGATAATGTTGGGCATAGTTAATTGCTTAAATACATTAAAATCTCCAATAAATTGATATCAAAATATAGGAATGTACGCCCAATAGCACTACACCACACTTAACATTTTGTACGTCCTCGGATAATCCAAACTTAATAACCCTCTTAGACAACTCACAATTGAACTCAAGGGACTTCATAACTATTGTTATACCACATAGTTCTCATTTAAGTTCACCACTTCACCTAACTCAAAATACCAAAGCCTTCCATAATATCAAGATCACAACCCATTAAATACATTCGGGAAATAAGATTGATGCATTAACTTAATTCTCATGCAAGTACCATAAATTGAAGGGTCCACAGTGTGTGTGTGATTGTTTTCCCCTACAACTTCAATAATGAAATAATTGACCAAAGTGGCAAGACTTCAGAGAATTCACATAAGAAAACGAAAGAGATAAAGCTTGGGTTACCTCCCAAGAAGCACTTGATTTATCGTCGCGGCATGAAGATACCCTTTCTCAAGCGTCTTCCAAAATTACGGAGGTTTTGTGACGCTCCACATCACCTCCTAAATAATGCTTTATCCTTTGGCCATTCACCAAAAATCTCCTCTCCGTGCCAAGGGCGTGCAGCTGGACCGCTCCATATGGCATAACTTTGACTACCTCAAACGGTCCCGACCATCTGGATTTTAACTTTTCAGGAAATAACTTCAGCCTATAGTTAAACAACAGAACAAATTGGCCCGGCTCAAACTCTCGACGTTGAATATGCTTGTCGTGCCATCCCTTGGTCTTCACTTTATATAGCTTGGCATTCTCATAGGCTTGAAGGCGAAACTCATCTAGCTCGTGAAGCTATAACATCCGCTTTTCCCCTGCTAGTTCCAAATCCAAATTGAGCTTCTTGATCGCCCAATATGCTTTATGTTCAAGTTCGACCCGAAAGTGACACGCTTTACCAAAAGCCAACCTATATGGAGAGGTTCCAATAGGAGTTTTATATGCAGTTCGATAAGCCCAAAGCGCGTCATCTAACTTGGTCACCCAATCCTTTCTATTCATGCTCACAGTTTTCTCCAAAATTTGCTTGATTTTTTTATTCGAAACTTCAACCTGTCCACTCGTTTGAGGGTGATATGCAGTCGCAATTTTATGTTTCAGCCCATATTTCACCAAAAGAGTCTTCATCAACTTATTACAAAAGTGAGTACCTTCATCGCTTATCATGGCTCTCGGGGTCCCGAAACGAGTGAATATGTGCTTTTTCACGAACTTGACTACTACCTTGGCATCATTAGTTGGAAGAGGGATGGCCTCCACCTATTTTGACACATAGTCGACGTCCAAGAGAATATATTTGTTACCATAGGACGGTGGAAAAGGTCCCATGAAATCTATGTCACAAACGTCAAAAATCTCAACTTCCAAGATATTATTGAGAGGTATCTCTTGTCTTCTAGAAATATTTCCCGTCCGTTGGCAGCGATCACAGCTTTTCACAAAGGTATAAGCATCTTTGAACAATGTCGGCCAATATAACCCAGAATGAAGCACCTTAGCAGCTGTGTGATCCCCACTGTGATGTCCACCATAAGGCGACGAATGACAACTCTCTAGTACCTGATTTACCTCACCTTGAGGAATGCACCATCTTGTCAGTTGGTCCGGGCCTATTTTATACAAGTAAGGCTCATCCCAGACATAAAATTTAACCTCATGAAGCAATTTCTTTTTCTGCTGTGAATTTGAATCAGGTGGGAACACTACGCTCACTAACAAGTTAACTATGTCCGCATACCATGTACCTCAGCTACATGTAGAGAAAAAGTTGTTCATTAGGGAAAACTTCATTTATTTCAGCCCTTCATCTACATGTTTTCTATCTTCCAACCTTGACAAATAATCGGCAACATGATTTTCGGTCCCTTTTCGATCTCGAATCTCTATATCAAATTCTTGCTGTAAAAGGACCCAACGAATCAGCCTCAGCTTGGAATCCTTTTTATCAAATAAATATCGAATTGCGGCATGATCAGTGTAGACAATAACCCGAGTACCAACCAAGTAAGATCTAAATTTGTCAAAAGCATAAACAACTGCCAATAGCTCCTTCTCGGTGGTAGTATAATTTGATTGAGCGGCATCAAGGGTCTTGTTCGCATAATATATAGAATGAAAAACTCTACCCTTTCTTTGACCAAGAACAGCCCCAACAGCGGTGTCACTTGCATCACACATCAACACGAACAGTAAAGACCAATCCGAAGCAATAATAATTGGTGCAGTAACTAACGTCTTTTTGAGCTCTCCAAACGCCTTCATACATGCTTCATCAAATTCAAACTTTGCATCTTTTTCTTGAAATTTACACATGGAATTTGCTATTTTCGAGAAATCTTTAATGAATCGCCTATAGAAACCTGCATGTCCCAAGAAACTTCACACACCCTTAACAGAGGTAGGAGGTGGTAATTTCTCAACCGTTTCAACTTTTGCTTTGTCAACCTCGATCCCCTTCTTTGACACTTTATGCCCTAGTACAATGCCTTCTTGGACCATAAAGTGGCACTTTTTCCAGTTAAGTATCAAGTTTTTTTTCTTCACAGCGGCTAAGCATGGCATCCAAGTTTTTCAAACAGCCATCAAAAGAGTCACCAAAAACTAAAAAATCATCCATGAATACCTCAACATATTTCTCCACCATATCGGTGAATATCGCCATCATGCATCTCTGAAAGGTTCCAGGCACATTGCATAGTCCGAAAGGCATCCTTCTAAAGGCGTAGGTACCGTCAGTACATGTAAACGTAGTCTTTTCTTGATCTTCAGGAGCTATCACTATGTGATTGTAGCCCTAGTATCCATCTAGAAAACAGTAGTATTCGTGTCCGGCTAGCCTATCCAACATCTGATCGATGAAGGGAAGTGGAAAATGATCTTTTCTCGTGGCTTTATTTAATTTTCTATAGTCAATGCAGATTCGCCAACCCGTGACTGTTCTTGTAGGAATTAGCTCATTATTCTCATTCGTCACAACCGTCATACCTCGTTTCTTTGGAACACATTGGACTGGACTCACCCAATTGCTGTTAGAGATTCAAAAATAATTCCAGCATCAAGCCACTTGATAATTTCCTTCTTTACAACCTCCTTCATGACTGGATTTAGTCTTCGTTGATGCTCGACACTAGGCTTGTCGCCTTCCTCTAATAAAATTTTATGCATGCAAAAAGAACGACTAATCCATCTGATATCCACAATGGTCCATCCAATTGCCCTCTTACGCTCTCGTAACACCCTCAGTACCTTCTGAACTTGCACCTCAGACAACAAAGAAGAAAGAATTACCGGCAAGGTATTACCCTCACCCAAGTAAGCATAACGTAAGTGAGCCGGTCAAGGTTTGAGTTCGAGAATAGGAGCCTCCTAAATAAACGGTTTAGGAGGAGCTAATGTCAGCGGTCTATCGAGCTCCTCAAACTTCTTCCACCCTTGAATTCCATATTGAGAATCTCTAAGTATTCCTCCGTTTCATCAGCATTGAGCACATTGTCCTCATATACTAATGCTTTGTCTAGAGAATCCTCGTTAGATGCCAAAAATTCCTTCTCAGACTCAGTCAACTCTTCGCCCACTACTTTTACCATAGATAACTCTTCATAATGCAATGGAGGTTGAGTAGCCCGAAATACATTAAAAACAGCTTCTTCATCATTCACCCTCATGGTCATCTTTCTCGCTCTAACTCGAATCACAGCATCAGCAGTAGCCAAGAATCCTCTTCCCAATATGATAGGAACCTCTTTGTCAACCTCATAATCCAAAATTATAAAATAAACTGGAAGAATGAATTGGCCTACTTGCAGAAGAACATCTTCAATAACTCCCTCGGGGCATGTCAATGATCTAGCAGCTAACTGAAGAGTCGCTGTGGTTGGTCTCGGTTCACCCAGGCCCAGCTTCCGAAATATCGATGATGGCATTAAATTCATGCTAGCACCTAAATCACATAAAGCTCTTCCAACATCATGTTTACCAATTTTTATTGGAATAGTGAAACTCCCAGGATCTTTCAATTTTGGAGGAAGCTTACTTCGTACTCTAGAACTGCACTCCTCAGTAAGTGCAACTGTCTCAAACTCGGTCAATCTCTTTTTATTAGCCACAATATCCTTGATGTACTTAGCATATTTTGGAACATCTCGTAAAAGTTCCACCAAAGGAATATTGACTTGAACTTGACTCAAGATCTCCAAAAATTTCTTACAAGCTACGTCAATTTTCTGTTTTTGAAGCCTTTGAGGGAAGGGCGGTGGTGGTCTAACAATATCAAGTTCGGGCTGCTTCTCTACCACTTTTTTAGCTTGTTTTTTAGTTTCTATTTCATTATTTGGCACTAGTTCACCAACAGACTTTTTTTTTTTAGAGGTACTTCTTCTAAAGCTCGCCCATTCCGCAAAGTAACGGCTTGAACATATCCTTTTGGATTTTTCTTAGTGTCGCTAGGCAAGGCACCATATGGTCTAGTATTTTGTGCTCCAGCTAGCTGACCTATATGGCGTTTTAAGTCCTTTTGAGCATTAGCAAGATCCTTTATGGCTTGTGCATTGGCTGCATTATCGGCTAAAATTTTCTGCTGGCTGGCTAACATTTGCTTCATCAACTGTTCGACTGAATTGGATGTCTGCTGTGGCTGGGCCTGAGATTGCGAAATTTGATTGTTATTCTGAGCTCTCATATTACCTTGATTGGCTTGGTTACCACCCCAAAAGAAATTTGGATGGTTACGCCAGTTGGGGTTGTGTGTATTACCAAACTAGGTCTGATTTTGTGTCTGATATCTATTTTGATTTCCCACATAACAAACTGACTCTGGGTTGGCAGGGCACACATCAGCAGCATGATCTTCTCCACAATCTTCACAAAAGCTTTGGAATTCTTGCACTTGTTGAACGGGTTGAACTTGTTGTTGAGTTAGAGGTATTGATAGCTTACTGATCTGGTTGGCTAAAGCATCCATCTTTGCAGTTAGTGCTGACAAGGCATAATTGAAGTACTCCAGCTGTCTTTTGGCTTGGAACTCTACCATCATCCTGCCAGTCGGATTACTTTGAGAAAATTTATCTAGCAGTTCGTAAATCTCATTAAAGTTCAAAGCCAAGACTTCGCCACCCGCAGCAGCATATACCACGATCTTTGTATGAGCATTCAGTCCTTCCACGAAAGTATGAGCCAACACCTCATTAGATTGGTTGTGGTGCGAGCAATCTCTCAAGAGCGCCTTGAATCTCTCCCAAGCTGAATATAAAGATTCTCCTTCTCGCTGTCTGAATGACATGATCTCACTCCGTATCTTAGCAGTTTTAGTAGAGGGATAGAATTTAGCAAAAAATTTCTTAGCCAAAGCATCCCAAGTTGTGATAGACCTAGGCTTTTCAGCCTTTAACCACTTCTTTGCTGCCCCAATCAATGAGAACGGGAAGAGTGTCAATCGGACATAGTCAGTTGAAATGCCTGTTGGAGTGTAGGTGTCGCTGATCTCCAAGAAATTCATGATATGTTGTTGTGGGTCCTCATGTAGTAATCCAACATATTGCTCCATCGCATGTAATAGCTGTATCATGCTGGGCTTAATCTCAAAATGTCCTGTAATTGTAGGTTTAACAATACTCGGAGCCACACCATCAAAACTAGGGAGAGCGACATCTCGCACGGCTAAAGCTTGATTGTCCGCCATTCCTACAGGTAAAGCAACAAGTACTAATTCAGGTGTTCTACGATCTCTTGCTTCTCTCCTCAACCGATGTAAAGTCCTTTCAGGTTCGGGATCAAAAGGTTCGAGGTTGTCATCCTTCTTATCATTTCGCATGCAAGAACTATTACCTGAAATATTACAAAAACTCAAAACAAAAAATTAAACCTTAATAGACAATAAATAATTGTTCAAAAATAAAACAGTCAATTATTTAGTCCCCGGCAACGGCGCCAAAAACTTGTTGCTCCCAAACGCACGTGCAAGTATACGTGGCCGACAAGTAATAAAGTGATAAGATCGAGTATCGTCCCAGAGAGACTGCTGTTAACTATTAACTGAATTAAACGATTTCAAATTATCTAAACAAGCAGAGTTGGTTTCGTGGATAAAAGATGTAACTAAAAATTAAAACTTTAAACTAAAATTATAACTAAAGCAAGTAATTTGATCAAAACAAACGAATAAGGTTTTGGTTATCAAGGGGAGGAACTATTCTAGGGTTATGGGATATCTGATAATCCTGCTGAATTCTTCAGTTAATTTGAATAATTAATTCATCTGGATTACTAATCAACAGGGTTAATTTTACTTATAGGAATCTTCTGATTTCCTACTCGTCTATTTAAGTTAATCTAACGCCTATATTCCTATGGAATTAGAATTAACAAAAATGCATTAAGAATTCCTGTAAAGTGATTAAGCAACGCAAAAAGGTATATTCTAATCCTAGTTGCGAATCTGTTCCCCGATGCCCAGGTTCAAGAACTTGCCCTATTCAATCCTATAATAATCTAAAATTCCCTTTTCCAAGTTCAATTCAAGATTCGTAGATAGTATTTAACTGCTGACCAAACAATCAAATAATTGAGCATAGGATATGAATAAATAACTCAAAACGATAAATTAATTAAATCAAACTAACTTTTAAATATCAACATTCATGGGAAACCCATAACAAGGAATTTAACTACACATAGTCATGATAGAAATTCAACAATTAATTTGAAATAACATAAGTTGTAAGAGAGAAGAAGAATAAGAACCCTGTGTAGTATCCTATGAAATTGCTCCTAGCTCCTAGCCTTCAATTGTATGAATTGATGATCTAGAAATCTGATAAACTATGAGCTTGTATAGACATTACAATTTCCTACTTTACTTGGAATTAGAAAATCCTAATCTAAATTGTAGTTCCAGCTTCATCTTGTTGTAGGATCTTCTTTTTCCAGTTCTTGCGGACTTGTATTTTTCAGGTTTTTGGCTTGTTACTTTGAATTCTTAGTACCAGTTGGATTTGTTCGAGTCATATGGAAATCTGCAGCTCAAGGAGTATTCACGTTGTTGACTTTGCTTTACTTCAAAATTATGCGCGCTGAAATTCAGTTTTGTATCCGCAAGGCCTTGCATTCGGATGCTAACCTGGATGCTAGGCATCAATCTTAGCTTCCTTCAATTGTTTCGCCACAAGCTCCTTTTCACTCCAAAAAATTCTACAAGGTTCCCTGCTTCATCAAGTAGTGAAATACCAAGAAATAGATAATGTTGGGCATAGTTAATCGCTTAAATACATTAAAATCTCCAATAAATTGATATCAAAATATAGGAATGTACGCCCAACATCACTAGTCTTAATCTTTTTGGATTGTAGTATTTCAATTCCATTTCAGGGATTATGCAGCTGTGTTTACAATGTTTTTGGATTTTTTTTGTTTAGACTAGTACTCTTGTTTGAGCTGTTATGTAACACCCATATGCTGCATTTGAAATTTTGAATCTGCAGTTGAACCTTGAATCTGCAGTTTGTTATGCAGTTGAAACTGTAAGCTTTTTTGTCAATGAATCTGCATTTAAGTTGGTAATTGAATCTGCTATTAATATTTCCTTATTGTTCATGTGTATTTGTCGACAACAAACAATACTAAAAAAATAGGGTATTGATCCATTAAGTAGTGCATTGAACACATCATTATCATAACAAAACACTTGATATTGTTCCATTCTTTGTTGCCATAAATACAGCATTTCCATTACAAAAGGGTGTTAAACTCAACCTTCATTACAACATTAACATGAGACAAACATTACTACTACACTAAGTTAATTTCATAACATCTTTTAATATAAAGATATCATATTGTTGGCCTAAATCGAGATAGGAGAACAAATCAAATTTGTCTTGGGGTTGATTGATAATATGCTTGCATCAAAGTTATGGTCGAACTGAGATTGAATTTAAGCGAGGCAAATGCTTAATGGAATGAAATAAATGAGGCAAAAAATAAACGAGCGGTAATGTGTATAAAATGACACAAAGCTTTAAGACAAAAAATATAAGTCAAGTGTTATATTTCTGGATGATCTTCATGATTACAAAGGGTTCCTATTTATAGTTGACAAGAAGAATGATGTTATAGTCGTAATAACTATGCTTTTATGGCCATTACTCTGCATTTGATCGTGGTCAGCTCATGATCTTCCCCTTAAATGCCTGGGCAACGGTCGACAGTTACAAAGATCAGGTCTCATTTTGACGAGATATTGTGCTTACTCGAGGACGCTATTCGGCGGTGATCATTCCGAGCTCTGTACTTTGGACTCAGTTTTTCTTCTTCCCCGAGGTGGTCTTTTGAGCTTTGTACCTTGGGTTCGATTTTGCTTCTTCCCCGAGGTGGTCTTTCGAGGTAGACGGTCATGCCATTTCCCCCTCATGGACTCGCCTCTAAAGATCGACTTGAGTCAAGCCTTACACCCTTGCTTAAGGTCTCGGTGATTTTTTACCTAATACAGATAGTCCCCCCACTCCTCAAGCAGTTGTCAGATCTGTCGGAGTGAAATGAGTTTAGGCAGGAGAGCGACGTGGCCATTCATGGGCCGTGAAATTCAAAATGGTATTTGTCACTCCATATCCCATTAATCACGTGTGGCAATCACTGATTTGGCGTGATTTCTTGATTTGCCTTCCCCATGTAAACGTAATCATGACACCTTAATCTATATATACCGACGCGCCCTTTCTCCTTCTTCTTCACGTATTTCCTTATCAGGAAGATTTCTTGAAATTTTCTTCTTTTGCCGTCTAGAAACTTCTTTCTGAAAAATGTATAAGCCAAATTCATCAAACTCTCCACCCTCTTTTGTTGACAACATGATCATTGGTGGTGAATTAGTGAATGTTCCCGAACCATTGAGTGTTATTGTTCCCCCTGATTTTAATATGGATGATTTACTCAATCAAGCGGTTTGAGTCAAGAGCAACACCCAGCCACGACTGCCGAGGCAGTTATGGTTGATGACGATGATGTTACCATGAAGGACATTGGTAATGACGAGCTTCTTTAAGACAACCTCGAGCTTGAACCTCACCATGTTACTCCATCCAAAATAGACCTTTTGAAGGATTTCGTCATGCAGCTTCCGACCGAGTCGGATATTAGGAGGAGGAGAAATATCCCTGTTCAAAACACGCCAAGTTTGATTACTCAGGCAAACATACATCTAGTTCAGTCTGATTGCAATTAGGGTCCTGGGATTAAGGTTAGTATTCCTGCCCCTGATAGCCGAGTATGTGATAGAGTTTAGGGGCGCTCTTTTGTTTTCACCTACCCCTTCACAATAGGTTTTTCTCTTCCTATCCCCAAGCTCTTGGACACCTTTTGCTGCACGTATCAATTATGCATAGCCCAAATAGGCCCCGGGATGTGGACGCATGTTCAATGCCTTGAATTTTTGAGTAAGCTAGCCGGGGTCACTTTTACTATTGATTATCTTTTGTACCTCTTCTACCCCTCCCTTCACAAGGACGGAATCTTCTAGCTTAACAAACGAGGCTCGTATTCGTTGATTACAAAGAGCGAAGATATCGAGGACCGTGGATGGAATGAGCGTTTCATTTTTCTTCCTACTGACCTTTTGTCCCTGAGGCCTGGTTTTCCCGAGCGATGGAACCGAGCACGTAAGTATTTTCCTCGGTATTTTTCCTCATTCATTTTCGATTTTACTTCGACACTTCTTTGCTTAATTTCCCTTCTTTGAATTGTGTTAGCCGAGGTGATCCCGATTGTCTGCCCGAAGGATTTGACCCAATGGGTCTAAGCTATTATCAATGCCAAATCCAGATCGGAAAGATCATGGATGGTTTAGGCTGCCTTGCACGAGAACCGATGGGCATGCAAACGGCACGGTGAGTTGTCTATCGAGGCTGCCGAGATTGAGTGACGTCGAGATGAAAATCTAAGGAAAATGAAGGCGAGATTGAGGCGAGAGCATGCAGGCCTCGAGTCTCAAATGAGGAGTCTCGAGAAAGAATTATTGATCACAAGGCTTGAGCTTGACCAAGCCAATAAAGCTGCTGACAAATCGGATCTCGAGATGCTCAAAGCCCTCGAGGTCAAGTCCGCTGTTAAGAAGAAGATGGCTCGTTTGAAAGAGCTCTGCGATGCTGAGATGAAGAGAATGAGAGCTGAGGCCCAGTCTGTTATTGGCGAGCGTGCTAAGAAGTTTCATGCTGATTTGAGGCACAAGTTGCTCAAAATAAACAAGCTGGCCGGAGAGAAAGAGCAGCTGGCTGGAGAGAAAGAGCGGCTCGAGAACGAGGTCAAGGCTTTGCGGAGCGAAGTCGATTCTTACTCCTCGAAACACGGAATGAGGATAACCCGAGCCAAGGTTGACGAGAATTGGGTTTTCATTCAAACGAGGCTTAAGACTTCGAAAGAGTGTCGCAGCGAGGCTAACCTTGATCCAGAAATAGTGAAGGCCGAGAGAGACGCTGCCACAACTAAAAAGTTAATGGAAAGTCTGTCGACACCCATTTTTCCCTTAACCCTGTTAGGGTTCGAAAACAGGGCTCGACTTATTGGAACTCAAGGGTAAGACTTGGAGTCGCAACCTAACATATTTTTCAACTAGGCGTATTAGGGCACCTACTTTGTTTCTCGCCAATTTTATGTTAACTCTGAACTTAATCTACGAACCGAGAATTCTGAGTAAGGGTTCAAATTAACCTAAGAGAAAGGTATTAGGCACCTCTCAGATTCCACTAAGTATGGTTCTAGGCCGGACTATATAATTGGGATATTAAATAAATAAAAAAGGACCAAGCAAGTGAACTAATTAATTAAACTAGGAAAATAATAAGATGTCCACTATAATATACAATTTAAATACAATATTTTATATATGAAATAAATTGCTTGTCTTCTTCAATGACTTCCTCCAGTAAACGACGTCGGCATTTTGTCTTCAAATACTTCACAAAAAAAAAATAAGTTAGTGTGTCAATAAAATTAATAAGACTAAAACAAAATAATAAGAGAACGATTTTAATGTGTTAGTCCTCTTCCCAAAGTGTCGTCTTTTTTTATGAATTTCGCCACAACGTACCTTGCAAAAATACGAAAATTCAATTAGTATAATAATTAGTAAATACTAACAAGTAATTGAAATAAAGTAATAACAACAACAACAACAACAACAACAACAACAACAACAACAACAACAACAATAATAATAATAATAATAATAATAAGGAAAATAAAAAGGCAAAAATAATTCTTGTAAAGGTTATAGGCTCAGATTTCGTCGTATCTGGTAGAGGTTTAAGGACGTTGATACGGCTGCAAACAACGGTGGCCGGCAGTGTTGCCATGCCAGGTACGGGTTCTACATGCTCTATGCTTGTTTTGCAAAGTGGATACTCATCATCATTGCATTTTTTATTTGTTTTCCGGACACGTAAGGGACGGTAAATACGTGATGGGACTTATATTTGAAACGACCTCGGTCAGTCGTTTCGGAAGTTAGTACTCCGATTGGCGTACTGATAATTTTAAAATATTTGTAAGGTCTATTAGGATCTGCCTGTAAAATTTGAGCTAAATCAGACCTCGTTTGGTAGGCATCGGAAGAAGGTTTCAGTTTTTATTGTCAATAAATATTAAAAAGAGATTTTTGAGCTCGGTTTGGGCGAATGAGCTCCGATTCGAAATCCGAAAGCGCCGTTAGGTTCGTATGATTATTTGTGACTTTTAAGATTTTTCGAAAGTGAATTTCGATATGGTTCGGCTAGTTCCGCAAAAATGCCGAAAGTTAAATAATTTGACATTTTTCCTTTAAATTCGCATCTTGAGCTTCGGGAGTCGGATTCGAGATCCGTCTTCGCGAGTATGTTACATATATTTTGTATAGCTTACTTGAAAAATTTGGGATCATTTCGACTTCTCTAGGGTTCCATTTCAATTTTTATCGTCGTAGCGAATTTATTATTAAAAAGAAAATAATAATAATAAAAACAAAAATTGGAACAAATGTCGGTGGCTTAGGGGATTTAATCCCCTAGCACAATCAGATCGATGCATATCAGAAACATTACCAAAAACGCTCAGTGAGGAAAAATTAGAAAAGAGGGAGGATAAAAGGGAAAAAGGAGTAGAAAAATAGTGGAATTTCTACCCCAAATCTTCAGGTAATGATTATATATTCGCACTCAGTGAGTTATGGGCAACATATAAATATAATTTATTTAGTATTTGGTTATGGAACTTTGAACCCTGTATATAGGCCTGGCCTGCGTATTGCGTATGCGAATAGGGT
Source organism: Petunia x hybrida (assembly GCA_037355625.1). Taxonomy (NCBI): domain Eukaryota; kingdom Viridiplantae; phylum Streptophyta; class Magnoliopsida; order Solanales; family Solanaceae; genus Petunia; species Petunia x hybrida. The sequence goes on from JBBBVM010000669.1 coordinate 1,078,965, forward strand.
ATCAGGTTCCTAACTGGATTGCCCTAAAACATAAGGAATGAAGCCTTTAGCTTTATCTGATATAATTTTTCTGCTTATTGAATAGAAAGAGATCGTTTCGCGGTTAATCCAAAGGAAAAAGTAGTGGTTGAGTATCAGGGCTAGCTTTGGGATACGGTAAGTGTTTATATCCATTTCTTTGGAGGCACTTGGCCTCATGGATTTTCTACCACGTGTTCCTTACGTGTGTAGCTGCCGATAGGCATACTCATTACGCCTTAGCCTTGGATTTACATTCTATATTATATATTATGTCATGTTATTGCTATTGCATTGGGAATCTGAGTATTGTACTTTGGCTTGGAGTTGGCATCTGCTTTCCGGCTGTCGATGAGAGTCCTGTGCCGGTGAAGGGTTATTATTGCATCACATTGCATTCATATGCATTACATTGCATATCATACTGAGTACAGGAGTATTCCGCCTCTGGTTTTGATTTATATTATATCGGGTGCAGGAGTATTCCGCCCCAGGAGAAGGAGTATTCCGCTCCAGTTGGTTAGCAGATTGGATTCCCCTCGAATGCAGGAGTATTTCGCTTCGGGCTGGGATTGTCGACACATGTGACCCTTTGCATCTCATGTCATTTCATCTCATTTCATTTTATTTCATTTCATCCCATTCCATTTCATTTCATACTTTTGAGTAGATTTTTTTTTTTTTTTATACGCTAGCAAGGGAAACGGAACCAGATACCAATCAACAAATAAGCAATGCACATATAAGCAGAACAGTAGTCATGTACAGAAAATCTACATAATAGTATGAAATGAAATGGAATGAGATGAAATGAAATGATATGAAATGAGATGAAATGAAATGAAATGAAATGTGTCACATGTGCCAAATGAATGGAGCGGAATCCTCCTGCTCCGAGGGCGGAATCCTCCTACCCTCAATATGATGCGATGGAGCGGAATCCTCCTGCTCCGAGGGCGGAATCCTCCTACCCTCAATATGATGCGATGGAGCGGAATCCTCCTCCTCCGAGGGCGGAATCCTCCTACCCTCAATATGATGCAATGGAGCGGAATCCTCCTGCTCCGAGGGCGGAATCCTCCTACCCTCAATATGATGCAATGATAACCCTTCACCGGCGCGGGACTCTCATCGACAGCCGGGAAGCAGATGCCAACTCCAAGCCAAAGTACAATGCTCAGATTCCCAAAGCAATACCAACAACAGGACATAACATATAATATAGAATGTAAATCCGAGGCTAAGGCGTAATGAGTATGCCTATCGGCAGCTACACACATAAGGAACACGTGGTAGAAAATCCACGAGGCCAGGTGCCTCCAAAGAAATGGATATAAACACTTACCGTATCCAAAAGCTAGCCCTGATACTCAACCACTGCTTACTTTTGCTCCGTTCCGGAGATGTGTATATCTTTTGGCCTTCTTAGATGTCTGATCTGGAAACCTTTAAAATTGTGTATTCTGGGTAGTTAGTTGTATTATTCAGACAGCTTGTATGTTTGTCTATCCTTGAGAGTTATCTTATGTTGTTAAAGTTTGGTTCATTTTTATTTCAAGGTAATTCTTCACAATTTATATCGATTCTATCAATAGGGTTCGCCCGACAGGTTTAGGGGAGGTGGTCGGGTGCCCGCACGGCCTAACCGAGAATTCGGGTCGTGTCAGTTGGTATCAGAGCCTATAGAACAGATCCTGTTCAAGTAAGGTCGTGGTCGAGGCAGAGGTAGAGTTGCCCAGGCCGCGAGGATGGTGGATCGTGTTGATCCTGCTGCAGAGGTTCCGGTAGTGCCAGCTTTTGCCGGGCAGGAGGAGCAGGGCTTATTCGTTCCCCCCGCACTTCATGACGCTTTTATGAGATTCTTAGCGACGCAGATGCCCCAGGGACCTCCTATTCCTCAGGCTGCCGTAGATGCTCATATTCCTCAGGCTGCGGTGGATGCTCCTATTCCTCAGGCTGTCGTAGATGCTCCTATTCCTATGGCAGCGGTAGATATTGGTTCTCAGGTTCAGGAAGCCCCCATTCCAGCTCCACAGGTAGCCCCAGCAGTTCATGTTCCAGATGGTCATGTTCCAGAGGTGGCGGGTGTTGTACCTCCGGTTGTTCAGGCTAGTCAGCCAGTCCAGGTAGCAGGTCAGGTTGATGATCCGGCAAGGTTGCACTATTTTACCCGACTTAATCCTCCGAAGTTCTCTGGTCAGAAATCAGATAAGCTTAAGCCTCGTGAGTTTCTTGATCAATGTCAGCGTATCTTAGAGGCCCTTGGATATCTTGAGCAGTATGGAGCTGATTATACTGCTTTCCAGCTTGAGGGTCCAGCTTTAGCTTGAGGGTCCAGCTTTAGCTTGGTGGACCGCTGTTGCTCCCAAACGCACACGCAAGTATACGTGGTCGACAAGTAATAAAGTGATAAATCGAGTATCGTTCCCATGAGGACTATTCAGACCAAGTTCTAACAAACAATTTCTTAACAACGACTCAGGGATCTTTTTCCAATAATGAGGATTTTTATTAACTAAAGAGCAGTAATTTAAATGGTGGAAATTCAGTCAAACAATGGAGCAAACTTTGGTTGTAAACAATATTAAGGAGACGGTCCAGGGTCAGAGTTACGAACAATCCAGTTGAGTTTTCCAATTGATTCCACTGCTTAAATCCTGGGTTACTAACTAACAGATTAAATGTACCCGTGAAAACCTTTCAGTTCTTCACGGTCTATGCAGGCTACTCCAATCCCTATATGTCTATGGGTTGAATCACGTGCACGCACTAACGATTTCTGTAATCAGTTAAACTAGGCGAGCAAGTATATGTCTATCCTACTCACGAATTGGTTCCCCGATGCCCGGGTTCACAAACTAGTCCTATTCTTTCTTATTGCGTTAATAAATTCCCTCTGTCGAGTTCAATCTAAAAACCATAGATAATGCGTAATAGTCGGGCCCTGACAATTACACAAGTGAAATCAAGAAAGAATAAGCAACCCGTAATGGGATTCAATTAATGGGAATCAATCTTCAAACATCAACCTTCATGAAATACTCTAACCCTAGAACGATAGAATTAGCTACGCATACTCATAATAACAATACAAGGATTTGATGAAATAATGAAATAATGATGTAATAGATTAATGGAAGGAAGAAAAACCCTTGTTCTTGATGTTATGAGCTCTCCAATTGCTCCAAAGTCTGAACTTCCATGAAAAACTAAGTAAAAGAGTATTTATAGAGTTTACAAAAGCCTAGTAATAAGTTAGACCCAAGCCTAGACGAAATAGGACATAAAATCGCGCACAAGGGGCGCTATAACGGGCGCCCCGCGCCCACGATCGCGCGAGCTCGACCAGAAGACGCCATTTCTTGCACGCCATGGCCACGCGGCGCAGGCCAAATGCGCCAGCCAGGGCGCGCGTCAGGTGGCGCGGCGCGGGCCCTGTGGCGCCCAGCCATTTTGCTTCGTTCCTTGCTCTTTTGCGTGCTCGTGTCGTACCTTCGTGTGCTCGATCCAATCCTCAATCAAAATCCAATCTTTTCTTGCTCAATCATGCTCTTAAAAGCTCCAAATGTACTGCGTAACAACCTACACACGCACGACATTAAATCAGTGTAAAACCACAGTCACAAGCTATAAAACAAGCGAATAAGGTACTAAAACGTGAGGAAATATTAAGGAAATATAGGCATAAAATGCCAAACATCACCACCCCACACTTGAACCTTTGCTCGCCCTCGAGCAAGTCACAACTAACTTCCCAACCTAGGTAAAACAGGTCTGCCTATGACTATTGTTGATACCGACCATTGAACCAATGCGCACATGACTACCATGGATCCACAACATGCCAATAATTTACCAAACTCAAAAATATGAGAACAACCACCCCAAAATAGCTCAAATGCACAAACTCAACTCAATGCAACCATGCTCCCACAAAATTACACCTATCTACTCAATCAAAAGCCATCAACTTTACCTAATTCATGCAAACCACGTGCCCTCACCAATATGAAAGAGAGTGCCCCCCAAAGATCACACACAAAAACAAATATCATGAATAGAACGAGGGCAATAACAAATGAATTCACTCACTCTCATGAAAGGCTCACACGTCACACACAACGTACCATAGGCTTGCCCGTAGTGTAGGACTCCACTAATGTAGGCTCACTCCAATCGGGATTAACTAGGACTTTAGAAAGGTCATAATGTAGGCTAAGGGGCGGGTAGGATACATATGGTAATAGTGACTACCTCCCTAAGCACTTTAATACATCACAATTAATTCATCACAATCCTCAACAAACCACCCAACAACAACTATCACACATACACCTTCTCAACAAGTAGCATATTTTCTTTTAAGCACACACTAGCAAGGAAGGGATATCTTTTTTTTTTTTCTTTTCTTCACAAATTTTTCTTTTCAACTTTGCTATTTCTTTTTTTTTTTTTCTTTTCTTATCATTTCATCATTTTTTTCAATTTCATCAACTTCCAACCTTGCCAATGTTTTTCACTACTTCACAATTTCATAAATATTCCCCTTCATTAGCTCCACTCAAGAACCTCCCAACATCCAACCACAACTCCAATCAACTACACAATATTAACAAAAGTGCTTAAGGAGCAAGGGCCAAAAGAGTCAATTTTGAAACAAATGGGTAGGCTCGGGGTGTGGGTGCCAACAAAAAGGGTCAAAGAAATCACAACAATTTTTTTCCAAGGTATATATGTGAGGGTAGGCAAATCAAAAGAAGGCCTTGTATCATCTCCCGACTAGAGCAAACCTAGGATTTCGCTTTGCACACACACGGGACAAGTTCTAGACATTAATATGCAACCTGGAGCAAACAAGAACATGCCTCACACACACATTGCACATGATCCACACAAAAAGGTTCCATCAACAACTCTCAACTAAGCTTCTAGAATGCAACTTGTGGAAATTTAAGCACTCATGCACAAAAGTTACAATAAAATCAAGCAAGCGGACTCAAGCATCTCAAGGGGGTTGTTCCAATTTTTTCTAGGCATGCATCAAATTAAAACCAAAGGACACCACAAATAGCACATGCAATCAAGTTCAAGTCCACCGGTATCAAACAAATCAAAGGCACCTAGCATTCCACCTAGTTCCTCCGCCTAGGGTCATCTACAACTAACTATCCTAATCCTAAAAATAAAAAACTACCCGGTTCAAAGGCCTCCCCGTGGAAAAGAACCGAGGCCATAAGAAAAACCACGGGGTGGATGACATGTACCACTAATAAAACTAAAAAGAAAATCTTTTTTTTTTGAAATTTTTCATTGGTTTTCTAATTTTTTTTCAATTTTTTCATATATTAAAGCAAGAAATAAATCAAAAATAAAGTCAAGTGACAAAGAAAAATTCTAACGGTACATGCATCCATAACCTCAAAAATGGATAAAAGGGTAGTTCCCCACCCCACACTTAAACTAAGCAATGTCCTCAGTGCGAAAAATAAGCAAGTGCAAGGGTAAAGAAAACTTCCCTGAAGACTGTAGTCCTTGGTGCTAGCATCCTCCAAGCTTCATGAGGTACTCAGACTTCCCCCAACAGGTCATCAACATTATGCAAGGGTGAGGACACCCCACACTTAAACTTGACATTACATGAACCTGCAATCCAAGGAAAACAAAAACTACGTGACACTATAAATAAAATAATACAAGGACAAACTCGGGTTGCCTCCCGAGAAGCGCCTTAGTTAACGTCGTGGCACGACGACACATTTAGCTCACTTCCAGCATTTACGTCTTCTCTTCTTACGACGAACTTTTGCTTTCTTCCTTTCTTTGAGAGAATCCATCTTCAACTTCACATGTGGTGTACTTCCATGCTCTTGTTTGACACATTCAATCATAGAGCACTCTTCAATTTTAGCTACGTGCTCCTTCTCATTATACACCTTGAAAGTAACCTTTTCTCCATGCGCTCTAACAGTCATCTCACCCAGCTCCATGTCAATAAGCGCCTTCGAGGTGGCTAAGAATGGTCTCCCCAAAATAATTGGAGCTTCTAAGTCCTCTTCATAATCTAGGACTACAAAATCAACAGAGAATGTAAATTTACCAACTTTTACCAACACATCCTCCAACTTACCATCAGGGTGAGTGAGTGAGCCATCCGCCATCTTAAGAGTAACTGAAGAGGGCTTGATTGCTCCTAGCCCTAACCTTTTGCAAACAGAGAGAGGCATGAGATTTATGCTTGCACCCAAATCACATAAGGCACCAGTGATACTATGCCCTCCAATGGTACAAGGAATAGTAAACTTCCCAGGATCTTGAAGTTTTGGAGGTAGCTTACTCAAGATTGTGCTACACTCCTCAACTAACTCAACGGTATCTATCTCTTGAGGCTTTTTCCTCTTGACTAAAATCTCTTTTAAGAACTTCACAAAGGATGGCATCAATTCAAACACATCAGTCAAAGGAATATTAACATGAAGTTCTTTCAGAATACTCACAAATTTTTGATACTGAGCCAAATCCTTCGATGGTATAAGCCTCTGCGGGAATGGTGGAGGTGGCCTAGGTGCCTCCTTTATCTCTTCTTTCTTCTTTACCTTCTCCACTTTTTCAATTTTTTCAATTTCAGCTTTCTCCTCAGGCTTGGCCATCAGCTCTCCACCTCCAATTAAAGTCACTGCAAGACATTGTTCAGGCTCTTTTTTAACAGTACCTATTTCTCCCACCAACTGCCCCAACTGATGCTCCAGGTTCTTGTGAGCACTGGTAAGATCTTGTATGGCCTGTGCATGGGCTGCAGTGTCAGCTATCATTCTCTGCTGGCCTGCCATTATTTGCTTTAGCATCTCCTCAACTGAACTGCTAACCTGCTGTGGTGGAGCTGGGAGTGGGTGGTAATTATTCGGGGCTCTCATATTGCCTTGATAATAAGAATTACCAAACTGATTTTGACCCTGCAGCCTGTTGTGATTACCCACGTAATAAACTGACTCTGGGTTAGAAGAGCAAACCTCTGTAGCATGGTCTTGACCACAAACCTCACAAAAGCTCTGGAGTTGTTGCACTGGAGCCACTGGTTGCTGAGTCTTTGGCAGAGCTAGCTTACTAATTTGATTGGAAATAGCATCCATCCTAGCCCGTAGCTCTGAAACTGCATCTAACTGAAGTACCCCTGCAGCTTTCTGCGTAGTAGCTCTACCATCACCTTGCCAATCAGGATTGCTCTGCGAAAACTTATCTAGCAAATCATAGATCTGGTCAAAATTTAAGGCCAATACTTGACCTCCAGCAGCAGCATCTACCACAATCTTAGTATGTGCAGTCAACCCCTCAACAAAAGTATGTGCAAGAACCTCATTGGATTGGTTGTGGTGTGGACAATCTCTCAGTAAAGCTTTGAACCGCTCCCAGGCTGAATACAAAGATTCTCCTTCTAACTGTCTGAAGGACATAATTTCACTCCTCACCCGGGCTGTCTTGGCAGATGGATAAAACTTAGCCAAGAACTTCTTAGCCAAATCATTCCAAGTGGTGATAGACCCAGACTTTTCAGCCTTTAACCACCTCTTTGCTGCCCCAATCAGTGAAAACGGGAATAAAGTCAAGCGAACATAATCAATAGGAACTCCCGTTGGTGTATAAGTATCACTGATCTCCAAGAAATTCTGGATATGTTGTTGCGGATCTTCATGAGGAAATCCACCAAATTGTCCAGTCGTATGTAACAGTTGTATCATACCGGACTTAATTTCAAAGTTTCCAGTAATTCTAGGCTTAACTATGCTCGAGGCTACTCCCTCCAGGCTGGGGAGGGCAACATCTCGCACAGCTAAAGCTTGTTCTTCTGCCATTCCTGTAGGTAAAGATCAAGCAGGACCTAATACCTGAAACAGCACAAAACTCAAAACAAAAATTAAACCTGAATAGAAATTAATAAACTGTTCAAGAAGAAATCAGTCAAAAATTAGTCCCCGGCAACGGCGCCAAAAACTTGTTGCTCCCAAACGCACACGCAAGTATACGTGGTCGACAAGTAATAAAGTGATAAATCGAGTATCGTTCCCACGAGGACTATTCAGACCAAGTTCTAACAAACAATTTCTTAACAACTACTCAGGGATCTTTTTCCAATAATGAGGATTTTTATTAACTAAAGAGCAGTAATTTAAATGGTGGAAATTCAGTCAAACAATGGAGCAAACTTTGGTTGTAAACAATATTAAGGAGACGGTCCAGGGTCAGAGTTACGAACAATCCAGTTGAGTTTTCCAATTGATTCCACTGCTTAAATCCTGGGTTACTAACTAACAGATTAAATGTACCCGTGAAAACCTTTCAGTTCTTCACGGTCTATGCAGGCTACTCCAATCCCTATATGTCTATGGGTTGAATCACGTGCACGCACTAACGATTTCTGTAATCAGTTAAACTAGGCGAGCAAGTATATGTCTATCCTACTCACGAATTGGTTCCCCGATGCCCGGGTTCACAAACTAGTCCTATTCTTTCTTATTGCGTTAATAAATTCCCTCTGTCGAGTTCAATCTAAAAACCATAGATAATGCGTAATAGTCGGGCCCTGACAATTACACAAGTGAAATCAAGAAAGAATAAGCAACCCGTAATGGGATTCAATTAATGGGAATCAATCTTCAAACATCAACCTTCATGAAATACTCTAACCCTAGAACGATAGAATTAGCTACGCATACTCATAATAACAATACAAGGATTTGATGAAATAATGAAATAATGATGTAATAGATTAATGGAAGGAAGAAAAACTCTTGTTCTTGATGTTATGAGCTCTCCAATTGCTCCAAAGTCTGAACTTCCATGAAAAACTAAGTAAAAGAGTATATATAGAGTTTACAAAAGCCTAGTAATAAGTTAGACCCAAGCCTAGACGAAATAGGACATAAAATCGCGCACAAGGGGCGCTATAACGGGCGCCCCGCGCCCACGATCGCGCGAGCTCGACCAGAAGACGCCATTTCTTGCACGCCATGGCCACGCGGCGCAGGCCAAATGCGCCAGCCAGGGCGCGCGTCAGGTGGCGCGGCGCGGGCCCTGTGGCGCCCAGCCATTTTGCTTCGTTCCTTGCTCTTTTGCGTGCTCGTGTCGTACCTTCGTGTGCTCGATCCAATCCTCAATCAAAATCCAATCTTTTCTTGCTCAATCATGCTCTTAAAAGCTCCAAATGTACTGCGTAACAACCTACACACGCACGACATTAAATCAGTGTAAAACCACAGTCACAAGCTATAAAACAAGCGAATAAGGTACTAAAACGTGAGGAAATATTAAGGAAATATAGGCATAAAATGTTAAACATCAACCGCACTCCGATCAGCTAGGCAGGACTTACCTAAGCTGACCTGGAGTGAGTTCTCTCATCGATTCATGGAGAAGTCTTTCCCTCGCAGTCAACAGGATGAGAAGAGGAGACAGTTTGAGAGGATTGGACAGGGTAACCAGTTAGTCACGGAGTACGAGCTTTTATTTTCAGAGATGTCCAGCTATGCTCCAGATCTTGTGCAGGAGCCCTCTGAGAGGGTCAGACGTTTTATTGATGGACTTTCTCCTCATTTGCGGTCCCAGATGGCTCGCGAGATTGAGGCTGGTACTCTATTTGATGTCGCTGTTGATATTGCCAGGAGGTATGAGGCCTATCATAGATTGGAGATGGAGGAGTTAGAGCGGGAAAGTAAGAGATCTCGTGGTCCAGGGCATTCTAGTACCTCGTATGGAGGTAGGAGTTATCAGCAGCAGAGTAGGCCTCCTGTCAGACCAGCTCAGTTTCCAGCGCGTGGTTCTCAGAACGCGCCTACTTCTTCTCAGGGTCAGTTTTGGTTTCGCCCGCGAGATCAGTCTCAGTTTGATCAGCGTAGATTTGCTCCAGGGTGCTCTATCTGTCAGGATCCAGGGCATCATAAGAAGGATTGCCCTTATCTCCTTCAGCAGGGTAGTAGCCGCCCTTTCCCTCGCCTTCCAGCGCCTATGCAGCAGCAGCCTCAGGGTGCCCCTCCAGGGTCTCTGCCAGCTAGAGGTGCACCACCACCCTATAGAGGTCGTGGACGTGGTCCTAGTGGTCCCACTAGAGGTGGTCGTCAGGGTAGCGGCTCAGCTCAGCCGCAGAGACAGCTATATGCACTGCCGGCCAGGAATGATGCCGAGGCATCCCCAGCTGTTGTTACATGTATTTTATCTGTTCGTGGTCGAGATGCATATTCTTTGGTGGATCCAGGATCTACATATTCATATGTATCTCCTTATTTTGCTTCGGGTTTCCATGTTGATTATATGTGTCTTCGTGATCCATTCTGTGTTTCTACTCCTATTGGAGACATTATCATCGTGGATCGAGTTTATCCAGCTTGTACCATATCTTTTGGGGGTCGTGAGACACTGGTAGATCTTCTAATCCTAGATATGGTTGATTTTGATGTCATTATTGGCATGGATTGGTTGGCGTCGTGTCATGCCACATTAGATTGTCATGCCAAGTCTCTTCAGTTGTCTCTTCCTTGTTCAGCACCGGTAGTGTGGCAGGGTTCTTATTTGCCACCCAGGGGACATGTTATTTCTTTCCTGAAGGCAAAACGGATGATGGATAAAGGGTGTTCAGCGTATCTTGCCATGGTTCGAGATACCACTGCGGAGATTCCATCTCTTGATTCTATTCCTGTCGTTAGGGAGTTCCCTGATGTGTTTCCAGATGATTTGCCAGGACTTCCTCCTGATCGAGAGATAGAGTTTGGCATTGATACAGTGCCAGGGACTCAGCCTATTTCTATCCCTCCTTATCGTATGGCCCCATCAGAGTTGAAGGAGCTGAAGGAGCAGTTGCAAGATTTGCTTGATAAGGGGTTCATCAGGCCGAGTATTTCTCCGTGGGGTGCTCCTATCTATTCGTGAAAAAGAAAGATGGGACTATGCGAATGTGTATTGATTATCGTCAACTAAATAAGGTCACCATCAAGAATAAGTATCCCTTGCCTCGCATTGATGATTTGTTTGATCAGTTGCAGGGTGCCAAGTTCTTTTCGAAGATCGATCTGCGATCTGGTTATCATCAGCTAAAGATTCGTGAATCAGATATCTCGAAGTCTGCTTTTAGGACTCGTTACGGCCATTATGAGTTCCTAGTTATGTCTTTTGGGCTGACTAATGCCCCTGCAGCCTTTATGGATCTCATGAACCGGGTGTTTAAGCCATTCCTTGATTCCTTTGTCATTATCTTCATTGATGATATTCTTATTTATTCTCGTAGCCGCGAGGAGCATGATTATCATCTGAGGGTGGTTCTTCAGACCCTCCGTGATCGTAAGTTGTATGCCAAGTTCTCGAAATGTGAGTTTTGGCTTGATTCTGTAGCATTTTTGGGTCACGTAGTATCTAGTGAAGGTATCAAGGTTGATCCGAAGAAGATTGAAGCACTGCAGAAATGGCCTCGTCCTACCACTCCAACAGAGATTCGCAGCTTCCTTGGATTGGCAGGTTATTATCGAAGGTTCGTGGAAAATTTCTCTACTATTGCAGCTCCCCTGACTCGCCTGACGCAGAAGACGGTTCAGTTTCGATGGTCCGATGAGTGTGAGGCCAGCTTTCAGAAGCTTAAGGCCTTATTGACTTCAGCTCCAGTGTTATCCCTTCCTTCGGGCACCGGTGGATTTGTAGTTTATTGTGACGCATCTCGTGTGGGCCTTGGTTGTGTTCTTATGCAGCACGGGAAGGTAATTGCTTATGCTTCCAGACAGTTAAAGCCGAATGAGAAGAATTATCCGACTCATGATTTAGAATTGGCAGCTGTGGTCTTTGCTTTGAAGATATGGAGGCATTACCTTTATGGCGAGCCTTGTGAGGTGTATACAGATCATAAGAGTCTGCAGTATCTTCTCTCTCAGAAAGATCTTAACGGCCGACAGCGGAGATGGCTTGAATTGATTAAAGATTATGATCTCACTATCCATTATCATCCTGGGAAGGCGAACGTGGTAGCAGATGCTTTGACCAGGAAGTCCATGGGCAGCATGGCTTTTCTTTATGCTGACATAAGACCATTGGCCCGAGAATTGCAGTCCCCTGGCGACCTTGGCGTGAGATTTCTTCTCCCAGACTCCAGTCGAGTCTTAGCGTGTATTGCGGGTCAGTCTTCCTTAGTCAGTCAGATTAAGGGAAGACAGTTCGAGGATCCTCATCTGCAGGAGTTGTGTGGTCGTGTCCTAAGTGGAGGAGTTCCCTCCTTCGAGCTTGATTCAGATGGAATTCTTCGGTTTAATGGTCGACTATGTGTTCCTGATGTTGGGGATTTGAGGCAGTCAGTGCTCAGTGAAGCTCATAGCTCGCGTTATTCCATTCATCCTGGTATTACAAAAATGTATCAGGACCTCCGAGAGCTATACTGGTGGAAGGGGATGAAGAAAGATGTATTTGATTATGTATCTCGTTGCTTGAATTGTCAGCAGGTTAAGTTCGAGCACCGGAGACCAGCAGGGTTAGCTCAGGCATTGCCCATTCCCGAGTGGAAGTGGGAGCACATCACGATGGATTTTATAGTTGGTCTGCCAAAGACCCTGCGGCGCCATGATTCAGTCTGGGTCATTGTCGACCGACTGACTAAATCAGCTCACTTTATCCCTGTAAAGACTACTGATTCAGCTCAGAGACTGGCTCGGATTTTCATTGAGCAAGTGGTTAGGCTGCATGGTACTCCTGTATCCATTATCTCAGATCGTGGTTCCCAGTTTACTTCTCAGTTCTGGCAGTCTTTTCAGAGAGAGTTGGGGACCCAGGTGCAGCTTAGTACAGCGTTCCATCCTCAGACTGACGGTCAGTTCGAGCGGGTTATTCAAGTTCTGGAGGACATGTTGAGAGCTTGTGCACTTGACTTCGGGGGTTACTGGGATGATCATTTGGCATTAGCGGAGTTCTCTTATAATAATAGCTATCAGTCTTCTATTCAGATGGCTCCATTTGAGGCCTTATATGGTCGTCGATGTCGTTCTCCTATTGGCTGGTTTGAGTCTCGAGATGTCGAGGTGATGAGTTCAGATATGGTTCGTCAGACTCTTAAGGTTGTTCGTGTTATTCAGGATCGTTTACGGACCGCCCAGAGTAGGCAGATTTCATATTCGAACCGGAGGAGCCGAGAGTTAGAGTTCGAGGTCGGGGACATGGTATTTCTGAAAGTGTCACCGATGCGAGGTGTAAAGAGATTTGGCAGGAAAGGAAAGCTTAGTCCCAGGTTCATTGGCCCTTTCCGTATCGAGAAGCGTATTGGTAAGGTAGCTTATCGGCTCGACTTGCCAGCTTCTATGCCAGTTCACCCAGTTTTCCATGTATCGATGCTCCGGAAGTGTATCCGAGATCCTTCCGAAGTGATCGAATTAGACCCTGCTCAGCTAGAGGTGAACCTGGCTTACGAGGAGTTCCCAGTTGCTATAGTAGCGCGTGATGTCCGGAAGCTTCGTTCGAAGCAGATTCCGATGGTTCGAGTGCGATGGAATAATCGTCCACATGAGGAGGACACTTGGGAGCTTGAGTCCAGTATGCGTGAGAAGTATCCTTACCTCTTCGACGATTCAGGTTCGAACTTGATCTTTAAAGCCTAAAAGTTCTAATCATTGCATATGATTTTGGTTTCGTAATAAATGTCATTGAAAATTCGTGTAAGCATTCTCATTAGAGGTGTTAAATATATTTTACACTCTTGCTCGTTCGAGGACGAACGAGAGTTTAAGTGGAGGAGAATGAAACGACCTCGGTCAGTCGTTTCGGAAGTTACGACTCCGATTGGCGTGCCGATAATTTTAAAATATTTGTAAGGTCTATTAGGACCTGTCTGTAAAATTTGAGCTAAATCAGACCTCGTTTGGTAGGCATCGGAAGAAGGTTTCAGTTTTTATTGTCAATAAATATTAAAAAGAGATTTTTGAGCTCGGTTTGGGCGAATGAGCTCCGATTCGAAATCCGAAAGCGCCGTTAGGTTCGTATGATTATTTGTGACTTTTAAGATTTTTCGAAAGTGAATTTCGATATTGTTCGGCTAGTTCCGCAAAAATACCGAAAGTTAAATAATTTGACATTTTTCCTTTAAATTCGCATCTTGAGCTTCGGGAGTCGGATTCGAGATCCGTCTTCGCGAGTATGTTACATATATTTTGTATAGCTTACTTGAAAAATTTGGGATCATTTCGACTTCTCTAGGGTTCCATTTCAATTTTTATCGTCGTAGCGAATTTATTATTAAAAAGAAAATAATAATAATAAAAACAAAAATTGGAACAAAAGTCGGTGGCTTAGGGGATTTAATCCCCTAGCACAATCAGATCGATGCATATCAGAAACATTACCAAAAACGCTCAGTGAGGAAAAATTAGAAAAGAGGGAGGAAAAAAGGGAAAAAGGAGTAGAAAAATAGTGGAATTTCTACCCCAAATCTTCAGGTAATGATGCTAACTCATTATCTTAGCTTATTACGTGTGTTTGAATATATTTTTACGGTAAAAATAAGGATATTATACATCACCCTATTGGCGTAAATTGATAGTTTAAAGGGTCAATTGGACCCCGATGATGGAAATGATTATATATTCGCACTCAGTGAGTTATGGGCAACATATAAATATAATTTATTTAGTATTTGGTTATGGAACTTTGAACCCTGTATATAGGCCTGGCCTGCGTATTGCGTATGCGAATAGGGTATCAGGTTCCTAACTGGATTGCCCTAAAACATAAGGAATGAAGCCTTTAGCTTTATCTGATATAATTTTTCTGCTTATTGAATAGAAAGAGATCGTTTGGCGGTTAATCCAAAGGAAAAAGCAGTGGTTGAGTATCAGGGCTAGCTTTGGGATACGGTAAGTGTTTATATCCATTTCTTTGGAGGCACTTGGCCTCATGGATTTTCTACCACGTGTTCCTTACGTGTGTAGCTGCCGATAGGCATACTCATTACGCCTTAGCCTTGGATTTACATTCTATATTATATATTATGTCATGTTATTGCTATTGCATTGGGAATCTGAGTATTGTACTTTGGCTTGGAGTTGGCATCTGCTTCCCGGCTGTCGATGAGAGTCCTGTGCCGGTGAAGGGTTATTATTGCATCACATTGCATTCATATGCATTGCATTGCATATCATACTGAGTACAGGAGTATTCCGCCTCTGGTTTTGATTTATATTATATCGGGTGCAGGAGTATTCCGCCCCAGGAGCAGGAGTATTCCGCTCCAGTTGGTTAGCAGATTGGATTCCCCTCGAATGCAGGAGTATTCCGCTTCGGGCTGGGATTGTGGGCACATGTGACCCTTTGCATCTCATGTCATTTCATCTCATTTCATTTTATTTCATTTCTTCCCATTCCATTTCATTTCATACTTTTGAGTAGATTTTTTTTGGACATGAATACTGTTCTGCTTATATGTGCATTTTTTATTTGTTGATTGTTGTCTGCTTCCGTTTCCCTGACTAGCGTATCTATTTTTCGAGGTTGCTAGTTTGTTCACACTTATTGAGTCCTCATGACTCACCCTCCCCCCCCCCCTATTTGTTTTTGTGTTTTCCTTCGTTCGGCAGATTCTGCTCCAGGACCCAGCCAGTCGCGCCGTGATTGAGGAGTAGTACGTTCTCAGCTGTCTACGGTGAGCCATCCTGTTCATTGCGGCCACCCACTTCAGATATTACAGTTTTTCTTACTTTTGCTCCGTTCGGGAGATGTGTATATCTTTTGGCCTTCTTAGATGTCTGATCTGGAAACCTTTAAAATTGTGTATTCTGGGTAGTTAGTTGTATTATTCAGACAGCTTGTATGTTTGTCTATCCTTGAGAGTTATCTTATGTTGTTAAAGTTTGGTTTATTTTTATTTCAAGGTAATTCTTCACAATATATATCGATTCTATCAATAGGGTTCGCCCGACAGGTTTAGGGGAGGTGGTCGGGTGCCCGCACGGCCTAACCGAGAATTCGGGTCGTGTCAATATTGGCCTCCAAACGTCATTGGCCGTGTAGTATCATGTTCAAATAAGTCTGAAGGCCACAAAATTAATATTTTTCATAGACCGGTAGTACTGTAATAATGCTCCCGATCAGTGTAGGCAAGATAATGTCAATGGGGCTGCAGTTTTCTAACAAAGGGAAAGACAAAATTAGCAATAATCCAATCAAGGCAATAAACATTAAAAGAATAAACAGGCGTAAAGATCGAAATCTGTAAAGCAAAAGAGCATAAACGGTGGAACATTTTCCATAGCAATCAAAACAAAACCAACAGTCAATAAAGGACCACTATAAGCCAATAATGATGAGCAAATAAGCAAGACAACAGCGAACTAAGAGTAGGCGTCAACAATGAAATCGACAAAGAAGAGAGGAATGAGTATGCGGAGATAAGACTGTTCCGGCGAGATTATAATGTAGTAGCAGCTGGGAACAACAATCAAGCGCAGAGGAGGAGGAGCGACGCCAACTGGGTTTTTAAATAGCGGCGCTGCTGCGACTTCGCCTTCGTTCCCACTTCTTTTCTTTTCCATTTTGATAACAGACCAAACCGGAATTGTGAAATATGTCACCGGCGGGGGGATGATTTCCAGTCATCGGGAAAAGCGACGAATGCCCTTTTCGATTTCAGTATTCACTCAACCCCTATTCCCGCTTTTCCCATCCCTCTTGTCCGATCTGTACTAGCCCCCTTTTTCCCCGCTGTTTCTCTTCTTCACTGGTGGTTCCGCCCTTTTTGGTGGTGGTGGTCTTGGTATGGCTGTGTATTTATGTGTTTGTAGAGAGAGAGGAGAGAGGATGATGTATCATGGATGATGGTGGGGAGTTGTACAGTACTACCACCAATGGTGCCTTTGCAATGGTGTGGGTCTTCTCTTTTAAAGAAGAGGAATTGAAATAGTCGTTGGGTAATTGGCCTCAATCTTGGGGTCTGATTGTAATGGAGAGGGATTTTGGGAATAATTAGAGAGATTAGGGGTCAATTAAAGAGATTAAAGGAAAGGATTTCTGATATTGAGTAGAAGAGAAATACAAATTAATTTTAAAAATAGGGGATGTATCTAGCTAGATATTATGCCACAGTTCAAAAATTAAAGAGACAAAAGAAGAGAATATATTTTAGAATGGTACGGATTTTCAAATGTATTTGGTTACGCAATTTGTCCATGTTCGAGGTGAGGAGGATTTGTATTTTCAAAAGAAATGTGCCAATTTATGAATATATAATTGGACAGAAATGTAACTTAAAGGTGCTAAATAAATGTAAATATGTATATTGTATATACAAAAGAAAGAAGTGCACACATACAGACAAATTATATCAAATTAAAATAATTACGTATAAATATCCACAAATAATTATAAAATATTGTAAATGCAGTTAAATTGCACAAATAGCTATAATTTGAGACGTATTTAAAAAATAGCCTAAAATGATGAATTTACGTAATATAGCAAAAATTATGTATATAATGTATTAATAGGGGATAACACATGTAAATGCACGCCTTCTAATTCAAATTTCACTCAAACAATCAATATTGCACCTTCAGGTTAAATATAGTAAATTATAGAAAATGGAGGGACAAAATTGAGTGTCAATAGCTGCCCCTCTTTGCCCGGGGATGATGAGTGCAAATAAATATAACGATAAAGTAAACTTCCCTGTTGAGCTGAGCTTTCCTTTATCATGTGGTTGTCTAGTCTGTATTTAGGTGCTTTGAGTGTTGTCGCATCCTATTTTTACCGAACCGATTAAGGCTCAAAATAGGGCTCGACTTATTAGGTAACTCACGGGTAAAGAGTTGGAGTCGCCACCTAACATATTTTTTAACTAGGCGTATTAGGGCACCTATTTTGTTTCTAGCTAACTTTATAATTAACTCCAAAACTTAGTGTACGAACCAGAAATCTAGGTAAGGATTCAAGTTAACCGGAGAGGAAGGGGTTAGCACCTCTCAGGCTCCACCAAATGTGGTTTACCGGCCGGACTAAACATTTGGTATTATAAGTAAATAAGCAAATAAAATAGCTAACTAAAACAGACAAGTAATGAAATGGATACGATAATATGCATATATTTAATTAAGGTTAAATGCAAAAGGTTTTAAATCCATGAATTGACTTCTTCCAAAGGTACCTTGCAAAAATAAAAATAAGTTAGTGCGACAATTTAATAAAGTGAAATAATAATAATAAACAATAGTAAATACTAGTAATAAATAATTAAAAAAAAATTTCTTCTAGTTGTTATCCTTCAAAAATAGGCCGTCTTTCATCCATTTTTCACGTCGCACAAAATAGAGAGAAAATAAGTTAGTATTAATAATAATAATAATAATAATAATAATAATAATAATAATAATAATAATAATAATAATAATAATAATAATAGTAATAATAATAATAATAGTATAAAATATCAATAATAATAATAATAATAAAAATAAAATAAATGGGGAAAAGGATTTTATAAAAATGTAGGCTCAGGTTTGTATGAATCGGCTAGAGGTTAGAAACGTTGGTACGGCTGTAAACACGCCGGTCGGTCGTGTTGCCATGCCAAGTACAGGTCGCACCACTCTATCGCCGGCTCGTTTTGCAATTGAAGCTCATACATGTCATCATCACCCATTTATTTTAGGGACGCGGGAATGGGGCTATTTAAGTGCAGTATCCGTCAATTCGTTGTATTTCCATCAAATCATTGTGTAAGCCTTAAATTAATTATTTTATCATTTTTCATTGGCCTTGTAGTATTTGCTTGTTTTTAGTAATCAACGCAAAATAACCAATCTGAATGGCCAGTTAAGCAATTACTAGCACCATAGGCTCACAATCTGCAAAATTAAAGCAACAACACAGCATAGCAGTAGATTAAGTGTAAAAATAGTCAACAACGAGTATATGACAAAAACAGAACCAGTATAACAAAAACACGCCATCACATGTCTCCTGCTCAAAACTATTACACGGTGTATCAATTGAATCTCTGCCTCTGCCTTTCCTTTTTCAATACCAGATCCACGAATCAATAAAGAGAATTAAAGTCGTCGTCATTGGATTTTTCCGATGGTGGTGGCGTTAATGTTGTCCCAGTATCCAAATCCCCATATCCCCTGTTTCTGATCTGCTTGTGTGCGTGGTTTATAATGTGAGGGCGTGTGTAATTGAACGAGGAAGAGAAGGATTTTGGTATGGCGGTTCTGCTCTGTTTCTGATCTCTGGGTGTCTGTTGATGCAGGTGTATGGTGGAATTTCGTGTCTGTGTGTTGGGAGGTGTGTGTGAGGAAGAAGATGGTAGAGGGGCTGTGCATGTATGGTGTTCGCTAGTGTGTGTGTTACTCTCTCTGTGTGTGTGACACTCTGTGTGTGTGTGTGTATTTTGTATAGAGAAGGGAGAAAGTGTTGCTCTGTGTGTAATGGAATGTATGTAATGAGGAAGGAGAGGAGTTGGTGTGTCCGTCAATGGTGTGAATGTGTACTCTGTATCCTTTTTTGCATCAGGAAGAAGAACCAAGAAGGTGTGTAATTATTGTATTGTACTGTATTGTGTATTGAGGAAGAAGAAAAGAGGTCATTTCTGATATATACGTTTTCTGGGGAAGAAGACTAGAGAGAAAGTGGGGTCTGCCTGGTGTGTACTGATCTGTGATTGTGTAGTATGTTTTATGTTCTGATATTTTTTTGCGGGAAAAAACCAATTATAGATAAAGAATTGAAAAAGTATTTGTTGGTAGGATTAGAGTAATTTTAGGGATAAGATTAGGAAAAGAATAAGGGGAGTGATTTGAGGGAATTTGAATGATTTTTCTCAATAATATATGTAGTCTTGAAAGTGGAGAAAAAGAGCGACATAAAATTAGGAAGAAGAGGGATTAAGGGGATTTTGTCAAAAAAAAAATATTCACTTTTAAAATTCAAATAAAAGAATGTATTTGGTTAGAAATTTGGTCTAGGTTCAAAGGAAAATGCAATTCAATAAATAAAAATAAATGTAAATAATAAAAAATTTTGGTAGTAATTTTGAAATATGGAGGAATTAATAAAAAAGTAATTTGGACATTTTCTTTTGAATTGGCTTATATTCAACTTAAAGGTGCGAAATCAAAAATATAGATATACATATTGTATAAAATGCACAAATAATTATTAAATAAGCTCAAATAAAATTATTTAAACATAAATAATCACAAATAATTACTAATTTGCACAAATGATCATAAATTGATACAAATCTGGCGTGTAGCCTAAATGATGCAGTTATCTGATATAGCCACGAATATTATAAATGTACTAATTTGCACAAACAGTCATAGTTTTTAAAATACCCTAAATGATGCAAAATTGCGTAATATAAACACATTTAGGTATGTAATATATAAGTAGGGGATAACACACATAAATTCCGGCTTTTTAATGCACATTTTGCACAAATAGTCAAATTGAACCTTTAAGTTCAATTATAGCCAATTTTAGAAAAATGAGGGACAAAATTGGGTGTCAACAGCTGCCCCTCTTTGCCCAGGGATGATGAAAAGAATCTTCGGGCAAAGATAGTTCGTAGTAGCCAATTTTGTCACGACTGGTGGACAAAGTGATTGAAAGGGGAAAATGGAAGTTTTGGGGTGTTTTTGACCGAACCCCAGCCTCTTAGTTGCCTACATATCTCGGGTTTCACGAGAATCAGGTCGTGTGTAGTTCTTGAATAGCATGTTGCATGTGTGAGATGTTTATGGCGCACGATTTTGGATGTAAAGGCTAAACTTATCCAAGTATGTGAAGTTTAGACTCGTGTATATTTTGCCTCTAGGCGAGATAAATGAAGAATGAGGCAAAAGTACTACCGAAGATGAGATAACATCAGCAGATCGAGCGTGAGAAAAAAGGCTTATAATCATCCTAGTTATGAAGATGTGGCGCGCTACACACCCATAAAAAAGAGTTTATATGTACATAGTTTCCACTTCGTCTCGATAAATGAGTAAACTCGCCTCCAATATTGCCTTGACTGAACTGGGAAGAATTTGGGGAGCGAATTTATAAATGCTCACAACTCCACCAGATGGGCACGATTAAGCACGAAGACACGCACGATTAACGTAGATAGGCTTGAATAGGCAAAGTAGGCATTAATTGGAAAGAGATATAAAATGATATCCTAATTTGTGATGAGGGATTAGGCAGATTACTTGTGGGAGTATGAGATGATTGGCTTCGGGCGTGTTAGAATTCGACAAAATATGTAGTTCGCAAGTGCAAACAAAGGCATTGTTAAAAGATGAGATAACATCGATAGATTGAGTGTGGTGAAATAGACTTGTAATCATCCTAGTTATGAAGATGTGGTACATGACACACCCATAAAGAGGAGTTTACACAGGCATATTTTCCACTATAACTCGATCGATGAGTCATCTTGGCTTCGACATTGTCTTGAATGAACTGAGTAACATCGAGGAGTAAAGCACGACAAATGCGCACGATTCAAATAGGCAGGCACGAATAGGAAGGAATACGGAGCTGGTGCCCAATCGGCCAGGAAAGATTAGGTAGGTCACTGGTGCGCGTATAGGATCGTAGCTTCGAGCGTTTTTGAACTCGGCAAAATAGGAAGCAGAGCCATTGTCTGTGGGATTAGTCTTCTAGAATTGGGTCTTTTGGGATGATGCTTTGAGGTATATTTGAGGCTTTGTGGTTGCACAATTGGTAGTGATTTTGGGAGCAAGTGTGAGAGTATGGCGCAAGGGTTCGTCGAGAGATCGGAGAGTCCCTACAGCAAGATCAAGATAAATGCAATTTGAGATCAAAATAAAGATAAACTTCCTTGTATAGTTGATTTCTCCTTTGTCTGGTCTGCTTTCCGATGCTCAGTGCTAGTAAATGTGTTCCTCTCCTCTAGGGAATATCCATTAGCTAAGTGCTTCTCGTCAGGAGATAATTGCTTCGTCACGCTGAGCTTTCGTTTGATCATCTTTCCAATGCAACACCGGATTGTATGTCCCCTTTTGTATTGAGCTGTTTATCCCTTTCGGCTAAAGGAGCAAAGACGTAGAGTTTTGTCTTTTGGGGGTATACTTGATTGTGTTGAGTCTGATAGGGTTGTGGTTGGAAGTCTTGACGGAAGAGAGGTCATTTATTGTGTAAGTTGGGTGCGGTGTGAGGTTTGTGGGCTCGGTCGTATAGTGATCAGATTACTTTGCTGTGATTCTCGTGTGAGTATTATGCAGGTTGTACAGTATTGGGATTGTTTGAACGCTCTTGCTATCATATGTTGATGGTTCAAAGGACTTTGTTGTAGGAGAAAATGTTTTCAGCTCGGCTTGCCACTTCGGCTTTTTCCGAATGCAGATTCTTGACCGATTTCGGTGTCCAAACGCGAAGCAACCATAACAAAGTGGTGAAATGCACAAAATAGTGTGGGCATATTAGCAAAGACTTAAAGCAAAAATGACACGTAAGCTTAAGAAAAAGCCTAGACCCTGGATGACGGATTAGCGCTTGAATTTAGAGGTTGTGATAGATCGTATAGATATCACAAGAGATTGCCTAAGTGCTTTATGTAGCAGTCAAGGCAAGGATTTTGGCCAAACGACCGACGCTGGTTTAAGCGGGAGATGAGGAGTTGAATGTCAATGAAAAGTGGTAAAGCTGTTGTGTAAGGAATAGATTGTGCAGTGCGACAGATAGGGTGGTTAGCTTTTGTCGAACACCAAGATCTTGCGTGCACTTGTCATTCGTCTGTCATGATAGTTATATGTCTTCGAAAGAGATCCTCAATATCTTTCATACTTGTCAACCAATTGCTGCAATATATTCCTTGCAACGACTTTCCTTGTGGGATAATATCTTATTGATGAGCCGCCGAACTCGATGTAGGTTGCCTATATCATGTGTACTCTCAGATTGTTGTATCCTTTTGTAGTTTTCATCACGAGAATCCATATCACCCCAATAAACCCATCGACCGAAATTGCTCCAAGAAGTTTATTCGCATGTGCTTTTATATCAAAGCAACTCTTGCTCTTGTAAGTGTCTCAAATAACTTCATCGTCTTGCTTTATCTTTGCTAGTGGATAGGGATATTCTTTTCCAAATGCTTAGAGAGTTCCCAAATTTGTCATATATTGTCGGCCTTGTCATTGTGTCTTTGCCTCTCCTTTTTAAATTGAATTAGCTTGCCTGTTTTGGTTGTTGTGCACAAGCATTTGCTACACCTCTGTCTTTCCAATATTATCTTTTACTAGCCCTTTGACTGCTATTTAGATCATGGTAGGCACAAGTTGGAAAGTGCTTTGGATCACCGTCGTGTATCATAGGTGGTGTGACTATGTAGACTAGAGCAACAAAGGTGATCCTTGGATGTTGGTGTCAAAAGGTCTTGAGGTGAGTCATGTGTGACTTTGGGTTTGACCAAAAATTTCCTTGCTTTGTCAACTTTCTTTCATATTGCTCGCTGGAACAATTGAGGTGCTTAGGACAATAAACCCGGCGGTTTCAAATCTTGTGAACAATTGAGTTGCGGGGTTTAACTAGTGGAGTGTAGTTTCTTTTCGGTCTTTGGTTGGCATCAAGGAGAGGCCTAGGAGGGTATGGTGGTGCATTTCGATAGTCGGATTGAGTATGTTGCTGGTATGGTGGACGATTTAGTGTTAGGATATGGAATATAGGTCAAGTGGGCTGAGCGGGATATTTAGGTGGTATATGAGGGTAGGGATAAAATGGTAGAGGTGTTTGATACTGGTGGTTGAAAGTAGGGTCTTGAATGGTTGCAGCAAAAGAGACTTCATCTTATTTTTGAAAACGCTCACATTTCCAGATTGGATAGCTTTGTTTGTAGTTTGAAGTGCAGCGGAGGTATTGTTGAGAGAGGAAAGCGCTGGTGGGATTGTCATGAAAATCTGTGACAAGCACGCTTGCTTAACCATATCTTTTGTCTTGGTATTCTACTCAAGCCAACCTTTTGGGTAATAGATTTTGAGTTTGGTGGTGAGCTAGAGACAATTTGGACATGCGAAATATTCTAGATATCAGGATTTAGGAATAGAGTAAGGAGAGGAGGTGCCTTGACAGGAGGTTGAATTTGGAGAAAGGATTTCTTTAGAGACCTAGAGCAACAGACGAATGCAATGCAATGCACACATATCAAATAAGATCTGCATCTTATAATGCGAAGGACCATTTTACGCACGATGATTTTGAAAAGCGCTTTGTGCCACATGCATCAGTTCGTTTGCTAACAAAATGCGGAGCCTAAAAGATAATATTTTGCTCATTGAGCTTTTGTTACATTGGCTGATATTGAAATAGTGCAAAAAGGTGGAAAACATTGCTAGAAGGTTAAATCATGGCCAGGTGAACGTCTGCCATGCTGATCCATCCCCAGAAGATTTTTCTTCTTCTTCTTTGGACGAGTCTTCCTCAGACAAGCTTGCTTCTGGTGAATATCCTTGGAAGATGGTATTGTTCGCATCAGTTAAGAGCCGGGATATGTCGAATGTGAAGTTTTTCAACATTTCTCAAGCCTTCATTCCTTTCTCCTCTATTCCTTTGTCAGCCACATAGTCAATTCCTTCGCTAGCCCATACACCGATAGACTCTATGCGTTTTGTCAGGAGTACTGCCTTATTGTGCCATTTGTCTTTTTCTTTGTTCTTTGCTTCGACCAAACTTTGCTTTTCCACTATTTTCTCTCATGCCTTTGCCAGTTGTTTGTGTAGCCTCTTGCACTCAAATTCTAATTCATCAGCATTTCTTTTCCTTTTTCTTGTTGCTCTTGGTTGAATTGCCCTTGTTATGTCTTTCCTAAGGCAGTCTGGATAGTCTTCATCATAGCCAGCGTCAAACCTGTCTCGTCCAATAGTCTCGATTCCCATTCGTTGCCTTTCTTTTAAAAGTTCTATTATCTTGTCTTTAAACTGGATTAGTCCACCGAGGATATTTGCTTTGAGACTTCTGATGTCTGCAATTTGGGGTATAGTCTGCTTTCTCCTTGCTTGCCTCAGTGCCCTTAAAGAAGTGTATGGGTAAACTCCTTTAAAGCCCACTAAGATGAGAAACAGTCTCTTTCGGATCGCGTGATTACTATTTTGCTGGGAAAGTAATCAAACATCCATTGTATCTTTTCGGGTGTCAGTTCACAGAACATGTGGTGCCAACCATTAGCAGTTGGTCCTACTTCTCGAGAGCCTTGTCCATGCGGGCGGTATGAGTCAAGATGTAGTTTTCTCTTGGTATGGAATGGAGAGTTTGCTCTGTGCTACCTATCTTTTGCAAATGCTCCATCTGCCAAATTTGTAAAAGTAAATTGCAACCTTCGAAGAAACTAGCGCCCTTCTTGCATCTTTCTAAAGCACGGTTCAATCTCGTCGACGATCATAGGTACCAAGGTGTATTTCTTGTTGAAATCTTTAAGTAAGGCATCAGCAATTGAGACCACGCAAACATCAACTCGTCCTTTTTGTTGTGGAAACACGACAGTCCCTAAAAAGCTGGTGACAAAAGCAAGTACCCTTCGCTCTTGCCAATCTGCGTTGTTGATGTTGAAATAGTCTTCGGATTCTTGAAATGCTTCTCCATAACCAAATTTGATGTAGAGAGAAGTTAGAGAAATTCTCGACTGCCTTATATTATCTATGCATAACTCGGGCTTAAACCCTATTATTTCGAAGAACTCCCCGGGTGTAATGTTCATAGGCAGCAAGACTTCTTCACTTTCGAATGATAATTGAGTTAACCTGCTTATTTCTTCCAGAAATGGTGTCAACTCTATACTCCCAGAGTGAAAAACTGTTCGGTCTGCATCCTAATAGTGTATTTCAGCTTCTACTAGCCCTCTCATTGCCGTGTGCTCCATTAGTGAAATCAGGTTCCCCAACTCCACTTAAACTCTGTCTTGTTGATCTATGTTTAGGTTTCCCCACCAATCTCAGAGTAACTGAGGGATTTCAGTAACCATGTCAAATGTTCTATTGGCCATGATCTTTTGGAAAAGGTGAAGGAGGATAGGAAAATGGGAGAAGAAAATGCCTAAAATTCGCTTTATTGTAAACAAATGATCAACGTGTGGCACAAGCTTTTGAAAACAATGCAATAAAGAATATGAAGAGATGTGTTATTATGGGTTGAGATCCTTTAGACACTTTAGACAAAAGTTGCTAATGGACTTTTGACAAACCACGAATGGAATGTCTTTATATAATGCCTAAAGGATAAATTCACATTATGTGTCATCCCGTCTATCAAGCGGTCATTTCTGCTTCAAATTGAGCCTTTAATGCCTTTTCGGTTACCTTTTGCGCGTTTGAATAGCATTGAATACAGAATGATTCCAACCGCTTAGGAATAAACAGTCATGTCTGATTCAATTTAGGCTTTGATGCCGTTTTGGTTTCCATTTGTGCCTTTGAATGGCATTGAATGCAGAATAATTCCAATAAACGGTCCACATTTGCACGTTCAATCCTTTAAGTATATGCCATTAAATCAGGTTTAACGCTCTTTGGGGGTCAAAAACCCGTTCAGGTTGTTTGAACATGTTGGCCTATCAGACTTAAGGACAAGTCGACTAATGATATGTCATGATGCATGGTCCTAGAGTCACCACTAAGAGTTGTGTTGACTTAGGCCGAGTTTTATTATCCTCCCGAGCGGACAACTCGGGAGCGGGAACATCTCGGACCAACTAGGTTCCAAGTTGTTCCCCCTAAAAGGAAATTTTGTGAGGAAAGAGGCGGTTGTAACCACCGTATTTTCAACGCACAATTTTAAAGTTGTCAGGAGTGGCGGGCGTATGAGCAAAGTTTAAAAGTTTAAAATATGCACAAGTTCAAATCAAATCAGTTTAAAATAAAATAAGTTTAATAAAAAAGAAGGAAAAGGGAAAACGAAAGAAACAAGTTAGTTCCGAAAATGAGATAATCAGGCAAGATAACTTAAAACGATGATGTGAAAAAGAATTTAGAACATAGAATGCGATGAATGCTCCTAATGGAGTTTTCTAAGAGTGAGGTTTAGACAAGGTTCTCCCAAATGGACTGTTTGGAAGAGAAAAAGTTTGGAAACGTCGGTTGTACCACGGACTCGACCTAACCTAAAATTTTTAAAAGGTGTCTTTTGTAGGAGTAAGAACGGCCGTTAAACCGACGCAACCATCTTTCAAATATAGCGCATGAGTAAACTTTGCCAAAGTGGCGGATATGATGAAAAATGATAGACAAAAGAAAATGCTAATAAATTTAAAAAAAATGCCAATGAAAAAGAAAGTTAAGCTTCAAACCTGCAAAAGGGAAAAAAGAAAAAATTTTAGTTTCGAGAAATAATAAGAAAAAGAAAATAAATGCAAAAAAAATCCCAATTAAAAGTCTGTTATGGTTAGAACTTTAGAGATCCCTAGTGGAGTCGCCATTCTGTCGCATCCTATTTTTACCGAACAGGTTAAGGTTCAAATAGGGCTCGACTTATTGGGTAACTCACGGGTAAAGTGTTGGAGTCGCCACCTAACATATTTTTTAACTAGGCGTATTAGGGCACCTATTTTGTTTCTAGCTAACTTTATAATTAACTCCGAAACTTAGTCTACGAACCAGAAATCTAGGTAAGGATTTAAGTTAACCGGAGAGGAAGGGGTTAGGCATCTCTCAGGCTCCACCAAATGTGGTTTACCGGCCGGACTAAACATTTGGGATTCTAAGTAAATAAGCAAATAAAATAGCTAACTAAAATAGACAAGTAATGAAATGGTTACGATAATATGCATATATTTAATTAAGATTAAATGCAAAGGGTTTTAAATCCACGAATTGACTTCTTCCAAAGGTACCTTACAAAAATAAAAATAAGTTAGTGCATTAATTTAATAAAGTGAAATAATACTAATAAAGAATAATAAATACTAGTAATATATAATAATAAATAAAAGATTTTCTTCTAGTTGTTATCCTTCAAATATAGGCCGTCTTTCATCCATGTTTCACGTCGCACAAAATAGAGAGAAAATAAGATAGTTTAATAATAATTATAATAATAATAATAATAGTATAAAATATCAATAATAATAATAAAAAAATAAAATAAATGGGGAAAAGGATTTTATAAAAATGTAGGCTCAGGTTTGTATGAATCGGCTAGAGGTTAGAGACGTCAGTACAGCTGCAAACACACTGGCCGGTCATGTTTCCATGCCAAGTATCGGTCCCACCACTCCATCGCCGGTTCATTTTGCAATTAAAGCTCATACATGTCATCATTGCCCATTGGTTTTAGGTACGCGGGAATGGGGCTATTTAAGTGTAGTATCCATCAATTCGTTGTATTTCCGTCAAATCATTGTGTAGGCCTCAAATTAATTATTTTATCATTTTTCATTGGCCTTGTAGTATTTGCTTCTTTTTAGTAATCAACAAGAAAATAACCAATCTTAATGGCCAGTTACGCAATTACTAGAACCACAGGCTCACAATCTGCAAAAATTAAACCAACAACACAGCATAGCAGTAGATTAAGTGTAAAAATAGTCAACAACGAGTATATGACCAAAACAGAAGCAGTATAACAAAAACACGCCATCACAGGTCTCCTTCTCAAAACCATTGCACGGTGTATCAATTGAGTCTCTGCCTCCGCATTTCCTTTTTCAATACCAGATCGACGAATCAATAAAGATAATTAAGGTCGCAGTCATTGGGTTTTTCCGATGGTGGTGGCGTTAATGTTGTCCCAGTATCCAAATCCCCATATCCCCTATTTTGATCTGCTCGTGTGCGTTGTTTGTAAAGTGAGGGCGTGTGTAATTGAACGAGGAAGAGAAGGATCTGGGTATGGCGGTTCTTCTCTGTTTCTGATCTCTAGGTGTCTGTTGATGCAGGTGTATGGTGGAATTTTGTGTCTATGTGTTAGGAGTTGTGTGTGAGGAAGAAGATGGTGGAGGGTTTGTGCGTGTATGGTGTTCACAGGTGTGTGTGTGTTACTTTGTGTGTGTGTGTGTGTGTGTGTGTGTGTGAAACTCTATGTGTGTGTCTGTGTATTTTGTATAGAGAAGGGAGAAAGTGTTGATCTGTGTGTAATGGAATGTATGTAATGAGGAAGGAGAGGAGTTGGTGTGTCCGTCAATGGTGTGAGTGTGTACTTTGTGTCCTTTCTGGCGTCAGGAAGAAGAACCAAGAAGGGGTGTGATTATTGTATTGTACTGTATTATGTATTGAGGAAGAAGAAAAGAGGTCGTTTCTGATGTATACGTTTTTTGGGGAAGAAGACTAGAGAGAAAGTGAGGTCTTCCTGGTGTGTACTGATATGTGATTGTGTAGTATGTTGTATGTGCTGATGATTTTTTGTGGGGAAAACCCAATTATAGATAAAGAAATGAAAAAGTAGTTGATGGGAGGATTGGAGTAATTTTAGGGATAAGATTAGGAAAAGAATAAGGGGAGTGATTTGACGGAATTTGAATGATTTTTCTCAATAATGTATGTACTCTTGAAAGTGAGGAAAAAGGGCGACATAAAATTAAGAAGAAGAGGGATTAGGGCGATTTTATCAAAAAGAAATATTCACTTTTAAAAATCAAATAAAAGAATGTATTTGGTTAGAAATTTGGTGTAGGTTCAAAGGAAAAATGCAATTCAATAAATACAAATAAATGTAAATAAATAAAGAATTTTGGTAGTAATTTTGAAATATGGAGGAATCAATAAAAAATTAGTTTAGATATTTTCTTTTAAATTGGAAAATATTCAACTTAAAGGTGCGAAAACAAAAATATACATATACATATTGTATAAAATGCACAAATAATTATTAAATAAGCTCAAAGAAAATTATTTAAACATAAATAATTATACATATTGTCGCGTCGGGCTGTGCACCTTACGAACAAAAAGTAAAGTGCCTGCCGCGTCGGGCTGTGCACCCTACAAATAAAAAGTAAAGTGCATGTCGCGTCGGGCTGTGTACCCTGGGAACAATAAGTAAAGTGCATGTCGTGTCGGGCTGTGTACCCTGCGAATCAAAAGTAAAGTGAAGTGCTAAAAATGAAATGCCATTATCATGTCTGCAATGCTGCTAAGAAGGTCGTCGTGTTTCTGCTTTTATAATGCCTGCACTAAAAAAAATTGTGAGTTGCGGGGGGAGGTTTGATTTGTACATTCCTCATCTGCCCCGCATCTCTCTCCTGTAGTGCCTTCTTTCATGAATGTTGGGCCTTGGTCAAGTTTTCTTCGGTAAATTCCCAGTTTTTGTACTTCGTCTCTCTCTTGAAATTTTTGAGGAGATCTCAAAAATTTCTGCCCCAGTGTCAGCTTGCGTCCTTTGGTATTTTTGAAGGGATCCTCAAAAATTCTACCCCAGTTTATTGCCTTTGATAGATCATCATAGTATAGTAGTGCCTGCAAAACAAACATAAAATATGTGTGTACGTCTAATTCTAAGGCGGATGAGCCTATTGTAGTGGTGCCTGCAAAACAAAATATATGAGTTCGTCCTATTTTAAGTCGGACGGGGCTGATCGTCATATTTTAAGCCTGACGTGGCTAATCGTCATATTCTAAGCCTGACGAGGCTGGTCGTCATACTATAAGCATGACGAGGCTAGTCATCATATTATAAGCCTGACGGGGCTAATCGTCATATTCTAAGCCTGACGAGGCTAGTCGTATATTATAAGCCTGACGTGGCTGGTCGTCATATTTTAAGCCTGACGTGGCTAGTCGTCATATTATATGCCTGACGTGGCTAATCGTCATATCCTAAGCCTGACGAGGATGGTTGTCATACTATAAGCCTGACGGGGCTAGTCATCATATAATAAGCCAGATGGGGCTAATCGTCATATTCTAAACCTGATGAGGCTTGTCGTCATATTATAAGCATGACGTGGCTAGTCGTCATATTTTAAGCCTGACGTGGCTAGTCGTCATATTATAAGCCTGACGTGGCTAAAGTGTTATCATGTCTGTTGTGATTGCCAGCGAATCTTGTGTTTGTGCTGAAAGATCTGCTGTCAAAGAAAGATTCGTTAGTCGAAACAAAGTGGTTGCAATGCACTGAACACCAATATATTGGCTTGAATCTGCATTCGTCTTTTAGTGTGACGATTGGGTATCTCGACGACTCTGATTATGTGGGTACTTGCATACTTAGACTAAGATTTGATGTTTGAATTTTGCCGGATTTGGAGGTTGTCTAAAATTGTATTTGTCTTTGGTTGTGACGGGGTGTCTTCATGTTTTGTGCTTTTCTCTTCAAAAGTCACGAAGCTATCTTTGATAGATTGGTTTGTATAGGAAATGCATTTGTGGCTTGAGAGTTGCACGTTCCATTTGTTGGTTCTAATTGTATCATTGTCTTGTCTTTGTCAATCAGACTCTGAATTTTGTGTTTCAGTATTGGGTATTTTGCGATATCATGGTATTGAATGTTTGAGTGATGAGTATAGATCTTTGTTGGATCGACTATTGGAATGGGTATCATTGGAGTAGTTCATTTGTTGCTTGCAATATCTTTTGATTGAGCTAAAGGAATAAAGGTGTGAGGTTTTGTTTTTTTGCTTGTCCTTGATTGTGTTGAGCCTGATAAGAATATTGATAAAAGTCTTGACAGAGGGGAGGTTGTTTATTGTGTAAGTTGGGTGCAGTGTGAGGTTGTGAATTTTGCCAGCTTCGATTTTATAGTGATTGGATTTTTTGTTGTGATTCTCGTGTGGGTATAATGCAAGTTTTATGGGAATGGGATTGTCTAAATGCTCTTGGTATCATATGCTGGTGGTTTAAAGGACTTTTTTGCAGAGGAAAGTGTTTTCAGCTTGGCTTGCCACTTCGGCTTTTCTTAATACAGATTCTTGACCAATTTCAGTGTTCAAGCGCAGAGCGACCGTAACAGAGTGGTGAAATGCACAAAATCGTGTTGGCACATTAGCAAGGATTTGAAGCAAAGGCAACACATAAAGTCTAAATGGATGCCTAGACCGCGGATGATAGGTTAGCACTTGAATTTAAAGATTATGAGAAATTGTACCAAAAGATTGCTTGGGTGCTTTATGTAGCAGTCAAGACAAGGATTTTGGTTAAATAACTGATGCTTGTTTAAGCAGGATATGAGAAGTTGAATGTCAATGAAAGGTGGTAAAGATGTTGTGTAAGGAATAGGTTGTTTTGTGTGATAGAAAAGGAGGTTGGCTTTTGTCGAACACCAAGTCTTTGAGTGCATTTGTCATCTTTTCTTGCAAATTTGTGGGTCATGATGCTTATGTGTCTTTCAAAGAGATATTCAACGTCTTTCATACTTGTCAACCAACTGTTGCGATTCAATCTTTGCACCAACTTTCCTTTGTTTGATAATACATTATTGCGGAGAGACCGAACCCGATGTAGGTTGCCAATGTATCATGTGTATTCTTAGATTGATACGTCCTATTGTAGTTGTCGTCATGAGAATTCATATCACCCCAATAAATCCACCCTTGCTCTTGTAAGTGTCCCAAATAAATTTAGCGTCCTGCTTTATCTTTGCTAGTAGATAGGGACATGCTTCCAAGATACTGAAGCGGTTTCCAAGTTTGTCATATAATGATGGCTTTGTCGTTGCATGTTTGCCTCTCCTTTTCAAGTTGAATTGGTTTGCTTGTTTTGGTTGTTGTGCCCAAGTCTTTGCTACATCCCTTGCTTTCTAATGCCTTATTGTCTTCCACTAGCTTTTGACTGTCGTTTCGATCATGATAGGAGCAAGTACAGGAAATGCCTTGGATCACAGTCATGCATTGCATGTGGTGTGATTGTGTAGACAGGTTCAACAAAGTAATCCTCGGGCACTAGTGTCAAAAGGTATAAAGGTAAGTCATGTGTGCCTTTGAGTTTGGCCAACATTTTTCTTGCTTTGCCAATTTTTCTCTCCATATGAATAGTGCTTGCTGGAACAATTGAGGTATCGGGACAATAAGCCCAACAGTTTTCAATCTCTCAAACAATTGAGTGTGGGATTCGGCTAGTGTAGTGTAGTTTCTTTTCAATCTTTGGTTTGCATCGGGGTGAGGTCAAGGAGGGTATAGTGGTGCATTTCAGTAGTTGGGTTGAGTGTTTTGTTGGTATGGTGGACAATTTTGTGCTGGGATGTGGAATATAGGTCGAGTGGGCAAAGTGTTGTAAACGGGATATTTAGGTGGTTTGTGAGCGTAAGGATAAAATGGTTGCGGCATTTGATAATACTGGTTGAAAGTAGGGTCTTTGAATGGTTGCACCAAAAGAGACTTCATCTTTCTTCTTTTGAAAATGCTCACATTTCCAGACTGGACAGCCTTATTAGTAGCTTGTAGTGCAGCGTAGATATTGTAGAGAGAGGAGAGGGCTGGTTGGAATTGCTGTGAAGAACTTTTGGAAGATCCCTGACAAGTTCACTTGCTTAACCATATCTTTTGCCTTGGTATTCGACTCGAGGCAACCTTTTGGTAATAGATTTTTGAGTTTAGTAGTGAGTTAGAAACAGTTTGGACATGCGAAAGGTTTTAAATATCAGGATTTGGGCATAGAGTAGGGAGATGAGGTGCCTTGGTAGGAGATTGAATTCGGGAAAGGATTCACTTAGGTAAAAAGAGACTTAGCACAATAGACAAATTTATGAAATGCACACATATCAAATAAAAAATGCATCCTATAATGCGAAGGATCGTTTTTCGCACGATGATTTTGAAATGTGTTTTGTGCCACATGCATCATTTTGTTTGCTAACCAAATGCAGAGTCTAAAAGATAATATTGCATTTATTGGACTTTTGTTACATTGGCAGATATTGAAATAGTGTAAAAGGTGAAAAAATATTGCTAGGAGATTAGATCATGGTCAGGTGAACATCTTTCATGCTGACCCATCCCCAGAAGATTCTTCTTCTTCTTCTTCGGATGAGTCTCCCTCGGTCAAGCTTGCCACTAATGAGTCTCCTTGAAAAATGATGTTGTTTGCATCAGTTACGAGCCGAGATATGTCAAATGTGAAGTTTTTCAACAAGCCTTACTTCATTTCTCCTCTATTGCTTTGTCAGCCACAACGTTTATTCCTTCACCAGCCCATGTGTTTTGTCAGGAGTTCTGCCTTAATGCGCTATTTGCCTTTTTCTTTATTCATTGCTTCGACAAAACTTTTTTTCTTTGCTATTTTCTCTTGTGCCCTCGCCAACTGTTTACGTAGCCTCTTGTAGGGTTTCCAACTCCTCAACGTTTCTTTTCCTCTTTGTTATTGCTCTTAGTTGAACTGCCCTTACTATGTCTCTCCTAAGCCAGTCTGGATAGTCTTCATCATAGCCTGCATCAAATCTGTCTCGTCCAATAGTCTCGATTCCCATTTGTTGCCTTTCTTTCCAAAGTTCTAATATATTGTCTTTGAACGGTATCACTACTCCGAGAATATTTGCTTTGAAACTTCTGATGTCTGCAATTTGGGGTACAATCTACTTTCTCTCTGCTTGTCTAAGTGCCTTAAAGAAGTGTATAGGTAAACTATTCTAAAGCCCACTAAGATGAGAAATGAGCCCTTTTCCGACCGTATGATCATTGTAGTGCTAGGAAAGTAATCAAACATCCATTGTATACTTTCGGATGTCAACTGATAGAACATGTGGTGCCAACCGCTGGCAATTATTGGTTGGTCCCACTTCCCAAGAGCGTTGTCCATGCGGGCGGTATGAGTCAAGATGTAGTTTTCCCTTGGTACGGAATGGAAAGCCTGCTCTGTGCTGTCCATCTTTTGCAAATGATCCATCGGCCAAATTTGTAAAAGCAAATTGCAACCTTCGTGGAAACCAGCGCCCTTCTTGTATCTTTCTAAAGCATGGTTCATCTCTGCGACGATCATAGGTATCAATGTGTATTTCTTGTTAATGTCTTTGAGTAAGGCATCAGATATTGAAACCATGTAAACATCAACTCGTCCTTTATGTTGTGGAAACACGACTGTCCCTAAAAAGCTGGTGACAAAAGCAAGTACCCTCTGCTCTTGCCAATCTGCCCGGTTAATGCTGAAATAGTCTTCGAATTCTTGAAATGCTTCTCCATAACTAAATTTGATGTAGAAGGAAGTCAAAGAAATTTCTGATTGCCTTATACTGTCTGTGCATAATTCAGGCTTAAGCCCTACCATTTCGAAGAACTCATCGGCTGTAATGTTTCTAGGCATCAAGATTTCTTCACTTTTAAATGGTAATTGAGTTAACCCGCCTATTTCTTCCAGCAAGGGTGTCAACTCTACACTTCCGAATAGTGTATAACTGCTTCTATAATCCCTTTTACTGTAGTGTGCTCCATTAGTGAAATCAAATTTCCTAACACCATTTTGACTTGATTCTGTTGATCTATGTTTAGATTTTTCCACCAATCTTTCAGAAACTGGAGGATTTCAGCAATCACGTCGAATGTTCTATCGGCAATGATCTTTGTGAAAAAGGTGAAGGACGATAGGAAAATAGGGAAAGAAATGCCTAAAATTTGCTTTATTGTGAGCGAATGATCACTGTGTGACTCAAGCATTTGAAAACAATGCAACAGAGAATATAAAGAGATGTATCGATGTGTGTTGAGAACCCTTTAGACACTTTAGATGGAAGTTGCTAATGGACTTTTGACATACCAGGGACGCCAAGTCTTTATATAATGCTTAAAGGATAAATGTGCGTTATGTGTCATCCTGTCTATCACGCGGTCATTTCTGCTTCAAATTGGGCTTTTAATGTCCATTCGATTACCATTTGTGTCTTTGAATAGCATTGAATAAAGAATGATTCCAATCGTTTGGGAATAAACGGCCGTTTCTGACTCAATTTAGGCTTTTAATGCCTCTTAGGTTACCTGCATGCCTTTGAATGGCATTGAATACAGAATAATTCAGACTGTTTATGAATAAACAATCATTGCTGATTCAATTTGGGCTTTTGATGCCTCTTCGGTTATCTCTGTGCCCTTGAATAGCATTGAATACAGAATAATTTTGACTGTTTAGAAATAAACGATCGTTTCTGCTTCAATTTGGGCTTTGGTGCCCTTTTGGTCACTTTTGGTGCCTTTGAATGAATATTGAATGCAGGATAAACCTAATAAACAGTCCATATTTGCATGTTCAATCCTTTAAGCAAATGAAAATAAATCATGCCCAACGCTCTTTGGGGGTCAAAAACCCGTTCAGATTGTTTGAACAAGTTGGCATGTTGAACTTGAAAACAAGTCGACTAATGATATGTCATGATGCACGATTCCTAGCATTGCTACTAAGGAATGGAGTTCGCTAGACCATGCTTTATTATCCTCCCAAGTGGACGTCTCGGGAATGGAAACGTCACGGACCAAATAGATTCCAGGTTGTTCCTCCTAAAAGGAAATTTTGTGAGGAAAGGGGTGGTCGTAACCACCGTGTTTTCAACGCACGATTTAGAAGATATCAGGAGTGGCAGAAGGTATGAGCGGTATACACAAGTTAAAAAGTGTACAAGTTTTGAAAGAAATGCACATGTTTTCTAAAAATGCATAAATATGTAAAATGATGCACATATTGAAGTATTTCACAAAATAGCTTTTAAAAGGAATGAGTAAAAAAGAAAAACAAAACAAACAAGTTTGTTTTCGAAAAAAGGATAATAGAAAAAATGCAAAAAGAATCATGAAATGAAATTATTTTAAAGTAAAAGATTTAGCA
Organism: Petunia x hybrida; assembly: GCA_037355625.1. Classification (NCBI taxonomy): domain Eukaryota; kingdom Viridiplantae; phylum Streptophyta; class Magnoliopsida; order Solanales; family Solanaceae; genus Petunia; species Petunia x hybrida. Next base: position 1,115,648 of record JBBBVM010000669.1, read on the forward strand.
AATTTATGGAAGATTTGAAACTGGTTGAAGTGTGGGACGTGTTGTGCTATCCTAAAAGAACTTTCCAAGTGTTGGGCAATCTAGACAAGGATGGTTCCCCCAGGCGGACAACCAAGGGGTGGGAGCGTTTGGAATTGTAGGCTGTACCACGGACCAACTATACCCCAAACTGTTCCCCCTAAAGAGTTTGTTGAGAGTGAAACGACCCTGAGATCCACATAACCATTTATGGTGTGTGCAAGTATAAAACCTACCAGGACTGGAGGAAGTGTGAGTGACATAAAGAAAATATAACAAAGCAATTAAATGATAGAGCACCAAAATTTGAAAATTTAAAAATAACCTTAATCCTGCAAAAAAGGAAAGGAAGAAAAGTTAGTCTCGAAATAAATGGCAAGAAAATAAAGCAAGTAAAGAATCCCAATTTAAAGTCCGTCATGGTTTGAACCTTGATGTCCCCAGCGGAGTCGTCATTCTGTCGACACCCATTTTTCCCTGAACCCGGTTAGGGTTCGAAAACAGGGCTCGACTTATTGGAACTCAAGGGTAAGACTTGGAGTCGCCACCTAACATATTTTTTAACTAGGCGTATTAGGGCACCTATTTTTTTTCTCGCCAATTTTATGTTAACTCCGAACTTGATCTACGGACCGAAAATTATGAGTAAGGGTTCAAATTAACCCAAGAGGAAGGTATTAGGCACCTCTCAGATTCCACTAAGTGTGGTTCCAGCCAAACTATATAATTGGGATATTAAACAAATCAAAAAGGAACAAGTAATTGAACTAATTAGTTAAACTAGAAAAATAATTAGATGTCCACTATAATATACAATTTAAATACAATATTTTGTATATGAAATAAATTGCTTGTCTTCTTCAACGACTTCCTCCAGCAAACGACGTCGGCATTTTATCGTCAAATACTTCACAAATAAAACAAATAAGTTAGTGTGTCAATAAAATTACTAAGACTAAAACAAAATAATAAGAGAACGATTTTAAAGTGTTAGTCCTCTTCCCAAAGTGTCGTCTTTTTTTATGAATTTCGCCACAACTTACCTCGCAAAAATATGAAAAATGAATTAGTATAATAATTAGTAAATAGTAACAAGTAATTGACATAAAGTAATAATAATAATAATAATAATAATAATAATAATAATAATGATAATAATAATAATAATAATAAAGAAAAATAAAAAGGCAAAAAATGATTTTTGTAAAGGTTTTAGATTCAGATTTTGTCGTATCGGGTAGAGGTTTAAGGACGTCGATACGGCTGCAAACAACGGTGGCCGACCGTGTTGCCATGCCAAGTACCAGTCCTATACGCTCTATGCTTGTTTTGCAAGGTGGATACTCATCATCATTGCCTTTTTTGTTTGTTTTTGGGACACGTAAGGGATGGTAAATACGGGATAGGACTTGTATTGGCCTCCAAACGTCATTGGTCGTGCAGTATCATGTTCAAATAAGTCTGAAGGCCTCAAAATTAATATTTTTCATAGACCGGTGGTACTGTAATACTGCTCCCGATCAGTGTAGGCAAGATAATGTCAAAGCGTCTGCAATTTTCTCACAAAGGGAAAGACCAAATTAGCAATAATCCAGTCAAGGCAATAAACATTAAAAGAATAAACAAGTGTAAAGATCAAAATCTGTAAAGCAACAGAGCATAGATGGTGGATCATTTTCCACAACATTCCAAACAAAACCAACCGTCAATAAAGGACCATTGTAAACCTACAATGATGAGAAAATAAGCAAGACAACAACGAACCAAGAGTAGGCATCAACAATGAAATCGACAAAGCATAGAGGAATGAGTATGCAGAGATAAGATTGTTCCGGTGAGATTATAATGTAGTAGCGGCTGGGAACAACAATCAAGTGCAGAGGAGGAGGAGCGATGCCAACTGGGTTTGCAAACAGCGGCGCTGCTGCGACTCCGCCTTCATTCCCACTTCTTTTCTTTTCTATTTTGATAACAGACCAAATCGGAATAGGGAAATAGGTCACCGGCGATGGGATGATTTCCAGTCACGGGAAACAAGCTATGAAGGCCCTTTTAGATTTCAGTATTCACTCAACCCCTATTCCCATTTTCCCATCCCTCTGTTCCGATCTGTACCGCCCCCATTTTCCCCTCTGTTTCTCTTCCTCACTAGTGGTTCCGCACTTTTTAGTGGTGGTGGTCTTGGTGTGGCTGTGTGTGTGCACGTTTGTAGAGAGAGAGGAGAGAGGATGATCTATCGTGGATGATGGTGGTGAGTTGTACAGTACTACTGCCAAATGGTGCCGCAATGGTGTGGGTCTTCTCTTTTAAAGAAGAGAAATTGAAATAGTCGTTGGGTAATTGGCCTCAATCTTGGGGTCTGATTATAATGGAGAGGGATTTTGGAAATAATTAGAGAGATTAGGGGTCAATTAAAGAGATTAAAAGGAAATGATTTTCGATATTGAGTAGAAGAGAAATACAAATTACTTTAAAAAATAGGGGATATATCTGGCTAGATGTTATGTCCAAGTTCGAAAATTAAAGAGACAAAAGAAGAGAATATATTTTAGAATGGTACGTATTTTCAAATATATTTGGTTATGCATTTTGTTCAAGTTCGAGGTGAGGAGGATTTACATTTTCAAAAGATATGTGCCAAATTATGAATATATAATTGGACTGAAATTTAACTTAAAAGTGCTAAATAAATGTAAATATGTGTATTGTATATACAAAAGAAAGAAGTGCACACATACAAACAAATTATATCAAATTAAATTAATTACGTATAAATATCCACAAATAATTATTAAATATTGTAAATGCAGTTAAATTGCACAAAGAGCTGTAATTTGAGACGTATTTAACAAATAGCCTAAAATGATGAATTTACGTAATATAGCCACAATTATGTATATAATGTATAAATACGGGATAACACACTTAAATGCATGCCTTCTAATGCAAATTTCACTCAAACATTCACTATTGCACCTTCAGGTTAAATATAGTCAATTATAGAAAATGGAGGGACAAAATTGGGTGTCAACAGCTGCCCCTCTTTGCCCGGGGATGATGAAAGAATCTTCGGGCAAAGATAGTTGACGGAGTAGCAAATTTTGTGATCACTGGCGAGCAAAAATGCTGGAAAGGAGAATGAGAGTTTTTGAATGTTTTGGCCGAACCCCAGTCTCTAAGCTGCCTACATATCTCGGGTTTCACGAAAATTAGGCCGTGTGTAGTTATGGAATGGCATGTTGCCTGTGTGGGATGTTTATGACGCACGATTTTGGATATTAGGAGTAAACTTCCGAGTATGTAAAGTTTAGATTTGTGTATGCTTTGCCTTTTTCAGGGACACTATCGAAAGTGAGATAACATCAATAGATCGAGCGTGGGAAAAGAGGCTTATAATCATCCTAGCACGCTACACATCCATAAAGAGGAGTTTATACGTACATAGTTTCCATTTCATCTCGATAATCGAGTCATCTTGCCTTCAATATTATCTTGAATGAGTTGGGGAATATTGAGGAGTAAAGCACGATAAATGCGCATGATTCAAACAGCTGGGCAGGATTAAGCACGAGAACAGGCATGATTGACGCAGATAGGCTTGAATAGAAAGGAACACAAACCGGCATCCAATCAGGAATGAAATATTAGGAAGATTATTTGTGCGAGTATGGAAGTGTAGATTTGAGCGCTTTGGAACTCAAAAAAATAGATAGTTTGCGGATATAGCAAGGACATTGTCGAAAGGACTAAGCTTCTTTGAATTGGGTTTTGGGATGATGCTTTGTGTTTATTTGAGGTTTTGTGCTTGCACAATTTTGTGTGAGCTAGTGATTTTTGGGAGCAAGTTTGGGGGAATGGGGAATGATGCAGGGGTTTGTCGAGGGATAGGAGAAGGTCCTGCAGCCAAAGATAATGATAAAGTAAACTTCCCTGTTAAGCTGAGCTTTCCCTTATCATGTGGTTGTCTAGTCTGTATTTAGGTGCTTTGAGTGCTAGGAAATATATGCCTCTCCTCCAGAGATATTTATTTGTCGCGTCTGGCTGCATACCCTGCGTACAACGAGTAAAGTGAAGTGCTCTCGTCGGAAGATGTTTGCATGTCGCGTCGGGCTGTGTACCTGCGAACAAAAAGTAAAGTGCCTATCACGTCGAGCTGTGTACCCTGCGAACAAAAAGTAAAGTGCCTGTCGCGTCAAGCTGTGTACCATGCGAATCAAAAGTAAAATGAAGTGCTAAAAATGAAATGCCATTATCATGTCTGCAATACTGCTAAGAAGGTCATCGTGTTTTTGCTTTTATAATTCATGCACTCAAAAAAAATTGTGAGTTGCAGGGGTAGGTTTGATTTGTGCATTCCTCATCTGTCCCGCATCTCCCTCCTGCAGTGTCTTCTTTCATGAATGTTGGGCCTTGGTCAAGCTTTTTTTCGGTGAATTCCCAGTTTCTATACTTCGTCTCTCTCTTGAAATTTTTTAGGGGATCTCAAAAATTTCTGCCCCAGTGTCAGCTTGCGTCTTTTGAAATTTTTGAGGGGATCCTAAAAAATTCTACCCCAGTTTATTGGCTTTGATAGATCATCATATTATAGTAGTGCCTGCAAAACAAACATAAAATATGTGTGTATGTCCAATTCTAAGGCGGACGAGCCTATTTTAGTGGTGCCTGCAAAGCAAAATATATGAGTTCGTCCTATTTTAAGCCGGGCACGGCTGATCGTCATATTTTAAGCTTGACATGGCTAATAATCATATTCTAAGCCTGACAATACTGGTCGTCATACTATAAGCATGACAAGACTAGTCATCATATTATAAGCCTGATTGGGCTAGTCGTCATATTCTAAGCCTTACGAGGCTAGTCGTATATTATAAGCCTGACGTAGCTGGTCATCATATTTTAAGCCTGATGTGGCTAGTCGTCATATTATAAGCCTGACGTGGTTAATCGTCATATTCTAAGCCTGACGAGGCTAATCGTCATATTATAAGCCTGACGTGGCTGGTCGTCATATTTTAAGCGTGACGTGGCTAGTCGTCATATTATAATCCTGACGTGGCTAAAGTGCTATCATGTCTGTTGTGATTGCCTGCGAATCTTTTGTTTGTGCTGAAAGATCTGCTGTCAAAGAAATATTTGTTAGTCGAAACAAAGTGGCTGCATTGCACTGAACACCAATGTATTGGCTTGAATCTGCATTTGTCTTTTAGTGTGACGATTGGGTATCTCGATGACTCTGATTATGTAGGCACTTGCATACTTAGATTGAGGTTTGGTGTTTGAATTTTGCCGGATTTAGAGGTTGTCCAAAATTGTATTTGTCTTGGGTTATGATGGGGTGTCTTCATGTTTCGTGATTTTCTTTTCAAAAGTCACGGAGCTATCTTTGATGGATTGGTTTGTATAGAAAATTCATTTGTGGCTTGAGAGTTGCACGTTCCATTTGTTGGTTCTAATTGTATCATTGTCTTGCCTTTTTTAATCAGACTCTGAAGTTTATGTTTCAGTATTGGGTATTATGCGATGTCATGGTACTGAATGTTTGAGTGATGAGTATAGATCTTTCTCTGATCGAATTTTGGAATGGGTATCTTGGGAGTAGTTCGTTTGTTGCTTGCACTATCTTTTGATTGAGCTATATGATAAAGGTGTGAGGTTTTGTCTTTTCATTTATCCTTGATTGTGTTGAGCCTGAAAAGGTTATTGCTGAAAGTCTTGACAGAGGGGAAGTTGTTTATTGTGAAAGTTGGGTGCAATGTGAGGTTGTGAATTTTGCCAGCTTTAGTTGTATAGTGATTGAATTTCTTTGTTGTGACTCTCGTGTGGGTATAATGCAAGTTGTATGGGAATGAGATTGTCTGAATGCTCTTGGTGTTAGGGGTGGGCGTTCGGTACTTCGGTTCGGTTTATTGATACTTCGGTCTTCGGTTCGATTTGAAGTGTAGAAAAATCCGTAGTTTTTATACTTCGGTTCGGTTCGGTTTTTTAGTTCGGTACTTCGGTTCGGTGTTTCGATTTAAACCAAAGTGTATGGACCAAAAAAAAAAGCCCGAACAAGAAAATTTTCAGCAGCAAAACAGCTGTGTTTCAGCAGCATAACAGCAGCGAAATAGCAGCAGTATTTCAGCAGCGTTTCAGGTTTCAGTAGCAAAACAGCAGCAGAAAAACAGCAGTATTTCAGCAGCAAAACAACTGCGTTGCAGCAGAAAAACAACAGCATTTCAGCAGCAAAACAGCAGTAAAATAGCATCAAAAGAGCATATTTAATGTAGTAAAAGCAAGCAGCAGTTAACACCAAATTTAACAAGTTCAAACAACTTTAAATAAACAGGACAATCCATTCAAAAGTGAGTACGACATGAGCATTTAACTGGCTCAATACTTGACAACAAGTCAATAACAAGTAGCCATCACGGACCATGCAAAGTCAAGTCCAAAACAAATAAGTACCAACACAACATAACAAAATACGAAGTTATGACGCATCCATCAACTTAGACATCTCTTAAGATGACTCCTAAACTCGCTTGTGCCATACTTCGGGTTATAGTTAAAGATTCTACCACATTTCTTACACATCACTTTGTGAACTACTCCTTTATTTTCTTCAATCACTTTAAGATACAACCAAACCCATGATCGATATTTAGTTGCACGACGCCTCTTGGTTGAACTTGAACTTGGACCTAATAACAAGATTGAACCATAAGTTAGAATATATTAATACAATAAATAACAAACTACCAATTACCAAAGTAGGTGTTTAATCACTTACCACAAGAAAATGATGCAATTATATATCAACAATGCAAGAATCTCGTGCATAGTCGGCCATTTCTAAATATAATAATAAATTAGCAAGAACAATTAGTCATACACCGCGAAACCAAGTAAACTTAACACAAAAAACTAACAAGGCACCATAACCTTACTGAGTTCAATTTCCTCAAGATAATCCAAATCTTCATCAATACTAGTCGGAATAGGCTCACTTCTTAGCCAATCTTAAACACAAATAAGAGTTTGCACACATTTAGGAGTCAATGACCTCCTAAATGAATTAAGAATACGGCCACCAGTACTAAATGCACACTCCGATGCCAGATAGGAATAACCAAGACATCACGAGCCAACTCTGAAAGAATAGGAAATCTAGGGGTATTCATTTTCCACCAACGTAAAACATCAAAATTCTCAATAGCGGGCTCTTGTTCTTCACTAAGATACTTCTCAAGCTCTGATTTAGCACCTACACTTCCACTATCTTCTTTTTTTCTCTTCAACTGAAGCTTGTTTCTCACTATATTTCCACTACACCCACTAAGTGAATCAGACGAAAGCTCACTAGATGAAGTGGATGGTGAAAGAGAATGTGAACCCACCGTTCCACTTAATATTTTCCAGCATAATCAGCATACAAAGAAGTCAAATAAGTTTTAACTTCAGCTTGAATTTTATCACCTATGGTCTTTCCATATATTTCCTCAAGTGCAAAATCAACATACACAAATTTGTTACGAGGATCCAACACAGATGCAATAAAAATAATTTTGTTCATGTTGAAAGGATTACCCCAGTACTTCTCGAATTTCTTTTTCATTTCATCAGCAATCTTAGAAAGCTCCAAGTCATCACTAAGTACACACATTTTCAAATACATATAAAGCTCACATATCTCCTCAAAATGTGTATTAGCAGTGACATAAAGAGAACCTGAAACTTTAACTGTGAGGTCATAAAATCTAGCAAGAAACTTTACCACATTTCTCACATTCACCCAATCTTTACTTACTAGTCCACCTGCAACACTTCCATCTTCACAAACATGAGAAGAAAGATAAATAGACAATACCTTTGCAAGGCCTGCATCAAACCTGTCAAAAGACGACTCATAATGGTGTGCTACTTCCAACATCAAGTAGGTGGAATTCCACCTAGTTGGAACATCTAAAACCAATGCTCTACTATAGTCGATCTTTTGACGTTCAACACATTCCTTGAACTTTCTAACCCTGGCAGCAGATTGCTTAACATACCTCACAACCTGTCTAACACGTTTTACAGAAGGGCCAATCTCTTTCAAACCATCTTGCACAATGAGATTAAGAATGTGAGCAGTACATCTAACATGAAGGTGTTTACCTTCCATCAAATTAGTTCCCCAGTCAGTCAATTGTTTAGACACTTCTCTAACTGTGACATCATTTGAACCAGCATTATCCACAGTAAGAGTGAACACCTTCTCCAAGCGCCAATCAGCAAACAATTACTTACCACTTCTGCCATATCCTCCCCCTTATGACTATTGACTGGACAAAAGTTAAGAATTCTTTTATGCAACACCCAATCTCAATCAATAAAGTGGGTCGTCAAACAGATATAATTAATTCATTGGACAGAAGTCCAAGTATCAGTGGTAAGGCAAATCTTTGGTCCTACTTCTCTAAAACACTTCTTCAAATTATTTTTATATTCAGCATAAATTTTATAACAATTTCTAGTCACAGTCCTACGGGAAAGAATATGAAACATAGGTTGTGCTTTACTCAAAAACCTCTTAAAGCCTTCTTTCTCCACAAAACTAAATTACAACTCATCTACAATTATCATCTCAAGTAAAGCCCTTCTAACTTCCTCTTGATCAAATTTCCAATCGGATCCATCATCTGAGATAGGTTTAAAGGGTAATGTTGGTTGAGAACCATCAGATTTCTTAATGGGTGCATATACAGTGCGCCTACCTAAATGAGCATTCAATCCAGATGTTCCATGTTGACACCCAATTTTGTCTCTCCTGTTTTAAAGCAATAGTTTCAATTTTTTACATATGATCGTGCGTTTATTCTTGCCCCGTCCACCTTTTCAAATCATCTTCTCGTAATAGCTTGACAATCAAGGTCATTTTCGATAGCATCGTCTCAAACCATAGCCATTTTTACAAGATGTGCGCTTCCATTTTAAATTTCTGCAATTACCTCTATTTTGAAAAATTACCCAATTCATTTTAAATCCTAAAATGCATTTTATACGCTTTTCTAGCCATTTTATTGCTTTAAAATCAATTCCCTAATTTTTCTATGGTTTTATACCTATTTGATACCATTTCTATACCTATTTTATATTAAATTATGCTAATTATACACTACTTATACACTATATATACATATATACATATATACATATACATGTATACGCACACACACCCGCACACATCAGCTTTAATTTTAACACCTCAAGCGTCGACGTGGCCTCATCCTGGCCCTTCATTTCTTTGATCTAACGGTCAAGATCAAATTTCCTATTTTACCTACACAACCCCTAAACTTTCCCCAGCCTTTCCATTTTCTCTCCCCACCCCGATAATCACTCTCTCTTCTCTCAATGAAATGCCACCACTGTCGCGGCATTTTTCGGTCGATTTGGCAGGTGAAAATTGGGGAACATGGTACCATTGCACTCCGCTTATCACCCGCTAAAAAACCTATATAAATTTGATGATTTTTGGACGAGGGCAAATCTTGACCCTTTTTAACTGAGCCACCACCGCTGGGAAACACCTCCGACGGGGTTCAGTTTATGTTGAACGGTATTATCATGGGAAAAGGGGTAAGAACTTCTCCATGCGACCCCAATTTGAGACGGGTCGATTTGACCGGACCCGGTTCAAAAATGGATAACCCTTTCCTTTTTTTATTGTTCGCGAACCTACGTGATATCTACGCCTAAATTTGTTTAATGTTTCTGTGCATTAGTGTGTTTGTTTGTTACTCGTTAATTAGTTAAGGTGAAAATCCACAAAATTAGTAATTCATGTCTTGATTCATTGATTAAAGATTGAACATTGTTGTGAACTGCTTGTATGCCTAAAAGTTATGCATTCATGGTTTATGTTCCATACCAGTTAGGGTTTAGCATCTGTGTCAGTGTACACACCTTGTTGTCTATGTACTTAGCCTTTAATTCTGTCAACATACATGAATCTCACAATTACGTGATTGGTCTATGCTTGGTATTGGAATGGTGATTAGATTTGCATAATTTAGGGGGGTCTTGATTTTGCTCAATTTGAACTCCTTGATTGATACTCGAATGGAAATTTGTTCTAGTGATTGATATAGCATCAATTAGGGTCTGTTTGAAACCTGCTAGGCTGATCAAGAGATTTCGAGCCTAAATTAGTTTGGAACACTTGCACACTGATTCTTTAATCCTGACTGTGATATTATTAAAGGGATGGAATCATACCTGTTCTAGGATCCTGTTTGCCTTAATTCTAGGACTTTGATTGATTTGTACTTGGAGAATACCTAGGAGAATCCTTCAATTATGGAAATTATATCACCTTGCCTTCTTTACTTTACCCATTTGATTTCAAAAACCTCACCCCTCACACCTATTTAAACTAGTAGTATTCTTCACTCTAAACACAACATTCACAGAGATACACAAGTTCTCTGCACACAGAAACCTACAGAATACTTCTGAGGCTTCATACATCTTCTTCTCTGATTTTCTTCTTCATAACCTGTGGAAAATACTTGCTCACTTGTTCTTTCACTACTGAAAGGTACTTTCTTCTTCTTCTTGACTACCTACTGCATATTTTTCTCTAATTATATGTGCCTGGATAGTCTGCTTGCTCCACTCTAGTTGTGTTTGCCTAGTTAAACTGTCTATGCCTGAATATTGAATGCTTAGACTTTGTTTTTGTTAGTCCATGTTGATCTTGTCCATTGACTTAAGATGATCCAATAGGACCGTACCAATTTTTGCTAAGTGCAGGGGCACTGGTTGCACCTTATTGATAAGGTTCTCTGCAGTCCTTCTTAATTTGGACAAAACCCAATTCAGGCTTCCCTTTTCCCCCTTATTCCCCTACTAACCTTGTACTTGCAGCTTATTTGGGTGGTCTCAGACAGACCATGCTATGTTTCATTGACTACAAGAGAATCCCAAAGCTTAATATTGTCAATGGTGAAGCCCTTTAAGTTGGTTCTGGTACTGAGGTTCTAGAATGGCAAACCTCTGATTGTTAATGGAAGTTTTGATCTTAATCCTTAAAGAACAGGGAACCCCATTTTGACCATTGCTTTTCTCTGTGATCTGTCCCTTAGAAACTGTCCCCTGTTATGTAAATTTAATTAGGAACCCTATTTGTAATCTCTTAAGACATGAAACACAGCTACTAGGCTGTGTATTGGCTATCCAGGGGCCTTCTCCTAACTTTTGCTCCTATATGTTGCATCATTTTAGGCTTTAATGTTCTTAAAATCAACGTGATGTGTGTATAGTTAAAATAAAAGTCATGCAGGTTGTTTGTAAGGCTTTCTGAAATGTCAACATTGCTTCATTAATTATCTTATACAGATTTTAGAGTCAAAATTCTAAAGTATGTTTGTTTTATGATTAAATCTGGAATCTCTCTCGAAATAGGGGCCATTTGTGTTATAGTTGTCTAAATTGGATTATTTTCTGAAAACTAAGTCTGCCCCTCTTTGCATAAACAGCCCAGGCCCAAAACTATTTTTCAAAAGGGACCTTTACGTGTATTAAATCAGTTTTTTAAACTACTCAACGCTCCTATACACTAATCTAATAGTGTATATGGGATCAAAGAAAGCCTGTATCGTCATCTAAATATATCACCAAAAAATGCGATTCTCTCTCGGCGCACAATAGCGTGCTTTGCTAAAGTGCGCCCACCGAAAAATGCCACGAGGCCGGCCTCGCAACTCGGCAAAGAAAACAAAAACGAAGACCACAACAAAGAATAACATGATGAGGAAGGAAGCTAAAACCAACATAGTAGAACAAATATACAATCAAGGTACTAGCAAGAATACTTTGGATGAAATTTTGCTGGAGGATTGGCCAAGCTTAGCTCAGACCTCAAGCACAATGGTAACACCAAAACCTATAGGAGAAAATCAAGCAAGCTCATCGAAACAATCTAACCCCTAACTTAACAAAACGACCGGATCCAGCTTAGATGGTAAGCAACCAGCAACTGCTAACTCTGAGATCACTGAGATAAACATGACCCAAGCAAAACAGACACAAAAGAATCTTGATCTCATGCCAAATGTTGAAAAAGGGGTGACCAAGGAAGGAAATGAAGGGAAGGAAGCAGAGGTGAATAAACTATCTGAAACTGAAGTAAGGACAAAACAATGGAACAGCTTATTCACCGGAAATCGACTGGCTGCGCGAGGTAAGGACGTGAGCTTCATTGCTCCGAGTGTGAAAGAAGGAGAAAAAATTGTAGAGCTAAGTAAGGAAGATATTGAACTAGAAACGGAGAAATGGCAATGTGCCCTAATCATGTATGTGCTAGGTGAATCCCCCACTTTTGCTGCTTTAGATAGGTTTATGACTACACAATGGAACTTTGTCTCGAAACCCAGGGTGTACTATCATAACAACGACTACTTTGTGATCAAGTTTAACTCCATAGAAGATAGAGATGCAGTAATGTACTCAGGGCCATATACTATATTCAGTAAACCAGTAATCTTGAAATTGTGGACTGCAGACTTTGATTTTGATGATGAGATCCTGCATACAGTCCCTTTATGGGTTAGACTACATAATTTGCCATTGAACTATTGGAGTTTAAATTCTTTGAGTAAAATTGGGAGTGCCCTGGGTGTTCCAATGTATGTGGATGAATGCACATCAAGCATTGCAAGGATCTCATATGCTAGGTTACTGGTACAAATGGATGTTACTTGTGAATTACCTAGATCTATGAAATTGAAGGATCCAAATGGCAGGATATTTGAACAAGCAATAAGATATGAATGGGAACCTCTCTATTGTCAAGTGTGTCTACAGGTGGGGCATAAGTGTAGAGCTCAAGGGAAGGACAATGAACCTCAAGTCCACAAAACTAAACAGAATGAACAGAAAACACAATGGGTTAGTAAAACTGTACTGGCTACTAAAGTAGCTCAAACTACAGGGCCAAAGGCAACACAGAATGCAGCCCAGATGACACAACAAGTACAAACAGCAAAGGCTCAGGGTGCAGGGGACAGGCCAAGGCAAGAGGAAACTCGGTTCGAGCAACAACCTCCACCAGCTAACAGTTGGAAACAAGTAACAGGCAAAGTAGGCACAAGAGGCTACATGAGTCCTACACCTAAAGAGAAAACACTGCAGATTGGAAATACTTTCAGTTCACTAAATGAGACCACTAATCAACAGACAAACTGTGACAAAGGAAATGCATGAGAGGATCTGAGGAGCAAGGAGGGTAGAGATAGAGGGCCTACCAACCAGATATTAGCATGAATTTGGTCTCTTGGAATATTAGAGGTTTAAATAAGCTTTATAAGCAAAAGGAGTTAAAATTGTTCCTTAGGAATAATAAAGTAGCTTTAGTTATAATCTTGGAGCACAGAATAAAAGAAGAAGGGAAAATGCAAAAAGTAGTGCAAAAAATTGAAGCTAGCTGGCACTGGTGCTCAAATCTCCAATAGAGCCCAAGAGAAAGGATACTAATGATGTGGGACCCCCAAATAGTAGAATTTACACCCCTGCATAAATCAGTCCAATGTATCCATGGAGTAGCTAAGCTCAGGAGGCAAAAAAAGAGCTTCCATCTATCTGCAATATATGGCCTGCATACAGTTGATGACAGGAAAGAACTATGGGCACAGTTAAGAGTACTGAATGGTATGTGTCAGGGACCTTGGCTGGCCTTGGGTGACTACAATGCTGTCATGAATAGTGAAGACAGAATCCTGGGAAACCCCTTGCAAGACTCAAAAATGAAAGACATGAGGGACTACATGCTTGATACTGGGTCTGCTGACCTCAAAGCAATAGGAGCTGACTACACTTGGTCCAATGGGCATGTGTACACAAGAATTGATAGGGCAATTGTTAATGCCCAATGGCTGCAAGAAATGGAAATCTTTGAAGTGATGGTAATGAACAGAGGGTGCTCTGACCACTCCCCTCTAAGTATTCTATTGGAAGAAGAGAGACCAATAGGACCTAAGCCTTTCAGGTTCTATAATTACATTGCTCACCATGCTGACTTTCCTACTTTAGTAGCTGATGCTTGGACCCAACCTCAACATGGCCATCCTATGAAGATTATCTGGCAAAAGATAAAACAGGTTAAAATGGGCCTCAGGAACTTAACAGGCAAGGAAGGAGGCACTAATGATAAAAAGCTGAACATATTGAGAACCCAGCTGGAGGAAATACAAAGTGCACTGAGAGAGGAGATACAGCCTGAGCTAGTTCTGACTGAGAAGATAATAAAGCTGGAACTTGAGAAATGGACAAACATAGAAGAGAGTGTGATGAGACAGAAATCAAGGGTGCAGTGGTTGAAGCTGGGGGATGCTAACACCTCCTTCTTCTTTGCTAATGTGAAGAACAGGAGAGCCCAAAACAAGATTACCAGATTAATTGCAGCTGATGGCACTATTGTGAACAAACAGGAGCACATTGAGAAGGAGATTCTAGAGTTCTATGGGAAGCTATTAGGTACAGCTGCTGAACAAATACCTGCAATCCACCCAAGCATAATGAGAGATGGAGCACATCTCAATAGAGAGCAACAACTGAGTCTAGTGCAACCTGTTACTCCTGAGGAAATTAAAAGAGCAGTTTTTGATATAGGAGATCTGAAAGCCCCGGGATGTGATGGCATGAATGCCTACTTCTTCAATATGTACAATATCGAATAGTTCAGGGGTATATTGGGCCCTTTACCAAAATTTTAATTATATTGGCGGATAGGGGATAAGGGAAAGGGCATGGGGTTTCCAATCCCATCACCATGATGGAAGTTTGGAATTCTATCACCACAGCAAACACCAAAGGCCACTTTTGGCAGTGGTCTTTGGTTTGAGACCAATTTTTTTATTGGTTTTACATGTGAGGCTACTTTTTGGAACTTCAATTCTTTTGGGTTGAACTTCACACAAATTCAGCCCACAAGGATTGAAGTTCAACTTCAACAAAAAATTTCACCTAGTGCCCTCAATAAGCCATGGTCTTACCTAATTGCCCCCACTTACAAATATTTTAAGTAAATGCCCTCCACATCATACTCCCCCTTATAAAAGGACTATTTTGCCCCCCAACTTGTGTTAATTCACGCTGAAGGTTTTCTTCTCCCTTTCCCCATTCCTGGCCTCCTTCTTTCTTCTTTGTATGGCCCCCATCTTGTTTAATTCACGCTGAAAGATTTCCTTCTCTCTTTCCCCATTCCTGGCCTCCTTCTTTCTTCTTTGTGTGCTAGAAATTTGAGATTTTTTTCTTGTGTTTGCTTGATTCCAGTGATTTGAAGATTTTTATTGCCCATGGCTATTAGATATCATGTTTTGCATAGAGCTTAAAATTTGGGATGATCGTTGAATTAAGTTTGAGCTTCGCTTGTTTTTGGTTGATTACGGTGATTTGAAGGTTTTTACTGGTTAAAGCTATTAGATTTTGTTGTTGCTTATTGTTTAGAGCTTAAAGTCTTGGCCATGGCCAAGAGTTGCATAGAATTTTTCTTCAAGTTGGTTATTGCATTAACTTTTAAAGTCTTGGCTATTGCCAATATTTGCAGAGATGTTCCGTGTAAGTTGTCGCTTCCAGCAGCACTTAGAGTTTTGGCTATTGCCAAGAGTTGCAAAGACTGTCTGCAAGTTGTTCACTGCAGTAGAGGTAAAAGTCTTGGCAATTGCCAATACTTTTAGAGATTTTCAGTGTAAGGTCCCCCTTGCACCAGAACTTAAAATCTTGGCTATTGCCAAGAGTTTCTGCAAGTTTGTCACTGCAGTATAGATAAAAGTGTTGGCAATTGCCAATAATTGTAGAGACTAGTTCTATAAGTTGCCCCTCCCACTAGAGTTTAAAGTGTTGGCTATTGTCAATAGTTGTAGAGACTTTTTTCTGTAGTTTGCTTTTTTCATCAGTCATGCATTCTGTAGTTGTTGCTGTGTTTTTCAGTTGTCTTTGCTTTTGGCCTGTTGACTTTGAATTATGGTAATGACATAGGAATTTTTCTGCATATTAATCATGAGTTCATGATGGCACTTCGTGATGTATGTTTCCTTGTGTTTACTTGTTGTTTTGTCATACTATTTTTGTATTTTTATTTGTTGAATATGCATATTTTATCTTTTGTTCCTATAGGAAGGAGATCAAATTTTTAAGTTTGAGCACTGGTTTGATTCCAAAGGTTCTTGGGGTGGTGATGTGAAGTATATGGCCTTTGCATTATTATTTCATTATTTTGTTATTATGTGTTGTCATTGTTGTTTTTTAAAATTTTGCAGGTAAAGGATATTGAATCTTCAATCTCCTGATCCTGATCATGCACATTTTGATGTGGTGGATGATTTTATAGGTCAGCCATGATCTTCTGATGAATTCCAAGGCAAAAATGTGATGTGGGCGATGAATTTTCAAATTTTCGTTTGTTATCTCCGTCGCAAGATGATCTGTGTAGTAGTCCAAATGAGACTTTTAGTACTACAAAAGAGTTAGAGAAAGTTGTTGAGTAGTTTTTAATTACATGTATTTCGTATTTACCGTATTTTTTGTGTTTATGTAAACAAGTACACTTGGATGTTTGATATTTTTGTTATTTTAAAGACTGAAGTTGCTTTAAATTGGATGAACTGGAAGTGCTGGCAATTGCAGGACTTCAAGGCACTTTAGTTGCTGTGGGGTGAACACATTTAGATGGAAAGTCTTGCCAATGGGCAAGACTTGAATTCTAGTTAATTAATTCCAACTCTAATATTATATAATTAATTTAAAATTGATAAATAATTCATGGAGGGTTGTGCTGGTAATGTGTTGCCAAGACTTTTTGTCAATTTAGTTGTCAATATTATTGCCTATGACAAGACATCAAGGCAAGTTAACTATTTCTAATATTAAAGTCGATAAATAAGTTTTGGTAGGAAATATCTTACCCTTTGCCAAGACTTTACGTCAAGTTAAATTGAATTGATTATCTCTATGAGTGTAAAGTCTTGGCTATTGCCAATAGTATAGTTTATTGATAATATTAACTTTCCAATCACATTTGATTTTTACAAATATTTATAATCAATAAGTGTCATTCCTTTTGATGCAACACCATGCTATGGTCAGCTTCATTCACAAAGAAGCGAGATTTTCTGACATGTCAGTCCTTTTAATAACTTCTACTATGAAGCAGGATTTTCTGAAATACTCATCATTTTTCAGCAGAAACATGCAAGTCGTAAGTTCTTGATCATTTGTTACCATCATTCCTCTGCACCTTTCGAGATTTGTGTCAAACCTTAACTTTACTTCAGTTTCAGCAGTGTTGATGGTTAGAGCATTACAAATTTCTTTTCTAAATGTGTGGTAGCTTATACCGTCTTCTACAAGTATCAACTTTATATCATGGTTGATGTATTTGCTGTATGCATCCCAATTCCCATTATAAGCTATATAAATGCAGCGAGTCGCCATAGTGGTAATCGTGCACATAATCAAGACAAATAATATGCTTTAATAGAAGCAGGATCATGGGTAAAAGTGTTGCCCTTTTCTGGGCTTAAGGTCTTGTAAAGAAGTCTCTCTTAGGTACCTATTGCACCAGAGCTGCAACTCTTGGCAATAGCCAAGACTTGGAGAGACTTTGTCTGCAAGCCCCCTATAGTAACAGTCTTTAAGTATTGGCAATAGGAAAGAAGTCTCTCCTAGGTGCCTATTGCACCAGAGCTGCAACTCTTGGCAATAGCCAAGACTTGCAGAGATTTTGTGTGCATGCCCCTCATAGCAACAGTCTGAAAGTTTTGGCAATAGCCAAGAAGTTTCTCCTAGGTGCTTATCCCACCAGAGTTGCAACTCTTGGCAATAGCCAAGACTTGCAGACAAAGTCTCTGCAAGTCCCCCATAGCAACAGTCTGAAAGTCTTGGCAATAGCCAAGAAGTGATCTCTGCTTTGTGCTTATTGCACCAGAGCTACAGCCAAGACTTGCAGGGAATTTGTCTGCAAGTACCCCATTGCAACAGGTCTATAAGTCTTGGCAATAGGGAAGAAGTGTCTACAAGGACCCCATTGCATCAGAGCTGCAAGTCTTGGCTATAGCCCCTCATTGCAATAAGGTTGAAAGTCTTGGCAATAGGTAATAACTTTGTACAAGCCTCCCATTGCACCAGAGCTTAAACTATTGTCAATAAGCCAAAACTTTTCCAGAATTGATAGATTTTGTTTTTTTTTTTTTATGAAAGTGCATATTACAATTACTGTAATCAATCTAATGTCATGTGTTTTTTTATTATTATGAATAAAAATCATATCTCGTTTGGTTTATATAGAATTTTAACCAAAGTTAAGCATAATATAAATGAAATTATAAAGAAATTAATCAAACTATTAGTAAAATTCAATAGCAATTTGAAGAAATCTTATAGTGAACCTTTGCTTGAACGGAGCAATCTCTGAAAGGAATGGGTCTTTAGGGTTGATGTGATCGCGTGAATAGTGAAAAGGAAGGGAATGGACTGTGCCCGTCTTTTTATTGGTTTGTAGGGGTATTTTGGTCCGAAAAAAATTTCATTAAACTAATGAGGGCATTTTTGCTAAGCATCTGTTAGTGGGGGCAATTTGGCAAACCATTGCTTCGGGTAGCATATTTTTGCAATTCGCCCCAACTTTAACCCGCCACAAGGATTGAAGTTCTACTTCAGCCCACAAGGGCTGAAGTTCAACTTCAGCCCACAAGGGTTGAAGTTTACGCATCTATACCTAAAAGTTCAGCCCTTACAGATTGAAGTTGAAACTTCATAATTTAGGCAGGAAGTTCAACCCACAAGGTTTGAACTTCAGGCCACAAATATTGAAGTTCCAAAAAGTGGCCTCTCAAGTAAGACCAATAAAAAAAAGTGATTTCAAACTAAATACCAATGACAAAAGTGGCATGTGGGTGAAAATTTTACCATAAATCCCTGTGTAGATTTTATAATATGATCTCACACTTTATCCATCTTAATCAGAGAAACTTTATTATATGTTTCACACATCACATCATATTTGTGTGAAATTCTTAATTATCTGACTCGTAGATTTATGGGTTTCATTAACTCACTTAACACAGAACTAAAATGGAAACTTTAAAATCTATATATTTGCTTTTTAGAATTCTTGTGGCCAATGTAAAAATGATATTGAAGAATATATGGTAAGAAAATCTCATGCTCTGTATAATCGTGCATTTAATAAATGAGTAGTCTGAATATTTCAATACAAGTCAATATGTGTTGATCATTTTTTGTAACTTTTTCTTATTGTTTAATACTTACACTGTTAGTTTTTTATGTTATTTTTCCTTTTCTATAAACCTTACGTTGTATTTTTTTTAAAATAAAAGTTTGATTAGTTCATTGCAGGCGTCCCAATTAGCAAACCTTCATTTTATATTATAATCGTGCATTTAAATAACTTCTCTTATTTTTTATTTCTGAAGTGATGCTTAAGAAAACTTAGATCACTTTATTTACAATTTTTAAAATATTCAATAGAAAAATTATATTGAAAGAATTCATTAATATATTTTTAATACAATTATTGAAAAAATTAGAACCAAGACAATTGAAAATTGAAGCACATATGCCTCATGATGAGACTTTCTTATCAAAGTCTCGATCAATGAGAAAATTGAAAATATCAATTTCTCGATCAATGATATTTTCTTATCATAATTTTTTTTTATTATTAATTTTAGTCTTTCAGCTAAGAATCATAACAACAATAAATGTGAGACTAAAAGGTTACTATTTTTTTATCCTTTAATAAGATAGGACACATGAGTCTACTTGTCAAATAATTAAGAGCCACCCATAAATATGATGTGCCGTGTGAGACATGTAATAAAATTTATAATATTTTAATCATATCGCCAAATTATAATGGGAACTATAGTGTGCATTTTAGCAAATACATAATTAATTTTCTTTTTTTATTAGTAAGCATTAGATAAGTAATTACTTAATTAATATGGATCGCCTTACCATAAATGCATCCAACCAATAATAATTTCTCTTAATAAGACAGATTTTGGCAATCTTTGTGTGTCTCGACATGAAATGTTTATTGCATATGTACCTTCATTTTCTCCTTTACTCTCATAACTTAAACCGAAAATGGCCAAATTATTGTTTGCTTCATCATCCAAACTGATTTTTCTCATTTAATGCGTTACTACATTTTCAAATGTTGTCACAAGTCAATCCACCTTAGTATTAAACTTTTGTAATAAAGTCCAGATCCAACCTTTTGCTTAAGGGTTATTAATACAGATCCTCGTTCTTAAACAACGAAAATAATTCATGAAATTTGATCACGCCCAACTATGCCCTATAAAAGGTACTAAGCGGTCGCGGCAAATATATCTCGATACTTAAAGTCCCGAGGTCGAATCACACATAGAACACTCGAATTTTAGTTTTTTTATTCTAACTAATCTACCTATCAATTAACTTTTAAAAAGTTTTATCTTAAGTTTGGTTGTGTAGTACAGTAATAACTAAGCATTAAGAAACTAACAATTAAGCAAATAGCAAAGTAGTAGAGAAAAGGTTAATTCACGGGATGTAAACCCTAGGATTGATCTACCAAACTCCTACCTATGTGTTAGAACAATGCTTTAACGAATTCAACTTGGTTCTTCCTATTGAATACTTGCTTCAAAGTAACCAACTGTTCACTTCCGCATAATCATTGTAACGCTCACTAACAAATTTTTTAATTAAATAATGAAGATGCGCAGGACTACAAGTATAGTTCACAATAGGGATCAATGGTCACAATTCACCTTTTTGACAACCTAAGTAATGCTTTTGTTTTAGGTTGAAATATTGCTAAGTGTTTAACCCTAACTTATGAATCAAAATAAAGGGAAAAATCAATTGGGCGCTCTTTCAATCAACATTAAACAAAACGTAAGCACTTAGATAGGAAGAATTAACAAGTTTCATTCATTAAAATATTAATTCGTAACACATAAGTATTGGAATGGTTCAATCAACTCTAGAATGGGTGATTTAGCCACTCATAATCATATTCTAAGAAAAGAATAAACTATAAGCATGAAAATCAACACAAAAGATGATAGGTGGATGAGAAAAAGCCTTGAATCTTACTGTTGAACCCTCCCAAAATACATACAAGTATGCATCGGGATGTAATTTTCAACAAAATGGGACTCCAAAGGGTTTTCTTTGGAGTCGCCACCTGATTTAAGGATTATTAAGAACCTAACGTTAATGAAATAGTGCAATTATTCCCTTACTTAGAAGGAAATTATTAAAATCAGAGATTCTTAGGTAAGTGGTTCTATTAAATTCGAAAGAAGGTCCTTTGCGGGAGCACTTTCGAAAATCCGCTAAATGCGGTTAATCCAGCGGTTTTCACGAATTTGTTAAGGATAATAAGTATAAAGTTAATTTTAAATAAGGATAATACAAATAAGATAAGATTTTAGTTATGCCGATACTTAGATAAAGAAATGACCAAATTTAAAATTAATTAAATAGATAATTAAGTAATGGTTGGTTGATTAACTAGTTAATTAAATAAACAAGGGCTAAATAAAATTTAAGTAAATAAATAAAATAAATGATTAGACAAATAATAATAATTGATTAATTAATTAATTGGATAGATAAATTATGAAAAGATAATAACTTAACCGAATAAATAAATATTTATATAAATTCAGTTAAATAAAGAATAATTGATTGATTAATTAACTACATAATTATAATTGATCAAACAAAATGATTAGTTAAAATTAAATAACTAAATTGATTCATTAAACAAATTAATAATAAATACCACTTAATTAATTTAATTAATGAATGAATAAATAAGTAAATAATAAATGATAGATAGATAAATAATTAATTTAAATGTAAATAATAAATGAAGATTGTATAACTTTAAATAAATTTTGATTCTTTTGCACTCAATAATTAACGAGAAGTTTATATCGCCTCAAATTAATTGGCGCATCCCAAAGAAACGGGATGAGCAATTATTTAAACAATTCTAAACATGCGATAAGATAATATCTTTACTAGAGCGGCTATCGTACCAAGCTTCTAACATGCAAAGTCCTAGTCCGATTTTCAGGGCTTCCTATAACATGCTTTTCTAAAGGGGACGGGAAAGAGGGAGTTTAGAAGGTAGAACCCGGATTTTGCAAACTCAATCGTTTGAGCCTTGGATTTTACAATTTTTCATTTTTTGCATTTTTGAATTTTCGGGGATCTCAAGTCCCGAAAATGCGAAGCGGATCAAATAACTCCAAATGCATGCCATCTTAGTTTGTGAGTCTTAATCAACTCGTTCCCAGGATGCGTTCATGTCTGCAGCTAGGGTTTTAGATTTTTTGGCTCCAACTTTTTGAAAATCCCATACCCAACTTTGCAATTTCTTGTTAGATAAGGGTTAAAATCATCTCCTCCTAAAGGTGGTACAATTTTAATCCTCATCTAAACAAAAATGCCCGTTGGGATTAAAGCCAAGGGCTCGGATGAACTCGAACTCAAATCGAGGCCTATAAATTGTCCAGCTAAGCCTTGTACGGTAAAGAAGACAAGGATGACAATGATTTGTACGCGTTTTGGCTGAGAAAATCAAAAGGGGTCGCGGGTCAAGGGTTTTCTCATTGGGTTAACGGGTTGGCTTTTGGGGAAAGGGTTTACTGATTTTAGGAACTTTCTGATTTTTGGGGTTATTTAGGTAGTATATAGGAGTTTACACAGGTAGGCCAAAATTAGGGCTATGTTGTGTAATTTTAGCCTATTTTCTTCATATTTCAAATTATTTCACTTTTTTTTTAACCCCACCCCTTCCCCTCTCTCAGAACAAATAGTGGCCCTCCCACTTTTTGCTCCTATGGTGACTCGAACCCACAACCTCCTGAATGTAGGTGGACGGTGCTTACCATCTGAGCAACCCTCACTTGTCAAATTATTTCACTTTTAAATCTAAAATTGACATTTTATAAAATAATTAGACATTAATTGAAATGTTTGGGACAAAATTGGGTGTCAACAGCTGCCCCTCTTTACCCGGAAAAGGATGAAAGAGTTTTTAGGGTAAAGAAGTTGACGAGAAACCAATTTTGTCACGACAAAGCAAAGTACTTTGATTCCAAGGACCAAAGTGTGAGGCTAATGGACATGGCCGAACTCCGGTTTTTGAGTTGCCTACATATCTCGGGCTGAAAGAGAATCAAGCCATATGTAGTTCGACGACACTTAGATACGAAGACTTGCACGATTGACAGAAAAAGGGCGCACGAATAGGAAAAAATTCAAACTGACGTCCTAATCTGAAACAAAAGATTAGGATAGAATTTGCTTGTTCGAGTTCAATTCTTCAGATCCTCGTTGACGAGTCTAGCTCATATCAACGACTACCCCAGTTCACTGCTAAGAAAAAGTTCCACGTTATGCTTCAAATGCTGCTGCGACACTGCTAAAATCTGTAACAATCTCGACAAAAGGTAAGCGAGCAACTGCTAATAAACTATAATAATTGGAATGATAAATAAATAGAGTGATAACATAAAATTGTAAATGCGCGTTGTGATATCATCGAAAGGTTCTTCTTTCGATCAACTGACGAGGCGCTCCGCCCGGGGAGCCTCTAGGCTGATCATTATTCTTAAACAATAAAGTAAAATAATAAATAAAGTGAGAATGAATTGTAGAATGCAAGGCTTTCATAAGATAAGTCGACTAACGAGACATGATGTCTCAAGTCGAATTGTCTATCTTTACCATCTACTTCAAATATAACATGCCAATGTTGCAAGGCAACCGACATCGCGAAACACTCCAAAAGTGGTACTCCAGCCGACTTGTCTTAGACTATCAATCTACTTTAAATATAACATGCCAATATTGCAAGACAACCGACATCGCGAAACACTCCGAAAGCGGTGCTCCAGCCGGCTTGTCTTAGACTATCAATCTACTTTAAATATAACATGTCAATATTGCAAGACAACCGACATCGCGAAACACTCCGAAAGCGGTGCTTCAACCGACTTGTGTTAGACTATCAATCTACTGTAAATATAACATGCCAATATTGCAAGACAACCGACATCGCGAAACACTCCGAAAGCGGTGCTCCAACCGACTTGTGTTAGACTATCAATCTACTGTAAATATAACATGCCAATATTGCAAGACAACCGACATCGCGAAACACTCCGAAAGCGGTGCTCCAACCGACTTGTCTTAGACTATCAATCTACTTTAAATATAACATGCCAATAT
Organism: Petunia x hybrida; assembly: GCA_037355625.1. Lineage (NCBI taxonomy): Eukaryota > Viridiplantae > Streptophyta > Magnoliopsida > Solanales > Solanaceae > Petunia > Petunia x hybrida. The sequence continues at coordinate 1,139,951 of JBBBVM010000669.1, forward strand.
TGCAAGACAACCGACATCGCGAAACACTCCGAAGGCGGTGCTTCAGCCGACTTGTCTTAGACTATCAATCTACTTTAAATATAACATGCCAATATTACAAGACAACCGACATCGCGAAACACTCCGAAAGCGGTGCTTCAGCCGACTTGTCTTAGACTATCAATCTACTGTAAATATAACATGCCAATATTGCAAGACAACCGACATCGCGAAACACTCCGAAAGCGGTGCTTCAGCCGACTTGTCTTAGATTATCAATCTACTTTAAATATAACATGTCAATGTTGCAAGACAACAGACTTCGCGTAACACTCTGAAAGTGGTGCTTCAGCCGACTTTTCTTAGACTATCATCTACTTGAAAGAAACCTGCATATCCTATTTGTGGGTGGAGAAACCCGAGATATCCTATTATTGGGTGGAAGGACCCGATGATATCCTATTTGCGGGTGGAAGGACCCGAGATATCCTATTTGTGGGTGGAAGGACCCAAGATATCCTATTTGTGGGTGGAAGGACCCGAATATCCTATTTGTGGGTGAAAGGACCCGAGATACCCAATTTGTAGGTGGAACAACCCGAAATATCCTATTTATGGGTGGAAGGACCCGAAATATCCTATTTGTGGGTGGAAGGACCCGAGATATCCTATTTGTGAGTGGAAGGACCCGATATATCCTATTTGTGGGTGGAAGGACCCAAATATCCTATTTGTGGGTGGAAGAACCCGAAGATATCCTATTTGTGGGTGGAAGGACCCGATATATCCTATTTGTGGGTGGAAGGACCCGAATATCCTATTTGTGGGTGGAAGGACCCAATATATCCTATTTGTGGGTGGAAGGAGCCAAGATATCCTATTTGTGGGTGGATAAACCCTGTATCTTGCAAAATCTGAAATCGTCTGACTTGTGCTGGTGATGCGATAATCGAGCAAAAGCTAAAATTACAAAGAGAGAAATAGAGTTGTTCTGCATATGCGATAAGGCAAATATTCTTCGAGGAACTAATAGTTGCGAGTTCTTCTCGTTTTGCTGCTTGAGATTTCTGCATTCAAAGAAAAATTATAAGTACTATAAAATTTCTGGGAAGTCGTGACACTTTGCATTGCTCCTTCCACCTTGATGCTGAACTTTGCGGTAAATGCAAAATTTGCCCCTGTTTAATCAAAGAACAATTATTAGTTTTTGATCAAATAACGGTTGGCTTGTTTAAACACCTAATATGGCTTCAAATCTGCATTTTTCTTGCATGGCAATCAAATGTGTTGTTGCTGCGAAAATATGACATTCTTGAAACTCTCTCTTTTGCACAAGAGAAACCATCTAAAACTGCTTTGGCTTGGCTTATTTGGGAAAAATGAAATTTCATTGATTTTGGGACTAAACCCAATCAGGGTAGCAAAACATAACGTAGTTCATTGCAACTAGGATGAATAAAATTGCGACAGAGTAGTTAAAACATAAGATAGTTGGGCAATGAAATGCCATTTCAAGCTGCAAAAATGCGGTCTTTTCAGTCTTCTTAGCTTGCAAACTGCTTCTTCTTTCAATATCTTGGGGCTGATGCCTCGCCTTTAACAAAAATTGTGCCTGCAGGAGGAATGTTGCAATTACCACTGAATGGATCTTCTTGCACTATTATTTTTCCATTATCAATCAAGCTTTGAATTTTGTATCTCAAGCCACTGCATTCTTCAGTATCATGACCTTGGATATTTGAATGATAAGCACAATGCTTTGACGGATCAAAGTGTGGAGGCAAGTACTTAAGAATTGTTCCTTTCCTTGGTTGCAAAAGTCCTTCAGCTTGCAATTTTTCAAATATGCTCGTCACAGACTCTTCTAGAGGAGTGAATGTATTCGACTTCATCTTCTTTGACACCGGATCATCGGAATATGATTGTTGAAACTGACTTTGAGAGCCTTGCAAATTTGAGGGTTTCTCTGATTGAGTGGTGTACCCAAATACACCAGAAGGAATTTTTCCTGTTGCTATGCCTGCTTCTATCACTTTTCCCAGTTGGATCAATTCAGAGAAAGTGCTTGCATTATTGACAACCATTTTGTCATTGTATATGCCTTCTTGCATGTCAATGAAAGCTGCTATTAACTTCTTCTCAGACAAGGGAGGATGCATCTTAGAAGCCTTTAACCTCCACCTCATAGCATATTCTGCAAAAGACTCATGAGACATCCTCTTAATGCTGCGCATATCAAACACATCGGGATCTTCTACTATGTTGAACTTGTATTGTTCCACAAAGTCATGAGCCATATCCTCCCATGTATGCCATTTGGAAAAATCTTGTTTGGTATACCATGCAAGTGCCATTCCTGATAAACTTTGAATGAACAATCTCATCCGCAAAGCTTCATTCTTGCCAATTCCAATCAATCTGCTGCAAAAATCTTTCAAATTAACATAGGGGTTTCCCTTTCCATCGAAAGTGTTGAATTTTGGTATCTTATACCCATGTTCCGGGTGAATGCATAAGTCTTCATAACATAAACTCTGAATGTTCCTAGAGCGCAACTCATCTCTAATGACCTTATGCAAATTGTGGATTTGTCTCTCCATGCTATGTGAATCAGTTGTCTCAACTTCTTTTCTAGGAAATTCTTGGGGGAGCACTATCATTTCATTTGATTGACTCCCCACAGCAGGCATAGTGCTAAAAGGTGGTTGGCATAAAGTTGCAGCTGGCCAAGCATTTGGATTGGTAAGATATTCTTGCGGGATTTGTGGATATACGGTATGTATAGGCATTGGGTAATGAGGTATTGTTAAGTAAGGTGGATTAGAGGTAAAGCTTGTATTTGGAAAAGGTTTGCTAGTGTTGACAAAGTTGACAATCCTAGTCCTTTGGACCACATGTTCTTCAACATCATCATTCTATGCTTGCAAGATGCCCATACCAGAACTAGTTGCCTCAAGCCGCTCTGCCATGTTGTTTTGTCCTTGATGCAGATTTTCAGCCATTTCAATGTTCAATGCTAGCCAACCTTTAACAAATGAATTCTACACATTGAACAAAAGCAAGTTAATACGTAAAATAGCAATGCATGCATAAGGATTTTAAGTATAAAATAGGCCATTAGGCCGAATGGATGGGACCAAATTACCGACTCAACAAAGGAATAAAATATTTGAGAGTGCGAAACTTGATAATCAACAAAATTTGATTTTTGAAGACGCGAGTTGAGAAAAACAACTTTGAAAGTTTTTACTAAATCATTATGCGTGCTAGACCATTTTGGCTCAAATTGCTAAAATGGTCGGCTTATTTTGAACATCAATGCTTTGCTCGACTATCCATTCTTGCTTGCAAAATAACAATCTGCACCAATCCTTGAAAACTGCTTCTAATAACGACCAAACTAACTCAATGTTTTCAACTTGCTTTTTGCAAAATTCTGCCCCAGTTATGACTTCAATATTTCAACTTGCTTTGCGAAAACTGCCCCAGTTATGAATTCTAATTCTTCAAATTGTTTTGCAAAAGCTGCCCCAGTTGTGAATTCTGATTCTTCAAATTGTTTTGCAAAAGCTGTCCCAGTTGTAATCTCTCACGACTTCTACTTGCTTTGCAAAATTCGCCCTAGCTTCTATCTTGGGTAAATTAAAATTTAAATACTAAAGGGTCGAACCCGATGGAGGAGCCTACGTATCCCTCCTTGGGAATCAGACTGTGCGTATTTCTGCTTTTCCAAGCATGCTATGGTTGCTTCGAGCCTATCAACCTTGTCTTGTTGGATTCATCACTTTCAATCAAGTCAATCCCAACAGTTTGACGAGCCATAGGTCCTCTTTTGATGTTCAAAACAACTAGCCCTTTAGCAACGCATACCGAATTTAATAAAATTTATTAAAGCTGAAACTGACGGATCAACTTATTTCAAAATGGAAAAATTGAGACCATACTGGAAAATACCCAAAAGTTTGAGCAAGACACTCATTTTATTAAAGCAAACCAGATGCAAAAATACTTTTTTAGCTCTAAAGTTATTTTCAAAAAGGGAAACACAATTGCGAATACTTTAAAATATGACGCTAAACAATGTTTTGCAAAATGACAAGACTGGGGTTAAGATAATCAAAACAATATTTGAAAGTCATTTTAGAATAACGGTATGCATGAATTCAGATAATAGATAAATGACTTCATAAATCGATTGACTTTTACAAAAGATATGTTGAAGTAACATAACGTTAATCTTACCATACCGCTGAACAAATTTAATGACAGCGCAATCAGTGCCAACAAATTTCAAACAAGCAACACATATTTAGCAAGTAATCGCATATTAGATAGATAATTTGACATGTGGCAACCACAAGTAATTGAGCATAAATAAAATGCAAACGCGTCCTACCCTGTAAGGTACCTCTTTATGCTAGAGGTAAGCCTAATCGCGCAAATAAGTGGTAACGAAAAATAGTGCATGTCAGTTCTGAGCAATTCAGATTTAGAGTAAGCAATAAATAACAATAATTCATAACAATCATCTCTCTGCCTTGACACTGCAATTCCATTATCTCAACTATCTTCCAAAAGTTGGTGTCAACTCGAAATTCTAACACAGCTCATGCTCTCCACAATATCTGCACCCAATTTTAAACCCAAATGCCTAAAACCTGAAACAATCATCTGTACCTTTTGCAAACATCCACACTTCTCCAAGAACAACTCCCAATTGTTTTACAACCCTAGGGGTGACATTTCCAACTGCCTTTACAATACCAGACTGCAAATCATAAAAGGTTCCAATTGACCTTTTACAAATAAAACCTCACTGGTCCTTGGCTTTGGACAAGCCTCTTAGCTTTCTAAGTTTTGCAAGGCTCACAGACCTTGTTCATAGGGCTCCTCACTGGTCCTGGGCTTTAATCAAGCCTCTCAGTTTCCTAGGTAGCCAAGACCTCACTGGTCTTCAAGGTGGGGCCTCAATGGTCATTCAAAGACACAGGGGCTTCACTCTCCTAGTATGCGACAAGCATACTTCAATTTTCATAAAGTTGTAGCTGGTCAGTCAACGTAGGCCTGCACACACGCAAAGCCATTCACGAGAGGGACCCCACTGGTCTTTAAAAGACACCAGGGGCTTCACCTCTTAGATCTCACCATACCATATCATCTCCAAAACACAAACCAACCAAATCTCCCTAACTTTCCCCCGACTACAATTCTTTCTTATTCACAAAATTCTGCACTATGATCTCAAATTCTCTGTGGACTGCTATGACCACATAGATTCTGCTAAATTCTTCCATTTTTTAATCTAAAAGACAAAATGGGAGACAAAATTCTAAATCTGATTATGCTCAAAACATGGCTAGGACTGAGGATTCGTTATCACATAGTGTCATAATATGCATTGTCGTTGGGTTTCAAGAACCCGCTGACGTAAGGGCGGTTTCTTAACTATGGAGGCGATACCAAGGACCGGGTCCAGACTAAGGTGTAAATGCATGCATGCTCCTAAATCTCCATCTAAGAGTGGGTTAACGGTTGAGGCTAACAGGTGAGTGGCAAGCGGCCTCGCAGTCGAATTACTCCTACGACAAATGCCGGTGTACCAACTCGTCAGAAGGGTTCTTTAGTGGAAGAAAGTGCGGGTACGCATAAGAGTACCTCACGGATATTTGGGGTGAAAATACAAGAGGTTCCCAGGAGTGGGGGAAGTATGAACGGAATGCCAGTTTATATATGTGCACAAATAAGGGTGTAGTGACATGCTTTCGTGACACACAGCAGTCAATTAGATTAATCTAAGCATGCTTGCAAATAAATAATAGATATAATCATGCTAGTTTCAACAATAATTAACTAAGCTACACATACTGATATCGGCATACAATACAAACAAACAAACTCGTGAAAGCCTTATGGCTAGAACCATTAAATTCTATCCCCAGCATAGTCGCCACGCTGTTGAACCCTCCCAAAATACATACAAGTATGCATCGGGATGTAATTTTCAACAAAATGGGACTCCAAAGGGTTTTCTTTGGAGTCGCCACCTAATTTAAGATTATTAGGAACCTAACGTTAATTAAAGAGTGCAATTATTCCCTTACTTAGAAGGAAATTATTAAAATCAGAGATTCCTAGGTAAGTGGTTCTATTAAATTCGAAAGAAGGTCCCTTGCGGGAGCACATTTGAAAATCCGCTAAATGCGGTTAATCCTGCGGTTTTCACGAATTTGTTAAGGATAATAAGTATAAAGTTAATTTTAAATAAGGATAATACAAATAAGATAAGATTTTAGTTATGCCGATACTTAGATAAATAAATGACCAAATTTAAGATTAATTAAATGGATAATTAAGTAATGCTTGGTTGATTAACTAGTTAATTAAATAAACAAGGGCTAAATAAAATTTAAGTAAATAAATAAAATAAATGATTAGACAAATAATAATAATTGATTAATTGGATAGATAAATAATGAAAAGATAATAACTTAACTGAATAAATAAATATTTATATAAATTCAGTTAAATAAAGAATAATAGATAATAATTGATTGATTGATTGATTAACTACATATTTATAATTGGTCAAATAAAATGATTAGTTAAAATTAAATAACTAAATTGATTAATTAAATAAATTAATAATAAATACCACTTAATTAATTTAATTAATGGATGAATAAATAAGTAAATAATAAATGATAGAAAGATAAATAATTAATTTAAATGTAAATAATAAATGAAGATTGTGTAATTTTAAATAAATTTTGATTCTTTTGCACTCAATAATTAACGAGAAGTTTCTATCGCCTCAAATTAATTGGCGCGTCCCAAAGATACGGGATGAGCGATTATTTAAACAATTCTAAACATGTGATAAGATAATATCTTTACTAGAGCGGCTATCCTACCAAGCTTCTAACATGCAAAGTCCTAGTCCGGTTTTCAGGGCTTCCTATAACATGCTTTTCTAAAGGGGACGGGAAAGAGGGAGTTTGGAAGGTAGAACTCGGATTTAGCAAACTCAATCGTTTGAGCCTTGGATTTTACAATTTTTCATTTTTTGCATTTTTGAATTTTCGGGGATCTCAAGTCCCGAAAATGCGAAGCGGATCAAATAACTCCAAATGCATGCCATCCCAGTTTGTGAGTTTTAATCAACTCGTTCCCAAGATGCGTTCATGTCTGCAGCTAGGGTTTTAGATTTTTTGGCTCCAACTTTTTGAAAATCCCATACCCAACTTTGCAATTTCGTGTTAGATAAGGGTTAAAATCGTCTCCTCCTAAAGGTGGTACAATTTTAATCCTCATCTAAACAAAAATGCCCGTTGGGATTAAAGCCAAGGGCTCGGATGAACTCGAACTCAAATCGACGCCTATAAACTGTCCAGCTAAGCCTTGTACGGAGAAGAAGACAAGGATGACAAGGATTTGTACGCATTTTGGCTGAGGGGTCGCGGGTCAAGGGTTTTCTCATTGGGTTAACGGGTTGGCTTTTGGGGAAAGGGTTTACTGATTTTAGGAACTTTCTGATTTTTGGGGTTATTTAGGTAGTATATAGGAGTTTACACAGGTAGGCCAAAATTAGGGCTATGTTGTGCAATTTTAGCCTATTTCCTTCATATTTCAAATTATTTCACTTTTAAATCTAAAATTGACATTTTATAAAATAATTAGATATTAATTGAAATGTTTGGGACAAAATTGGGTGTCAACACTTACTTCTCTCTTCCTAGCCTAATTGGGGTATAAAATTAGCGAAAAGTCTCGTCCAATTGGATTCCAGTTGTGTTTATAGTGTAGGATTTGAGATAAGATGAAGCTACCCTTGGAAAATTCATCAAAAACTCGGACTAATATATTTTGCGGAGCTGCACGCCGTGCAACAAAATGTGCAACCCCTTTTCTGATCATCTGCGCACCAACAATGTTGCGGGACTGTGCACAACAAGCTGCACGGCGTGTCGGCACGTCGTGCAGCATGTTTTGCAGCCTTCTGTTTTCATACAACTTCGTTTCTTCTTTGTCCAGCTTCAGTTCACACGATTCTCGAGTTTCTACTCAGACTTCAAAATCTTTGGTTTTCATCAATTATGCTCCAAGAACGCCTCATATCGTCAATGTATTCCCTACAATATAAAATGCACCAAATGAGAGACATTTAGTTAAAAGTACTAACAAATATCACAAGTATAAGCATGAATATGAGGCGCAAGTACAAGAAATATAGTAATATCTAGCCTCGTATCAACACCCCATACTTAAAACTTTTCTCGTCCTCGAGCAACTTATAATTTGAACTCAAGACTCACCAAACAACTAACAATAATGACTTGGGTTTATAAAAATACTTAACAAGTTGTATATGAACTAATCATGATTTATTCACACAAATCCATGCCATGAACATTTAAAAACTTCCAAGTGCATCAAACCAAGCTCCCAATCCCAAATCGATTCCAAACTTACCCATTAGTCATGTAAGCACTCACTCTATTCAAGAGACTAATAAAAGAGCTCGCTTTCATGTGCCCTCACAATCAAATCAAAGTTTAGAGAAGGAATTCACACAAGAGAATGATCATGAACAAAAAGTTCACATATAGATGAAACACTCACTCTCAGTAAAGAACTCACATGCAACACAAGATGTACCATAGACTTGCCCTTAGTGTAGGACTCGGCTAATGTCCATCTACTCGGCTAAGATCAATTAAGACTTTTTTGGTTGTAATATAGGCAACAAGACAAGTATGATATATTTAGATAATAGTGACTAACCACCCCAAGCAATTTAATACATCACAATTAATTCAAGCATTTTTTTCTCCCAACCAATCTTTCTTGTAGCATCACAGAGTCAACTTTCACCAACCTTATTCTTTAAGCAAAGGAGGGAGCTAACGATAGAGACTACTCTTTATTTTCTTCTATCTTTCAAGCACTATTTTCTTCAATCCATATTATTGCATAGTATTCCCAGCTTTTTTTTTAGTAAATCCCTCCAAATAGCATCCTCCTAAAAACATCGTTTGGTCTTCTTTAACAACCATAATTTCTCCACTTCATTAACTAGCCTTAGGCTCATAACACCATAAGTAAAACTCATAGTTATTTAGCACAAGAAGCGGGAATCCTAATGGCTATCCATGAAAAGGGCGGCAAACTCAAAAGGGTTAGCTAAGCTCAAATTTCACTGATAAACATCTAATGCTGAGGCTTCAAATAAATTGGCTATGAAAGGAATGCCTATATTACTTCCTAACCGAGCAAATTTCTCATTTCGCTTTGCACACACACCAGGCAAGTTCTAGACATCAAGTATTAAACATGGAGTAAATAAAATCTTCACTCACACATGACACATAACCTACTCAAACGGCTCAATAAGCGCAATTACAAAGTAAACATAAGAAAACTTTCAAGCAAATCTAAAGTCAACATCATGATCATAGGCTTCAAACAGTGCACTCAACGTTTTTCAAGGAAAAAGGATCATGATAAAATACATGCATGAAGTTCACATACCCCAAATTAAGTATCTATATAAAACTCGTCAAAGTGGAACCAAGACATTCCCATCCATTTACTACAATCTAATCCTAAAAAACAAACTATCCTACACCTGGTTCAAACTACTTTCATTGGAAAAGAACCGACGTACAAACAAAAATCAAAGGGGATTATTAGCACAAATAGGAAGATTCCCACACCCCACACTTAAAATCATGCATTACCCTCTATGCATTAAAAATAAAATTAAGGGTGATAGAGAAACTCCCTGGGCTTTAACCCTAAAGAACATCCTTGTGAGCTTATTTAGGGTATGAGGTACTCAGACTTTCACCAAGCAGGACTTCATCTTCAAGTATGATGGGTTGCAGACACCACACCCTTAGGCTCCAAATCAGTCGAAACCTGCAAAATAGAGCAACTTACCAAGTAACATCCTTCAAAGATAACATTTCTTTTTTGTATTTTTGTTTTTCATATATTTTTGTTTTTCTTACTTGTATGCAATTACAATCACAGGTTGCCTTCCAAGAAGCATCTTAGTTATAGTCGTGGCACAACTTCAATTAGATCTACTCATGGCTCATCTAGGCTCACATATATGCACACACGAACAATTTACATCATCACAATGCCCCTTCAGTAATTTCCCAATGTCAGCAACTATTTCTTCATCATACAGATTCAAAGTCATCCTCCCATTGTCAACATTAATCACTGCTCTACCAATAGCAAAGAATGGATGAACTAATATAATTGGAACATCTTTATCAACAAGGCAGCTAAGAACCACAAAATCTACTGAAAACATGAAACTACCCACATGTACAAGTACATGCACAACTATTCCAATATGGTGCTTTTGCCTCATATCTGCCAGTTGGATTGGCATTGAAGTCTCTCTTATGCCAGTCAGACCCAACTTATTATACACTTCCAGTGGCATCAAATTAATGCTTGCACCAGAATCACATAAGATCTTACCAATTGTGAGATCACCAATAGAGCACGAGACTGTAAAACTACCAGAATTTTGCTTCTTTTTAGCTACAGGCTTTGTGATGACAACACTACACACCTTATTCAACTCGACCATCTTTACCTCATTAAAGTCAACCTTCTAAGATAGAAAATCTTTTAACAGTTTAGCATATCCAGATACCTCTCCCATAATCTCTATGAAAGGCATAGTAAGCTTCAATTGTTTCAACAAATCAAAAAGCTTATTAAACTTCAACCCTTTTTGTTGCTTTGTCAACCTTTGAGGAAAAGGAGGTGGTGGTGTTTTTGCCTTTGAGGTCTGCTCTCTTGACACTTTAGCTAGTTAAACCACCTTCTTGGCTTCTTTAACATGTTCTTTGGAATTTTCCTTCTCAGTACAAGGAATAGGTTTTAGAGTGGTCTCTTTCTCAGCAGAGTCATCTATAAGCTCAATGTCCGGCATAGTGGGTTGAGCCATTTTAACTAATTCTTGCTCTTTCTCCAGATCTATACCATTCCTGAAAGTGGCTGCCATCAATTGATAAGGATTTGGATCCTTAGAATTCACTACAGTGTCGCCCGATGAAGCACCTTGAGGTCTATTATGTAAAGCTAGGGAAAGTTGTCCCAACTTAGTTTCGATACCCTTTATTGCAGCGTCATGTGCTGCCACTTGTCATACTCAATTTTGGACACAACTCGAGGCGAGTCGGGTTTCGGATTTGACTGGGTAAACTCGTTTGAGTTTGAAGTTTTGGAGTCGCCATCTAATAAAGTTCCTAGGCGTATTAGGTCACTTATTAATTTTTAATTCCATTTAAAGAATTAAATCTGAGTCAGAGATTCGGGTAAGTGTTCGAAATAATCTAGAAGGTAGGGGTTAGGCACCTCCTTGGTTCCACTAAACGTGGTTCCCGGCCGATTCCTATATTGGGTTTAACATGTCGCTTATAAAAGGACGAAAACTAAATAAAATTGATCGAAAGGATATGAGATATAAAATAAATAAGCAGTTATACACATTTGCATAAATAATTTGAAGTAATAATCATACTGCACAAACAGCCGCAAAATAATAACCAATTAATCATTTGAATAAATGACCCTAGGTTTTATTATCCTATTCGGATCAGAACCCGGCTTTCGTAAGGGATGATAGTTTCAAAATCCACTATCAATATATAGCTCGGGTAATTTCCATCATTTCCGAGGGGCTTAATTCCCTTTAACCCCCATACCCTTCTTTAAGTATTTAACTAACGCGTTAGCTAATATTTTAAACGTCCTAAAGGTCTACTAGCGTCCCACTTAATGTCTCAGAGGCCATTGAGACTACTAATTGAAATATAAAATATGTAGACTCTCCTAAGTGTGTTAAGTGCCCCCAAACTAGACTCGAGCTAGGGGTCACATAAAAAGTACGGTCATGTTAATCACACAAGTCAAATAATATCATGTAAGAAAAACAATGTTAAAAGCTTTAGAAGCAGGCCTCCAAATTAATAAGCAGGTGAAGAGGATATAAATTTAAACTCAAATTCAACTACTGCACCTTTCCAAAATATCAGATTTGCAGAAATGCACCAACTTTCAGCACTAATTACACTTTTAGCCACAAAACATACTTCTACGTTATTAGAGTGTGCAATTTACAGAAACAGTCCCTTTTCAGATAATATTGCGATTTTAGCCTATTTTCAGAAAATGATCCAATTACAGAGTTAATAAATTGCATAAATAGTCTAAATTGACATTAAACTTTCAGTTTTAAACCTGTTAACATACTGTTATAACTTCCAGAAAATCATTTTGCACAAATAAACTAATTTTCAGTCTTTATTGCGATTTTAGCCCTATTTCTTATTTTCAGCAAACGGTCCCTATTGTAATCTGAATTTAAAACCTGTTATGCATAATTTCAGTTTCGAACAGCCTAGTTTGGCATTAGCTTGCAATTTAAGCATCAAGCACACAGAGTAAAAGACAAAGATTAGAAATGGCCCCTATTTAGCCTTGTTTGTTGCATCTTGCAACCCTTAGAATGCAACACCTGTCCTACATACTAGCTTGTACCTTATGGTGCGTATACAAACCAATACTATTCCTAACGAATACATCAAATAGCACCTATTGCAATTTAAACAAAAGAAAGGAAAGGGCAGGGCCTTGTCCCATGGATTTTTAGCCTTTGCAGATCCAAATTGAATCTAAACTAACTCATTTCCTCAAGGTAATAACCTGCAGGAAGACTTAAACAATGGTATAGCCTTTTGGCTATCCTACAACCTGCATAAAGTGTTAGCTATGGCCTGGAAGGCCCCGACAGCTTATGCATATAACATAAAGAATCTATATCACAGAGAGAATGAAGACAAAATACTATACTAAACATTACACATATCAAGTTTTGTAGTAGTAAACTTAGTTTAAGAGTAGTAGCATAGGAAAACAAATTAGCAGACTTGAATATGGTTGGAACTTACCTTGTCTTAGAGCAAATTAATCAAACTAGGAATATAAACGACGCACAAAGCACAGGCAGCAGCCAAGAATATCAAGCAGACAACACACTTCCCTTGGTTTTTAGTAAGCCAAAGCCAATCTAGTGATATAACAAACAATTCAGAGATCAGGAACTCCTGGGAAAGATAGAGAGACAACTTTCCTGTGTTTTGTGTGTTCTCAGAGGTGTGATGTTGTGTATTCAGTCCTATTCCCCTGTATTTCAGTGTGTGTAGCTTGTCTGTCTAAGTGTAGGGGAAGGTCTGAAGGTGTAAGTGTGTGTAGGTGTATTTTCAGTGTATTTGAGGAGTCTCAGGTCTGGTTCAGTGTGTGTGTATCAATGTTGCCTGAGTCTTTTAGAGGTACTCTTATCCATGTCTATGTTCATAGAAAAGCTGAGTACTTATAGTATGAGGGAGGCTACCGGATTTCAAATTTCATTCACCAGTAAGGAAGAAATCCAAAATGGGTAATCTGTTACCCTTATTACTTACCCAGAATCCATATTCCCTAATATTCTATATAACAACTTTGCCAAGTAATGATCCTATCCTAGAAACAGTGACATATACATCTAAACCAAGAATCCCTTAATTTCCAAAACAAGTTTATACAGAGAATCAGTCACTCAATACTCCAAGCAAGGAAAAAAATCATATGTTATGACCATTGACTATAAACTTCAGCAGAGATCATGTAAAAAAATAGAAATAAGTGATGAATGTAGACATGTTTCAACGTTCAGATTCTGAAAGAATTAAAGCATGGTCGAGAAATCTGAAAATCTCATATCAATTTGAAAATGAAACCATAGAAGGTAGGAAATCGAATCAAACTAAATCAAAGACGTAGAAATAGGTAGATTTTACCCATTTTGGCGACGAGCCGGGTCGGGTTCGCATGACCCGTTTTTTTACTCGATTTGTGGAAATCAAACCCGAATCCTCAACTTTATTGCCTTGTAAGGGTATAAACATTGATAGTCTCCATGATTTTGACGAGATTCGCCCAATTCTCTCTTCTTCCTTTTCGGTTTCCATAGAAATAGGGAGGAGAGGATTTGTTTTCCTTTTTCGTGTGAAAACGCCAAGGGAGAGAGAGACGAGCAGACGACATGAATGGTGGAGAGGATGACAGAGATATGGTGGAGATTTGGTTGTATCCGGTCGGGTTTTGAAGAGAAGGGAGAGAGAGAGAGTGGTTGACAGCTGGTTTCAGGGAAAGGGAATGGGGAATTATGATTTAGGGTTTTGCAATGTGGGTGTGTGTATGTATAGATGTAAAGGGAAGGTTTAATATGAGCCGTTGGATTAGTGGAGTGGAGGGCTGTGATCATGCCACGTCAGGCGCGTGGGATGAGTGTATAAATTTTTTGTGTGTGATTGTATATGTGTAATGCTGATGTGTAAGGAAAATAGGGCTTTGAGGGGTTGTACGACACACATAGTCGAGTTGTACTCTGTGGTAAAAGTGTGTTTTAGTGAGGTGTAGGTTTATGTGGAGCTTAGGTGGCGTACACTTGGATAAAACGTGATGACGGGGACTTGGTGTAGTAGAGTTGGGTTGTAAATTTGATAATTTGGCCAGTATTTAACTAAAATACTTATAAATATAAATAATCAGTATAAAAATATGAAAGTTATAAATAATTATAAATAAATGTATTTAACCCCCAGATAAATATGAATGAGCTCAAATAATACTAATCAAATATAAATAGCCACAGATAATTATTAAATAATATCGTAATGCGTTAAATTACATAAATAGCACACATATTTTAAAAAATAGCCTAAATAAATGTATTTACGTATTTATAATCACAATTAAATATATATTATATAAATAGGGGATTGATAATAGTAGTACACACGTAAATGTGTGCTAGCTAATGCAGTTTTGTTTGAAAAATTACTATTATCGATTCTAATTAAATATAGCCAAATTGCGAAAAACGGAGGGACAAAATTGGGTGTCAACACCACTTGGTTTTGCAGCTTCTTATTAACTCCAATCATAGTGTGCACCATATAGTCTTGATCTCAGTTGTATCATTCACCTATTGCACGGGTAAAGTTACTTGTTGTTGCACTTGCTTAAATTGACATTGTTGATTGTATTGATGACACTGCCCATAATTCATGAAGTTTACTTCTTCAATATAAACAATCAATTCAACATCAGAAAAACTACTACGATTGGGAACTTGATTAATTGATTTCAACATCATCTCGTTCATTTGTTTCGTGACAACACCAAGTGTAGTCTGATTTATCGGCATTTTTTCTTCCATTCCAGAAGCAATACCAGCAGTTAAAGCCCTCGTACCTGAGCCAGTAGATGCATTTCTTCTCAGCCAGCCTGAGTTTTGAGCCATAGTGTCTAAGAGCATTTTTGCTTCCTCAAACGTCTTGCTCAAGAAAGATCCTCAAGCTGCTGCATCCAAATTGCCCTTGATTTGATCACCCATTCCCATGTAAATTCTTTGCCCCATCATTTGATCAGGATTCCATGATGGGGATACCTTCTCAAGTAACCCTTAAATCTCTCCCAAGCTTCTGACAAAGTCTCGAGTGGGTTTTGTCTGAACATGAGTATCTCATCCACTGGCTTGGTAGTCTTATTCGGAGGGAAGAATTTCTTCATGAACTTTATCACCAATTCATCCCAACTAGTAATGAAATTGACTGGCAACGAGTCCAACCAACTGCTAGCATTTTCCATTAGCGAGAATAGAAACAACATCAATTTTACAACCTCAGCTGGCACTCGAGCCTGCTTTTGAGTTCTACACACCCTCATGAAGTTTTTCAAATACTCTTGAGGATCAGTAGTAGTTCTACCTACAAATAAACCCGCATTAGCAAGTAAATCCACCATCGTTTGTGTGATGTAAAAATATTCTGCCTTAAATGTTGGAAATTGAATAGCAGACGCATGATTCCCGCCAACAGGTTGTCTGAACTCATTATGGGCCATATCTTGACCCATCTTGAATTCTTCAGTATCTAAAGTTTCAATTATAAACACCGAAGAAACGAAATCAAAATGAAAAGAGTGAAGTTAATAGAAAAATAAATCTAGCTATCTTAACAACTAAAATAACAACGTGTTCCCTAGCAACGAATCCAAAATTTGATCACGCTCAACTATACCTGATGCAATACGAACCAGGCTCACCTGTTCGATTCATCAAGCTAGTCCACCGAGGAGTCACATGACGCCCACGATCAAGTGTGGCCGGGATGGAAGATACCGAAGACTGCCTCCCCCAAGCAGCAACGTTGGAAATCCACCGAGCAGACAACAAGTGGCTGTGACCGTTGCTGACACTGACTTCGGGAGCTATGAGACCGGGCACAACTTATGAAGGCATAACGATCGAGTTTGAGCCCGAAGGAAGAAATGACAAGCTTGAACCCGAAGCTGAAAGCAACCGAACCAAAGAACGACGCCGAACAAAGATTCGACCGAAGGGCCACAAGTGTGACCGAGGCAAACAAGCGACCGAAGACACGGTGTTCGAGCTGAGCTGCCGAACACATCAAGCTGCTCCAGCCCTGCGTGGCTTTATCTCATTGGCCGCCTGTGGCCATTTTACTCTTTTGCCCTTTTATATTGTCTATATAAACTCCTAGCGTAGCTCATTAGGAGTCAGTTTTTGAGTTGATATTAAATAGAGAGAATAGAGATAGAATTGGGCGAGCCATTCTTGTTCGAAGCCCGAGGCTTCGTGTATGCCTTCTATGGCTTGGAACCGAAATGGATTTCATCACTAGTATGAATCCTTGTTAGGTTCAAGTTTCCTTTTCTCCCTTGGATAATCAATCAATGTTCTGACTGTGATTATCCGTTCTTTCTTCTATTTCTGTTCTCCCCCATCCCCGATGTCTTGTTATCTTTGATTCTTATTGCTTCCGCATCTTTACTTTCATCGTTTCCGCGTTTTGTCTCGTTGTCTCCGATTGCAAAGCTTCGACTCTGGTTTGGCTTGCACCAATACCCTATAAAAGAAAGTAAGCAGTCGCGGTAAATATAACTCTGTACTGAAGGTCCCGTGGTCGAATCTCACATAGAACACTTGAATTCTAGTTTTTTAATTTTAAATAATTGACCTATCAATTAACTTTTAGAGGGTTTTATCTTAAGCTTGGTTGTGTAGTAATAACTAAGTATTAAGAAACTAACAATTAAGCAAATAGTAAAGTATTATGGAAACAGATTAATTCACGGGATATAAACCTTAGGATTGACCTACCCAACTCCTACCTATGTGTTAGAATAATACTTTAATGAATTCAACTTGGTTCTTTCTATTGAACACTTGCGTTTTAAAAACTATTCACTTCCGCAATATAATTGTAATGTTCACTAACTAATTTTTTAATTAATTAATGAAGATGTGTAGGACTATAAGTGTAGTTCACAATAGGGATCAATGGTCAAAATTCACCTTTTTTACAACCTAATAAGTAATGCCTTTGTTTTAGGTTGAAATATTTTTAAGTGTTTAACCCTAACTTATGAATTATTTCCTAGACACACAAGAATAAAGGGGACAATTAATTGGGCACCCTTTCAATCAATAGCAAACAAAACGTAAGAATTTACATCAAAAGAATTAACAAGTTTCATTCATTAAAACACTAATTCGCAACACATAAGTATTGGAGTTGTTCAATCAACCCTAGAATGAGTGATTTACGCACTCATAAGCATATTCTAAGACAAGAAAAAGCCTTGAATCTTAATCTTCTCACATGTATGCACACACGAACAATTCACATCACCATAATGTCTCTTCAGTAATTTCCCAATGTCAACAGCTATTTCTTCATCATACAGCTTCAAAGTCATCCTTCCCTTGTCAACATCAATCACTACTCTACCAGTAGTCAAGAATCAACGAACTAATATAATTGGAACATCTTTATAGATGGAGCAGTCAAGAACAACAAAATCAACCGGAAACATAAAACTACCCACATGTACAAGTACATCCTCAACTATTCCAACAAGGTGCATTTGCCTCCTATCTGTCAGCTGGATTAGCATTGAAGTCTCTCTCATGCCAGTCGGACCTAACTTGTTGTATACTTCCATCTGCATTAAAGTAATGCTTGCACCAAAATCACATAAGATCTTACCAATTGTGAGATCACCAATAGAGCACGAAACTGTAAAACTACCAGGATCTTGCTTCTTTTTAGCTACATGCTTTGTGATGACAGCACTATACACCTTATTCAACTCGACCATCTCTACCTCGTTAAAGTCAACCTTCTTAGAAAGAAGATTTTTTAGTAGTTTAGCATATCCAGGTACCTCTCGGATAACCTCCATGATAGGCATAATAAGCTTCAATTATTTCAACAAATCAAAATGCTTATTAAACTTCAAAACTTTTTGTGGCTTTGTCAACATTTGAGGAAAAGAAGGTGGTGGTATTTTCGCCTTGGAGTTCTGCTCCCTTGTCAC
Source organism: Petunia x hybrida (assembly GCA_037355625.1). NCBI lineage: Eukaryota > Viridiplantae > Streptophyta > Magnoliopsida > Solanales > Solanaceae > Petunia > Petunia x hybrida. Next base: position 1,158,404 of record JBBBVM010000669.1, read on the forward strand.
TTTAGCTTGTTCAACCACCTTCTCAGATTCTTTAACAAGTTCTTTGGCAATTTTCTTCTCAGTACTAGGAACATGTTTTAGAGTGGTCTTTTTCTCAGTAGAGCCATCCACAGGCTCAATGTTGGCACAGTGGGTATCGTCGTTTTAGCTAATTCTGGCTCCTTGTCCAGATGTCTACCATTCCTCAAAGTGACTGCCATCAACTGATAAGGATTTGGATCCTTAGGATCACTACATTGTCGCCTGCCAAAGTACTTTTAGGTCTATTATGTAAAGCTAGGGAAAGTTGTTCCAACTTGGTTTCGATACCCTTTATTGCAGTGTCATGTGTTGCCACTTGGTCTTGCAGCATCTTATTAACTACAATCATAGCGTACACTATAGTCTTGATCTCAGCTATATCATTCGCCTGCTACATGGGTAAAGTTGCTTGTTGTTGCACTGGCTTAAATTAACTCTGTTGGTTGTATTGCTGACGCTGTCCATAATTCACGAAGTTCATATCTTCATGTATAAGCAAGCAATTCAGCATCAGAAAATCTACTAAGATTGGGAACTTGGGTTTAAGCCTATGAGTCAACGTGATTATTTGATTTCAACATCTTCTCGTTCATTTGTTTCGTCACAACATCAAGTGTAGTCTACAAATTTGGCATTTTTTCTTCCATCCCAGAAGCAATACCAGCAAGTAAAGCCTTCGTACATGAGACAGTAGATGCATATCTTCTAAGCCAGCCTGAGTTTTGAGCCATAGTGTCTAGCAGCGTTTTTGCTTTCTCAAACGTCTTGCTCAAGAATGCTCCTCTATCTGCTGTATCCAAATTTTCCTTAATTTAATCACCATTCCCATGTAAATTTTTTGTCCTAGCATCTGATCAGGAATTCCATGATGGAGACACCTTCTCAAGTAACCCTTGAATCTCTCCCAAGCTTCTGCCAAAGTCTCGAGCTGGTTCTGCCTGAACATGAGTATCTCATCCACTAGCTTTACAGTCTTATTAGGTGGGAAGAATTTGTTCATGAAATTTATCACCAAGTCATCCCAAGTAGTAATGGAATTGATTGGCAACGAGTCCAACCAATCGCTAGCATCTTCTGTTAGCGATAACATAAAAAACATCCATTTCACAACCTCTGTTGGCACTCGAGCCTGCTTTTGAGTTTCACACACCCTTATGAACTTTTTTAAATATTTTTGAGGATCATCAGTAGTTCTACCTCAAATGTTGAAAGTTGTATAGCAGACGCATGAGTCCCCGCCACAGGTTGTCCGATCGCATTAATAGCCATATCTTGAATTCTTCAGTATCTGAAGTTTAAATCTTAAACACCAAAGAAACGAGATCAAGATGAAAATAGTGAAGTTAATAGAAAAATAAATCTAGCTATCTTAACAACTAAAATAACACCGTGTTCCCCGGGAACGAAGCCAAAATTTGATCACGCCCAACTATGTCCTATAAAAGGGACTAAGCGGTCGCAGCAAATATATAGCGGTACTTAAAGTTTCGAGGTCGTATCCCACATAGAACACTCGAAATCTAGTTGATATTCTAACTTATTTGCCTATCAATTAACTTTTAGAGGGTTTTATCTTAAGTTTGATGGTGTTGTAATAACTAAGTATAATTAAGTAAATAACAAAGTAGTAGAGAAAAAAATTAATTCAAGAGATGTAAATCCTATGATTGATCTACCCAACTCCTACCTATGTGTTAGAGCAATGCTTTACCGAATTCAACTTGGTTCTTCCTATTGAATACTTGCTTCAAGTTCACAACTATCCACTTCTGCATAATAATTGTAACGTTCACTAACCAATTTTTTAATTAATTAATGAAGTAAGACTACAAATATAATTCACAATAGGGATCAATTGTCACAATTTACCTTTTTGGCAACCTAAGTAATGCTTTTATTTTAGGTTGAAATATTGCTAAACGTTTTACCATAACTTATGAATCTATCTCAAGACACACAAGAATAAAGAGGACAATCAATTGGGGACCCTTCCAATCAATTGTAAACAAAACGTACACAATTAGATATGATAAATTAAAAAGCTTCATTCATTAAAACATTAATTTATAACACAAGTATTGGAGTGGTTCAATCAACCCTAGAATGAGTGATTTAGCCACTCATAGTCATATTTTTAAACATGAAAAAATTATAAGCATGTAAATCTACACAAAAGGTGATGGGTAGATGAGAAAAAACCTTGAATCTTGATCTTCTCTCTTCCTTTGGGTAAAAAGTTAACCAAAAGTCTTTTTCAATTGGATTCCAAGATGTATTTATAGTGTAGGATTAGAGGTAGGACGAAACTACCCTTGGACTGTGCACAACAGGCTACACGGCGTGTATCACATTGTGCAGCATGTTGTGCAGCCTTCTGTTTCCATACAATTTCATTTCTTCTTCGTCCGGATTTCGTTCGCACGATCCTCATTAGGGGTGGGCGTTCGGTACTTCGGTGATTTTTTGAAACTTCGGTTCAGTACTTCGGTCTTCGGTTCGATTTGAAGCGTAGAAAAATCCGTAATTTTTATGCTTCAGTCGGTTTGGTTTTTTAGTTCGGTATTTTGGTTCGGTACACCGGTGTTTCGGTTTAAACCAAAATTTATAGCCAAAAAAAAAAAAAACAAACAAACAAGAATGTGGAATATCAACAAAATTTGTCACTCAACATAAAAGAACATAAAATCCCCAATTGTCATAGGTTCAAAATACCGAAATTACAAGAAGAAAAAACCAGGACTTGCTGAAAGTTAGAGCAGACAAACATATACTGACGAGTAGCACTACAAAACAATGCGAATAAGAGAAGATAAAAGCACCCAAACAAAGCTAATAATGTCAAAGAACATATCCTAACCAAATATAGAAATCTCATCCAATATATTTGCTCCATCTCCATCTCTTTTCTTGTAATCTTTTTACTTCTAAAAAATTAAGTCAGGATGATCTGAATCTCGTAAATTTAATGAAGGAATCTGCTACAAAACTAACTGCAACTTTCCACCTATCAAAGGTAACTTGGGAACTACCATATAAACTGAAATTAAAAAAAAGTGGAAACAAACCGTCGGCTGTTTATGTTGCCTGAACGGAGATCGGTCAAAGCCTAAACGTCAAACTCAGTATTTGTTGCCTGAACCGTCGGCTGATGGAAGTGCTGGAGTTAGGGATTTATTTGTGTCTGTAATGTGTATTGTGTAATGTGTTGCGGCTGCTGGAGTTAGGGAAGGGAATTAGGGATTATTTGGGTAAGGGAGTAAGGGGTAACTTAGGAATTTTAGGAATATGTTTATTAAACCTTCGATTTTTTCGGGACCCGAAGTTCTAGGGCACCCGAAACTGAAGACCGAACCGATGACCGAAATTTTAAAATTTCCTAGATCGAACCCGAACCGAAAAACTTAAATACCAAGCCTGAAGTTCCGAACTAGTTCGGTTCGATATTTCGATTTTTTCAGTTTTGTGCCCACCCCTAATCCTCATATAATCAATGTAATCCATACAACATAAAATACATCAAACTAAATGAGAGACGTTTAATTCAAGTACTAACAAATATCATAAATAGAAGCACGAATACAAAGCGAAAATATAAAAACTATAGAAATATTTAGCCTTGTATCAATCTTGAGGGAATAACAATTGATTTGGAATCACAAAATGCCACAACAGTAAGTAAGAAGGCTGTTCCACTATTTTGCAAAAGTAAAAAGATCCAAATACAAAGGCTGCTTTCGTCATTAAAGGTCTCGAGAATTTTTTTTTTAAGTAAAACGAGTTTTTCGCTGCAATAAGTTTGATGTGAGACGAGTCTGCGTTAGTCCTGCATAATTTGACCGAATTTATTGTTTAATACAAACGGGTCGTATCTACTGAAAGCAGAGGCATTTGTAACCACACAATGGAAAGAGATTTAATCACTTAAAATAGAGTAACATTTTATTAAAAACTTTCTTTGGAAAACGGTCTTATCTACTTTTCTTTGACTCCTAAGCTTTGGTTTCAAGAGCTTGATAATGGCAGATGCTAGTGTACAATACTTTGAATTGAATAACGGAACTAAGATTCCTTCAGTGGGTTTAGGTACGTGGCAGTCCGATCCTGGTGTTGTAGGCCAAGCCGTTGAGACTGCTATCAAGGTTTTCTCTCTCTTTAAGTTGATATTTAGTGCTCAATCAGCTCTAATTTTAGCTGTGGCTTTAACTTCTTTTACTCATATTAAGAAGTTGATAAATACAAGGTTTATTTTACTAAGCTATAATTAACAAATTTAATTTTGAATATTTGGAGTGACAGTTACTCTGTGATAATGTTTTTTAAATGAAGCCACAATCAAAATAGAACCGAAGAAGTACTTACTAGTAGTTTCTTTTAAGTGGAGATAATTTCGAATCTAGTCACTAAACTTTAGTATTTTAGTCTAACAGTAAATTAAAATCGCAAAACCATTTGGTGCCCCATGTTAAATGCACTTTCCTAACTATAACAATAAAATCACTAAGTCATCTTGATGGGGTAGATTTTGTTGGTTATGTTGGGTTAAGTAGAATGACTTCACCGTGATAGTAGCAAAATTAAATTACTTTTATGTGCCCAAAAAAATTGTTTAACTCTATTATTAAAAAAAGATAACATTGAGCAATCGTATTAGAAATTAAGCCTCTTCAAGCGCGATTTCTAGATTCTTCTAAAAATTTATCGACGGATGAGTAAGAGGAAAAAATTTACTCAAACGGTCTGAAGGATAATATGCGTATACGTACGTAGATCTATACTAAATAGATAAACCAAAACATAAATCTGAAAACTTACTTGTTATTCTCCTAGGCGAAAGCCGTAGGATCTTAACCACGACTGGAATTACTGGCCGTTGGTGGTTGTCACGTTCTTGAAGGAGCAACACTTTTTTTCAGTCTAAACACGTTAATTTGTAGAGAGGAGCAGAGAAAAAGTATTTATCTTTTCTCAGTGTACTCGTGCGTATTTATTAGATTATAAAGTACTCCTAGTTGTTCTTTTATAGTACTTTATTAGGTAATTATCTCTTTTATCTGGATAGGCTTTGAGTATCCATTTATAGGTTATGTTGATATATCATGGTTTAGTGATAAATCTAAGAATACAAATTAGTTGACCATAGTTTATTTTTTCTTCTTTTTTCGAAAAACAAAAACCACCAGGATTGGTGGAGTCGTTAGGCTAGAACCCTTACTTGTCTATTTCATGTTAAGTGATCATTCAACTTCTTGTTTACACTACAGGTTGGATACCGTCATATTGATTGTGCTCGAGCTTATGGCAATGAAAAAGAGGTAATGTCTTAACGATAAAGCAAATATAGTCTATTCATAGTTAAATATCACTTGCAAGAAACAATATTTATTGTTATGTTGACATGCCTTTGTTTGCAAAATGACGTTTTTAAGTTACCACTTCAATTAATCACCTTCACAATCTTGTTACATGTTTTTCAAATGCTTTTGAAGGGCTAAATGTTTTCTGGGCTTGTTTTGGATCTTAGTTTTCAGCGCACAAAATAATCTGAAAAGCCATAATGAGTTTCCGGAATGGAATTTCATCAAGGTGTCATCTTAGTTGTCATTTGTCTCTGTAAACTAATAGACATGCCACTTATTTCGCTAACTGTGTCTTGCATTTGTGTCTCCTCTAAAAAATTGGTCGTCTACTTAACCTCCGGAGCTTTGAACTCCTTTCATGCCTATTGAAGGTGAAAGGTTATCCATGTCTATGGGGTTTTCGAGTTTAATCTTTCAAAAACATGTGATGGATTAATAAGTTAATGTTGTTTGCTTAAACTGTGAGGTTCTCCTAACTTCCTATAGAACTTGTAACGTTATCAATGTTTGTGTCCTCTTTTCAGCATTAATCTGTCACTGAAAGCTTTACCTATATTATTTTTATCGCTATTTATATAGATTGGTGAAGCTCTGAAGAGGCTGTTCAGAGATGGTGTTGTCAAGAGGGAAGATCTCTTTATTACATCAAAACTCTGGTAATCAAGATTCAAACAAATTGATAACAGACACATTTTTCTTCATTATCACTAAATAGAACAGTCGCATTTCTGTCCTTTTGGAAATTGACTTATTCAATGCTTATGGTCTTATCATTACTAACAATCCTTCTTTAACTTGGTGTTATAGTGTTGGAATGCAATGGTGCTTCTGATGTGTGCTTTCATTTCCTAATATGTAATGGGATAACTACTCTAAGCTGCCTTTAACAATAGTGTATTGGGTAAAAATCGACACGCGGTGATCCGCCCCGGTCATGCAAATCTTAACGACCGAACACGTCCCGACTAAGCAACCACCGAGGCGATTGAGCGAATCGCCGAGGTTTTACAACCGAAGATGCGTCACCGGAGGCGAGCCGTGAGCTGAGCTTCGGTAACCATCACCTCGGTCAAGCAACAGGGCCAAGCCACCGAGGTCGTCAAACTCTCACCTCGGTGGACTCCCCTCGGTTCACCCGGCTTTGCAGCCCACTACTTCGCCCCACTAACTCAGCCACTAAACACCAAGAACGTGGGACGACATGGCAACAGATAGTGGAGATCATGGGCAAAGCCTAGGCCTATAAATAGTAGTTCATTTTGTATAACGGGCATCCAGAAATTTATACTGAAACTCTGCCCAAATTTGTACTCAACGCTCACATATTGAAATACAGTTTATTTTCTCGCATTTACATCTTTTTCTCGCATTATTGCAACTTTGATACGAAGAATTGCTTGTATCCGAATCCAAATTTTATTTGTACACCTAAACTGATTTAGGCCCATACAAATTGGCGTCGTCTGTGGGGATATAAGCAGTAACGCTTGTTGACACCCAATTTTGTCCCAATTTTTTTTTATTATTTTCTTTTTTAGTATCTTATGGCTAGATTTAATTTTATAGTGTACTAGTACTTTTATTTGCATTTTTAGTCTTTATACTATTTATCAAGCATTTATTTACGTAATGATATATTTTCTTATTACTGATTCTCGATGCAGTCTACTTATTTAATTGTGAGTATATTATGTAATTGCATTCCATCTAGGTTATCCCTTAAATACATGCATTATTATGGCTAGTCGTGCGATAAATTGCAATACTAGTACATTATATTTACTTCATTATCTTTGGCTATATAAACTCATCTATATTTGTTTGTATTAATTCAAAATATTCCATGATCATATGCATTTACTGGCTTATATTAAGTATTATTTTTATCCCTCATTATATATTTATAATATTTTAAATTCAATAGTATCCTAATCTAATTACCTAGTCTGGCTTTAAATAGAACACATTAGACCAAAATCTCAGCAACATATCCCTCATAAGCTACGATTTCCCATCATAAGCGAAACACTCAAATTGATCCTCATTTAAACTTCTAAAAACAATTTTCTCAAATTTGGCCATGACTTCCAACGATTTCCTTACTTATTGGAGTGTCAATATTTTCTTCAAATTCCCTACATCCACTCTCCAAATCAAATCCCTTTGATTCTCCTATTTATACAAAGTTTGCTTTCTTTATGCATAACAGAAGGTGAGTTTAAAGGTAATTGCCAAGAATTAAGGAAGGGTTTCTTAGAAGAACCTGGACATTATTTTTAGTACTGATACAAAACTCTTGTGCTTTCTTTCCATTTCACTAATTATAAAATATTGACATTCAAAATCAATAGTTTGATCCTCTCTGTCCTGTTGATCTTTCTTGATTCTAACGGCTACTTGATTAGCCTAATTTCAGAACTTTGCCTTTTATTCTTTAATACCTTACTCCCACCCTTGCACTATAAATATAAGTAGTTTTTGGCATTGGTGGGGATCGGATCCTTGGCTATTTACATTAATATGTCCTAATTTTCTACCTCTCCTCTTCACCCCAACTCACACGACCCCTATACACTACCAGTACCTTTTTTTATTTTGTTTCCCTTTCTCTCCTTTTAATTTCTGTTCTATCATTCTAGTTTCCCGTGGATGAGGTGCACGCTCAATTGCAGAAGCTTAAAAGGATTTACGTTCAATGATCTATGTTGTGCTGCAAATCCTCTAGTTCTTTGCTGGCTATTGAAACATGCTTCCTTTGGTTATCTAACTCTGAAAATATTTATTTATCATGAATGGCTATACTCTCACTCCATTTTTTATTTAATTTTTTCTTACATGTACACAATGCATATGAGTGAGTTGGAACTGAATACCTAACCATGGCCTGAAGTGCGCTAGCTACGACGAAGGGTTTAGAGTCATGACTACGCTCAAACTGAAGATCAATTACGGGTGTTGCTTGTTCAATATTGGACCAGGTCGACTCTTCCAACACTCTCTTTGTAATTTTTGTTATGCTATTATTTTGTTAAATCTATCTCTGTTCGTAGATAAAAGGTCTTCATTATTTGTGGAGCGTTTGAAATTGGTCGTCCGTTGTCATGCCGAATACACTTGCAAGGGATATTATAAAGTTGTGCAATATAGAATTTATTCATGACCATTTCAAATGAACTCTGAGAAGTTGACCAAAATCAGTTGGAATATAAAAATGATAACAAAAGATTGTCAGTAGCATTTTATATTTCTTCTTTGTGGTTTTCAAACTTTTCTTTTAGAAGCTAAGCTAGATTTTACTAGTCATGAGCATGATTCTTATGGTGTCATGTAGTATCCTCATAATCAGGTCCTTCTTCTTTATGAGTTTAGAATTCTTATCCATTTTATCTGTAAATTCAGCTTAAAAGTTCGTCTGTTCTTTAAAATTTCATAACTTATGAGACATTAAAATAAGGTTTTGAAAAGTGTGCCATCTAAAGCATGTTCTTTTCCTCACATTTTTTTTCTGTTGAACACTTCATTAGGTGATGCATATCAAAATAGTTCGTTTGTGCATATCAAAATAGTTCGTTTATGAATTAATATGTTTGCCGCATAAAATAAATTATTTCTTCAAGAGTCTGCTGTACCTTTGAACATTTCTTTGCCCGTACGCCTACATCATACTGGTTTTAGTTTCATTGGTACCTATGAGAGTTATTAACTCTTGGAACTAATGCTACCTTAAAAATAATGCATGATCAATCTTACACATCGTTAAGTATTCCTTTTGTTAGTTAAACATTAAGAAAAGACATACTCTCCCTCTTTTATTTTTGAATATTTCTTTATATGTACACTATGATGGAGTTACGGCACTTGAAATTCAACCACGGCATACAACAATGTCCACACATGAAGACTGAGTGGAGTCATCACCCCGAGCAAGTCAGGTACGTTTTAGGGATATGATGACAATGGCAGGCTACGACTTCTTGAATGAAGAACACATATATAGCTTTACAAAAATTAAAGCGACTCGTTACTCCCTCATTTTGATTTGATATGTCATTTTCTTAAAAGTTTTAAAGATTCAACGCTTTTACTTTTTTTTAAAAAAAAAACTGTAATTTACTTTTTCATCATTTGACATTTTCTCAAAATTAACTACGAAATCTAGGCTATTTAACGCTTTACATTGTTTTCAAATAGCAACACTTTAAAACAAAAAATGACTTTTACTTATACTATAAAAGCTAAACAATTTTGAGTTGAACACTATTTTCAAATCTAAATATTTTGACACCTCTTTTGTCTTGTCTAAAAACGTTTAAGATTGTTGATCATACAAAGCCAAATAGAGGGAAGTAACATCGGACTGGGCCCTTCTCCTGCCTCGCCTATACCTGATCCCGCATTTTTCTCAACCCTCAATTTTAGTTCATTTATTTATGTTGTTTAAATATTTTGCTCATATTGAATTTTCCACCAAAATAAGCTGGCACTTGTTATTATTATTATTATTATTATTATTATTATTATTATTATTATTATTATTACTATTATTATCATCATCACAATTACTATTACTCTATTATCAATACTATTATTAATTTATTATTATTATTATTATTATTATTATTATTATTATTATTATTATCATTACTTTAGTTATTTTTGTCATTTATTACTTTACTAATTCATTTTTTATATTTTGTGAGGTACTTCTCGATGAAGTTCATTAAAAGCGACGTTATTGGATGAAGACAAATATTTCAAAATATTTACTATTATATTTTTTGGCTTATTGTTCAATTTACGGCACAATAATTAATCTGTTCTCTTTTGCAAGGTCCATTTAACTGATATTTGCTAAGGAAGAAAGCAACTCAAGAAGACAAGTCATTTATTTTAAATGCAATTTTTGTATTTAATTTGTATATTATGGCGAAAAATGTTCATTTTATTAAGTTTAATTTATTTTAAATCCCAATTATTATTCCGGCCGGTAACCACATTTGGTGGGGCTCGAGAGGTGCCTAACCCCTTCCCCTCGAGTTAACCTGAACCTCTTACCTAGAAATTCTGGTTTGTAGACTAAGTTTCAGAGTTAATTGTAAAATTGGCTAGAAACAAAATAGGTGCCCTAATACGCCTGGTTAAAAAATATGTTAGGTGGCGACTCCAAGTCTTTACCCGCGAGTCCCAATAAGTCGAGCCAATTTCGAACCCTTAAGGGGTTCGGGAAAAAATGGGCGTCGACAGAATGGCGACTCTGCTGGGGAAATCAAGGTTCAAACCATAACGGACTTTTAATTGGGATTCTTTGCATATATTTTCTTATTTTCGTTATTTCTCAAAACTAATATTTCTTTCTTATCCTTTTGCAGGTATGGAGTTTAGTTTTCTATTTCATTTGCGTTTTATTATCTGTAATTGTTATTTTATTCATATTTCCTCCACTCCTGGAATTTTTTTACACTTGCACACACCATAAACGGTTACGTGGATCTCACGGCCGTTTCACTCTCAAAAACCCTTTAGGGGGAACGGTTGGGATAAGTTGGTCCGTGGTACAACCAACAATTCTAAACGTTCCCACCCCTTGGTCGTCCGCCTTGGGGAACCATGTTCTTGTCTAGTAAACCCACTCTCGGCACAATATATCCTAAACTTCAGTTATTTTCGAATCTTCCAAATCTTTTTCTTTAAAACAGCTTTACTTCATAATTCTTTTTTCGAAAATTTCAACCTTTTTTTCCAGAATTAACTTGTTTGTTTCCCCCTCCTAAAATTTATTTTTTTTTAAAAAAAACAAATATATATATATATGCATAAATTTATTAGCCTAACTCTATATGTGCATAAATTTTCCAAATCGTTTTCTTAAAACAGGTTTCACTTCATAATTCTTTTCGCATTTTGAAAATATATCGCCTAACTCTATTAGCCTACCTTTCAAAATTAACTTGTTTCATTCGTCTTTCCCTCTTTTAAATGTTGGTAAAATATTTGCATCTTTTCTTTTTCGTGATTTTTAATATTGCCCAGTTTATATTAATCCTATCTTTCGAAACTAACGCGTTTTTTTGTTCTTATCCTTTTAAAATTATTTTATGAAATACTTCAATATGTGTGCATCATTTTACAAAACATACGCATTTCTTTCAAAAACTTGTGCATTTTTTAAAAAAAATTGTACCTATCATGCATACCTTCCGCCGCTCCTGGCGAGTTTCTAAATCGTGCGTTGGTTACGACCACCTCTTCCCTCACAAAAGTCTCCTTTTAGGGGGAACAACTTGGAACCTATTTGGTCCAAGACGTTCCCGCTCCTGAGTTGTCCGCTTGGGAGGATAATAAAACTCGGTCTAGCTAACTCCATTCTCAAGTCCAATAAGCCAACTTGTTCAAATAAGCCTTAAAAAGTGTTAAACATGATTTATTGGCATATACTTAAAGGACTGAACGTGCAAATGTGGATCGTCTATGGGAGTTATTCTGCATTCAATGCCATTCAAGGGCACAAATGGTAACCGAAGAGGGATCGAAGCCGAAATTGAATCAGAAACGACTGTTTATTCCTAAGCGGTTGGAATCATTCTGTATTCAATGCTATTCAAACGCGCAAAAGGTAATCGAAAAGGCATTAAAGGCCCAATTTGAAACAGAAATGACCGTTTGACAGACGGGATGACACATAATGCGCAATTATCCTTTAGGCATTATATAAAGACTTGCCACCCATGGTTTGGTAAAAGTCCATTAGCTTTTTCCTTCTAAAGTGTCTAAAGGGTTCTCAACTCATAACGACACATCTCTGTTGCATTATTTTCAAAAGCTTGTGCCACACGTTGCTCATTTGTTTGCAATAAAGCAAAATTTAGGCATATTCCTTCCTTTTCTTCTCCTTCCTTCACCTTTTCCAAAAGATCATGGCCAATAGAACATTTGACATGGTCGCTGAAACCCCTCAGTTACTCAAAGATTGGTGGAGAAACCTAAGTATAGATCAACAAGACCGAGTTAAGGCAGTGTTGGGGAACCTTATTTCACTGATGGAGCATACGGCAATAGAAGGGATAGTAGAAGCAGCAGTACACTATTGGGATGCATGCCGAGCAGTTTTTTCACTTTGGGAATGTAGAGTTGACACCATTACTGGAAGAAATAGGCGGGTTAAGTCAATTACCATTTGAAAGTGAGGAAGTCTTGATGCCTAAGAACATTACACCCGAGGAGTTCTTTGAAATGGTAGGGTTTAAGCCCGAATTATACACAGACAGTATAAGGCAGTCGGGAATTTCTTTGACTTCCCTCTACATCAAATTTGGGTATGAAGAAGCATTTCAGGAATCCGAAGACTATCTCAGCATTAACCAGGCAGATTGGCAAGAGCGGAGAGTGCTTGCTTTTGTCACCAGCTTTTTAGGGACTGTCGTGTTTCCACAACACAAAGGACGAGTCGACGTTTGCATAGTATCAATTGCTGATGTCCTACTCAAAGATTTTGACAAGAAATACACTTTGGTACCTATGATCGTTGCAGAGCTTTACCGAGCTTTAGAAAGATGCAAGAAGGGAGCTGGTTTCTTCGAAGGTTGCAATTTGCTTTTGCAAACTTGGTTGATGGAACATTTGCAAAAGAAGAACAACACAGACCAAGGCTTCCACTCCATACCAAGAGAAAACTATATCTTGACACATACCGCCCGCATGGACAACGCTCTACAGAAGTGGGACCGGCCAACAACAACCGAAGGCTGGACCCACAAGCTCTCTCAGTTGACATCCGAAAATATACAATGGATGTTTGATTACTTTCCCAGCACTACAGTGATCACACGGTCGGAAAGAGACTCATTTCTCGTCTTAGTGGGCTTTAGAGGAGTTTACCCATACACTCCTTTAAGGGCACTTAGACAAGCGGGGAGAAAGCAGATTGTACCCCAAATTGGAGACATCAGAAGTTTCAAAGCCGATATTTTCGGAGGAGTGATACCATTCAAAGACAAGATATTAGAACTTTGGAAAGCAAGGCATCGAATGGAATTTGAGACTATTGGACGAGACAGATTTGATGCAGGCTATGATGAAGATTATCCAGACTGGCTCAGGGAAGACATAGCAAAGGCAGTTCAACCAAAGGCAACAAGAAAAAGGAAAAGAAGTTTTGATGAATTAGAATCTGAGTGCAAGAGGCTACACAAACAATTGGAAAAGGCACGAGTGAAAATAGCGAAAAAGCAGAGTTTGGTCGAAGCAAAGAACGAAGAAAAAGGCAAATGGCGCAGTAAGGCAGAACTCCTGACAAAACGCATAGAGTCTATTGGTGAATGGGCTAGCGAAGGAATGAACGCTGTCGCTGACAAGGGAATAGAGGAGAAAGGAAGTAAGGCTTGGGAAATGTTGAAAAACTTCACATTCGACATATCCCGGCTCTTAACTGACACAAACAACATCATCTTCCAAGGGGATTCGTCAGGGGCAAGTTCGTCTAGCGAAGATTCGTCCGAAGAGGAAGAAGATGAATCTTCTAGGGATGGATCAACATGAAAGATGTTCAACTGGCCATGATTTAATCTCCCAACAATGTTTAGTCTTTTCCTTCAATATCAGCCGATGTAATAAAGACTAATGTCCGATAAAGCAATGTTTCTCTTTTAGGCTCTCTGCATTGGTAGCAAATGAAGCGATACATGTGGCACAAAGCACTTTTCAAATTATCGTGCGTAAAACGGTCCTTTTATATTATAGAATGCATTCCTTATCTGATATGTGTGCATTACGTGAATTTGCTTGGTTGCTCTAAGTCTCTTTCTACCTAAGTAAATCCCTTCCCAAAATCCAATCTCCTACCAAGGCACCTCACATCCCTACTCTATGCCCAAATCCCGATATCATAAATCTTTCGCATGTCTTGATAATTCTCTATCCCTTATGAACTCAAAACCTACAATCCAAAAGGTTGGCTTAAGTTGAATACCAAGGCAGAAGATTTGGCAAAGCGAAGTGCACTTATCAAGGATTTTTCAAAGCAAGAAGAGTTTGTAATAGCAGGCACTATACACACAAAGCGGAAATTGACAGGACAAGAGATTTGTTGGTCAAACTCAAAGGCACACATGACTTACCGAAATACTTCGTTTTGACAGAATATCTGAGGGTCAGTTTGTCGGTCGAGTACATATTGTAATACGTTTCAGGCAATCCAAAATGTTTCCAAACTTGCGCCTATTCATGGCCAAAAAGACGTTCAAAGTATTATTACGAGGTAATAAGGAAGTGAGAAATGATCGAAACACGCTTGATGATACAAAGGTTTATGTATAACAACCAGAGTTAGCAGGCTGATTCAATTTGGAAAAGATGCAAAGGCGCGGTGACAAAATTTCCATTATATGACGGAGTTGGAAGCCCTTGCCGAGTATTGGAAGCATATCCCTACTAACTAGCAAGTGTGGGACGAGACGATAATTTCAAGATGAAGCTATTTGAGACACTTACAAAACTATGAATTAATTTTATAACAGTTTTGATTGAAGCAGTGATCTAAGAATATACATGATACACCGAGAATGGTCTCTCGGCAACAAAATCTACCTGACAAGCAAAAGTTGAGGCAAAGATTGAATTGCAGTAGTCGGTTGACAAGTATGAGAGATATTGAGTACTTACCTCAAAATACCCGGGCATCATGACACACAAATTTGCAAGAAAGGATGACAAATGCACTAAGGTCTTGGTGTTTGATAAAAGTCGACTTCCTTTTCAGTCATATATATATCCCTTACACAAAATCCTTGTCAACTTTTGATTGAGATCTAACCAGACCCATCTTCCACTCAAGCGAGCATCGGTCATTCGACCAAAATTCTTGTCTTGACTGCTACATAAAGCACTCGAGTAATCTTTTAGAATCTCTATACAATTTGTCATAATCTCCAAATTCAAGTGCTACTCTATCATCCGCGGTCTAGGCATCCTCTTAAGCTTATATTTCATTTTTATTTTAAACTTGCTAATGTGCTAACTCTGTTTTGTGCATGTTGTCACTTTATCACGGTTGTTTTATGCTTGAACGCCGAAATTGGTCAAGAATCTGTATTGAGAAAAGCCGAAATGGCAAGCCAAACTGATAACATTTACTTCTGAAATAAAGTCTTTCGAACCATCAGCATAGGACACCAAGAAAACTCAGATAAGCCCAATTCCACTTCCGTACAACTTGTAGTATGAACAAACCAGAATCAGCTGGCATTATACACACACAAGAGTCGCAAGAAACAAATCCAATCACTATACAACCAGAACTGACAAAACCTACAGCCCCATACTGCACCCAACCTATGCAATAAACAATCTCCCCTCTGTCAAGACTTTCAAAGTCTCAACACCATCAAGGATAGACAAACAGACGAAACCTCACTCCTTTAGCTCATTCAAAAGATATTGCAACCAACATACAAACTATTCCCTAGAGACCCATTCCAAAAATTGATCCAATAAAGATCTACACCCTTCACTCAAATATTCAATACTCTGAT
The DNA here is from genome assembly GCA_037355625.1 of Petunia x hybrida. Taxonomy (NCBI): domain Eukaryota; kingdom Viridiplantae; phylum Streptophyta; class Magnoliopsida; order Solanales; family Solanaceae; genus Petunia; species Petunia x hybrida. Next base: position 1,174,308 of record JBBBVM010000669.1, read on the forward strand.
ATCGCCAAATACCCAGCACTGAAACACAAAATTCGAAGCTTGATTGGCAAAAGCCAAACAATGATACAACAAGAACCAACAAATGGAAGTTGCAAAACTCTCGAGCCACAACTACATTTTCTACACAGACCAATCCATCAAAAATAAACACGAAACATGAAGACACCCCAGCACAACCCACGACGACTACAATTTTGGACAGTCTCCAAATCCGAAAAATTCAACCTCCGTCTAAGAATGTAAGCATCCACATAATCAGAGTCATCCAGATACCCAATGTCACACCAAAAAGGACTATCGCAGATTCAAGCCAATACATTGGTGTTCAGTGCAATGCAACCACTTTGTTTCGACTAACGAATCTTTTTTTTGACAGCAAATCTTTCAGTACAAACACAAGAATTCACAGACAATCACAACAAACATGATAACACTTTAACCTCGTCAGGCTTAAAATATGACGACCAGCCTCGTCAGGCTTAAAATATGACGACCAGCCTCGTCAGGCTTAAAATATGACGACCAGCCTCGTCAGGCTTAAAATATGACGACCAGCCTCGTCAGGCTTAAAATATGACGACCAGCCCCGTCAGGCTTAAAATATGACGACCAGCCCCGTCAGACTTAAAATATGACGACTAGCCCCGTCAGGCTTAAAATATGTCGACTAGCCTCGTCAGGCTTAAAATATGACGACTAGCCACGTCAGGCTTAAAATATGACGACTAGCCACGTCAGGCTTAAAATATGACGACTAGCCTCGTCAGGCTTAAAATATAACGACTAGGCCCGTCCACCTTAGAATTGGACATACTCATTCTTTCTGTTTTGCAGGCACTACTATAATCAGCCTTATCCGGCTTAAAATAGGACAAACTCATATATTTTGTTTTGCAGGCACCACTACAATACGACCAGCCACGGCAGGCTTAAAATATGACGACCAGCCACGTCAGGCTTAAAATATGACGACCAGCCACGTCAGGCTTAAAATATGATGACCAGCCACGTCAGGCTTAAAATATGACGATGAGCCCCGTCAGGCTTAAAATATGACGATGAGCCCCGTCAGGCTTAGAATATGACTATTAGGCCCGTCCGCCTTAGAATTGGACATACTCATTCTTTCTGTTTTGCAGGCACTACTATAATCAGCTTTATCCGGCTTAAAATAGGACAAACTCACTTATTTTGTTTTGCAGGCACCACTATAATAGGCTCGTCCGCCTTAAAATTGGACATACACACGTATTTTTTGTTTTGCAGGCACTACCATGATATGATGATCTATCAAAGGCAATAAACTGGGGCAGAATTTTTGAGGATACCCTCAAAAATTCCCAAAAGACGCAAGCTGACACTGGGGCAGAAATTTTTGAGGTCCCCTCAAAAATTTCAAGAGAGACGAAGTACAGAAACTGGGAGTTCCCTGAAGAAAACTTGACCAAAGGCCCAACGTTCATGAAAGCATTATAAAAGCATAAAAACAACGACTTTCCTAGCGGTGTTACAGACATGATAATGACATTTTATTTTTAGCACTTCACTTTACTTTTTATTCGCAGGGTACACAGCCCGGCGCGATAGGCAAAATAGCTCTTGACAAGGAGGCAAAATAGCTCTTGAAGAGCAGGCAAAAGCTCCTGACAAGAAGGCAAAATAGCTCTTGACGAGCAGGCAAAATAGCACTTGACAAGGAGGCAAAATAGCTCTTGACGAGCAGGCAAAAGCTCCTGACAAGAAGGCAAAATAGCTCTTAACGAGCAGGCAAAATAAGCTCCCGACGAGCAGGCAAAATAGCTCTTGACGAGCAGGCACTTATGATACGCAAATCTCCCATAACGAGGGACCATGACACATTAACAGTTGACAATCCAACAACAGCGGGACAGTGTTCCAAGACTAGACAACTACATGACAAAGGAGCGCTCAACTCAACAGGGAAGTTTACTTTACAGACCTTTATCTCTATTTGCATTCATCTTGGTTTTGTTGCAGGTCATTCCCCGATCTCTCGGCAAACCCCTGCACCATTTTCCATATCCTTACATTTGTTCCCGAAAGTCACTATCCCATACAAAATTGTGTGATCTGCAAAACCTCAAATGCATACTATGCACCATTCTAGAATACCATTCAAGAAGCTTAATCTCACAGACAAGGTCCTTACTATACCCGCAGACTATCTATTTTGTCAAGTTCCAAAGCGCTCAGATCTAAAGTTCCCTACTCACACAAGTAATCTGCCTAACCCTTCATCCCTTATTGGATGCCGGTCTGTGTTCCTTCCTATTCGAGCCTATCTGCGTCAATCGTGCGTATTTTCGTGCATAATCGTGCCCATCTATTTGAATTGTGCGCACGTATCGTGTTTTGCTCCTCAATATTCTCCAATTTCGTCAAGACAATCTTAAAGACAAGATGATTCGATTATCGAGATGAAGTGGAAATTACGTACGTGTAAACTCCTCTTTATGGGTGTGTCGTGCACCACATTTTCATAACTAGGATGATTACAAGCCTCTTTTCCCATGCTCGATCTATTGATGTTATCTCATCTTCGATAATGACTCTGTTTTATTCCTCATTTAACTCGGCAAAAGGCTGTTACATTCAAATGTAAACTTTACATACTCTGACAAGTTTACTCTTGACATCTCAATCGTGCGTCATAAACATCTCACACAGGCAACATGCCGTTCTAGAACTACGCACAGCTTGATTCTCATGAAACCCGAGATATGTAGGCAACTCAGAGACCAGGGTTCGGCCAAAATACCCTCAAAACTCTCATTTTCCATTTACTTTGTTTGTCCGTCGTGACAAAATTGGCTACTCCGTCAACTATCTTTGCCCGAAGACTCTTTCATCATCCCCGGGCAAAGAGGGGCAGCTGTTGACACCTAATTTTGTCCCAATTTTTTTTATTATTTTCTTTTTTAGTATCTTATGGCTAGATTTAATTTTATAGTGTACTAGTACTTTTATTTGCATTTTTAGTCTTTATACTATTTATCAAGCATTTATTTACGTAATGATATATTTTCTTATTACTGATTCTCGATGCAGTCTACTTATTTAATTGTGAGTATATTATGTAATTGCATTCCATCTAGGTTATCCCTTAAATACATGCATTATTATGGCTAGTCGTGCGATAAATTGCAATACTAGTACATTATATTTACTTCATTATCTTTGGCTATATAAACTCATCTATATTTGTTTGTATTAATTCAAAATATTCCATGATCATATGCATTTACTGGCTTATATTAATTATTATTTTTATCCCTCATTATATATTTATAATATTTTAAATTCAATAGTATCCTAATCTAATTACCTAGTCTGGCTTTAAATAGAACACATTAGACCAAAATCTCAGCAACATATCCCTCATAAGCTACGATTTCCCATCATAAGCGAAACACTCAAATTGATCCTCATTTAAACTTCTAAAAACAATTTTCTCAAATTTGGCCATGACCTCCAACGATTTTCTTACTTATTGGAGTGTCAATATTTTCTTCAAATTCCCTACATCCACTCTCCAAATCAAATCCCTTTGATTCTCCTATTTATACAAAGTTTGCTTTCTTTATGCATAACAGAAGGTGAGTTTAAAGGTAATTGCCAAGAATTAAGGAAGGGTTTCTTAGAAGAACCTGGACATTATTTTTAGTACTGATACAAAACTCTTGTGCTTTCTTTCCATTTCACTAATTATAAAATATTGACATTCAAATCAATAGTTTGATCCTCTCTGTCCTGTTGATCTTTCTTGATTCTAACGGCTACTTGATTAGCCTAATTTCAGAACTTTGCCTTTTATTCTTTAATACCTTACTCCCACCCTTGCACTATAAATATAAGTAGTTTTTGGCATTGGTGGGGATCGGATCCTTGGCTATTTACATTAATATGTCCTAATTTTCTACCTCTCCTCTTCACCCCAACTCACACGACCCCTATACACTACCAGTACCTTTTTTTATTTTGTTTCCCTTTCTCTCCTTTTAATTTCTGTTCTATCATTCTAGTTTCCCGTGGATGAGGTGCACGCTCAATTGCAGAAGCTTAAAAGGATTTACGTTCAATGATCTATGTTGTGCTGCAAATCCTCTAGTTCTTTGCTGGCTATTGAAACATGCTTCCTTTGGTTATCTAACTCTGAAAATATTTATTTATCATGAATGGCTATACTCTCACTCCATTTTTTATTTAATTTTTTCTTACATGTACACAATGCATATGAGTGAGTTGGAACTGAATACCTAACCATGGCCTGAAGTGCGCTAGCTACGACGAAGGGTTTAGAGTCATGACTACGCTCAAACTGAAGATCAATTACGGGTGTTGCTTGTTCAATATTGGACCAGGTCGACTCTTCCAACACTCTCTTTGTAATTTTTGTTATGCTATTATTTTGTTAAATCTATCTCTGTTCGTAGATAAAAGGTCTTCATTATTTGTGGAGCGTTTGAAATTGGTCGTCCGTTGTCATGCCGAATACACTTGCAAGGGATATTATAAAGTTGTGCAATATAGAATTTATTCATGACCATTTCAAATGAACTCTGAGAAGTTGACCAAAATCAGTTGGAATATAAAAATGATAACAAAAGATTGTCAGTAGCATTTTATATTTCTTCTTTGTGGTTTTCAAACTTTTCTTTTAGAAGCTAAGCTAGATTTTACTAGTCATGAGCATGATTCTTATGGTGTCATGTAGTATCCTCATAATCAGGTCCTTCTTCTTTATGAGTTTAGAATTCTTATCCATTTTATCTGTAAATTCAGCTTAAAAGTCTCTCGTCTGTTCTTTAAAATTTCATAACTTATGAGACATTGAAATAAGGTTTTGAAAAGTGTGCCATCTAAAGCATGTTCTTTTCCTCACATTTTTTTTCTGTTGAACACTTCATTAGGTGATGCATATCAAAATAGTTCGTTTGTGCATATCAAAATAGTTCGTTTATGAATTAATATGTTTGCTGCATAAAATAAATTATTTCTTCAAGAGTCTGTTGTACCTTTGAACATTTCTTTGCCCGTACGCCTACATCATACTGGTTTTAGTTTCATTGGTACCTATGAGAGTTATTAACTCTTGGAACTAATGCTACCTTAAAAATAATGCATGATCAATCTTACACATCGTTAAGTATTCCTTTATTTAGTTAAACATTAAGAAAAGACATACTCTCCCTCTTTTATTTTTGAATATTTCTTTATATGTACACTATGATGGAGTTACGGCACTTGAAATTCAACCACGGCATACAACAATGTCCACACATGAAGACTGAGTGGAGTCGTCACCCCGAGCAAGTCAGGTACGTTTTAGGGATATGATGACAATGGCAGGCTACGACTTCTTGAATGAAGAACACATATATAGCTTTACAAAAATTAAAGCGACTCGTTACTCCCTCATTTTGATTTGATATGTCATTTTCTTAAAAGTTTTAAAGATTCAACGCTTTTACTTTTTTTTTAAAAAAAACTGTAATTTACTTTTTCATCATTTGACATTTTCTCAAAATTAACTACGAAATCTAGGCTATTTAACGCTTTACATTGTTTTCAAATAGCAACACTTTAAAACAAAAATGACTTTTACTTATACTATAAAAGCTAAACAATTTTGAGTTGAACACTATTTTCAAATCTAAATATTTTGACACCTCTTTTGTCTTGTCTAAAAACGTTTAAGATTGTTGATCATACAAAGCCAAATAGAGGGAAGTAACATCGGACTGGGCCCTTCTCCTGCCTCGCCTATACCTGATCCCGCATTTTTCTCAACCCTCAATTTTAGTTCATTTATTTATGTTGTTTAAATATTTTGCTCATATTGAATTTTCCACCAAAATAAGCTGGCACTTGTTATTATTATTATTATTATTATTATTATTATTATTATTATTATTATTATTATTATTATTACTATTATTATCATCATCACAATTACTATTACTCTATTATCAATACTATTATTAATTTATTATTATTATTATTATTATTATTATTATTATTATTATTATTATTATTATTATTATTATCATTATTATCATTACTTTAGTTATTTTTGTCATTTATTACTTTACTAATTCATTTTTTATATTTTGTGAGGTACTTCTCGATGAAGTTCATTAAAAGCGACGTTATTGGATGAAGACAAATATTTCAAAATATTTACTATTATATTTTTTGGCTTATTGTTCAATTTACGGCACAATAATTAATCTGTTCTCTTTTGCAAGGTCCATTTAACTGATATTTGCTACGGAAGAAAGCAACTCAAGAAGACAAGTCATTTATTTTAAATGCAATTTTTGTATTTAATTTGTATATTATGGTGAAAAATGTTCATTTTATTAAGTTTAATTTATTTTAAATCCCAATTATTATTCCGGCCGGTAACCACATTTGGTGGGGCTCGAGAGGTGCCTAACCCCTTCCCCTCGAGTTAACCTGAACCTCTTACCTAGAAATTCTGGTTTGTAGACTAAGTTTCAGAGTTAATTGTAAAATTGGCTAGAAACAAAATAGGTGCCCTAATACGCCTGGTTAAAAAATATGTTAGGTGGCGACTCCAAGTCTTTACCCGCGAGTCCCAATAAGTCGAGCCAATTTCGAACCCTTAAGGGGTTCGGGAAAAAATGGGCGTCGACAACGCTTTGTTCCAAAGTTCCGCATCCTTTTTTGTCAAAGTTTTCGATTCAACGTTATGGCTGATAACGATAACAGTGGTAATAACGGCGATCGGGTTGGCGTTCCGTTGAACCAACAGCCCATTGCCCCAATGACAACTGAAGAATTTCAGATGTATGTTGTCACAACGCTGAGAGCTCTCCAAGCCAAGCAGGATGAGCAAGCCAGCATTAACGCTGAACTTCGCGCCTCTAACTGCCCCTAACGGCACCCAGCCCATGGCTCCTGGTGGAGGCATCCCGCTCTTCGTTCCTCCGGGCGCGATAACAGGGGGACCTCACAACGGAGCCACGTCTGGGGGCTCGGGGAACAATCCAACGACCACGCCACACTTCGGGACGGTTCCCACCGTGGCAGAGACAACGTCCTCGGTAGACGTTGAAAGAATGAGTAGAGAAATCGAAGCTCGCATCGAGGCGCGCGTAGAAAAGCGCCTCGAGGGCGTGCCTGGGATAACAAAGGAGGAGGACGACCTCGACATCGATCAATACAGGGAGCAGCCCTACAAGCTCGAGGCGGCTCCAGCCCCAACTCCCCTGGGCTTCAAGCTTACCTTCCTAAAGAAATACGATGGGACAACTGATCCCAAAGAGCACATAAGGGAGTATATGGCCATGGTGAAGAGCAACGACTTATCGGCTACGTAGCTCGAGTCGATTTTCTTAAAGAAGTTTCGTCAATCGCTAGAGAAAGGGGCGCTTCGGTGGTATCTATGCTTACCAGCGGGGTCAATCTCCTCGTTCAAAGAAATGTCCAGCGCTTTTGTCAAAGCCCACACCGGGGCGCAAAAGATCCTCCAGAGGAAGGAGGATATATGTGAAGTAAAGCAGCTGCCCGGTGAGCCGCTTAAAGAATTTCTTCAATGGTTCCACGCCGAGCGCATGGAACTGCCTCGGATGGATGATACCTTGGCCATCATGGAATTTGAAAAAGGTATCAATAGTCGCAATTCTAGCGCTGCCGCTGAATTGCGCAAAGAGTTGCAACAATATCAGGTCCTGGCGTGGGAGGATCTGCATAGACGTACTTACTCCAAAATCAGATTGGAGGAAGCTGAGTTCAAGAACCGAGGTTATCAGCGGCATAACCGAGGTGAGTCTTCAAATCGCGCCGAGCCGCCGCGAAGTAATTCGAAGGGGAGGTATGAACCCTACACCTCGACGAGGCAACATGTTAGCCAGAGGTTGGGTAACACCCTCTGGAAGTCATACCCCGCTTCTCACGTAAGCCAGAGGCTCGGGGGGAAGGTTCAATCCAGCAACACGAATCAAAGAAACACCTCGAGCTCCGCTTCGGCCCCAAGAAAGGATCTCCCTCGGATCCAGGATTACAATTTCAACATATCAACCTCGGAGCTGGTCGATGTTGTCAAGGGGACAGCCGTGGTAAGGATCCCCAAGGATATGAGGACCCCGGCGGATAAACGAGATCATAATCTGCGCTGCGAATTTCATGCAGATTACGGCCATAGAACCGAGGACTGCAAAGCTTTGCGCCTCGAGGTAGCCCACTTGCTGAAGAAAGGAGTTTTGGCTGAATTCCTTACTAACAAGGGGAAGGATAATTTTTCAAAGAACCGAGGTGATGGGCAACCACTTCGGGCTCCACCTCCGGACAGAGTAGTCAACGTCATCACCGGGGGGTCCGAGGTGAACGGCGTGAACTTCGCCGCGGCCAAGAAATTTGCTAAGCTCTCCATCACCATGGAGAAGAGGACCCGAGTTGGGGGCTCGGGCAAAGATATAGTGTTTGATGAAGATGACTGTGATGGGATGATGTTCCCCCACCACGATGCTCTAGTCATCATGCTAAGAATCAATAACGCCGACATCAAGAGAGTCTTGATTGACCCCGGCAGCTCAGTAAATATCATCAGCTACGGGGCCGTGAAGCAGATGTGGCTAAAAGGGGAAATCATTCCCAAATCAACAGTGTTGGCTGGTTTTAACAACTCAACAGAGAAGACGTTGGGTGAGATCACGCTAAAGACATTCGCCGAGGGTGTCACCAAAGAAACACTGTTCCAAGTCATGCCCGAGGATCTGGCCTATAATGTGATCCTCGGGCGGCCATGGATCCACTCCATGGAAGCTGTTCCCTCCACCTTACATCAAGTGATTAAATTCTCAACGCCTTGGGGGGTTCGATCAATCAAGGGGGAGCAGCGAGTAGCGAGGGAGTGCTACTCGGTCGCACTGAAGATTGGAGTCGCCCCGAGCGGGCCAAAAAAATAGCAACCAACGCAACCGGGGTCAAGCGAGGCGAACCTCCAAAGTGAAATTGAAAAGATCCCGACATGAGTCCAAGAGCCTCGGAAGCAGAAAGCCGAGGACTCCACTATCGAAGAGCTGGATTCTTTCACTTTATTGAAAGATTTTCCAGAAAGAAAGGTGCACATCGGCTCAGAGTTGGATCCGAAGTCGAAAGAGGCGATCATGGAAGTTTTGAGGTCCAACCATGATTGTTTTGCCTGGGCCCATTCAGACATGACAGGTATCGATCCGGAGATCATGACCCACAAACTGAATGTGGACCCAAAATTCACCCCGGTCAAACAGAAGAAAAGGCCACATGCCGGGGTCAAAAAGAAGGCGATCGAGGATGAAACCACCAAGCTGCAAGAAAACGGTTTCATCAGAGAGGTGAAATACCCTGAATGGCTAGCCAACGTTGTGGTTGTGCCGAAGAAGAATGGCAAGTGGAGAATGTGTGTAGACTACACTGATTTGAACAAAGCTTGTCCCAAAGATTCTTATCCATTGCCACAAATCGACAGGTTAATAGACTCCACGGCTGGACACAAACTATTGACCTTCTTGGATGCATATTCGGGCTATGATCAGATCCTCATGGACCCGAAGGACGAAGAAAAGACCTCGTTCATCACTGACCGAGGTACTTTCTGTTACAAAGTCATGCCCTTCGGTCTGAAGAACGCCGGGGCGACCTACCAAAGGCTGGTATGTCGCATGTTTAAAGAATATATTGGAAAGTCTATGGAGGTCTACATAGACGACATGCTCATCAAGTCGATCCGAATGGAGAATCACTTAAATCATCTGAGGGAGGCCTTTGCTGTGTTGAGACAATACGGCATGAAGTTGAATCCTGAGAAGTGCGCCTTCGGTGTCGGATCTGGCAAATTCTTGGGTTTCATTTTCTCCGAGCGGGGCATCGAGGCCAACCCTGACAAAATCAGAGCAATTGAAGAAATCCCCGAGGAGCTTACCGGGGTGAAAGAAGTTCAACGCTTGACTGGCCGAATCGCCGCCCTGAGTCGATTCATCTCAAGGTCCTCAGAGTGATGCCACAAGTTCTTTTCCGTTTTGAGAAAGAACACTCACTTTGAATGGACACCGGAGTGTAAACAAGCGTTGAAAGACTTGAAACAATACTTGGCTAACGCACCGTTGCTTGCCAAGCCAAAAGAAGGTGAAACATTGCTAGTTTACTTGGCAGTGTCCGAGGTGTCAGTGAGTGCTGTGTTGGTTCGGGAAGAAGATGGCAAGCAGCAGCCCATCTATTACGTAAGCAAGACACTCGTCGACGCTGAAACCAGGTATCCACATCTGGAGAAACTAGCTCTTGCTTTACTCATTACCGCTAAGAAACTACGACCCTATTTCCAATGCCACCCAATAGCCGTAGTTTCGACCTTCACCTTGAGAAATATATTGCATAAACCAGAGCTATCGGGGAGGTTATCCAAATGGGCGGTAGAGTTAAGTGAATATGACATCACCTATCAGCCTCGGACAGCCATTAAGTCTCAAGTTTTGGCAGACTTCGTGGCCGATTTTAGTATTGGGATCTTGCCCGAGGCTGAAAAAGAAAACGCCTTGGCCAAAGGAACAACCCCGGGATTATGGATACTCAATACCGATGGGGCGACAAACTCCAAAGGTTCGGAGTTGGGCATAGTCTTGAAAGCACCCACCGGGGAAAAAGTTAGGCATTCGGTTCGGTTCAAGAAAGTATCCAACAACGAAGCAGAGTATGAGGCGGCTTTAGTGGGGTTAGAGCTGGCCAACGAAATGGGGGTTGAAAGAGTCGAACTGAGGTGCGACTCACAGCTGGTGGTGAACCAAGTCCTCGGTGATTATACGGCTCGTGAGCCCAGGATGCAATTATACTTGGATCGGGCGCAAAGGATCTTGGCCCAATTCCAAGAATGGCAATTTAAACAAGTGCCTCGGGAGGAGAATACCGAGGCTGATGCCTTGGCGAATCTTGGTTCGGCTATTGATGAAGCTCAATCGGGGACTGACTCGGTGGTTCGGCTACTGTCCGCGCAGATGAGAGAGATGAAGCTGCAAGTCAACTCAGTTGACGACCGATGGGATTGGCGAAGTAAATTCATCTCCTACTTTGACTCGGGGACTGTCCCCCAAGATAAGAAAGAAGCAAAGAAGCTAAGGACCCAAGCGGCCTCGTACCACATGATCGAGGGTAATCTATACAAGAGGTTATATTACGGCCCGATGGCCAAATGCCTGGGTCCCGACGAGGCAAGATACGCGATGGCCGAAGTGCATGAAGGCGAGTGTGGCAATCACTCGGGGGCAAAGTCATTGGTGCGTAAGTTGTTAAGAGCTGGGTATTATTGGCCCACGATCAGTGCCGATGTGAGAGCCTTCGTGCAAAAGTGTGACAAGTGCCAACGCCACGGGCGGATGATCCACCAACAGGCCGAGCCTCTTCATTCGGTGGTATCGCCATGGCCCTTCATGAAATGGGGAATGGACGTTATTGGACCATTGCCCAAGGGGAAAGGTGGTGTCCGTTTCATCTTAGTGTTGACTGATTACTTCACCAAATGGGTGGAAGCGGCGGCTCTCACCGAGGTTAAGCAAAAGCAAGTAATCGACTTCATCAAAAAGAACATCATCTACAGGTTCGGTGTACCAAGAGAAATTGCCTGCGACAACGGCAAACAATTCATGGGGACTGCTATCACCAACTTCTTCAAGCAGTGGGGGATCAAGAGAATAGCTTCGACTCCTTATCACCCAAGTGCCAATGGCCAAGCCGAGTCTTCGAACAGGATCATAATTGAGAACCTCAAGAAAAGGCTCGACGAGAAAAAGGCCCTTGGCCCGAGGAGTTGCATGGGGTTTTGTGGGCCATGCGAACAACTGAGAAGAGCAGCACCGGGGAAACTCCTTTTTCACTGGCTTATGGCATGGATTCCCTCATTCATGTAGAGGTAGGCGAACCAAGTCTTCGATACGCCCACACGACCGAGGATGCAAATCGGGAAGCAATGCGTATAGAGTTGGATCTGCTCGAGGAGAAATAGGAACTAGCCTTGGTTCGGTTAGTTTCTCAAAAGAGGCAAATCGAAGCATACCTCAACAGAAAGGCCAAGTTCAGGGACTTCAAGGTTGGAGATTATGTGCTGAAAACTGTGAATCAATCAACGAAAGAAAATAATGGGGGAAAGCTCATCGCAAATTGGGAAGGACCATACAGGGTCAAAGCAATTGTGGGAAAAGGCTCTTATCAGATCGAGAATTTGCAAGGGGAGCCCGAACCTCTGAATTGGAACATCTCCAACTTGAAGCGTTACTACTTCTAGCTGGGGTAAATATCTTCCAATTCTTTTTAAATCAAACAGCCCCGAGCCGAACAACGCTCCCATGGCATCAATAGCAAATGTACTGACTTACTCCTCGTTCCATCTTTTTGCTTGACCTTTTCAGGAAGCGAACCGAACCGACTCCAGTGCTCGGATCTTCATCAAGATTCACAACCGAACACTGGGGGGGGAGTGAGAAGGGTTGGCGTCGAGGTCGACATCGAGCCTCCCAACCGAAGCTTGTCTATCCGACAACCGGGGACTAACGCCCGAGGATAGGATTTAGTACATTGTAAATTGGCCCGGTAGCGGCATGATTTTAGTTTACCTTTATTTGAAAATTCGCTTTTTACCCAAGGCCCGTTTCGGCTTGGTTTTATGTACATAGCCGACTTTTGGCTCGTCCATATCAATAAAAATGACTTCGGTCGCACTCATGTTATATGTGTGAATCTTACATTTTGAAGCCGCGCAATGCGTCGATCCGAGTGCGAGACGTCGTTCTAGGTTTGCATCGGTCAAATTCTGTTTAAATCTTGCAAGATTTAATTAAAGGTTTGCATCAAAGTGTTCGGTATATTTAAAAGGCCATCACACGAAATAAAGATGCAAGTACTTTCATTAAAAGCCCGAAGGCTGGATATTTACATTCAAAAAAGACCTGAAGGTCCAAGATACAAGTTTAAAAGCCCAAAGGCTTACAAAAGAAGTGTTAAAAGCAGTTCATGCCTCGGGAGAATCACCTCCGCCCTCGGAGCCCCCTTCGGCCTCTTCATCCTCTTCTTCCTCATCATCGCCGCTCGAGGCCTCACTTGATGGGAGTTCGTCAATGATAGTTTGAGCTTCGGCCGCTTTGACCTCGGCCTTCTCAATCTCCTCATCTAAGTTGATCTCCCCGGCGCGGCATCGTTTGAGCAACCTTAGCCGAGACTTTATGATGGCCCACCGCTTGTCGAGCTCGGCCCTCTTGACCTTGAGTGCCGCCCTACTCTTCCGATCGGCGATCTCGTCTTGAAGGGCCGCAATCTGAGCATCCTTGGTTGAAAGCTTGGAGTTCTCACTCTCCAGCCTCTTGATGTGGAGCAGATGACTCTTCAACTGCTCATGATGCTTTTTGCCCATGTTCACGGCCTCGGTCTTGGTTCGAGACAGCTCACCATCCAGCCTCGCGACTTCCTCTCCTAGCCTCGAGCGTTCGGCTTGAAAGTCATCATTGAGCATACTAATCTTGGCCTCATAATTCGCCTCGGCTTCGCGTAGATCGTCCTGGGACTTGGCCAAATCAGCTTTCAACGCAGCTATCTGGGCATTGAACTTGTCCCTTTGCTGGTCCCATAGCCGAGATACGCGCCGAACCTCGGCACTCCTCGAGGACTCGACTTCGATTGCCTTCAATGAGAGGATAAAGCTCTGAACAAAGATCAAGTTAACCGAGGTTAGAAACAGCCCGAAGGTAAAGATACAAATTGAATTCTTTGACTTCAGATATGTTGAAACTTACCCTCACGGTGTTGGAGGCCATGGTGTTATATAGCTGGCCCAAGGTAAACTCTTGCATAAGCTTATCCTCGGTCGGCCCCAGCAAAGGGGTGAGACTCAAAAGATCCTCGGCGTTGCAGGCTAACAGATTTGAAGAGATTGGCACATCAAGCTTCCGATAAGACCCTACCGAGGACGAAATCCTCGCGAGTTCGGATTGTGCCCTTACCGCCCCGGTGCCAACCTCCTCTTCGAGCACTGCAGCACCCGCCTCGGTGACTTTAGCCTTGCCCTTGGCCTTCTCCGCAGCGGCATCGGCCTCTAGTTCTTGGCCTTCAAGGTCGATGACATCAACATCCCCTCGAGCCCATGCTTCGGTGGCCGCGTCATCCTCGGGTTCATCCACCAGTCCTCGACGCTTTTCAACCACGGCTTCGGGCTGGCGAGGAATCTCCGCCTCGGTGCGAGGAGTCACCGAGCGAGATGGCTTCTTCGAGGTAGCCCTCTTTCTCTTCACGCCTACAACAAGGAAAGAAGTCAAAACGACAAAGACAAATAAAGAACAGCATCTGGTAGTATCAACCGAGGAGGAATGTTACCTTTTGAAGTCCCCTGGTCGGGGGCTCCCTTTGAAGCTTTTGAAGACTTGGAAGCCTTCAACCCTTTGTACTCCCCGGCTACCGCAGCCAGATCATCATCTGACTCGGTTTCTTCATCATCTTTCTTCTTTTCCTCCTTCTTCTTCTTCTTACTCTTCTTAGTGTTAATAGCACGGTTTGGAAAACCTGACGCCGAGGGAAGGAAAATCAGAAAAGTAATCAAAATCCCAAGACAACCCACCTATCAAAACCCTACCAAAAACTTACCATGCCTCTTGCACTGCCAACCGAAGTCGGCAGCCATTTTCATCCACGTCCTCTCAGGACGTTTGCGAGCTTTGGTCATCGCCTTCACCCACTCAGTCAACCCCGCCGGGGGCACGATGTCCACCTTGTTGGCTGAAGAAATGGCAAAGAAACGAAGTCAGTTAGCACGGGCAAGCTACCGAGGAGTAAGATGAGAAAGGCAGTGTACTTACGTGTGTTGTTCCACCGTTCAGGGAAACCAGGCTCGGCGGACAGGACCTTTGTTTCCAACAAGATGTACCGGTCACACCAGCCCCGGTCCCCATGGTCCTCACTCTTATGGAGAAGGGCGAACTTGCCTCGGTTGTTCAGCGCCACGACCCCAGCCTTGTGAAAATAGGGGTAGTAGAGCGAGATGAGGTGTTGGAAGGTGAAATCCACTTTAGCTTTTTTGCTCAACCAATCCATGCATTGGACCACCCTCCAAACGCCGGGGCCGAGCTGGGCCAGACACAAGTTGTATGCCCGGCAGAAGTCATCGATGACCTTATGAACTGGGAGGGAGAAGCCGAGGGTAAAGGGATAATCCCCTCGATGTTGTGGCACACCCTATTTGTGGGATCGGGGATGATAACCTTTACCTCGGGCTCAAATCGACACTCCCTCCGAACCCGCTCAATGTGAGCTTGAGTTATGCGGGTCGGGGTGGTGTTCACGGGAATATTCCTGTTCTTCTCCTCCTGGTCAGCCGTTTGAGCTTGCAGCTTCAAGTCCTTGCCGTTGTCGAAATGGGAGGGGATTATTTGATGAGGCTCGAGTTCCTGCTCGAGTGGAATTACGGGTCCCGAAGACGCCCCCTCGGCGACATTACCACCTTCGGTACCGCCCTCGGCATCTTTGCCCTCGGCACCTTCTTCCCCATGTGCGGCATCCTCCTCCTCCAAGCCGGCGTCCTCACTTTCGGCTGCGACGTCGTGCCTGGCTCTTCTCCCCCGTTGCCCAGAGACGCCGGCGTCGGAGGTCGCCTCTTCACCACCCTCCGCCTCTATCATCTGAAGCGGCGGCACGACGGTGATGAACTCTCCGCTGGAAATAATGTTAGCAAACTGGTCGGCCTTGGCCCTCTCACCAGAATCGCTTGAATCTTGCCTTGATATGGTAGTAGACATGATGGCGATAGTGAAAACGGAAGCTTTTTACGAAATCAGAAAGTTGGAAAAAGTATTGTTTGATTTTGCACTGTTGATCATTCAAAGAGAAGTGAGGAAAATGTTCAGTGAAACGCCCCTTTTTTAGGTGTGGGAGACGAAGGGAGGATGATGTCGGCGTCATCATTAGAACGCTGGAAGAAGCAAGGAATACGGCGCGACAGTTCGGTCGACCAGTGGATGAACGCCATGTGTCCACGAGAAGTGACCTGATGGGACGCGAACCGTTGGCGAATTTTGAAACGCTTGGATAGGATCAAGCCGCATCGCTTTCCCGCTAAAACTTCATTCCACTCCTCGGTCACCTCGGTAGCTAACCGAGGAGTGGGGGAACTATCTGTATTGGGTAAAAATCGACCCGCGGTGATCCGCCCCGGTCATGCAAATCTTAACGACCGAACACGTCCCGACTAAGCAACCACCGAGGCGATTGAGCGAATCGCCGAGGTTTTACAACCGAAGATGCGTCACCGGAGGCGAGCCATGAGCTGAGCTTCGGTAACCATCACCTCGGTCAAGCAACAGGGCCAAGCCACCGAGGTCGTCAAACTCTCACCTCGGTGGACTCCCCTCGGTTCACCCGGCTTTGCAGCCCACTACTTCGCCCCACTAACTCAGCCACTAAACACCAAGAACGTGGGACGACATGGCAACAGATAGTGGAGATCATGGGCAAAGCCTAGGCCTATAAATAGTAGTTCATTTTGTATAACGGGCATCCAGAAATTTATACTGAAACTCTGCCCAAATTTGTACTCAACGCTCACATATTGAAATACAGTTTATTTTCTCGCATTTACATCTTTTTCTCGCATTATTGCAACTTTGATACGAAGAATTGCTTGTATCCGAATCCAAATTTTATTTGTACACCTAAACTGATTTAGGCCCATACAAATAGGTTCTTTCAACTCACCACTGCAGTCATTCTTTTTATGAATATCCACAAGTGTCCTTTTTGTTTTTTTAACTTTTGACAAGCGCGTATTGATTCACATGGCATGCATTGAAGCTAATTGCAGATTAAGTTGGTGATGGTCTCTGGTTGTTTTCCATTAGCTTTTGTCCTTGTTTTCAAAGATATTCATAAATAGCAATGTATGAACTTGTGTAGGTGCACCGATAATGCACCTGAATATGTACCAGTGGCGTTCAATAAAACTTTAGATGATTTGCAACTTGACTACATTGATCTGTACCTTGTGAGTACTGCTTAACACAAGCTTTGCATACACTGCTGTTTGGGATGCTGATTAGATGTTCCTGTTTCTATTAATTATATCTTTCAAAAGCATCTTTTGTTATACTTTGACTTGACTTCATATATATGCCTGAAAAGAATTACTCCAACAACAACAACAACAACAACATACAGTGGGGTCTGGGGAGGGTGAGATGTATGCAGACCTTACCTCCACCAAGGTGGAGAGGCTGAAAAGAATTACTCCCTCCATTTCAATTTATATAGCAGCTTTTGACTGGGGCCGGAGTTTAAGAATGAAAAGAAACTCTGAAACTTGTGGTCTAAAATATTGAAGGGCACTATGAGAAGTTTAAAGTTATATTGTTTCCAAATATAAAAATAATAAAGGAAAGTGTGTTACATAAAATAGAATAGAATGTAGGGAGTAAATCTAAGAGCTGCCGGAGGGCTCCAAGAAACTCTATTGGCTCTACTCTTTGAGCTTCTCGTGTCTATAAAAGAAAAATTCTCATTAATGGAGGAATCCAATGAGTTGTTTAACTTCCGTGTGACTCAGATTTTCGTTTTCCTTTTTGTTTTATCTTTTTGAAGATTCACTGGCCTGTCCGGATGAAGAATGCTGCTGATAGTTTTTAAACCAGAAAACCATATTCCAGCAGATATACCTGGCACATGGCAAGCAATGGAAAAACTTTATGATTCTAGGAAAGCTAGAGCCATTGGGGTTAGCAATTTCTCTATTAAAAAGCTGGGAAATCTTCTTGAAGTAGCTCGTATTCCTCCTGCTGTCAACCAGGTGGAGTGCCATCCTACATGGCAGTAAAGGGAATTGCAGGAATTCTGTGAATCCAAGGGAGTGCACCTCTCTGTGAGTTAACTAACTAAAGCCAGTTTCAAATTCATATACTTACGTTTTAGTCAATATCTCATTTGATTTCTGTGAGAAGTTCTTATCAGGGGTCAATGGACTGTGGTGGTACTTCTGTCTGTTTGGAGTTGATTGATTTACTATGAATTGGTTTTGTGAGTAGACTGTGATCAATGGTAGAGCCATACTTAACCAATGGTGTCGTTCGACACCTCTTAGTCGAAGAAAATACAATAAGTCGATATTCTCATAAAAAATGCCAAAAAATAATGCAAAATAAACATCAATTTCGGATAGGAACTAAAGTCGTAAAACCCCACATCTCCAGATCCAAACTAATATACACAGGCCAAATTGTAACAATAGGTCGACACCACTCACGCAAGTTCTGTATATGATAATTGACTGCCTATCATTTTAATTTATTTCAGTCATCTAATATGTTTTTCTTTCAGGGCTATTCGCCGCTCTGTTCTCCAGGTTTAAAAACCCTTAAAGGTGATGAAGTTCTAAAGCAGCCTGTTGTACTCTCAGTTGCTGAGAAATTAGGCAAGACTCCTGCTCAGGTTTCTCTTCGTTGGGGTGTGCAGATGGGTCATAGCGTACTTCCTAAAAGCACAAATGAATCCAGGATCAAAGAGAATTTTGATATTTTTGATTGGTCTATACCCGATGACTTGCTCACCAAGTTCTCTGAAATTCCACAGGTAAGTTTTTTATGTTTTCCTTCTCATTCCCTTTTGTACTGTCAATTTCTTAGATGTGATAAAGGTCGCAATTCACACGCATCAGAGCATTCAGCACTGATATGTCTTAATAGTGAAACAGACGCACTATAGACAAAGTCGGATCTAGAACTTAAGTCGATGCGTTCAACGTTAAAGGTTTTAAAAATTGAACTCATTATAGTTTCGCAATTATGGGTTTACAAATTAATATTTGTTGAAATTTTATTAACTTTCAAATGTATATGTAATGTTTGGCTCGAAAATATTGAGCTTAGTTAAACCGTTGACCAATGGCTTTATCTGGCTCTAATGACTATATATGTGTGGACTAGAACGAGTTAAAATCTCAAATGGTCACTCAACTTTGAGAAATTAATCACCAAAGTCATTTTGCTTTGGTTGGTCCCAAAATGGTCACTCAGCTTAGGGAAAATATCTCCAAAAGTAACTTTGGTTGGTTTTTGCACCGTCATCCACTGAAAAGTTGACGTGGCTTTTTAAAATATTTTTTTATATACCCGTATGTCCCACTTTCTTTGCCATGTAGGACTTTTTTATTAGTTACTAGTTTTCTGCCACGTGCAATGCACGTGCATCTTTAATAATTAGTACGAAAATTATAAATATTTTGTAATAAGCATGCATATATATATATATATATATATATATATATATATATATATATATATATATATATATTTGCTCGTTAATTAAAGAAAAAATATAAGTTCAAAGTACTGATATATCGAATCCTTTTCGATCGATGTTTTTTGTTTTCGCAGTACATAATCATACTAAAAATTACTAACTGTACGAAGGCAAGTAATTAATATTTGAACGATTTTAATCAAATTTTATTATATATTAAGTACGAAGGCCAAATAATTGTTTGACATACTCCTAATTCCTAATGCATAATAAAAATAGCAAGAAAAAGTATTGATATTAAGTTGAATACTTGATATATTATAAAATTTTCATGATTAAAACTGTTCAGATATTAATTACTGGCCTTCGTACAATAGTAATTTTTAGTATGACTATGTATTGCTAAAATAAAAATATCGACCGAAAAGGATTCGATATATCAGTACTTTGAATTTATATTTTTTTCTTTTTAATTATGAGCAACTATACACGCTTCTTATATTTATAATTTTTGTACTAATTATTAAAGATGCACGTGCATTGCGCGTGGCAGAAAACTAGTAACTAATAAAAAAAGTCCTACATGGCAAAGAAAGTGGGACATACGGGTATATAAAAAATATTTTAAAAAGCCACGTCAGCTTTTCGGTGGATGACGGTGCAAAAACCGACCAGAGTTACTTTTGGAGATATTTTTTCTAAGCTGAGTGACCATTTTGGGACCAACCAAAGCAAAATGATTTTGGTGGTTAATTTTTCAAAGTAGAGTGACCATTTGAGATTTTAACTCCTAGATTGGCTAGTTGCACAGCCTCCTCAAACCCCCTCGGTCCCCCCCAAAAAAAAATATAGAAATATGTGTTTGACCTAACTATTCCATTATAATTCCGCTAACTCATTGAAATTAAACTTCCATGATTGGAGATTTTCGGTAAATACATTTACCAGATATTCATCAGAAACTTTGCTTTGAACGATTTTAGGATCATTTTGTAGTTTTGTCTTTTTTTTTTTTTTTTTCCTTTCAATTTACCAAAAATAAATCAAGAACTTTGCTGGATGTATTTTAACTGGATTGTTGGGATTATTTTTGCATTGTGCAGACAAGCCTGTTTATAGCCATTCCATTTGCCAAAACCTTTAAAGAGATACTTGATGGTGAGTTCGAGATACAAGATAAATAAATTTAGGAGAAATGGTCAATGTGGATCCATTTCATCTCCTAGATGCAGGCTTCTCGTACACTCCTATTGCTTCCTTTTACTTTGGAGAATCTAAAATCGATAATACTTAGCAACATTTGATTTGCTGGAAACATGTATAATCATATTTAGGGGTCAATTTCAACTTCGTATGGTAGTGGCCTGCCATTTTTTGCATTTTAAGTTGTAATCAGTACTTTAACTTGTATTTCTGCTTTTATTTCTAAATAATAAGCTTCAAATTTGTGCATTAGAAGTTAATAGAGCACATATAGTAAATGGGTGACAGAAGTTTGACATAGTAAAACTGTTTACCCTGGATATAGTAAAATTGTGACAGAAGTGACAAGTTTTCATAAACGAAAATAGGCTGAAGGACTAAAAGTGAAATAGGCGGAGTCGCCAATATTTGCTTGGTCTGCTGGGCAAGCTTGGCCTAGCCCGTGATTTATAGAGTTAGGCTAAGATTTTTCTAAGCCACAAGAGGCAGAAACTTTTTGCCTGACCCATGCAAGTTTACGGCCCATATTGACCGAAGCTGGCCCAGGCCGGCCTGTGAACCTTATTAAGTAAAATAATTAAAATATTTAAATAAGGATCAACCTAAAAATAAACTAAAATAGAACAAATTCAAAAGTCAAAGACTCAACATGGGCGCACTACCATGCTTATCAACACAATTAAGTGAATTGAATTCATAAAGTGGTAAACTGAAGATGATTCAGGAATTTTTGAAATTAGGATTCCCTTTCTATGAATGACAGTTGAAATAAATATATAGTTCAAATTAGGTAATTGTTGAGATCAAAGTTTATACTTATTTTTTTTGCTTGTTTACATTCTCTTAAGTGATAGTTAACATATGCATCGTCAATCCTATAACATGTTTAGTAATTATTTAATCGCAGTCTTTTTCTCCTTTTCTAGCCTTGTTCAGCTGAAAATAATGATAATTAATCTAGTGTACTTCTAATATAAAAGGTTATCAAAAATTTAAAATAAAAAACATAGTGTTTTAACAAATTTTAAAAATTAAAAATTGTTGGCTGGTCCGACCTAGCCCTCCCTTTAGTTACCGTTAAAATGACAAAATATCATAAAATTAACCAAAATGATCTTTGAGGTCTTTATTATGGAGAGTTTAATTTGCCCAAGTACTACTTTATGAATAGTAAGGGCAACTTTGGTGATAAGGAATGGAGCTCGCTGCCACATGCACTAGCCATAGACAAACACCGAGTAAAAGGGGAGGAACAGACCGCTAATGTTCTTGATAAGTAACGCGATGGACGGGATTATCACTCTAAGCTAGCTAGTATCTCTTCTATCATCGCAAAGTCTAGCTGCTTCTGCGAACAAATTTCCTGAGGTGTCTATACCAAGGTCGTCTTCCAAAAATTCGTCATTCCTATACGTCCTCAATTCCACAAAGGATGACATAGTTTAAGTACTTGGATCAGAGTTTAAAAAATGAAAGAATACTTTTAAACTTGTAATTTAAAATAAGTCATAGATAAACGTGTGGCTATAAAACATCTCATTAAAGGTAAAGTGATAAACAGAAGTTAAATTATTTCCAAATTCAGAATTGTATCATTTTTTTTGGAACGTACTAATTATAAGAAAATAGTGTCGTCTTTTGAAATAGGGCGGTAACATTTACCATGTATCGGCACATGGAAGCATGCTTTTTCATGATAACATAAAACAAAATACTAACAAGCGAGACATTGTATAACTCCTTTTCAATATATAAGAGAAATCATTATAACTTCAATAAACTAGAAGAGATTATCTCTGTAACAATGTTTACAATAGTAATTTAAGGTCATGACGTCCAATACTTTTATCATTATTGATCAAGTATAGACCATTTTTCCAGACAATATTAGTATTCTAGCAAATAAACTGATAAAAACCGATTATGCATAAATCAAAAGTAAGATATGGATGCAGAAATTGGAGGTGATACTATGGTTCTACTTATCTGCGGCAGCCTATTGAAAGCCATATGCAATGCAACGCAACACTAGAGAAATAGAATTAGTTGTAAAGGTGTTTCCTTTGCGTAGTAATGACTTGAAGCTAACCAAGAGCCCACAGTAATATTTTGAGAAGGAAAGGTTCGCAGACATATACAGTTATACACCCCTAACAGCCAAATACCACCCCCTGTTAGTCCCTTCATTCATAATTAAAATAACATGCATGTGTCCTCATTCTATTCGTTGCATGCATCTATGATGCATTTTTTCTCCAAGTTTTAAATGAGCATGGAGTTAAGTACTGCTTCTGTCCCAAATCATATGATTATTCTTTTTTTTTTTTTTTTTTTGAGTTGTTAAAAGTTTTGTTTCGTTTCTTAAACTTCGTATATAATCAATCATACATACTTTTCATTAATTCGGAGGGAGAGAGTAATATATATATACACACACACATCAGATGT
Source organism: Petunia x hybrida (assembly GCA_037355625.1). NCBI lineage: Eukaryota > Viridiplantae > Streptophyta > Magnoliopsida > Solanales > Solanaceae > Petunia > Petunia x hybrida. The sequence continues at coordinate 1,197,237 of JBBBVM010000669.1, forward strand.
GAAAAAGAATTATACTTTCAATTTAATTTAACAAATGTAGCAAGAGTACTTTTTACCACTCTACTAACATAGTAGTATAGTAAGACAGCTACTGGTAGTTTACTTATCCTTTATGCTTATAACTTAGGATTTTTTATATTATATACCCATGAAATTAAAAGTATTTAGAAGTCATACCCATTAAAAATTACACTACTCATGAAATTAAAAGTATTTATTCAACCTACCTATTTATTACTGTATACTTTTGTTATACTTTATGGGTGTATATCTTTAAGGTATACTGCATAAATAATAGTATACAAGTCTAGATCTGGGTGTATATCTTTAAGGTATACTGCACAAATAATAGTATACAAGTCTAGATGTGTAGAGCATGTAAATAGTTTATGAGCAGGGATTGTAAATATGAAACTTATGGGTAGACATGGGTAAATATTTTGATTTTGATGAGTATTTTCGTAAACATCCCTATAAATTATACTTACCTCGCCCACATAGAGCCGGGTTCGGCTAAAGGAAATTTACTCGACATAAACATTGACAAAGATTATTCACTTTTTATAAATACTTTTTATAATTAAGGGACCGAAATTTTATGTTCTCCCGATCAATTAAATGCTCCCACCCCCCACCCCACCATGTTCCTCTCCTCTTTTTTTTTTCCTTTTTCAATTCCCTCTCTCTCCTCTATCTCCTCTTCTTTTATGTATTAAATATATATATATATACAATATCGATTGCATATGTACTATTAGTTGAAGAAATAGTACATATGCAATCGATATTGTGTATTTAGTTATAAATCTCTGATATTGTACATTTTTAATAAATATTACACATTTTTAGTCGATATTATACATTTTTAATAAATATTACGATATTTGAACATATTGTATATATAATAATTATTAAATTAATATCAATATATGTCATATATATAATAATATAATATCAATACATAAGTACATAACAACATATAGAAAAAAAATATTTTGCAATCAAAACGTAAAAAAAGAAAAGAGAAAAAGATAAGAAAAATGAAATTGAAGTGAAAATAATATCCTTTCTGTTTCTCTCTCCTATTTAAATTTGTTACCTATAATAATGCATCCCATCTTTTAAGGATGGTTGAAATCCTATATTTTAAGAAGGAATATTCACTAATTTAAGACAGTAAATTTAATATTAATTTTTTTTATTTCGTATTAATATTGTGGTTAGAAAAAGTTGTGAACAATTAAAAGTAAATATTTAGTTATGGGCGGGATATATATATATATATATATATATATATATATATATATATATATATATATATATATATATATATATATATATATATGTATAAACACTCTATGATTTAAAGGCTCACGCAAGCTGTGAGGCAACCCGTCCCAGTCCGGTAAATTGCAAAGCCCGTGTGGATTGAGTCGGGCCGACCGATATTGACAGCACTAACAAAAACAATTCTTATCCTTAGAATTGATAGTTATACATGTTCAAACGTTTGCATTCATATAATTTCTTGAATTTTGAAATGTAGAACAGACTCAAAATTTATCTACATCTGACATGATTGTCTTGATTAAGAAATTTCACAAACCATATCAAGATTTTAATTCAAAGATTGCATATTTGACTTCCAATTCTAGTTCTAGTACTAAGAATGTAGTTACATGTTATGAAAAATCGTGCACTGGTAATACTTCCTATTTCCGGCCTTTCAAATGCATTAGAACTGAAAAATGAACATTATTATTAGCAATACTAAAATCCCCCCCCACCCCCCCCCCCCCCCCCCAAAAAAAAAAGTAAAAATAATTGGAAGATGCAACTGTCAAATATGTGTAAATTTTATATAATTATCATACATTTTATTCATCTTGATCACATTGCCATATCATAATGGGAACTATAGTGTGCATTTTTTGCAAATACATAATTAATTTTCTTTATACATTTTATTCATCTTGATCACACATCATTTTATTCATCTTGATCACATTGCCATAAATGTATTTTGACAATCTTTGTGTGTATTTTGGCCTTAATTTTATTCATCTTGATCCCATTGCCATATTATAATGTGTATTTTGGCCTTAATTAGTCTGGATCATCTTGCCATAAATGTATCCCAATCAATAATGATTTCTCTTAATATGACAGATTTTGACAATCTTTGTGTGTTCCGAATTTCACTATAAAAAAGACATCAAAGGTTTATTGCATATACCTCCATTTTCTCCTTCATTCTCATCACATCAAAAGAAAATGGCCAAACTTTTGTCTGCTTCATCATCCAGACTGATTTTTCTCATTTTATGCGTTACTACACTTACAAATCTTGTCACAAGTCAATCCACCTTAGTATCAACCTTTTGTAATAAAGTCCAAGATCCAAACTTTTGCTTAGGGGTTATTAATTCAGATCCTCGTTCTAAAACAGCAAAAACAATTCATGATCTTGAGGGAATAACTATTGATTTGGGATCAAAAAATGCCATAGCAGTAGCTACGAAGGCTCTTTCACTCGCGCAAAATGAAAAAGATCCAAAAAAAAAGGCTGCTTTGAGTTCTTGTATTCAAGATTATAGTTTGCTCAATATCGATTTTTCAAGCATAAGAGCAGCTTTTCAATCAGGGAGAACCATAGGTGAACCAGCATCAGATGCTAGGCTTGCTGTTAACAAGTGTGATCAAGCTTTTAATGAGAAGAAATTAACATCTCCTCTTGCTGACGATAATGATAAGTTGTTGTCTT